>CM018680.1:112895647-113563864 GCA_009363875.1 Mikania micrantha
GTTTACATCGTTGTAAGTTTTGGGCCTAAAACAGTTACAGTATTGTAAATCAAAAACTTACAACGATGATATCTCTTAAACGGTGATGAATTTTCACAAACTTATAAAAGAACATAGTGTTCTAAATGTGCTATAATGATGTTCAAAAAAAAATCCAAGATTTGGCTTCATCTTGGCAAAATTATCCGGGTTGTTGCTTTAATAGTGAGTTATTATTTGATCACTTTCCTATATATATATATACATATATTTTGTTTGAAATAAAGAATATTAGTTTTTTAAGTATTACCCGATAACCTTTTAACTCAACCAGATTAAACTTGAGAAACAATTAAACCGAAGTTATATGGTTCGGTTCTCGGTTCTAATCTCATATTACGAAAACCTGAATAACCCGATCCGAACTACACAAAACCAGAGGAATCACGTTGAACGACATCCCTAGTATTTCCCTTGGTGTTTGTACTTTTTTAATGCTTTTATATATTTTTTTTAGGTAAATGTACGTTATTAAAAATAAATTAATTAATTAATTAATTAAACACACCTAAAATCGTGTCAGAAATGTCGTCCCTAATCTTACAACCTATATTGAATGTCAAAACCAATGGTCCGAACAACTTTAGTCACTAGTAATAAATCGATGATTCTACTGCAATAAAAAAGCAAGATTTAAGAACCAAACTCGGCACTAGAACAAAAATAAAATAAGAAACAAGATGAGACGAATTGATGTCGTATTAATCTCAAAATTAGTAAATATGAATGAAGCAAGGTGCCTTCTGTAGATAATATCACATAAAAACGAACACGATTTTATCACCGGATGAATTGAAAGTCTTGGATCACACTTTCAGATCGAACTATTTGTGGTTCACCAAAATGTTTGATTGGATAAAATTCAATTCGAAAATCAAAGAACTAATATGAATCGAAGTGTTTTTAGAATGAACCAGTGAATGATCGATCAAACATCAATTTGGATATATATAGGTTTCTGAAAACTGCCTTCAGGCACTTTTCAAGTTTTCTTCTTCCGAAAGTTGCCACTAAACTTATAAGACGAATTTTATGTCAAAATTCGTAAAATCAATTTTTTTATTGATTTTTTAATATAACATCTTAGGTCAGAAAATTTTTTTTCAAGCTCGACTCTAGCCAGGGCCTCTGCCCTTGGACCCCGCTATCTAGGGCGCTACCCCCGGACCCCCGCCACTTTACTCCCTTGGAACCCCCATTAAATAATAAAATTTTAAGCAAGCGCGCACTCCACGCTTAACTTATTTAATGAATTTCATGATTTACATTGATCGAAAAAATTATTCTAGTTTTACTAAAATATCCAATATCTTTTTATATAACTGGAAGAAGACCATTGAGATTTGAGAGCAACCCAATCAATGCAAGTTGAAATTTATAAAGAGGCTTCCCTCCTTGCACACCTAACTTTAGATAATTTTCATAACACCTTATAAGTGAACTAATGGGAGGCCATACCTCTTAATAGATGCTTGTCTCTTATAATGGGAGATTATGGGTTCAATCCCATGCAAAGAGTATAATTATGGTGTAATTTAAGTAGAAGTAAGTTGAGCTGTTCAATAAAAAAAACTAATTAAGATCATCTTATCTTGCTAATATAATAAACAAACATTTTTTTTGCCATATGTCAATTTCTTTTACCACTATTATCACATATCACTTTTTTAAACCATTATTGACACATGTAATTTTTTTTCTCTCAATCAATTATCTCTCATATTAAATGATAATCATATTCTCTATTTAGTTAAAAAATTATAAATCTAATGACAATGATATTATATGCCTTTTATATATTATAAAATATTTTTTATTTTAAACACATAAAAAAGTTTACAAAATATGAAATTTTTCAAAAATCATAATTTTTAAAAAATAAGAAATATTTTTAGTATGTGATTTTAGAAAAAAATAAAAGTTATATAAAAAAAAGTTTTTTTGAAAAACAATTTTTTTTTAAAACAAGTATTTTACAAAGTATATGTAATATATTAGTTTTCAACCCATCTGTTACACGGGATTTAACCTGGTTTCGAAAAAAAATAAAAAAAAAGGTAGTTATAATATATAAAGTTAACATCAAGATACGAGAACATGCAAAAAACGGAACATGCAAAAGGCATCTTAACGCAAACGTAACTAATAAACTAAGATAAATATGTTAACCGATGAATTGAACAATCTTTATATATTTTAACAATAAGGTCTCGTTATACTAATGTTCAAGTTATAATTTCTTGCAGTTTTTCCACAAATCATAATTATTATTATTTTTATATATCTTTATTGTTAAAGGAAAACATAAATAAGGAATCCATGATGGAATTCACTACTACAGCCACTGAAAAAGCGAAATGGAATTGACTGACTATTTCCTACGGTACCCTTTTATCATTTTTTCTTCGTCACTGTAGGCAGCTTGTGAAATGCTCGGGATCGGATCGGTAAAAAGCTCGAACGAGTCGAGTCTTAACTAGCCCGAGCCCAAGCTCGAGCCCAAAAATATGGCTCGTTTAGTTATCGAGCCCGAACTCTAGCTTTACATATCGAGCTCGAGCCGGCTCGTGAGCCTTAACGAGCTTTCTGAATATATAGTTTTTATTTATTATATTAAATGTTTATTTATAAAATTAATTATTTATATGTATATAAAATTATGATAAATATATTTAAATAAAATATTTTATGTTAAATTTAGAAAATATAATTAAATTAATATTTAAAGTAAATAAATTAATAAATAAAATTTAAACAAGCCGAGCCGAGCTCGAGCCTAAAAATTTTCTAACGAGCCGAGCTCGAGCCTAGTAAATAAAGTTTTTAACGAGCCGAGCCCGAATTTATCTAAAGGAGCCGAGCTCGAGCCTTAAAAAGCTCAGGATCGGCTCAGCTCGGCTCGTTTACACCTCTAACTTTTTCCTTTTAGTTTCTTATTTTGTTGTGCTAAAAAGTAATTAAGATAGAAAATATCTTTCACCATCAAACAAAATATAATTGAGGGTAAAGTCAAGTGCTCCTTACTTTACGTTTTAAAATTTAAAATTCTTCGTTAATAATGATTAAAAGGGACAAAATTGTCAACTTTTATGAGAGCATAAATCAAGTTTCACATTTTTATTTAATTTAAAAACTTTTATATGTTTTTAAAGTTACACAATTAAATAGTAGGATTTTTATCTTTAAATAGTAAGATTTTAATTGAGTATGATATTAATCAAAAAGGAAAAAAAACTACATCTTTAGATTTATTTTATATATAGAGAGATAATAAAAAATTAATCCTTTCTTATTGCGTTAACCGAATGGCTACATCTTATTATTTTAGTGTCCACATTAAAGTAAATCCAAAGGTGTATGTATTTTCTTCTTTTTTAATTAATGTAATTAATGAAGGTCCACTTACATTAATAAAAATAGAATAAAAAACCTACATCTTTAAATTTACTTTAAGGTAGACCTCAAAGTAATAAGATGTAGTTATTCAGTTAACGCAATAAACATGAGTTAACAAAAGAACCACGCCCTATATATATATATATATATATATATATATATATATATATATATATATATATATATATATATATGGGGAAAGATCAAATAAAAAATATATTTTGCCTAAGAAGGCTAAGAAGGATTTTTAAAATCTCCAAAACCGACCAAAACGAACTCCGATTGAACTCATTTTGATGGCATTGGAACCGTCTCATCGAACCCTACAATATTAGCTTTTAAGTTTTCGATTTAACAACTAGATTTAGATTTTAGGTTTTAGGGCTTGGTTTTAGCTTTTAAGTCTTATCTTTATGTTAAAGATTTGTTTTTAAAGTTTTTGTTTTAGTATTAGGGGTTATTGTTTATGATTTAAGGTTTGAGTTTTGGGGTTCGACAAGTCGGTTCCAATGATGCAAAAATGAATTAAATCGGGGTTTCTTTGAGTCGGTTTTCGAGTTTTTGAAAATCCTTCTTAGCCTTCTTAGGCAAAATAGACTTTTTAAGAGAACCTTACCCTATATATATATATATATATATATATAGGATTGGGATCAAATAATAACCCACTCTTACGGCGATAACCCATTAACTTTGCCAAAACGAAGCCGAATCTTGAATTTTTTTTTGAACATCATTGTAACACAATTAGAACACCATGTTCTTTTTTGAGTTTGGGCTAATTCATCACCGTTTAAAAAATATCATCGTTGTAAGTTTTTTGCTACAGTACTGTAAGTTTTAAATATTTAAACACCTACAGTAGGGTATTGTTCTAATACTAACCCACTCTTACGGCGATAACCCATTAACTTTGCCAAAAAATAGCCGAATCTTGAATTTTTTTTAAACATCATTGTAACACAATTTGAACACCATGTTCTTTTATGAGTTTGGGCTAATTCATCACCGTTTGGGCTCTTACAGTACTGTAGGTGTTTAAATATTTAAAACTTACAGTACTGTAGCAAAAAACTTACAACGATGATATTTTTTAAGCGGTGATGAATTAGCCCAAACTCAAAAAAGAGCATGGTGTTCTAATTGTGTTAAAATGATGTTCAAAAAAAAATTCAAGATTCGGCTTCGTTTTGACAAAGTTAATGGGTTATCGCCGTAAGAGTGGGTTATTATTTGATCCCAATCCTATGTATATATATATATATAGGAAAGAGTTCCTAAAAAAACGACCATTTTGCAGAAAACTAAGAAAGTAATCACAATTGTTATCAGTCAATTTCGTTTTTTGTTAACAAAAAGAAAAAAAATATGTAATTCATGTTATTACATATATGTAACTCATTGATTAGATATATGTAACCTGTAAAATATATATATATATATATATATATATATATATATATATAGTTTGTATCATGCGAAAACCCGATCTTAGAGGGAAAACCCTTAAACTTTATGTAAACCCTTAAACTCTATGTAAACCATTGATTTGGAATTTTGAAAATAAATATGTGGTCCAACTAAAATCTGAATAAAAAATTGGGTTTTCAATAAACAAATCATTTTTAATGTGGGATAATGTGAACCACATATTTAATTTAAAGATTACAAATCTATGGCTTATATAGAGTATAAGGGTTTCTCTCTCTAAGATCGGGTTTTCACAGGATACAAACCTTATATATATACATATATATATATAAATTGTGTTCAATTGGGAACTAGTGTTAGTTGAGAACTAAAATAATCATTTATTTTAATAAAAGCAATTTCTCTTACTTTAAAATAAATGACTTTGATGCCCTTTAAATTACTTGTTGGTTCTCAATACGACCCGGATAGCTAGATAGAATGTTGCATTTTGGATTTGAAATACCTAAATATACGACACATATATTCAGACGAGGTGTTAAATTATGAATTTGAATTGTCTAAATACACAGCCCGCAAAGATTTCGTGTCCTCACGTCGTATCACAAGCAACCATGTTTGGTATTATATGATTTGACATCACAATTACATAACCTATCATAATGAAACTATTTTTTTTAGAACAGGAGAGTACTCATTTTGAGATGAACTTACTACTTAAATTATTTCAGCACTTATCCGTTCTACACTTGCTTACCTAACGTTTACCATGCGCATGATAACTAGCACACCAAAGGTGTGTTGTTCTCGGTCCTCTTGTACTAGGGTATAGGTGCTCTCAGTGCTATAATGCCCACACCAAATATGGACAAAACTGTCTTACGATGTTCTAAACCCAGTTCACATACTGTTCTAATGGGTGACAACCCATCCCTCTTAGGTGGCAAACAACCAACATCGAGGTGCCAAACTTTCCAGTGATTGGGGAAGATCAACATGTTATCCATAAAGTAACTTTTATTCGTTGAGCGAAGACCCTTCTACTAGTGACAGTCATATCACTAAGGCCAACTTTTATCACTACTTAATGGGTGGGTCTTGCAGTCAAGCTCCCTTTTTTCTTCGCACATGAGGACCAATCTCCGTCTTGTTCGAAGAAACCTTTAACGCCTATGTAACATTTTGGGAGGCCCACGCCCCAAAGAATTTGTTCAAATGACTATTCCTTAAAACTTTCAGATTACATTAATTTATAAATTAATGAGTTGAGTATACACTATATTCACGTAAAAACTAACAAGTTGCAAAAAAAAAAAAAATAATAAATAAATAAAATATCATTTATGATCTCATAATTTAAGTAGTATATATATAAATACTTTCTTTTAAGAAGAAAAAGGTAACTTTTATGTTTATAAACCTATAGTTAGGATTTCATTTTTGGTTTTCAATGATTAATTAACTAATATATATATGTCCCTATGCACTTTCTCAAAAATTAATAGAACAAGAAAGGATGGAATCCAATAAGAGGCAGAAAGATGTTGAAGAGAAAAACCACAGCCAACATATTGCCATTGAAGAAACAAACGATGTCTTCATCAAACATAGCAAACGAGGAGGATGGGCTACCATGCCCTTCATACTAGGTCCCCTCTCTCTCTCTCTTTCTACACACACATACATATACACATCACACAACCAAAAGTAAAAAAAAAAGAAACAAAAAAACTAAAACAAATCCATACGACATTAATATATATATATATATATATATATATATATATATATATATATATATATATATATATATATATATATATATATATATATATATATAAACTACCGTATGGCATATAGAGCATACTTTATACATAAAATTTGCAACATGATACTTTATACCTTAAAACAGCCACTCTTGGAAACCAAAAGCAACTTCCAAACAAATTAATGTACGAACAAGATGAGAAATATAATCTATACTTTCTATTAATATTAAATTTTGATTACACCGACTCCAAAACCTACGAGCTACTCTAATACTATACGACAGTTTATAACTTGTATTCTACAATGCAACCTATAAACCGTATGATTATTACATGATCATGGTTAATTGGGGATATATACTCACATTAGATATATATTATTCATGTAACAGATTTTTGATTATCAATTCTTATGATGTAGGAAGTATATCAACTTTAACGCTGGCAGCAGGAGGGTGGACAGGAAATCTCATCGTGTACCTTATCACCAAGTACAACATTAAGAGCATTGATGCCACTCAAGTCTTCAATGTCGTATTTGGCTGCATGTATCTCTTTCCTATCGCCGGAGCTATTCTCTCCGACTCCTTTTTTGGCCTGTTTGCTGTCATTGCTGGTTTCTCTTTAGTGTCACTTTTGGTACAACATCAATAACATAATATAACACGTCAATGTTAACATAATGTTTGTGTACTACTTATAGTTTTATCTACTGTATTTGTAGGGTGTGACGCTTATGACATTAACATCTATACTTTTATCCTTAAGACCTCCGACGTGTACAAACATGTTGCTCCCGTGCGAGTCTCCATCAACGCTTCAATATGGAGTTCTGTATGCAATCTTAGGGTTAGCTTGCATGGGGATTGGGGGCACACGTTTCACGGTTGCTACGATGGGAGCTGATCAGTTTGAGGATTCTAATAGTGTTGGAACCTACTTCAATTGGTACTTTTTTGTGTATTATGTTGCTGGTTTCATAAGCACCACTGTTATAATTTATGTTCAAGATAACGTGAGTTGGACAGTAGGATTTGGGATATGTGTTGTTTGCAATACATTTGGTGTGATTTTATTCTTATCGGGTAAAAACTTTTATCGAAAAATCAAACTTAAAGGAAGCCCTTTTACAAGCATCGCTCGAGTTATTGTTGCAGCAGTTAGAAAGAGGAATGTTCATTCAACAAACATGCAGTATAACTATGATGCCAATGACAAATCTACTATAGTCCCATCAGATAGATTTAGGTATATATGGTCAACTATTTGAAGCTTTAAGTTTTGTCTACATTTCAACTTTTCGGTACTTATTTTGGGAGTGAATTATTATTAGTAAGTTTGTCTCTTATCGCCAACTTCATGGTATATTTGATATCATGTAGGTACCTAAATCATGGTGCCTTGAAGATTGAATCTGATGGTTCAAAAGAAAGATCATGGAGCCTAAGTACTGTCCAAGAAGTGGAAGACTTGAAAACTCTGATTAAGATAGTGCCATTGTGGTCCTCTAGTGTTTTGTTGAGTGCCACAATTGGCATGTTTAACAACTTCACCATCCTCCAAGCTTTAAGCATGGATAGACACCTTGGTGGTTCCCAATTCAAAATCCCTGCCTCTTCTTTCTTATCTTTAGATGTCTTGGCTACAAGCATTACAATTTTCCTTCTCAATCGCGTTATATTTCCCACATGGCAAAAAATAACCAGTCGGCCTCTAACACCCCTTCAACGAATAGGGATGGGCCATGTGCTCAATGTTGTAGGTTTGGTAGTATCAGCCCTAGTCGAAATACAAAGGCTACATTCAGCCAGTGACCACAATCTGATCGGCTTAAGCATGGCTACCACCACCATTGTGCCCTTTTCAGCATTATGGCTTCTGCTTCCTTTAACCATTGTGGGAATAAGTCAAGCTTTTATTTTTCCTGGCCAAATTTTATTATACTATCAGGAGTTCCCTGCATCCTTGCGAAGTACATCATCTGCTATGATATCATTGCTGGTTGCAGTGGGGTTTTATTTAAGTACCGCAATTACGAGTTTGATGCGGAACAAAACCACGTGGTTGAAGGATAACCTAAACGATGGCAGACTGGATATAGCGTATTGGGTGTTAGCAGCAACAGGTGTGGTGAATTTTGGGTATTTTTTTGTTTGTGCTAAGATGTTTGAGCATAAGCATGTTAAACAAGATAAAAACATGGACAATATTTCAAGTTCTTGATAAAGTTCCAAGCTTGCCATCTATCAAACCTTGAATGCCGAATCTGTAGGTTTTGGTGTTTGGAACGCTCTAAATTGTTATGTTCACTTTTATATTGAAGTATTTTTTAGAAATGTAAACAATAATTCAAAAAGAAAGAAGAAAGAGTATGTAATATATTTTATTTAAAAAAACCAAAATAGATCAAAGGCTTTTTATTTTATAGCTAGAGTACCAACAAAATGCCTAGTCGAAACAACATAATACATCATGAAAGTTAGTTGTCGGTTAAAACAAAAGTATGTATATAAAAAATCACGTTATAATTAAAATCTATGATAATATCTAAACTATGTTTATATGATAAGAAATTATTTAGTTGAGACTGTAGAGGGTGGAGTGATCATTGAATTTTGTATGCCGGATATTAATCCGGATTGGTTATTTACACGCACAATTTTTATATTTTTGCATCCAATAATCATATATGTCTCGTATAACACCATAACGTATAACGTCCACTGACATATCATTTCATACATACTATACGTAGTGTACAACCCTATACTCTACGTATAGTACTTGACATCTGCAAACTTAAATTTCCTAACATGACCTTGAATTTCATACATACTATACACAGTATACAACCTTATACGTAGCGTACAAACCTGCAGCCTACTCTCGTAAAAGGGTTGAACGGCATGATTCTCCTTAAACAACAATATTATGATTAGTATTTTGTTAATAAAAAACAAGTAAGTGATAAAATGATATACCTGATTAATCTTATTTTAATAAAAAAATAAAGTTAATGTCCCAATTGATATTGTAAATTAGTAAGATTGAGTGAAAGATTTGAACATGAGGTATGGAAGAAATATGAAATGTATATAACAAAACGATTGATCATTCGATATATCAAAAATTTTAAAGGAATCTTGCATTGTTTCATATAGTTGTATGTTTTTTGAAATCTTGTACGGGCCATATAACACTATATATCCCGTATAACTTTATTGTACGTAGAGTATAGGTCTATACGTTATGTGCTACTTTTTCATCCTAACAAAAACAAATTGTGCATCATATGATTATGCCCTAAACGCTACGTATAGGGCAATACGAAACGTATAGTATAACATCCAATCATTAGTCAATATTCTTGTACTGGTGACATATATGCTGCGTGTATGAGTATACGAAGCGCACAACTTCCAATCATTCAACATACGCTACGTATGTGTTTTCGAAACATGTATCTCTCTATACGTTGCCATGGTGCTATATATAGGAAGTGTACAAGTGGGTGTAAGAATATGTTAACTTTTGATATAGCGATTTAAGAATTTAACCATGTTAACTTTTGATATATTATCTTAGTGAACGAAGTGATAACCTAATTAACAATTCCTCCAACTAAAAACAACCAGGATTTTAATATGGGTAATGATTATTGCATCTCAAAATTACGTCATATATATGTGCATGTGAATATGTGATATTCATCACAATAAAATTTGGGTTAGGGTATTGCACTACAAACACCACCTTTTAGTTTTTTTATATTTGAAACATAATAAAAAAATGAGCAATGATAATCTGTGTACAATTTACTGATTTCACAAAAGGTTTGATGTGTGGGGCTCCATGCAAGTGTTTAGGACCCATGAACTAATTGTCCAGTCAAAAGTTAAAAATAATAAAGCACCTTCATCTACCACATATACGAACATTTAAACCATATATATGGTAACAGATAGTGGTGGGAAAAAAAACCCGAAACAGTAACCAGTCATATACGGTGGATACATGCAGTTCCAGGTTAAGAGAAATTATAACCGCAACTGGAAAAATCAGAACCGGTTCCACCTTTGCCCCGCTAAAACCCGAACCAGACTTGGTCAAAAACCAAAACTGAAACTGGTAAAAAAAACTAATATCGGAACCAATTCTTAACTTTGTTAACCGAAACCAGAGAAGCCTACCTCTGACTCACAGACTCACTAATCTAGATTTACCTGGTTTTGAACTTTGTATTGTGTGCCCTTCAGAGTTCTGATTACATTTCAATTCCTTGGGCCCCGCCCTCAAATAACTCGGCTTGGAGCATGGGCCGATCCAAGCAAGTTGGCTAAGGGTCTCTCCTATTTTTGTGTTGTTTTACTTTTAAATTTAGTACATTTATAACTTAATAGTGTATCAAGTTAAGTTTGTAGTACTATGTCAGCAAAATCGAGTTGGGGTTATCAATTATTTAATTTAAGTTTTTAGAGTTACATCTTACTTGTAATAAAGAATATGAGAACCGATTTGGACTTGATTTATAAGCTTCAAAATGTCAAGAATTATTAACAAGTTTAAAAATGTAACACCCTGATTGTGGGTAAAAATTTTAACTAAAAAGGGATTTCTAAAGGGGCTAATATATAGTGAATGATTGTAAAAAAGGATTGCCTAATTACCCTACTAGGTGTTGGGATTTAATCGTTTATTTACTCGGTTACGGGTCATGGGTCGAATGGGTCATCTATTTTTGGTTTTATTTCTTCTTTATTCACGTATACATATAATTTCATTTCCAAATTTGTGAGTTTTGAGCTTGATCACACAACACTAGGAGCCTCAGCTATTTCTCATTTCATTTTCAAAGGTCTGAATCTTACCATCATTTTCGTAGATATAAGCACGAAATCATGCTTAGATAATGATAATCACAAAGATATCAAAGGTCAAATCTGTATGAATTTTATAGGTTTTCACGTAAATAACCTCCATTGCTAGGGATTGTTCGTGCGTTTAGCAAAGTGTGAGTTTTAAATCCCCACTTAATTTTATTTGTTTTATTTTTATATATCAATGTTTTTAGGATTGATATGTATATATAATAGTGTTATGATAAAACACAACAATTTTAATAGTTGTAGTTTATATATTTTGATACAAGATTAAGGTTTTTATAGCCTGATGCAAGCATGTTCTTGTGTGATTAAAGTACATGTAACCCTAGAAACTACTGGTATTAGAAACAAAATAGTAAACAAGAATTTAGAATTCGGTTCGGTTTTTTCATTTACGAATATGGTTCGGTTTTTAGTTTTTTTGAACACCCCTACTTTAATAATATTTGAATTTGTTAGGGCTTTTTTTGGCTCGTCTAGGGTATTAAATTCTTAGGACTGCCTAGATTAAAAAGGAAAGATTAGCTAACATGAAAAATATAAATACGTGTACCTTGTACTTAAGTCAATAATGATGTAAATATAGATATATATGCTTTGAAAAGCATATGCTTGAATCTTGATGGTAAAGCCATGAACCTATGACTAGATTTTTCTTTAAATATGCATATAAAAAATTACCTATTTTTGTGATTTTTCTGTTTTATTCGTTTATAAAAGAGAGACACCCATGTGAAATATTAACTCTCAACTGCATTCTGGACTAAATGTGCTGGCTCATGTCATTGCCAATAACAAACAAATTTAATTCCATTCATCATCTTTAAAGATCTTATCAACCATTTGAAGTACATGAAATATATATTCCATTTTCACCAGAATATTTTTCTTTTTGTTTTGAAAAATTAAGTTTACTTTATTTTTTTAATATTATCTTTAAGCATCGTGAAAAAAGCTTGTTAGAAAAAACCTATTCTACCAAAGGGCTTCAGCTTCTAGCTTAGTAGTAGACTAGTAGCCTTTTTACCTTTTTTACGAGAGGTATTGGACAAAGGGCTTATAACATAGCAGTAGCACTATTCTACCAAAGGGCTTTTACCAATTAATATTGCTCCGGGTTGAGTCAAGAGTTTTCTTAGTTGTAAGTTTCCTCTTAGACGGGTAAGTCTGTGCACAATGTTCTGTTGTAAAAATCTTGTTGGATAGGGTTGTTTAATCTAAACAAGTATTTCACTTTTACAATCTAACAGATGCGGAATGTCTGTTAGAAGGTTATCTCAAACACTCAATGGTAAGTAAATAATCTTTGAATAACAGTAAGAACAAAAGAACAAATTCAAGCTCAAAGATATATTTCTCTCAAAGTATTACAAGTGTTGTAAGCAGACAAGAACACACAAGCACAAGCACACCTAAACAGGTTTACAATGAGAGGTTATATAGCTAAGGCTACAACCGTATACACGTAGGAATACAAGTTGGGTATACTAGACAATACATAAAGTAAAGTTTATTTTAGTATGTAAAGTGTCTTAACAGACTAAGACACTTGATTACAATTATTAGAATTATAGACATTGACTTTACAAAAGACCAGCTAAATACAAAAGGCATTTATGTTGTTGATCTTCAAGGCTTCAGATGATCTTTTGCATTTAATGCTGAGGAAGGGAAATAAGGTGCTGTGTCTGACTATCGGTATGTTCTTTTTGGTTTTACTCAGACCAGCATGTCTTGTGTCAGTCCATTTTGTACTATGAAAGTAATCAGCTACAATCTTTGTCAAAGGATTGTCCTCGGAAGTCTTTGTCTTTGGGTGCAGAAGAGAATCTTCGGAAGCTGTTAGTCTTCGGAAGCCTTTAGTTCTTCATAAGCTTTATGTCTTCAGAAGCTTTGAAGCTTTAACTCTAAGTGTTGACATTTCGAAGTGTTTGTCTTGTACAACCTTCAGCAGGAGTGAGTTACCCTTCGGAAGCAATGTTGCTTCCGAAGAGGAACTCCTTCCTTTAGAAGGATGTTTGTCTGTGTAGTCTCTTATACTTAGACAAAATTGAAGTTTGGTGAGCATCAACCTTTATTAGTCATTACAGTCTCCCTCAAGGCTGATGCTACCAAAACTTCTTGTCAAATTCTCCTTGTCACCCTCTCTCCCCTCGGGACCTGTACCCTAGTCTTTACCCATTTAACTTCTACTCTCCTATCTGATCCATTATCTGGATTATCAAGAGGGATTTTATCCAAATCAAAGATAAAGGGCTTTGCTAGAAGCATCAGTTGTGTCAACTCCAAGACTTTTATTCCTCCATTGATTTGAGTAAGGGTGAACACCTTGTGAAGTGCATTGAAGCTCCACTTCACTATAGGGATGTAAGTATGATGATGCTTCAGTCCATAGAGGTCTCTTGGATGATCTTTAGGCATTGAGGCAGCTGGTGTGGCTTTTGGTCCTGAGGGATCCGACTCTGGCCTTCTGATCTTCCATATTTGAGCCCACTGCTGCATCAGTTGTTGCAGTGGGCTGTGGACCAGCATCCTCAGTTGTTGAGGGTTATTTTTTCCTCTCATCAGCCTTTGATTGTCTCTTAGGATCAGGGTTTGTTGATTGTTATTTCCTTGTAGTCTCTTTACCCTTTTTGATCTTGATCACTGAGGAGATTGGCATGTTGTCCATAGAAGGACTTGATGGAGGAGAGGCTGGTTCTTCCTTAGGGTTTAGCGGGAACATGTTGGGGAACATGGCCTTTGTGACTTCCCCACACATGACTTCTTCCCCTTCTCTGATCCCAGATCCAGAGATGGGAAATTCAATGGTAGCTCCTCCCCCTAAACCTAAGCCTAAGTTTAGGCTTGCCCTTTGAGCCTGTATCTGCTCAATAGAAGGTAACTCACCTCTGGCAATTCTGGCCTTGATGTCCCTAACATGCATGCCCATGGTTGAGTTCTTCATAGGGCCTAGCTGCTGAGCATGGAAGCCATACTGAAGGAGAATTGCTTTCATTTTATCTCTGTAGGCTTTATCCTTCTATTTCTTTGCTAGCTTCACCTTGGCTTTGGATGCAGGAACTGCCTGTTTCCGCTGTTGCACCTTGTCCAGCTCGGCAACCATCTCAGGCACCGACCAGAGCAAAACTTCATCTAAGTCATATCCCTTCTCCTGGAGAAGAGCCGAGAGTCTAATAAGCTCATCATCCAGGGAAGTGTCTGGTCGGCCCTTCTTCTTCTTGGGTCTCCTCTCCTCTAACTCTACTTCCTCCTCTGGGGTTAGTTTTCTTTTTCCTTTGTATATTGCTTTTGCCCTAGAGGAGATGGATCATGTAGCCTCACTTGCTGGTTCTGTAGCCTCACCAGCTGGTTCTTTGGCAAGTAGCTACTCTGTGGAGGAATCATCAATAATGACTGGGCCTTCGGAAGCAGCTGCAGCTTCAGAGTTAACCTTAGCATTCACTGCCCCCTCCATTTGACCAACCATCTTGGGTGATTCCTTAGCAGTATCCATAGAGTGCTCAGGAATAGAGGAGAGGTCTTCAGCAGCCTTTGTCCCAGAGGGGGACACAGATTCCATGGAGACTAAAGGTTGTTCTTCTTGTATGACTTCCTCCATAGCAACCTAGGCTGCAGTCTCAGCAAGAGACTTAGTCCCAGAAGGGGACTATTAAGTCCCAACAGGGGACTGAGGCTCCATAGAGACATTTGTTGTTATAAGCTCTTGCTTTGTCTCTTTGGCTGCCTCTGTTGCCTCAGAAGAAGAGGAAGAGGAAGTAGTGGAGTCATGGAAGTAAGTGCCCAAGAAGTCATCCCATTCATTAGTCAAGGTGACTATGGATGGATTGACCCTGTGCAACTTCCTCTTCTCTTACTTCTGGTCCTAACCCTGCATGTGACACCCCGTATTTTCCAGGTCAGCTTTATATTTATTTAAACGTTTATTTAAATGCTTATTGTACACGTGGCGCTAGAATTAGTTTAATTTAGTGTGACACGTGGCACGACAGTACAAACAGGATAATTCGTGGAATTATCGACAAACAGCACACGCGGGTCAAAACACACGAACGTTGGTGAACGTCTAGCACATTGTGTAGCACAACACTCGAAACCTCACGAAACACTCACACTTTGAACTTGGAAGTTCAAACGAGGCCAAACGATAGTTCGTAGACGTGAAAACGGTGACGAACGGATCAACCTCACTAAAATGGGCCTATTGGGCTCTTCAGGGGAGCTGTCGCGCTACGCGAAAGCCCACAAAGATCCTGTCGCGGTACGCGACAGGTGGGCGGGGGAAATTTGAACCCCGAATTCCCTCGCGCTACGCGAGACCCACCTTACATGTTGTCACGCTACGCGACAAGACCCAGTTCGCAGAATCTTTATTTAACCAAGATGTAATCATTTTCTAGCCACCCTACTCTCATTTCTCGACCCCCAGACACTCAAGCTCGTCTCTTTCACCTGCAAATCACCATTAACACCTCTGGAAGCCATTGTTGCACTCTTGAAAGCTTGAGGGTGAAGGTTTGAAGACCCGAATCAAGGAAGAAACTCATCAAGATCATCACCACTCTCTTGAGGCTGCTACACTCGAATTTCCAGGAAGCTTAGGAGCTGTTCATTCATCATTCCAGTGTTCTTGGAGCCTTAGAAGGTAATCTCTACATCCATCGTGGCTTAAAATCACCATTACACACACATGCATGTGTTAAATCACACATGCAAACACCATGGAGGCACATGCACGAAATTATGTTATGGGTTTGTTGATTTTACTATGATTCTTGATGATCTAAGATGATTAGATGATGTTCTAAGACGATCTAAGATGATGGGTATAGGCCATTGTGCTTAAAATGATAGTTTGTGATGACATTGATGCATGCATGTATGATCCATGAGTATTGGAATGATCTTGAGTATATTGATATGTTTATAAATGATATTAGAAGATCTTCACATGATTGGAAGATGTTGAAATGGCCAAAATTATGATGTTGATGAAACTTGCCATTAATAGTAACTTTTTACTTATGAAATGAGAATGTGAATGATATTTGGTGTCATGCATGTTCATGGATGGTTGTTTAAATGTTATTAGGATGATGATAAGGTTAGAATGTGATTTTAATGATGTTCATGGGTATTTTGACATAGTTATTATATTTAGTAACTTTTGTTGATGAAATATTGCTAAGTGATGAGTTAGGTTATGTTGATATGTTTAAATGATGTTAGATGGATTATTTTGATGATTTGTAACATAAAAATGGGTTAGAAATTTTGAGATGGTCATTTTGATGCGAAACTACAAAGTTACTATTTATAGTAACTTTATTTTTACAAAACCCGACTTAGGAACGTTTTGTTTGATTCGAGCATGCTAAGTAACTTAATATGTTATAACATGATGTTTAGATGCTAAGTTAGATGGTTTTCGATATCACGTATGCTAAAAATGGTCAATGTAGACCAACACGAGCAAACACGGTCATTGTGGACCGACACGGACAAACATGAACAACCAAGGGTTGTTGGATACAAACACAAACACTAGCACGGTCACTTACACAAACTCACGTACGGTATGCGATATAGGTTGCCGGTGACCGACACGTGCTACTACATCAGGAGCTTACGCTTATTTGCTACTCTTATCAGTAAGGTGAGTTTACGGCCCCTCTTTACTCTTTTTCAAACGCTTTTAAATAGGGGGAGAACACTAGTTGCATCGAGTCAAACATTCATTACTATACAAACATTTTGTGTATGCTGGTTTATTGGACAAACATTAAGTGTTGAACTCGTATTAAACCCTCACAAAGTCTTACCGTTAATGTACGAACAACGTGGTAGATTTGGATGGATCCATTAGGGAATGACTAACCCCACGGGGCACAATGCTGATTGGATGTCATAACCCGTGCAAACTCTGACCTAACTTGCTATGTATACGAGACATAGCGGAGGCAACGACAAACAAGTCTAGTTCGGTTGTGACGCACTGACACTTTGGGCCTAGGGCTCGGTACTAACATTTGATAAACAGCATGGCACACTTTTATTACTATATGTATATCAAAACCTGTGAACTCACCAACCATTGTGTTGACACTTTTCTAACTTGTATTCTCAGGTAACTAGCTGCGTATGGAACAGGATGCACATCTAAGGGATGAGCTTTAGGAACCGCATGCATTCTGTTGTGTCTTTTGAAAACAATATTTAATCGTTATGTAATTTCTAAACAATGTGATGTCTAACATTTTCAACTTTCCGCTGCATGTTATGACTTATTTATTCCGCTGCACTACTATTTGATTTTCCGCTGCAATATGATTTGATAACTTTTATTCCGCTGCAAACTATTTTATGAGTGTATGTGTCAAAACTTTGGATTTGAAAACGCATATAGAAGTGTTCTAAATGACCTTGAGCTGTGATTCTGGACACGTCACACCCACGTGGATTGACACAACGAGTGGGAAATTGGGGGTGTGACACTGCAGATGGTACATTCTCTTGCGGTTGGTAGCATCAGGGGAGACAAAATTAGTTGTAGCAAGATCAGGATGAAAGGGTTGGAGGATCACTGGGGGGCGCCTCCTGAGGTCCAGGATTGTGGCTTCTTTAGCCTGAACCTCCAGCCATAGGGTAGCAACCTCAGCTTCCAGGTGAGCTATCCTGGCTTGGAGAGTTGTTATTGTGGCCGTCAATTCCTGTCATCCATATGAGTGGAGTCATTGGGCAATGGAGTCCTGAGCCTGGCTCCTGCACCTCCAACACCAGATGTGGTTTCTTGGCACCCTGGATTCCCCTCATTGAGAAGGGCTTCAAAGAAGTCCTCCCTAGTGTGAGTTGCCGCAGGTGAGGTCCTAGTGCCTGTACCAATGTCCTGAGGATCCTGAAGAGGATCAACAGTAGTGGCAGCCTCAACTGCATTGACCCCCTCTGAACTCCTGGGGTCAACCTCTGAAGTGATAGGCTCCGGGTCAAGAAACCTGGCTTGTAGTTGTGTCACCACTCTCATAAGTGTTTGGGTAGTGAGAGAGAGTGGTTCCTCCACAGCCATAGCAGAGGTTCCTTGAGCCTAGGTAATAGAATGGGTGGGGGGCATTTCTGGGTGATAGGATCCTGGAGACTTGGGAGACAGTCTCTGATCTAATGGAGTTGCTTCCTCGGAAGTAGACTCAATGATGGGTCATCCCTTTGGGTATTCTCAGGTATGTGTTGCGACATACTCTGAGGGCTATCAGGCTGGTTAAGGGCAGCCACAGGTTCTAGAGGAAGAACCTGTGGAATAACAACAGGTGTGGCTTTCACCTTAGGTGGAACTGTGCCCTTGACAGTTCTCTTCACCTTTTTCTTGATGGGTTCAGAAGAAGGGGCCTGAACAGTTGTAGAGAGCTGTTCAGGGGTTCGGCAGCGTTTGTAGGTAATTTTGATGGGGTGGGGAACTGAAATGGAAGGTGTGGGTTCAACATCTGTGGGTACAACAGAGCTGTCACCTTCTGGAGTTGGTAACTCAATAGAAGGAAGGAGAGGAGTAAAGTTCCCAGAGAACTGGTTACTCTTCTTCTTTAACTGCACAAAAACCTTGGAGGTTACCAAGGGGATTTTGTATATATTCCCAGTTAGTGAGAGGACAGAACCTGACTCACCATAAAATACATGCTGCAAAAACTTGGGATACATACAAAATTTCTTTGGTGACGAAATATTGTCAACCAAATTATTGATAATAAAATCAGAAAAGTTAAAAAGTTGGTTGGAGATCAAGCCATGAATAGCCGAAGCTAAATTAGAAGGAACTTGATCCCAACCACCTGTCTTATTAGAAAGACAGTGTAAAAATCAATGTATGAGGTACTTATAGTTATAGGACACTCTACCTTTCAAATAAGTTGTTGAAGGAAGAGGACCTTCGTACCCCATTGACCTGAAGGTCGATGCTACCTCATCCTTAGTGAATGAGACCCTTCCCCCGACATCACAAAGTTGAAGATGTCGAGAGATGGTCTCCACTGTAATAGAAATGGGATAAGCATCAATGGTGGCATTAAGAATCCGACCATTGGGAGATGAAGAAACTGAACAGGATGCCCAAAATTGTTGGTGATGAGATTCATACACCATAGGCTGAACCGTAAGGGCGAAAAAATACCTGCTCCTTCGAAGAAAGGCGATGATCGGAGCAAAGTCAGCATCATTGCCTGCTGATAACTCCGCAGGGAGATTGTGAGTATGTTTGAAGGCAAGAAATTCCATGGCGATCGATGGTTTTTAGGTTAGATTTGGAGAGAAAAGCAATTCGAAATGAAACGGTGCGAGAAGGTGAATGAGCGGGAGACCTTTTATACCTTCGGATGTCAACATTTAATATAGAAACACATTAAATTTTGAGATCCGGAAGTCAAAAAAAGTACTTCCGGAGACAGCTCATTTATTATTCAAAATTGGCTAAGGACAGATTTGTGAAGATTAAGCAGTTGAAGAACAGAAAATGTCTTGAAGATGGTGAAGAACACATACAAGAATCTGAGATGCGATGTAAACTGAAGAACAAGAAATGATATATAAAAATAATAGTTCAACATTCAACAAAATTACATTACCTACCCCTCACATGCTCTCAAACTCCATGGATAAAGAATCCATTGAGTTCATGGGGGAGAGCTCTCAAGACTACATTGAATGACACTCTCACCACTCTCTTGTCTGGTTGTCTCTTACAAAATAGAGAATAATCTCTATTTATAGTATCACATGACCTAAAACCCTAAAAACAACAAATACAACAAAATGATAATAAATAACAAATTAAGCCCTATCATTTGTTGTGGTCTTCGAGTCTTTTGGTCATCAAGTGTCTTCGTAATCTTGAGTCTTTAGTGGCTCGTACGGTGACTTGTTGCTCCCTAATCAACAAATACATAATATTTCTTGTTTACATTCCATCTATCCAAATTAACTGTTGGTCTTGACTTTTCTAGACCCAATATCTGTTATTCGAGCAGAAGGGTTATCTATTTGTAAGGGTGATTTCGGGTAACCGCACATTTGCTTTAAAAAAAAAGACAAACCGATTATAAAATCATGCATGTACGTGTTTTCAAAGATGTCCTTCAGGTTAATTCAAGTAGTTTTATAATTTTTTTTTTGTAATTGATTTCTACTAGGGCTGTAAACGAACCGAACGAATACGAACGAGCCCTTGTTCGTGTTCGTTCGTTTAACTTGTTCACGAACGGTTTACGAACGCTAACCGAACGGAAATCCTTGTTCGTGTTCGTTCATTAAGGAATTTAGCTTGTTTACGAACGCTAACGAACACATATTATTTAAACAACAAAAATCAACATTCTTAATCTCAAGCATTGTAAATAATCATTTATAAATATATAAATTAAAATATTATAGTATTGACCTAAAAATAACTTAAATATTATGTTAATAAACTAAAAATAAAAATTGAAAATATACAAAACATTTAATGAATAAATATAATAAATGAACTTAACCGAACATAAACGAACGTCAAACGAACATGTTACCGAACGTTCACGAACACAAATGAACAAACACTAACTCTATTCACGAACTGTTCGCTTAACGTTCGGTTCGTTTACAGCCCTAATTTCCACGAATTGTTTCGTTCTAAAATATTTATTCTCGTTAACAAGCAGAATGTATAGTTTTTCCTTTTTCTTTTTTTATCATCTACACTCTTTTTTCTTTTTTTAATTTAACACCAAACCGTCATTATATATTTTATATAGAGCTCTATGTAGCATATGACCCATCTGCCACACATTGCTACGATAATGCTTGGTCAATCATTAACACTGATAAATTTTAACAAATAATGATTGGCTTCATATTCGTCACATATATGCCTTTACGAGACGTACATATAGTGTAAAATTTAAGAGTTAGGTATTAGTATTATATGACCCATTTTTGTGATCACTTCTATGTTATTTCAAAGGAGAGTCACTCCTCATATGACACATCATTCCATTATGTTAGTAAAGAGTCATAATATTTATACTATCACCTCAATTACAATTTACAACACACCATGTGTTGGTCATCTTTATAAAACGTTTAAAAATGAGGCAAGCGAGTTATTTGTAAAACTGCATAATATATAACGCATGTTTTTTAACCCACTTTTAGTATTTATTATATTAAATGTCGTTTTTTAAAGATATTACAGCAGTTATATAATTTAATAAAAGATGGTAACATTTTTGTTTCATGTTATAGTTTCAAAGAATATATCTATTATAATAAATCAAGTTTTTTTGGACAGATGGCGTATTCTTAGAGCACCTCAACTTTGAATTCATGTCTCTCTCTCCTATTAAATGTACCTAATATTAAATAATAATATTAAATATGATTTTTATACATTTTTTAAAATTAAGAAAAATATTTTTAATACACTAAAATATATTCATATTAAAAAAACACATTTTAAAAAACAATTTATTATAAAATACAAAGTTTTTAAAAACAATATTTTAAAACAAAATGTTTAAGAAAACATATATTGGAACAAATAGTGTTTAAAAATAGTATAATTTTTTTCATTGATGATCAACCCGTGTAATATATGGGATAATACCCTAGTTAAAAAAATAAAAGATATATAAGTACACATTTTAGAAGAAACGTTGGAAGTTAATTTAACCAAAAAAATTCAATAGAAGAGATTTTTTTTTTTTTTAAATTGACGAACTGACACCGCCTTCCATCTTAATTGTCGAAAGCCTGATCGATAGTCTCGGACGGATTGTTTAGTATATTTATAGGCTTCACACGAAAGCCACTATTTTCGTGTTAAAATCTTGTCTCATTTATATATTATATAATATTTAAAAATTCACAAATGTGCCTACAAGGAAAAGTTTTGTTGGGTGTGAATATATATGCTTAGTACATTATTATAAATAAAAAGTAGGCAGAAATTTTTTTTTATGTTTATTTAACTTGGCGAATTTTATCCCAACTTAGTATATATACAAGTAAAAATAGAAACATTTAATCAAATTTTACATAAAAATGTCGAATTCACAAACATATATGCACGCGCACACACGTATATAAAGGAAATGTCAAATAAGAATAGATTCTTATTTAAAAAGAGTAAGAACTAATAATATAATTTTGACATGTGCGATGATAATTTAAATATAACATCTTATTTTTTGTACTTTTTTTTTATTTTTTTGTACTAAATTTTTTTTTGTACTAGATTTTTTGTGTTTTTTGTACTGTATATTTGTTTTTGTATTACATTTTTATTTTTTGTAATTGATTTTTATTTTTCTGTACTAGATCTTTTGATTTTTGTATGGAATTTTTTTGTACTGAATTTTCTTTTTTGTATTAGATTTTTGTTTTTATTATTTTTAGCATGTCACATGTCAATCTTCAATTGTTTTTTACTCTTCTTAAACAAAAAATCTCTTTTTAATGAATCCAACCTCTATATATATAGTGGATGATTTTATTTAATCGCATCTTTAATGGTTTGGAAAATCTGAAATCAATACAAAACTCTTGTCATGATATGATCTTAATTGAGCCACCATTTAATCAAAGAAAAATTGCAAGTTTGAACACATAAATAATCCGAGACTCATACATATTAATTACGAGTCCAACGTACGAACCCAATGCGAAATACAATAAAAGAAACAAGATCACCACCAACGTCTTAAAGATAATGTCTAAATTGTATACTTAAAATTCATGCATGATGTCAAACATTGATGAAAATAGCAAGTATATACCCACAATTAATATTTGTTATATATTTAACAAATTTCAGACCAAATTAAGTACGTGACATGATTCAAACTTCATATATGTTGTGATGTATACTTGATTCAAACTTTTTATATATTTGACAAATTTCTTAATAAATTAAGTACGTGACATGATTTAAACTTCATTACTTCATTATGTGATGATGAATACTTGTATAATCGATCAAGCTACGCAAAACCACGCATCTTGGCTATTTCCTCAGGTTTGATAAAACTTACCACATCATCATTGATCCATCCATACTTCTCCAGAAAAGGGTTCATCATCTTCTTTGGCGGATAGTTTTCGATCGAATCTTTCCATACATTGGGTTCATTCATGTCTCGAGTAACCTCCCAAACACAGTTGTTACATTTGAAACCTGCACCCAAACTGATCATCAAGATTCTATCACCTTTCTTAAGCCTTTTCTTGGCCTCCATGTACCCTAAAACATACCACAACCCACCAGCAGACGTGTTGCCAAACCGATGCAACGCCATTCGAGCTGGTTCAAGATCGTATTCATCTAACCCAAGACTCGAACCCACTTCATCTATCACAGCTCGTCCACCAGGGTGGATGCAGAAGTGTTCAATTCCGGTTTTCAGGTTAATTTTTGTACCAGTTTTGCAAACTGCATAACGAACTATCTCCCAAAATGGAAGCACTTTTGGCAGCAACACTCGAAAGTTCTTAGTCAAAGCTTGAGCTGCAGCTTTTGTGAGCAATTTGGTTAACCGAAAACCTCCATGTCCTGCATCGTCTTCCACTTGCATACAACAGTTGTACGCGTCATCATTCGAGCCAAAATGGGTTCGAACCATGCATTTCAGCTTCAAAATGGCTTGATTCTTACGAGCCATATCATTGGTTAACAACATCGAACAACCTCCAACCCGAAAAATGCAATTAGACAGCATCATAGACCTTTCTCTCCCACAGTACCAGTTGCCTGCCATCGATTCTGTGCTCACCACAACGGCTAACTGCTTCTTATGAGTTTTGAACAGTTGTTGAACCAAATCGATAGCAACCACACTCGCGCTGCACCCCATGCCGGAAAGATTAAACGCCTTAACATTCTCCCGCATGCCATAATGATTTATGATTCTAGACGTCAAAGAAGGTACCGCTGAGAGTAATGACACGTTCACCACAAGTATATCAACATCAGACGGTGAGACTTTGGACCGTGAAAATAAGTTGTCAAGAGTGTCATAAAACACTGATTCCATTTCTGATAAAGAATCAGCAAGTTTCGGGTGTTCTTCTTCGCCCAAGATGATGTTTCTCGGGCCATAAGTTTCTTCACCAAGGCCTGAATTAACGATGGTTTGTAACAAGAATCTGTAATCTTCGACTTGAAGATTCTTGTTGCGTGCAACAATCTTGGCACACTCTTCAGTGTTTAGCTGCATCTTCTTCTTTCCCATGTAGCATTCGTAGTCGATCATATAGCATTCTTTGCCTCTCCGGATTACAGATTTTGCTAATGCATAACTAACAGAGATTGTAAACAAAAGCATGAGTGCTGTAAATAACTCCATTATACGTTGTTTGTATTGTAAATTAAAATAAAGGAGCTAGATCGAGATGAATGTGGTGGTTGTGGAGTATTGTTTTGGTGATCGAAGCTCTTGCTTCCTTCGGTTTTATAAGCATGAATCTGGCTTCTAGATAATAATTACAATTGTGCTATGTATAGTTTGAACTTTTAACTGTTATATATATTTTAGACATGCTTATTTTATTTAGACTTAATCACACATATGTTATCTTAGTTGTAGAATTAAAGTTACGTACATATTTTGTTACAAAGGGTTTAAATTAATAAGGTTTTTACATTTTATCCTTCTCAGACTCTATCTTCCTTCCTCACCTGTTGAGACAGATAGTTGACTAACACGCCCTATTCAATAGAACTTGGCTAATGATGATATATACTAAGTATGATAGTGCAGTGATATAAAGGTTTATATTAATTAATAAGTATATATAGGGTTTATATTTGTAATTTTGTATAGAGTTAACCTCATGTTTAAACAAAATATGAAATACATATAAAAGAGTAAATGTTTCGTTTATATGTTTGCATTGTTATCATATTTCAGTGACAAAACTCCTTTCTATTTTTGTGAAAAATCATTTTGCATCCCTAAAATATTAAAATTAAAATATTTAAAAATGATATATTTTTTTGTTATTGTTCGATCTATTTAGGTTATTTTCTTTATATCATTGACATATTAAATATTCCTAATTTAGAGATAAATAATATTTATATAACTAACTCATTTTAATAGAGAGAACATCTATGCATTATTATTTTTGTGTTATAAGTAATAAGATCTAAAGTGTATGTTTGGAATAACAGAGATTTTAAAAACAATGCTTACTGTCTGTTGTATAAACCAATATGTTGTAATAGAAAAAGAAACAAAAGAACTCAACAAATGAGAGAAATTAAACTTATAAAAGAAATAATAAAAAAAACTAATTTGTGAAGAAAAAGGCCCAAAAATAGATCGAGCACTTTAACATAAAAAAGTTCGAAAAAATATAGAAAAAAAGTACTGTAAGTGAAAACTAACAAAAAGAAAGAAATATATAAAAACGAAGTAATGCTCGAAAAATAAAAACAAAAGGTTAATATAAAAAAATCTTTTTTTTTAAAAAAAAAAAGTTATGTTGCATATGGGTGCATGTGTGAGGTCTGGTTGAGATCAAAACCGGCTAGTGAGAAAACCACACTTTCAAAGAATATGTTTCAAGCTATACTTAAAACATTATAAAATAGGAAAAAAAATTAAGAAAAAAAAAACAGAGAAAAATTCTCATAATGTCTATTTGACTAAATTTTTACCTTATTTTGTCCGTTTAACTAATAGATACCAAAATGTCCACCCATGTATGGGTGTCGATGCATGTTTGTATGTGTATAGATGCCCCCACCTATAAAACCAACGACTTAATTTCAAAAGACGTTATGTTATATACCGGCGCCCATCAGGGGCGTACCTACTTGAAGGCCCGGGGGGGCGGCCGCCCACCCTGAAAAAATTTTTTTAGTAGTATATATATGTTAAAATCCCGATCGCCCCCCGTAAAATTTTTCAATCGCCCCCATTGAACTTTTAATTTCTAATTGTTAATTAATAAACTAAGTTGAAAAATGTCAAACCAATAATTTAAACCCAATGTAAAATTAAATTTAGTATTAATTATAATAAGTCAAATAACCACTAAACCGGTTAAAAACTGATTAAACCGAACTCCATCGAATATACCAATTAAAAACCGAATAAACCGATCCAAATAAACCGAATTCAACCTTATATATTATAAAGATAACAAATTTAAATATGAATTCGCTTTAATTGGTTAATAAAAAAAAAACTGAATTCAAAAAATATTTGGAACCGATAACCGAACTGAAACCGAAATTCAGATACAGTTAGGAACCGACTTCAGAATTATGATACAATTAGGAACTAAACCGAATTCAAAATTCGGTTTGTTTTTCGGTTACGAATACGGTTCAGTTTTCAATTAACAGTTTTCAGCTTTTTTGAATACCCTTACTTTAATCTTCGAATTCACTAAGGGGTCTTTTTTTGACCTGTCCTAGGCACACTGAATTTTCAGGGCCGTCCCTGACTAGCCCATTATATAAAATATATTATTAATTTTAATAAGCTATTAACATAATATTTGAAGTTAGATTTGTGTAATAAAATTGCTTATGGGAATTTAAGCGATAGTTGTATTTGTTTTTTTGCAGAAAGAGTTACTTAGGAACGTCTCTTTATACGTTGTTTTGAATATATATATGTATATATATATATATATAAAGCAAAACTACGTAATGAACAACGTTAGATGTATTGTATTTTCATGATGTCTTTATATATGAAATTTAGTTTAATTATTATTTTTAAAATAACCCGACCCGATCCGCCTAACCCAACTTGAACACCAACAAACCTAAAAAATTTCCGCCCCCCATGAAAAATATTTCAGGGTTCGCCACTGGCGCCCATGCCTATATACCCTGACAGTCACCCATAAAGATTTAAATGTTATAACGGACGTCGAACCCACTCTAACAGGGCTGTCACGGGCGCCGCCATCCATATTCATTTGAAGTTTTTTACGGGCGTCCCCAAGCCTAGTATAGGGACGTGTGAACCAAACCTTTAATTTATATTATGTGCACGGGGCATGAAATAACCAATCGAATCTTACCTTTCTTTTTAACGGGTTTTGTTGTCGTTATCCTAACTCCTTGTAACTTTATGATTTTTATAATAAAACTATTTATTTTCATAAAATAAGAAATTATTTGTGGCTTCATAATATTAATTGTTTCATATGATACAGGGCCGAGAAACTAAACAGGCGGGCCCATATTAAATTCAAATTAAACAGCCGCACTTCATAATTATTAGAGTAAATTATTGATATTGTTGCCAATGTGGGATTAATCCACTTGGTAGAGACATTGTCTCTTAGAAAGGAGATCTTGGGTTCAAATCCAAACAATGGTGAAATATTTTGTGTAGTGTATTGTAGGAGTATGATAGTATTGCTGTTCAAAAAAAAATTACTGATATTGTTATTGTGTTTTGTTATTATTTCACTATTAGTATGTAGGTTTCGTTAATTACTCATAATTAAAGTTCCAAACTTTAGATATTTATAACATATATAGTCTATATGTGACTAAATTATCATAACATAATTGACCAAAATGGGTATTTTATAAAACTTGAGGACTAAAAATGAAATATTAGTAGACCACATGGACCATCTCCGTAATTTACTCTAATTATTAATTGTTTCATGTAAATTAAATATGCACGACACCCATACACAAAAATTGAAGCAGGCGAGCGTTCATATACGAGAAATTAATCAGGCAGACGCCCCTATCATAAGGCTATGGGAGGACGCCCTTGTAAGGGCCACTCATGTGGCGGGAAGCCCCCTACACGAGGTTAGGGATGGATAACCGGGATAATATTTAAATCTTTATGCGCGTAGGCGCTTGTATAGAAAACATGACGTCTTCCGATTCGTTGGTTTTATAGGCGGGTGTCTTGCACATATAGACGTCAGTGCCCACACACAGGTACTTTATGTTTATGAGCACTCATTCTTAGTAAAAGTATAAGGTGATATAAAATTATTTATACATTTAATTATTTAATTATGTTAAAATTATATATAATAATATTATTTTCCATAAAGCTAGTTTTTGAAAACAAATAATTCACACTTAATTAAATATGTGAATATGACAACTAATTGCGTCCATACGCACTTTAATTTGATGCTTTTTTGAACTACAAGCATATATTTTTAATATTTTTTTATCATGAAAATATGAAATATGTGAATAGAAGACTGAACTGAGTTGCTAATGGAGAAGGGGAGACGAGAGGAGAGGTTATGCAAAACCGGCGTTAACAACGACGAACGACCCATGTAACCTCTGATCAGTCCGTCAAAAACACCCTTGATCATGTGCTAATTTCAGGACATGAATAATTAAGCTGATTATTATTATTATTGTTATTGTTATTGTTATTGCTTTGCTGCTGCTGTTCTTGTTCTAGCAGTTGCAGTAATAGTAATAGTAATATTGTTGTTGTTGTTGCTCTTGCTCTTATTATTATTATTATTATTATTATTATTATTATTATTTATTTATTTATTTATTTTTATTTTTTGTTTATTTATTTATAGTTTCTTAATTATTTTTAATAAGTGTTACTATTACGTTTATTTTTATTTAATTTAGAGATGGTTAAGAAAAGAGACATAAGAAATCCAACGTCACCCACATGATAGTGAGAAAGAGTTCATTGATGACTATTGGTTAGGGAGGTATAAATTTAAAAAGGTAAATAATTTATATTCGAATAACAAATTTGTATTCA
Source organism: Mikania micrantha (assembly GCA_009363875.1). Lineage (NCBI taxonomy): Eukaryota > Viridiplantae > Streptophyta > Magnoliopsida > Asterales > Asteraceae > Mikania > Mikania micrantha. The sequence goes on from CM018680.1 coordinate 112,924,919, forward strand.
GGTTGTGAATATTTGAATCGAGCTTGTATCAAAAGAAAATTCTGAATTAACGCGCAAATTCTAAATTTGATTTTGAAGATGGCTCTAAATTTGATTTTGAATCAAACTTGAATCGGGGAATTTCAAACCAAATTCACCTCTGATTATTCAAATTTAATATAAAGATAACAAATTCTTACCATTGGGCTTAAGAGATCATGGTCGTATGAATATTGTATTCTTTAATTAATTCAATTGAATTTAAATCAAACTTAAATTCGAGTTAGTTTTGAGTTTTTGAATATGATTCAGTTCAAATGAAAATTAACTCCTTAAAAAAAGTTAAAACTCAAATAACATGATTCACTCCTAGCCATCATCACACATAATTTTCTAACACTATCTTAAAATACTATCACTTTTTAAATATGAAATAATGTTTTATAAAAATTATTTTAAATCTTTATAAATTGGTAAAGAAAACCCTATTAGTAAGTAGTAACCAACAACACAGCTGCTTAAATCTCAGCCCCCCACCATGTTCACGCAGATTCTTCAGATCATTCATTCAACATCATACTTAAGTTTCTTTTAATTTCTAGAGTTTTCATACCTATTGAATCCATTAAAGACAGTGGCGGAGCTTGGTCGACTTGAGAGGGGGAGGAAATTTTTTAAACCCATAACACATGTTAATTTTTTGAAGCGAGGGGACGAAACCCATTTTTTTAACTAAAACATCATTTTGGCCGAAACACTACGAACGGAAAAAGAGCTTCGCCCCTGATTAAAGACAACCACACAATCCCTTTGCCACCTTGGTTTAAAAGCAAGCTTGAGGTACGTACGCATATATATGTATAAGCAGTGGCGAACCCAGAAATATTTTTCATGGGGGGCGGAAATTTTTTAGGTTTGTTGGTGTTCAAGTTGGGTTAGGCGGATCGGGTCGGGTTATTTTAAAAATAATAATTAAACTAAATTTCATATATAAAGACATCATGAAAATACAATACATCTAACGTTGTTCATTACGTAGTTTTGCTTTATATATATATATATACATATATATATTCAAAACAACGTATAAAGAGACGTTCCTAAGTAACTCTTTCTGCAAAAAAACAAATACAACTATCGCTTAAATTCCCATAAGCAATTTTATTACACAAATCTAACTTCAAATATTATGTTAATAGCTTATTAAAATTAATAATATATTTTATATAATGGGCTAGTCAGGGACGGCCCTGAAAATTCAGTGTGCCTAGGACAGGTCAAAAAAAGACCCCTTAGTGAATTCGAAGATTAAAGTAAGGGTATTCAAAAAAGCTGAAAACTGTTAATTGAAAACTGAACCGTATTCGTAACCGAAAAACAAACCGAATTTTGAATTCGGTTTAGTTCCTAATTGTATCATAATTCTGAAGTCGGTTCCTAACTGTATCTGAATTTCGGTTTCAGTTCGGTTATCGGTTCCAAATATTTTTTGAATTCAGTTTTTTTTTATTAACCAATTAAAGCGAATTCATATTTAAATTTGTTATCTTTATAATATATAAGGTTGAATTCGGTTTATTTGGATCGGTTTATTCGGTTTTTAATTGGTATATTCGATGGAGTTCGGTTTAATCAGTTTTTAACCGGTTTAGTGGTTATTTGACTTATTATAATTAATACTAAATTTAATTTTACATTGGGTTTAAATTATTGGTTTGACATTTTTCAACTTAGTTTATTAATTAACAATTTGAAATTAAAAGTTCAATGGGGGCGATTGAAAAATTTTACGGGGGGCGATCGGGATTTTAACATATATATACTACTAAAAAAAAATTTTCAGGGTGGGCGGCCGCCCCCCCGGGCCTTCAAGTAGGTACGCCCCTGTGTATAAGCAACCTTAAACATACGAGCTTGCCCTTTCTACAACGTACCCTGGCAAGAATTGTACAAAAAATTGTGCCTCCTAGTCAATTCTAGACAAATGATGGAGATTAACATTTATGGAGATAAAGATAGAGATATATATTTGTGAAATAAAGTTGGATATGATTAATAATATGTGATAAAGAAACGTGATGAAGATAAGTGATTAAGAGAAGAAGACGCATTAAAATTTTATGGTTAAGATGCATACTTCAATAATTTATATCATTTATTTCTTTGAACTAATTGCATCTTTCATCCTTAATATTTTATAACTTTATACAATTTGACCTACAAATTTTTTATTTTTATTTTTCTTGGGTTTTACACTTTTATCATAGTGATTTTATGCCTTGTTTTTCTTTTTCTTTTTCTTTTTTTACTTTTTAATTATATATTATTTGTATATATCTTAAACCATTTATAAAAATTATTTGTCTAACTTAAGGTATGTTGTGCTAAAACCTATGAGAAATAATTTTATATATACACACACCTTGCGCCATGCATAAGAAAAACAGGGTGTTATTGCGCTTAACGTCTTGGCTTTGAACACTTTTGGTTTTGTGCACCTTATATATACTTCTTAAAACTAAGCTTGCCGCTGAAGCGTACCTGCTTGTTACACTCACAAAAAGGCTGCTTATCCACTTCCGCCTCAAAACAACCAAACAAGAGTTAGCGTGTACGTTAAGTAGAAAGCTGTCGATTAATGTGGCGATCGATGTTACACTCGCAAAAGGCTAGCTTTCATGGGGAGGGTTGTAGCTAGCTAGATGATAATTTTGGTCATGATCGTAACACCAATTAAAGAAAATGGTGGAGTCAGACATTTGAAGGTGGTCATTAATCGGGTGTAGGGACTAGGGATGGAAGTGTGCTAGGTGTGGACGAGTAACCAGTCACCGGTGCATCTACAATTTTTTTTAATAGGGGATGGAATTTTTTTTTTAAAGTTGTCTAAGGATTGATATAATAAATTTTTTCTTTTTTTTTTCAGATCAAGTTATTTTGAATCGGGTCATGCTAAAATATATTATTAAACTAAATTTCATGTATAAAATCATAATAAAAATATATTACATCTAAAATCGTTCTGATGCCTGACAAAATGGGCAGCATGGGTTTGGTTGGGAAACATGTCGAGTCGGGTGCGGGTTAGGATGTGTGCAAGTCAATATGGTTTTAAGAAAAATCAATCTGGGTTTAACTTCATTTTAAAAAACATTAATTTTATTTAAGTTAAAATGAATTATAACTAAACAAATAGTTTAATTGAATAATTTTTAGTAATTTTTCAACAAATATATTATTAATTATTCTCTTACTTTGAATCCATTATATTATAGTTCTTAAGTTAACCATTTTGTTATAGGTCAAGATCTAGACCTATTTGTTCTCCATTAAGTTTCATTTTTTAAAATCTATTAAAAACAACATTTATGAAGACTTTTTTAAGTAACTATATTTTAAGTATCACTTATTTAAGGGGGTGATTGCAAAACATTAACGGATTGGTCAGAATTTTAATATACACACACACTCTAATCTAACACTTTAAATTACAAATATTTCATTTCTTAAAGTTTTAAATTACATATATAGGAAAATTAATTATAAATAGTGTATATATATTCCATTAAAAAGATTGTCATTATCATCATAATTGTCATTTTATTATTATTTGAATTATTTTTTAATTGATATTTTTATAACTTTTATTTTTATCTTAGGAACGGTTAAAAAAGAAATATAAAAATCTAACGTGAACAAAAACTTACGTGACAGAGCCCATGAGTAATGGCTAGAGAAGTAAATATGGACCCACTTTAAGGCTATGTTTAGTATCCACCCCCTAAATCACACCTAGTGAGATTTTTTGCCACATCATCACTCCATTGTAAATCTAAAACCACAAAGTGGTTATCTAACTAAAAAATCATTCCTACTGTGTCACATCATCACCCTACTAAACCTTAAAATACACACAATGACCAATCACGATTGAGAGGAGAAGGAGGGGAGCAACTGGGAGCGGGAGCCGCTGGGCTTTTGGTTTTGACGCCGGGATGGAGGCGGCGTGCCCGCCGAGCCGCTAGAGGCCTCTGGGTGCGCTAGGGAGGCATTACGGATGGTCTAAGGGAAGAGGGCTACAACACTCTTATGCCCTAGAGAATTTTATCTTAATTAATCTAATGTTACTTTAATTTTTCTATCTAAATTTAAAAATAACAATACTTTTAACTAAAAAATAAAAATCCATTCAAGTTAAAATAAAAAATAATAACCAAAATAAAGATAAAACATAAAAAAACTAAATAACTAAAAATAAAACAAATATAATACCTAAAAACCACAAAAGCAACCATATATGTTCTGCATCTATTTAATTATCTATCGTTTGGGTTGTGTGACTAGTTGCAAGTAAGTTTTGAGAGTACTAACAAGTTAAATAAATAAAAATTAAAGTTTGATCAAACTTAACCCGGTTAGCGAGAAAAAAAACACTTAACACTTTCAAAGAATATGTTTCAAGCTATACTTAATACATTAAAAAATTGATAAATTGAGGGAGAAAAAAGCCCATGAAATAGGTCGTAGTTTTCTGCATCGGTACAAATTATGTTTAGGAGCACTCATTTTAAGTAAAATATAATGTAATAAAAAATTGTTTATAAATTTAATAATTTATTTATGTTAAAATTATATAATAATATTATTTATCAAGCTTGTTCTTCAAAACAAATAATTCACACGTTCCAAATTAACTCCCTAATTTATATAGTCTTTCACGTGAATGACTAAAGTAACTGCTTGAAGATAGAAAACTTTAGCTACTATGTACGTACACACCTTAATTTTACATTTCTTGAACTGCAAGCATATATTTTAATATTATTTATCATGATAACATGAAAAATATGAAATATGTGAATATAACACTATCGAACTGAGTAGCTGATGAAGAAGGTGGATCGAGAGGAGGGGTAACGTAACATGATCGAACACCGACCCATATATATGCATCCTTCTCAGTCCCTAAAAACACACTTGATCGTGTGCTAATTCCAGAACACGAATAATGAACCTGATTATTTTTATTATAATTATCTTAATTATTTTTACTATGTATTATTAATTTGTTTATTTTTATTTTAGAGATGGTTTTGAAAGAGATGTGAGAAATCCAATTTCACACACATGCTAATTAATGAGAAAGAGTTCATTGATGAGGTCAGAGAGGTAGATATTTAAAAAGGAAAATAATTTATACCCGAACAACAAATTTGAATTTAGATTGTGAATATTTGAATTAGGGCTTTTAAATAAAAGCATGCGACTCTCTACTCTCTCTCGAAAAAAAACTCGAAAAAAGTTTGTATAATAGAAGAAAGTTCCACTGAAAACCTTTATTTTAAAGAAGACCTATAAAACTAATTACAGTTATTATCAATCAATTTTGTTTTTTGGTTTAATTTGGTATTCACTTCTTTTTATTTTAAGGTTAGATTTGCTAACTAAAATAAAAAATAAAAAATATATGTAACTCATGTTATTAAATATATGTAAGTTTTAAACATACGTAACTTCATAATCTATGTATTTTATTAATTTTTTTGTTTATAACATTTTTAAGCTAATAATAAAAAATCATGTAATTTTTTTAAAAAAATTGATTGGGAGTATTTGAGAGAGAGAAAAAAACAAGCTGGCTGGCTCCTATCTTGGCTCGTTGCTCGAGATTTTTGATAAGCTCGAGCTCGAAGATTTGGCTCGAAAAAAATTTCAACCCGGCTCGGCTCGAGATTTGTGATGAGCTTAAGTTCGTATCAAAAGCAAATTCTAAATTCGATTCCAAAGAGAAATCTGAAGTTGATTTAGAATCAAACTTGAATCAGGGAATTTCAAACCAAAATCGACCCCTAATTATTCAATATTAGAGTATTTTGTTTTATTTAAAAAAATTATTTTAAATTTTTGTTGCTGGGTAAGGAAAACCCTATGAGTTACCAACAACACAACTGCTTAAACCTCAACTCCTCGTCATGTTCATGTAGATTCTTTAGATCATTTATTCAACATAATACTTAAGCTTGTTTCCTAAAGTTTTCATACATATAGCATCCATTAACGATAGCCACACGAGCCCTTTGCCACCTTGGTTTAAAAGCAAGCCTAAGGCACGCTTATGTACGAACAACCTTAAGCGTTGGAACTTGCACTTTAGACAACACTGGCAAGAATTGTACCAAAAATTGTGCCTACTAATGGTTTCTTGACGAGTGAGTTAGATAAACATTTATGGAGATAAAGATAGAGATATAAATTTGTGATAGAGAGATGGAAATGAATACATGTGAAAGAGAAACGGTGATGAAGATCGGTGATTGAGGAAATTGTGACGAAGACACTTACAATTTTATGGTTAAGAAGCGTACTTGAATAACTTATATCATTTATTTCGTTGGACTAATCGCATTTTTCATCCTTTATAATTAATTTCCGCAAATGTCTTGGTCTCATTTGGATTGATCACTTTTATGTTGACTGGCGTGATTTAAAATTTATATAATATCGATTTTATTTGCTTTGTGATTTTTTAATAAGGTATGTAATTTTTGTTCTTATTTTATGAGATGTATTATAATTTGTTAAATAAACCATTTTTGTTTTTGTTTTTTTTTTTGGTATAAAATTCAAACATTTAAGGTATCAAATCATCGGACAGGTATAAAACTACTTATACGTGTGAAATCGCCGACCTCTTATGATGTGTGTGGGGCTGCTGGCTGCTTGCTGGTGTTTGGGGCCCAAGAACTAATTGTGGCCTGTCAAAAGTTGAGACTATTATAGCGCCTTCATGGCTTCATCTACCACATATACGAACATTCAAACCATATATATTGTCAAAAGTTCAGTAATGCCCTCTTGGTTACATTTTAAGCATAAAATTTCCATTTTTATTGTGTAGTTCTTTTCTCGGGTGGGTTTTCAGCTTGGTAAACTTATTGCATAAATTAATTTCGTTTGTGTTGTTTCATGCATATATTTAATGCGATTAAAAATGTAAAGAATTATGAGCATGTGTGATCGAATGAATTGATGTTATGATTCGAGTGGAGGATGAATAACCTATAACTCTATAAGTGTTAAGTTCAATCTATACTAAGGTTGATTTTACTTAAAGGCAACCAACCCAACCCGATTGCTTGCGTCGCACTTTACATGTTCATTCTGTTTTGTCGAGTATTGACGGAACCAAAGGTTCACCACATAAGTGACTTTTCACGGTTTAATATATATATATATATATATATATATATATATACACACACACATGTATAATGTTCATAAGAAACTTTTTATTACGAAAAAAAACTAAAAAACTCAAACTAATTAATAAATTTTAAAAAAGATTAATAATTTTTTATTATAATGTTAGAAATGTTATATCAATATTTTTAGTAAAGATATGTAGATCACAAAATTACTTATATGTAATTCAAAAAGTTTCATATATAACTTTTAAAGTTTCATATACAACTAGCTAGAAGAATATATGTATATTTTAAATTACATATACGTAAAAATATGAAACACATATGTTTTTTTTTTATTTTTTTCTTTTTTTAGATTTCGTACCATATAATACAAAGAAATAAAAAATGAAAAAAAAATGGTAATGATTGTAATTAGTTTTCTTCAAAATAATGGTTTTCTTATAATCGGACACTAATACATACATACATACATACATACATACATACATACATACATACATACATGTATGTATATGTATATATGTATGTATATGTATATATGTATTAGTGTTATGATCAAATAAAAATGGGTAGTTTTGTAAAAAGTGTAAAAAAGAAAATGTTATTATAAATAACAAAGTGATATTATTAACAAGAAACATTTAAATATTATAACACTACTTTTTATTTATAACAACACTTTGTTTTTAACACTTTTTACAAAACTAGCTATTTGTACATTAACCTCAACACACACACATATACACACACACATATATATGATCAAATGCAAATTGATAGTTTTGTAAAAAGTGTAAAAATCAAAGTGATATTATAAATAACAAAATGTTATTATTAATTAACAAGTAACTATTAAATATTATAATAACACTTTGCTTTTTACACTTTTTACAAAATTATCACTTTATACATTAATTTCACTATATATATATATATAGGGCAAGGTATAAAAAATAACCCTCATCTTTTGCTACAACTACATAACCCATTTCAACCAATAATAAAATTACACATAAGCATTTCATTAAAATATTAAAAAGGGCATCATAGTCATTTTACCTTTATAAGTTTCCCCCCTTCTTTTTTAAACATTAATAACTTTTTTATAATATATTATTTTTTAAAAAAAATTGCACCATTATATTCGTCTCATTTTTCTCTTTAATTCCGTTATAGTCTCGACTAATTTTTTTTTTACCTTTTTTAGATGCCATATATTTACATCATTGTAACGAGCTTAAATATAACAAATTTATTTGAAATTTTTTTTAAAAATAATAAATTACAGTAATGTAATTTACATTGACGTAATTTATCGTGATCTAATTTACATTGATGTAAAATTCGGTTTCAATTTTTTTCGGTTAATTTGGTTCCGGTTTGGTTTTTTCGGTTAATTCGGTTTCGGTTCGGTTTTTTCGGTTAATTCGGTTTCGGTTCGGTTTTTTTTGGCTTTTTGCTCATCCCTAATTTGTAACGAGCCTAAATACAACAAATTAGTTTGAATTTTTTTCGAACAATGATAAATTACATCACTATAATCATCATTGTTAGAGAAAAAAAATTCAAAATAATGTGTTATATTACATCATTGTAATTTATCATTGTAATTATCATTGTTAGAGAAAAAATAAAATAATGTGTTATATTACATCACTGTAATTTATAATTGTTAGAAAAAAATTCAAAATAATGTGTTATATTTATGCTCGTTATATCGATGTTTAATAATGGACAGTGAGAAAAAAATTAAAAAAAATAATCAACATTATAACGGGAATTAAAGAGAAAATTACATCACTGTAGATAATGTGTTACGTCACCGTTAATTATGTCATTGTAAATTACTTCATTTTGTGTTAGATTACTTCATTTTGAGTTATATTACTGTAATTTACCATTGTTAGAAAAAAATTCTAATTAATTTGTTATCGTTAAGCTCGTTACAATGATGTAAATACATGACATCAAAAAAATAAAAAATAAAAAAAAAACTAGTCGAGACTATAACGAAATTAAAGAGAAAAATGAGACGAGTATAATGGTGCAATTTTTTTTAAAAAATAATATAGTATAAAAAAGTTATGAATGTTTAAAAAAATGGGGTAAACTTTACATAAATGACAAATATCCTAAATGCCCTTCACACTAAAGACAAAAGAATTGACACGTGGCACGATCCTACACACTTACCTTTTTCAAGTAACCATTGGATGATGGTTAACGGGTTGTAGCAAAAGATGAGGGTTATTAAAAATTTCATCCCATATATATATAGGGGAAGGCTCCTAAGAAAACTATCATATTTGAGAAAACTAAGAAAACCATGATCTAACCCTTCATTCAAAAAATCAATGGCTATAATTTGATAATGAGATTTTGTAATTAATACTATTTAAAATATGTTGAAAATATACCTAAAGGGTACTATGGGGAATTGCTTTAAATCAAATTTTAGAAACTATTAAAACCTGTTTTAAAGTTTCAAACTTAATTAATTTATGGAATTTCCGCAAATCATTCGGAGCTACCCTAATTAAGAAATTAATTTGCAGATTTTATTAAAATCAATTATATATCTGATCATTGTATATTTTGACTTTTAAACATCGTGTTATATTAATTTTACTATCGTTTTTTACTTTACAAAATAAAAAATTCTATTAAATCAATTTTTTATATAATATAAATCAAAATATAAGACACAGAACAAAAAATATGTCATACTGGGCGTTGCATATATTTGATTACATATATTGAATCATATAACTTATTCGTCAAAATATTAAAATGAACATTAAGAGCAAAAAATGTAATATTAAATGTTACATATACTTCATTACATATATGTAAGCTGGTTACTTACACATCTAATTACATATATATGTAAGTTGGTTACATATATACCTGATTACGTATATGTAATCAATTAAACTAAACAATATAAGCACATATGTGAGTTGATTACATATATGTAATCAACAACACATATTAAAGCAAGTACATAAGTAATATGATTACATACATGTAATCATGCATAGTGTAAAGAAAATGACAAATAACACTATGTGTAAGCGCATATAACGTGATTACGTATATGTAATCATACTTGGTGTAAAGTTAAATGTTAAAGATCAATCACGAAGTCATAATGTGAAATAACACAAAGTTTATAAAGAAAACATATTAAAATTTACAGAAATTCACAAAAATAAAGTTTACAGCCAACAAAACATAAAATCTAAGAGAGAGAAAAAGAGATTTAAGAGAGGATGAGAGATTTAAGGGATTTTCATTAAAGCTAATTTAATTACCTAAATTAATAGTGTAAGATTACTCAAATGCCATAGTTTTCTTGGTTTTCTTAAAAATGAGTGGTTTTCTCATGATCCTTCCCCTATATATATATATAATACTTTGATTGTACCGTGTGTGTGTTTAATACAACACATATAACTTAGTTCACCAAAAATTTAAGCTGACGAGGAGTCTATAGGAAAGCCATTAATGCGCATACTATTACCGATATAGACACTTGTGTAGTTGTGTGCACCATGTTGGTGTCATTTTATTATTCACACACAATCAAAAATATTTAATAATTTTATTACTTCAATTAGGGGTGTTCATCGGGTCGGATAACAAGTTATTCGGGTTTTTTGAATCGGGTTTTTCAGGCTGGAAAATTTTTTTGGTCTATCCGAAACCCGACCCGAAATTCAAAATATATTATCCAACCCGAAAAATCCGAATAACCCGAATCCGTTCATCCGAACAACCCTGTTTTTTTCGGGTTTTTCGGATATCAAACCCGAAAAAACCAATTTTTGCATATCCGAAACCCGACCCGAATAACCCGAAATAGATTTCGGATACGGTTTTTCGGGTTTCGGATACGATTCGGATTTCGAATTTTTTCGAGTTTCGGATATTTTGAACACCCCTAACTTCAACTAGAATATAAGTTTATGCTATTTTACACGCTTTGTAAATATGACATAGATCTTTATATTTTTTTTCTTCCCATTTTTACATGAAATTAAAAAAATATTGTATTTGTTGCATCGTTTGTTAAACTAGATTTATTCTCTCTGTGCGTTGTGGCGGGTTATCACAGCCTACTTTCGGGAACGGGTATATTTATTATTTGCAGAAGTATAAGTTGCATATCAAAATCAAATATTTTATCACGAACTCTATACAAAATTTTTCATAAAAACATAAAATTATACAAAATCATCACAAATATATATGTTATAAAAATAATAGAAAAACTACTCACATAGTCCGTCTCAACAGCAACCAATCGTTTGAATTAAAAGAAAAATACAAATCTCTAATCAAATATCTCAAATTTAATACATTTATCTATGTTTATTAATTGTCAAAGTTAAAAAACTTATTATTAAATTTAAACCCTTATCTTTATTTATTAATTTTCAAAGTAAAAAAACTTATGTATGTCCAAGTCCAAAATTTTAAAATGTCATTACATGTATTAGACACCTAAACAATATAGTATATAATAATATAATATACATATATATAATAATTAATGGGCCCTACTAACTATATAATAAATTATTTATGCTATTTCTTTTCATCACTTTTAATTATATATCATATATAGTAATTAGTTATAATATTAATAAGTATTTTATGAAGATAAAATCATAAAATACATTAAATGTAAAGAAAACCATAATTTAAAAAATATCTTAATTTATATCTCTTTAGTCCATTGACACAAGTTTATTATAAACAAAAATACACGACAAGATTATTTCGTAATTGTTATAAACATCTTAAAACGTACAATACCTGTCAATATTCTACTAAAAATAAATATAAATACATATCTTCACGATTTTATGTATCATGTATGGAAAGAAAAATGAAGTAACACCAATGATCTACCCCCAAGGCCCCAATATGTATTAATTGTGTAAAAATAAGTATATGAAAGACAATTGGTTGTAGTGGTTTACACTGTTTAATTATTTTCAGAGAGCTGGCGTTTATTTCTTTGTGTCTTTTCGTTTTCTTTTTTTTTAGTCATGGATTTGAAATCTATTGGAGCAGAATCCAAGTTCATTTTTCTTGAGTTTGTGATTTGTAGTGTATATATGATGTTTCAAATCACAAACAAAAAAAGAAAAATGTTTTGTCTCTATGAATAAGTTTAGCACTTTCTAAAATCCAAGGTCAACAAAGCTTAATCAAAGAAATTTGTGCATATTCCTTAATGGCATTTGTGCATTTGTTTCTAGCAAGTGAGTCTTAGATTGCACTTTATTATATAGATGAATATAAGAGTCAATATTTGGCTAAAGTGTGCATATCACATAGGAGTTATTGCTTAATGGCTTACGATGAAACCGAATGAATATGCAAATTTAAAAAAAAAAAAAAAAAAAGGTATAATTTTTTTACAGGCTAACTTGTGAAATTAAGCTTCGGTATATGACTTGGAAAGTGAAGTGTTGTTTACTTGTTTTATGAAGTTGTATACGAGCTTTATATGTTTTAAGTACTCGTTATTCAACAAGGATTAAGTATACTTAATCTCAATTAACCAAGGGTTTCTAGCCTAATGGTTACCCCCTTGACTTCCCTATGAGAGGTCTTGGGTTCAAATCCGGGCTGAGGCATATTTGCTGAAGCAAGGTCAGGGGGTTTACCCAGTTGTGGGGTTCCTCCTGGGGTGGGCTCGGGCATACGCCCCAGAGCGTCAAATCCGAGGGGACGGTTGAAATCCCGTCTTGGGTGTCGTTGTACCAAGCCGTTCAAAAAAAAAAAAAAAAAAAAAAAAAACTTAATCTCAATTCATTGATGTGATATAAATCATTCAAACCAAAGAAATTAAAAAAAATTGACCAAACTGACACAAAAATTATACAAATCAACTTGATAGGTATCCGAATAATAAAATGTAATGAACCTAATAAAAAGATCTATAGATCTAGCAAAATACATGTATCAAAATATATAAATAAGTAAATAAAATTTAACCAAATATTATACTTTTCGAAGAAGAAAATTTAATGATATAGTAAATTAGCTAGAGAGATTTTTGGTACCAAGCAAATAAAATAGATACTTCACGTGTTCATATATATACGAAATTAAAGTTGTTTAAACAAGGTCAATAAAAGAGGTCCACTGTGGAGACAGAATCCAGCCAGCCATCTATCGCTTTTCTATATATTATTACGATGCGGTCCATGCTAGTAAAAACAATAATTTTTATATTTTCTAGGTTGGAGTCACCGGCCACGACACCTAGAGATGCACAAAAAAACCGGTTAACCAAAACGGTACTGATTCCTAACCGGTTAGAAACCGGTTATTCGTATCGGTTATAGGTTTTTGAAAAAACCGGCGGTTTAGGACCGGTTTTAGGTTTCAATGGACTAAACCGGTTAACCGGTCCATCTTACTAAAAAATAGGTTATTTTGCGGTTAACCGGTCGGTTAACCAGTTTCGATTTTAAAGGTTGAAAAACCGGTTATTAACCGAACCGGTTTTTAGTAAAACCGGTTACTAGACTTTAACCGGTTAACCGGTTCGGTTATTCCAAAACCGGTTTTCGATCGGTTAACCGGTTTGTGCACCTCTAACAACACCACCCACTAGATTATTATTTTTTTTATTTTTCATTATAAATCGCGTTTCCAAAACTATTATTAGAGTTCGAGTTATTATTTCATCATATGTTAACCGTTTCAAATATTTCATGTTTTAAATTAGACTTAGAATTCAAAATTAACTCAAACGAAAAACTTTGTTCCATTGTGGCATAAAATAGAAACTAAGATTTCTAAAATAAAATGTAAATGAAGTGTGAGCTCAACTATATATAAAACCTTTTAGCCACCACTCTTCAGAGCTGACGTATTATGTATAAATCCTTTTAAAAAGAGTGAATAAAATAGTCAAATATGCGATATAATTTCATTTTTTCTTTAAGAAAAAAATATTGAAATATTTATAGTCTTATTTTATCTTCATACTAAAAGATATTTTACATGTCTATTGCATGAATTTTCAAAAATAATGATTCAAGTAAAAACAATAATTTCATATTTTCTAGGTAGGGTGTCACCAGCACTAACCTATCATGCACTCATTCGTCAATCCCTTTTAAAGAAATTTAGCAACACTCATAAATGAGATTTAATCTAATTCTTATCTTTTTTGAAAAAAACATTAATTTTTGTTGTCTTGTATGATTGTATCTACATATTATAAGACACTTTACGTGTCAAAATATAATGATTTGAGTAATATGTTATGTTACCTTCTATATGGTGTTTTACTTTTAAGTTCTATATCATCATCGATCAATCCAATATATATCCCCTCTATTGAGGTCTAACTACATATATATCCAACTGAAAAATTTAATTACATATATACCCAATTTTACTTTATTTACACATTGTGACAAAAACACCCTTTAAGTAACCCTTTAAATTCCAAGCATACATACGTAAACACCACATTCGTTCATCGTTCATCGCCCTTCCCCCATACGACTGCAGCCCCATCAATTAAAAATGAAAAAAAGACGCGAAAAATGAAAAAAAAAAAGCAAAAACACTAAAAAAGGGGAAAAAACCCGTAAAATAGGGGTATATTTGAAGAAAAGGTAAAATATGTATCATAATCTTCTTAAACTAAGGGTAAAATATTAATTCTTTAATTCATTTTAATTAAAATGGGTATGTTTGAAATTTTTAGCATTAGAGGAGAGGATATATGTAATTAAAATTTTGGAGTGAGTATATATGTAATAAATGAACTTTATAGTCGGGTATATGTAATTGCCCCTTTATTATAAAATTTGCGTACAGAACATGTAATATCTTTTATATCGTTTTATGATCCATTGTTCACATTTTTTATATTTATCATCTTTAAAACTTTGATATTCTTTTGTTCAACCATTATCTATGACTTCAATGTTACATACCCAAATCGGTAGCTCCACATCTAATACCTCTAAAGTAGTTGCGTATTAAATTGTTTGATGATATCACATCAAAAAATAGTTAATGCGCAATATGGAGGCTTGTTCATTAAGTCATTGTATATATTTAACTAGGTTAAAACTCATGTATTACATGGGTTATATACATATAAAATTGGTAAAATTGTTAATTTTTCTTAGTTATTGTATGGATTAAATTAATTAGAGTTTTTAAATTTCTACTTATATATTTTGTTATGATTATACATTCGTCTATTTTTTTTAGTTTTGATTATTGTTTTTGTTTTTATTTTTTTTATTTTAACTTGAGTAAATTACAGAAAACGTCCTTTACGTTTATATGAAATTGCAGGTTTCATCCTTTAAGTTCAAAAAGTATCATTAACATCCTTTATTTATATATTTTGTTGCAAATTTCGTCCTTTATGCCAACTTCTGTTAAAAAATCCAGTTAAGTTTTTTTAAATGACTATTTTACCCTTAATTATAAAAGATCTAATTTGAAACTTTCATATTATTCAAATTTTCTTTTATTTTGAATTTTTCTTATTATATACATTTATTTTCTTTTACTCATTTCATCATTTATATTTTATAAGTTATTTAAAATCAATTAATTAGTTAACCAATTTTGTAATAAAATTATAAGCTTCATCAAAAAATGTATTTATTATATTCTTTAATTTACGTTTATTTGGTTTAATTTTATTAATTTTCTTGTATTTTTAACATGTAAAACAGATGAAATAATTTTTATCACTAGTTTTTTTTATTTAACCCTTGTTAAACACAAGTTTCCTAATTTAGAATATCATGATATTAGAATAATCTTTAGTGATAGAATTAGTGTTATTTTTTTTTCTTTTTAAATACATGACATTTTTTCGTGATATTGTAAAATATTAAACGATAAAAAATGTATTTTAATTTAACCCTTTGGTTAAATATAAAATTAAGAATCCTGAGAAATCATAAATGTTTATTTACGTGGTAATATATCACAAAAAATAATCTTTTAAAATATATCACATTCTGTTTTTTTAATAAAAGTTTATTTTTCTGGTAATGTATCTCAAGATTTATTAATTTTATATTAATTAAAAATTTTATATTATTAGAAAACTTCCTTTGAATTAAAATACGTTTTTAACATTTAATCTTTTACAATCTCAAAAAAAAAATATCATATACTAAAAATAACAGTAAAACTATAATTCTATCTCTAACTATTATTTTAATAGTATGGGATTCTAAATTAGAAAACGTGTGTTTAACAAGGGTTAAATAAAAAAAACTCAATAATAATAAAAAGTATTTAATGAGTTTTATATATTAAATATAGAAGAACATTAAAATATTAAACCAAATAAACGAAAATAAAAAAAGAATATGTATTATTTTTTTGATGAACCTTATACTTTTGTTAAAAAAATCGGTTAATTAATTAATTAATTTTAAATAATTTGTAAAATTAAAATGATGAAAAGAATAAAAGGAAAAGAAATGTAAATAATGAAAAAAGTTCAAAATAAAAGAAAAATATAATAAGTATGAAAGTTTCAAATTAGGTCCTTTGTAAATAAGGACAAAATAATCATTTTAAAAAAATTAACTGGATTTATTAACATAAGTTAGCATAAAGGACGAAATTTGCAACAAAATATATAAACAAAGGATCTTACCGATACTTTTTAAACATAAAGGATGAAACCTACAGTTTTATATAAACGTAAAGGACGTTTTCTGTAATTTACTCTTTTAACTTTTGTTTCATTTGTTTAATTAGGCAATTTTATTATTTTAAGGATAATTTTATTATTAATTATTTATTAAGATAAATACATTAATAAAATTTTTATTAATAGAAAGCCATTAAGAAGAAAGAGAGACGGTAAAATCATAAATTAACCTCACCAGAATTTGACAAGTGGCGTTAATGTCATGAATCTGATTAATTACTACGTGAGACGTTTTTCTTTAAACTACTATGAAGATATAATATTACACGTAAAAAAAAAGTAATGACTATTTTTGTGATTTTTCAGATAAAAGATATATATATACTTACATTTGAATTAAATCTCTAGTGCATTATGGATTAAACTTGCAGCTCATGTCATTGCCAATATTAGACAAATTTACATATTTTAATTTTGTGATTTATCACCTAGCATTAATAAATTAATATCGGCAAATTAACATCATGAAAAGAACTAATTATAAAAACCGGTTAATTTTAATTAAAATCATGTGTTAATGGTTTAATCATAATTAGTCCCTTGAAGAGTTAATCTCACTTAATTAAACGAATTGAAACTACTGCATATACATTAAATTATTAAAAATAGTCTAACTTCTATTGATCCTGAACAACCTCAATCACCTTTTATGATTTCAAAATGATCATGTTGGAGGTTTATCAACGGATTTAAATCTATACGTATGTGATACATTAGCTTGTAAATTACTAGACTACTTGAATAATTTGAATAAATATATCCTTTTAATTTCATATATGTACATGTACTAGCATTGAATCAAAATAAAAACCAACAAACTTTACCTTTCTACCTCTCGTGTCATAAGTCTGTAATCTATATCTAAAATCATACACCAAAGACCAAACAATATTTTTTTAGATAAAGGGTTTGCCTTGACCCTTTAACAAAGTTCTCCCCTAAGGGACACCACACCAAAAAAACAATATGTTCATACAAAAAAAAAAAAGAAAAAAAAAACTAGATCCTAATCTAGGGGTGGGTAAAAAAACTATTCTAGAACTGGATGTGACTATCTTATCTAGAACCATAATCCATCATACCCAACCGACAGGTACATTTCTAGTTTTTCAAATAAATCATAATTGAAATCATAACTGGAATTACTAGAACTGATTTCTACTGTATCCGACCAAAATCTGGAATCAAACCTACAAAAAATGGTAATAACATGTCACAACCTTGCTAAAACCCAAACTTAACAGAACTAGTTCAATCTCTATCTAGTTTCTGACTTTCTTACCCAAAATCAGAGCTGGCTATTACCTGAAACTTGTTCTTAAAAAAAATTCGGTTTGACAACCTCTTCCTAAGGCCTAAGCTAGAGGTGAACAAAAAAACCATTTTGAGTTTACAAACCGGTATTTAGTGGATCTCAAACCGGTTCCAGCCAAACCGGCTCCTAAAGCGGTCCGAACCGCCAGTTTGGCATAGGTTCGAGATTTTGGCTTTAAACCGATGTCCAAACTGATTTCAACCCAATAAAACTGGTTTCAACCCCTTCAAACCGGTTCCTATAGGCTTGTCATCCCCTTCTCTCAAACCGGTTTAGGACCATCACTGACCAAACCGGACCGGCTCCTAACCCGAACCGGTTTTGCAGGAAAAAAAAACGGTTTGTGTGCCACTAGCCGAAGCTACTAAATTACATATGGGCTCATTTATGTTACAAAAGGATAACAACCAAAATGAAACGTTGAAGGCACCCTTATCCTATGCAAAAAAACTACGAAAAGCTAGTTTAGAGGTGGGCAAAAAAACCCGTAACCAGAACCGGAACCGAACAGGAACCGGTTGTACCTAAACCGGTGGGTACAGGCGGTTCCAGGTTCTCAGAAAAATCGAAACCGGAACAGGCCAAAAACCGGTTGGAACAGATCAGAAACCGGAACCGGTTGTTGACTTTGTTAACCGGAACCGGAACCTGTTTCAAAAAGAAAACCGGTTTGCCCACCTCTAGGCTAGATCCACATGGAAGCCATTTCCCACAAGCAGATTAAAACGCTGTTCAAAAACACCACACGAGGCCCAAAGGGGACAATGGCAACATGCCAACATAACAGACCATTCGGCCTGCTCCCAATGTTTTGTTTCAAGATACTAATATATGAAAAGATTGGGCTGCAACCACATATGTATCAAGGCCCATGTGAACTCATTCATGAGGAAAGTCGGCTTTTTTGTTCCTTGCCATCGGCTCTTCTATAGGCCTAATTATGGTGGGTTGATTTTCATTATTAAACTAGTATTTTGACCCGCCGCATGTTGCGGCGGCGTCATAACGGTTAGTAATTAAATTTATACTATCGACTAAAAACATATAGAGATAGACTTTTAAGTGACGTCTTACAAAATTTATGAATGGAACGTAAAATTATAAGAGTTAATCATAAAAGTTTTAATATTAAGTGTATAAATAAACTTTTAACCCTACAAACTTAAGGAGGGTCAAATCGACGCTCTACGAAGTCTAGGGATAGAGCATAAAAGTTTAGAAGTTAAACATAAAAGTTTTGATATTGAGTGCAAAGGTAAACTTTAAATTCGAAAAGGTAGTTGTTATAAATGTGTTCGATTGGACGAATGAGTATTCGATTTTGATAGTATACTCCTAAGGAATATGAACTCAAAACACAAATTGTTAATTTATAAAACTAAACCATAAAAAAGTTACGTTTTTCAATTACTATTATCATTTTCTGTTTAGAAATATTTAATTATTATTATTATTTAATTATTAGTATTATTTAAATATTTTTATTAGGTAAATAGTTTGTGAATTAATTACAAATAAAATATGTGAATATTAAAAATATGTGAGTAAAGTATGAGGGAGCTTTAAAAATAAGAGTTCAAAGTTCAGGGTCAAAAGTGTAACTTTTGATTTAATTCAACTTTAAGACTCAAGTTTGAGACCCCCTTTGTTGCGGCCTGCGGTCGTAATATCGTTGCAACCTTTTGAAGCGCTTTGATCAACAGTCGTATTTTGAAGCGGTTCATTTAGAAAGGAAAGCACTCCAGAAGTAGACACGGATGTAAGAAAATTTTATTTTTAGTTAAGTAACAAAAGAGGTAAATTAGAAATTTGAGGAAGTTAAAGGGAATATTTACAAAGTTTTTTTGAAATTTAAGGAGGTGAAAATGATAACCCTGAAATCATATGATGAAGATTTAAAGTATAAAGATCAGTTGCAACTGGAAAAAAAAAGTGAAAAAAAGAGAGATTATTAAAAATAGTTAGGAAAAAGATGGGAGAATATGAAAAAAAAATTCTTGAAAAGGATTCGAACCCTCGCACAAAGCTTCCAAGTAAAACCCCCTTACCATCTCATCGAAAGCTACATTTGTTTGTTGTATTCGAAATTTGTTTATTTAACCAAGTAATAAATGCTAAGAAAGAAAAGGATGAAAGCCGCCAACGTTGGTTTTTATATATATAGGTAATGTTAGAAAAATAAAGATAAAAAGATTAGGTTAAAAAATGATGAATTAATTAAAAGGAAAATGCAATTAAAATATTTAATATAAAAATATAAAGAAGAAAAAGAAAAAAGAAAAAAAAAAAAAAAAAAGCACGTCGGCTGGCCACCAACGTTGCTTTTTATATATATATAGGTAATGCCCTCAAAACAAATATTTTTTTAAGAGTAACATTAATCTTACTTCTACTTTTAAAATACTTTAAACTAATGTTGCTTTTTGTCTGGAATTAAACCCACCTTCTCATATAAGAGTTTTATGTGTATATCAAATGGGTTAATTTTACATTGCCAAAATAGCTAATATCGAAAGTATAATCGTGACACATGTTAAGTTGCTTGAGAAATTACCAGCTTTCGGAAGCTATCTGAGAGCGTTTTTGATAGCTTCCTTGAGTTTTGAGAGATTATGGTGCATTTTTGAGAGTTGTGATTGAGCGAAGGCATCCAATACCAATTTACACAATCAAATGGAAAAAGAAAAAAAAAAGATCAAATTCAGTGATATAGCCATCTTTAGGATTAAATGTGTCTCCTAACATTCCGGTTTTCAACTTAAAATATACAAACCGGTATCAAACTCACAGTTGTGGTGGGAATCGAAATCGGTTAACATCAAACAGATTTTCTTCTGGTTTGGGTTTGGTCTTAGTCATTGATTCTGGCTCAAGAGAAGGTTTTTTTGTCATCTCTGAATCTAGCCGTCTTAGAGCCAACAGCCAGACCCCCTTTTTTTTCCCAGTAACCTGTAAATAAAATGGCTGTTTTTATTTGGCATTCATTTTTAATTATCTTTATAAATTTCTACGTATAAACTTTGAAATAACCTCCAACACTCCAAAAACGTAGCCTATCAGCCGGTAGGCCCGGTACCTTTTTCTGGGCCTGATCCAGTAGCTATAATCAACTTGCATGAATCCATTCATCAAAACGGTCCTTAATAGACTCGATCTTACATTTGTAGAAAACAAATTACACATTTTCTAGTATTGTCCCACTAACCAAACTCTTGAAATCGGGTTGGCTAAGTATATTATTGGTTTATTTTGATTTACAAGTAAAAAATATATTAACATTTTGCAAATCATGTTATTTCAGGAATGCAAACAGAAAATTGGAGCGAGTGTAACTCAATCCACAATAAAACACGAAAGTTTAGGATCAAGAAATATAAACGCACAATTTTAAAATATATTAAAAAACACATCGCGAAACTTGTTACTAAAACGTAAAATCTTAAAATGTATCCCATCGTATAAACCACTGTTGTAAAAATCGGCCTAGGCGCTAGGTGCCCATCTACTGTCTCGATTTTGGCCTATGCGGTGCCTAGGAGCTAGGCGGCCTAGGCAAGATATTTTTTTTTTTGACTTTTTTTGACTTTGTTCTGGTAAAATGGGACAAATTTCATGATTATTTAGACATTTCTCAACCAAAAATCCTTAATATGTCTCTGAAACATCGAATCTAGCCAGTTAACATCGAAATTCATCTCTAAACTTTGAAATCAGTGTTTAAGTTTGCACTTTAAAGTACTTTATTTCATATATTTAAGTTTATTTTTTAAATTATTTGAATTATTATATTAAATTATTGATATTGATGTGTGTATATAATATATGTTTGTAAAATTACATATAAAAATTCCAATCCGCTTAGCGCCGATTAATCCCTAGGCGGTACCTAGCCGCCCGACTAGCGCTTAGCAACTTCTGCAACCATGGTATAAACAAACATTCCTCGACAATTTAAAATACATTAAATTGTTATCGATATTAATTACAAAATCAAAGAAAAATGTCAAAACAACTCGACGAGTTTAGGCATTCGCTTTTTTTAAGCCTAAAAATAGCAAATGCATAAGCTCCTTGAGCTGTTTTTGACGCGTTCTTTGATTTTATAATTGATTTTGATACCGTTTCATATCAACTTTATTTAAGATTTTTTATTTATGTTTGTATTTGATATCGCGAGCATCAAGTTTTATTGTTTATTTAGTTATTTTTTACTTTCTAGTTTCGTTTTTAAAGTTTATTAGACCATTTTTTATTGTATTTATCATGGTTTGAAAAAATAAAATATAAAATTTATAATAATAATTAAAAATAGAAAAACTAAAATGAGTTGATTGAAAAAGAAAATTGATATTATGTTGATTGAATTAAAAGAAATTATAATAAATTAGTTAAAAATAAAAAAAAATAAATGAAAAACACCTTTTTTGGTAAATATTTTTCAAATAACTTGATAAATAATTTTTCTACCTATATTATTTTGGGAGGAAAAAAAAAACTCCTGAAGGTTTGTGAAGGTCATATAAGTTCGTAGCATTTTTTTGGGGCACAGGTTTTCGAAATTGTTATCAAGATAATACATCTGATTTATTAGTATTTCACTCTTAAATGGTAGAGCGTGCAATTGTTAAACAATTGGTTATAGATTTGAATTCTACTTTATTAGATTTGAAAATCACCTAAAGCATAGCATTGAAATGAAATATATTGAAATGAGAAAATGAGTACAATGTCGCCCCGCGTGGAATGGGGGACCAAAAATCCCGAAATCAAATTTTGCCAGTAAATATACTAATCTTACATTTTGCCTATATATTATACAACTATGCCAGTAAATTTTTTAAATGATCTGTTCAATTATAAACTATAATTTTACATATTTTTGTTTTTGTGTGCATAACATTAATTAAAGATTTAAATCTATATGACTCGCTTTATTGAAAATATCAAATCAGAACATAAATTAAAACTAACATATACATATGCATAAATAAATAATATATGTGTGTGTGTGTGTAAGACTACAAGTAGTGGCATGTGCGTGTGTTTATACATTCTTGAAAGATGGTTTGAAACCAGGAATTTTATGTCACCGATGCATCTTCACTGCTCATTATTCCCATGAATATTTTATTAGCATGGAAAAAAAGATACATTTTTTGTTCATTAAGTCATCAACTGTTAATGCAGCATAATTAGTTATAACGGTAACTGCGTTCTAGTTCCTGACCTCACATCCAAACGAACACAACAAACTCAGAGACAAACTGCATATGATTATGGCTACTGAAATGTCCATTATGTATACTCAATCGAATCTGGCCTTTTAAACCAAGCTAACTGAAATTTAAACAACCTATAAAAGACCATCAATGGGTGAACCTAATCAGTTAAAGAATGGATGCCAAAAAGTTCCAAGGGAAGACAAGAAGTTGCGATTTTCGGGTGGTTTTAAAAGCAATTGTTGAAGCTAGGATCATCCTTGAGTCATGTAGATGTAAATGATGGTCCTTTACTCTTCTATATGGTAGCTTTATTTTGAATCAACTTGCTCAATGGGAACTTTACGACGATACTTATTTTTATGGGTTCGCTGGCTGTAAGTTGTTATTTTTTTTTAAAAAAAAAAGTCATCAGTTTATCCATAGTTTGTGGACATAAGGGTGCTTTGCAATTTCTTTTGAATAGAAAGCAATCCATTGAGTGTTGTTGCTTAAGTTGGTGATGAAAATTGGTGGGGTAGTGTCTTTTGGGAATGACCTTTGGCAACAAATTTGTTGACGACCATGTTTAAAAAGATCTAAACTGTAAAGGCCTAAAATTATTTTTACACCCTTAAAAATTTAGTACTTGGTTTTAATTATTGTTTAGGTTTCTCTTAGAAATATATATATATATATCTAGACATGATTTTTATATAAATTCAAACATGTCGTTACATTATGTTTATCATTTTTACGTTTTAATATAAATTTTATTTTAAAACAAGTTATTTCATTTCAGAGATATTCAAAAACTTAAACAGTCAAAAGGGTGTAAATCGAAAATTTGAAGATGATAGTTTTATTTTACAAGTAATAGGCTTAATTGGATTGTTATATATTTTAGGAGATTTTTAATGCATACCTTTCTCTACTATCAATTATCTCTTATCATTTTATCAATCATATAAAAATTTCTTTCAACAAGCTTTTTAGCCTAATGATATTGTAATGAAATAAAGAAGTCTACCTTATGAGTTTATGAGTACAAACCTAGACAGAAAGACATTTTTTCAAGATTATGTTGATATAAATGATGATTTCAAAAACTTGTTTGAATATACAATTTTTTATGCTCTATTCTTCTTTTTTAGCATCTATATAAAAAGGTTTTGAAATGTCACTTAACATGTTAATATAAACATAAAGGAAAATAAAAGAACAACTTATTTTTTACATTAAGGATGAAGAGAATGGCACTCAGTGGCCAACCCTCTCGGCTTCAGGCTTAGATTTCTACACCATCTTTTAGTTCAATTGGTTACAAACATTTGCAAGTTTAAAAGGTTTTAATTGACTGATTTTTAATATTTATGTCTTTGAATCCTCCCTTAAAACTTCTCCTTAAACATTTGTTCATCTCAGCTGTAAAAAATTTTAATAAAGAAGAGAATTAAAATTTCAAACACACAAGCCTAAACAAATGCATAATGCAAGCAATTACCTTCCAAAAAAGAAGCCAAATATATAGGTACTCAACTTAAAAGGAGCGAGTCGGGTGTCAACCATTTTTTCAACTCAACGGAGTCAAACTAACAAACATGCATTCAGAAGAATCATACACAAACATAAGTCAAAAACTAGAAAAGAGACTTGCAAGCCTAAATCTCATCTCAATGGTTTTGACCTTACGCCTTGATAGCATACTTCCTCAACGGAAAATACTTCTCCTTCTTCTTCTCTCTTTCAGTCTTCAACGAAGCCTGCACAAAAAAAAAATCTCATATTTAAACGTGCACAAGAGCGTGTGATCATATAAAGAGGCGGTAAGAAATGATATCATTGTTTTGGTGTGTTAAATCACCAACAATACTTCAATGTTGGACCTCATAAGTCTCTACATTGTAACAATTAATTTACACACTCTGATTTAGGTAAAATGCAAAGAAACTTCTCTAATAGGTGGTGAGTCATAAACAAAAATGTTGATCTTAGGGCTGGTTGTCATTAGAGCTAGACTCGTTAGCTTAGCCATATAGGACTAGGGTTTTTAATCCTGCCCATATACAGACGTTTATATATATATCAGTGGATTGAAACATAACAAAAGAATAAATCATGATGAGTACAATACAATCGTATTACATCTTTAGAGTTGGTACTTGATCTCTTTCAACATAAAAACACATGTTAGCCTGATACATGAAAGAGAGAAAATCACTGAAGAGTACCTGATGCTTGGTGAGACGTCTACGGATGGCTCTGGTTTTCTTTGGACGCAAATCAAGAGGCAAGTACTTCTTGTTCTTGTAGGCATCCCTAAGAGCAGCCTTCTGAGTCTGTGAAATCACAGTCAGCACCTGAGCAATCGATGTCCTCACCACTTTTCTGCAAGTTATACAAGCTATAAATACCAAATCTCCAACATTATTAAAAATGAAAGATAAAGAGCTCAATCCACGTAACAAAAACTAAGAACAATGTGCCATGTACAAACTCACAACTTCCAGAGATAAGAGAAAAAGAAAGGCAACAAAAAACAGCCTGTGGCCACATTTCTAAATGATATGAATTAAAATCTTATGACATAATCATGTTTATACAAAGGTTGTGAACAGGGGGGGCCCAGAGGAAGGGCAAACCTACCTCCGTCCCGTGGAAAAATTTTAGGGGCACAAAATTTTTAATATATGTGTATATAGAGGAATTCGATCAAATGAGAACCAATAAGTTGCAAAAAACTAAAAAAGCCATCTATAAAGACATGATTTCAGGGGCACAGATAGTAATATGTGTATATAGAGGAATTCGATCAAATGAGAACTAATAAGTTGCAAAAAACTAAAAAAGCCATCTATAAACACATGATTTCAGGGGCACAAATAGTAATTTCCTTTAAAGTATAGAAAGTTACTTTCATGCACTTTAAACTACTAGTGTTTATCAGTTCGGTTAACGGTTTATTCAATTCGATTTAACCGATTTTTAATTTTTTTCCCTATCCGAAAACCAAACCAAATGCGGGAAGAGGTTCGGTTCGGTTTCAGTTAAAACCGGACAAACCGAATAAACCAGTTAAAAACCGATCTAAATAAACCGAATAAACTTATTTCAATCGAATAAACCGATTAAAAACCAGATAAACCGATTAAAAACCAGATAAACTGGTTAAAACCCGAATAAACCGAATTCGACATGTTATATTATTAATTAAATAATAGATTTAAATCTGAATTTGTTTTAATCGGTTAACCGGATAAACCGAACAGACTGAATTAAAAATATGGAACTAGTAACCAAACCAAATTCGGAGTTCGGATACAATTAGGAACCGAACTGAAAAGTGAAAACTATTTCATAATTCGGTTTGTTTTTTTTCTGTTAAGAATCCGGTTCGGTTTTGGTTTTAAACGTTTTTAGGTTTTATTGAACACTCCTACTTTAATATTTGAATTCGCTAGGGCTTTGTTTTTTTTTGCTCGTCCTAGACGCCTTAGTTTTCAGGGTCGTCCTTGGTTGTGAATTAGAAAATACATGATACCATGAAATAGAAGTCATCTAACCGAACTTGAAAACACACTAAATGTATGGGTATATGAATATAAGTGATATTTATGGGACCGAGAATACATGTTAATTTTTTGAAACGAGGGGGCGAACACGATAATTATAACAAAAAAATAACCTTTCTACCAAAAAAGTAGCACTATGGACGGAAAAAGAAGGGGTGGTCGCCCCCAGCCCTATAAAAGCTTCGCTTTTGTGTGTGTGTATAGCCACAATTCAAAAAGAGGTAGATGCAGATTAATTTGCTAATTCAAACATACCAGTTCACTAGCTGAAAATGATCTTGCTCAATTAGAGAAACTAACAGGTTACTATTTAACATTTGTCTTTGTTATACATCCATTTATGTAAATAAACAAAAATGCTTGCAGTAAGAGATGCCTCTACATGTGCTCATGACACAAGAATGTCGATGTGTTACAATATACAATGTGCAAGTCTCGATACAGTGAATAAAGACAACATGATTGCGATACGTAAATGATACAATCAGTGATGTAATAAATTAATAACGTGATTTACTCTGTAATTCAAAACATGACGAAGATCACTAATGATAAACCAATCGATAAACAGAAAATACACAATACATTAGACAGAGAGAGAGAGAGAGAGAGAGAGAGAGAGAGAGTTACATCTTCGAGAGCTTGTTCGGAGCACCGCCGGTGACTTTCGCGACACGCAAAAGGGCTAATTCAGCCTTGAGATCCTTCAACTGAGCAAACAAATCAGCCTTCGATTTGGTCCTAAGCTCATGAACCTTGATTCGAGCTATGTTTTTACATAAATTTGAGGAAGAAATCAGCCAGCGTGATTGAAGAAGAAAATCATCGAAACATGAAAACTGAAAACATACCCATTGATTGAAACTGATGTGAATGCGACGAAGGTTGGCTTGAAAGTTTGAAACCCTAACTGCGAGAAATGAAAGAATGGTTAGGGCTGATATATACGTAAGGCTAAAGGCGAAGAAGCTACGGGCCTACGTGCAGTCCAATCCAGTCTATTGTTTGCTTGCATTAAAGCCCACTTAAACCCGGTTTATAAAAAATAAAATTATAATACCAAAAAAAAAAAGAAAAAATAATTTACAAATATCTAAACAATAATTTACGGTATACAACATTTAATGTTTTGTTTGTAACTTGTTCGTCTTTATCAAGAAAATAATTTAAATCCATGTATACTTTTAACACTGGATAATGTAACGTAAAACACGCTATGAGTGAAACTAAATCTTTCAAAAACAAACAAACTTTTGATAGCAATTGTTTCTATTATACCAATCTTAATATATATATATATATATATATATCATAAATTTGATTAGAAAATAATAAGGTAAATATATAAAAAAATACAGATACTAATATTTTTTTACAGTTAATATGATATGTAAATAGGAAATAATTTACCGTTTACAAATGTGTTAGTAATTTATTTAGCTTGAATCAAAGCCTTAATATAAGATTTAAAATATAAGGCAGTTTATATATGAATGAATAAAGATTTTAATTTTGAAATGAGTTTTAAAAGTACAAGTTCACTAAAAACATAAAATAATAATCAAAATTAAAATGATGATTAAAAAAGGCAATGATTCACGAGTTAAATGCCGTTAATTATTAATAGTAATAAAACATGTTTATAATAAAAAAAAAATTAATCATCATGAGATGCCATATGGCATTATTAGATTTTAAGCCAATTAATTGTTTTCATTTGTAAATTCAGTATTTTTCTAAAAGACTGTGTTTTTACTTCTACTTATTTGAGATTTGTTCTAACCTGAATCCAGTTGAACTTTTTTTTAAAAATGACCCAAGCACATTCTTACCGAAACAAATCCTAACATGACAACCTGCCCAAACTGATTCACCCGTTTTTCCATGTCCAGTTTGAAAGTAATAACTAATTGCCTATGCCCTCATATGTTTCAGGACTCACAATCTGATGTATTCAACAAGTATACGGATTTTCTTTTTCTTTTTTTCTAAATAGGCCACTTACAAATTTATAGGGAGACTTCCACCTAGAGATGGGCCAAAAAAAATCGTTTTCGGAACCGGAACAGGTCCTACCCAAATCGATGGGTATAGACGATTCCAGTTTTTCAGAGAAAACAGAACCGAAACCGGAATTACCAGATTCAGTTCCACCTTTATTCACTCAAAACCGGAACAAGAACCGGTCGAAGCCGATCAAAAACCGGAACCAGTTCCACCTTCATTAAGTCATATTAATGCAGCATAATTTGTTATAAAGGTAACTGCATTCTAGTTCCTGACCACACATCAAACAAACACAACAAACTCAGATACAAACTGTATTTGATTATGGCTACTGAAATGTCCATTATGTATACCCAATCAAATATGGCCTTTTAAACCAAACTAATTGAAATTCAAACAACCTATGAAAGGCCATCAATGGGTGAACCCAATCAGTTAAAGGATGGATGCCAAAAAGTTCCAAGGGAAGACAAGAAGCTGCGATTTTCGGGTGGCCTTAAAGGCAATTTTTGTTGCTAGGATCATCAAAGCTTGAGGCATGAAGATGTAAATGATGGTCCTTTACTCTTCTATATGGTAGTTTTATTTTGAATCAACTTGCTCAATGGGAACTTCACGACGATACTTATTTTTATGGGTTCGCTGGCTGTAAGTTGTTATTTATTTAAAAAAAAAAGTGATCAGTTTATCCATGGTTTGTGGACAGATGGGTGTTTTGCAATTTCTTGTGAATAGAAAGCAATCCATTGAGTGTTAGTGGCTTAAGTTGTTGCTGAAAATTTGTGGGGTAGTGTCTTTTAGGAATGACCTTTGGTAACAAATTTGTTGTCGAGTTTGAGAATATCTAAACTGTAAAGGCCAGACCAACCTGCTTACTAAAATTATTTTCACCCTTAAATCTTAGCAGTCTTTGACTTAAGTTTTTAATTATTGTTTAGGTTTCTATTAGAAATATATATCTTTATTTTAATTTTACTACTTTTAAGACATGATTTTTTATATAAATTCAAACATGTCATTACAATATGTTTATCGTTTTTACGTTTTAATACAAATTTTATTTTAAAACAAGTTATTCCATTTCAAAAACTTAAACGGTTAAAAGGGTGTAAATTGAAATTTTGAAGATGATAGTTTAATTTTAAAAGTATCAGGAGTTACTGAATTGTTTTATATTTTGGGAGATTTTTAATGTATACCTCTCTCTACTACCATCTCTTGTCATTTGTATAAAAATTTCTCTCGACAACAAGCTTTTAACCAAGTGATATTGTAATGAAATACAGAAGTTCAACCTCATTGAGATTATAGTTACTCAACTTACAAGAAGCGAGTCGGGAGTCAACCATTTTTTTAACTCAATGGAGTCAAACTAACAAACATGCATTCTGAGGAATCATACACAAACACAGGTCAAAAACTAGAAAGAGACTTGCAGGCCTAAATCTCATCATCAATGCACAAGAGTGTGTGATCATATAAATTATGAAGAGGCAGTAAGAAATTATATCATTATTTTGGTGTGTTAATCAGTAATCACCAACAATACTTCAATGTTTGACCTCATAAGTCTGAACATTGTAACAAAGTACACACTCAGATTTAAGTAAAATGCAAAGAACCTTCTCTAATAGGTGAGTCAAAAATAATACTGTTGGTCATTAGGGGAAGGGGATGGAAATTTATGGGACCGAGAACACATGTTAATTATTTGAAACAAGGGGGTGAAACCATTATTTAT
The DNA here is from genome assembly GCA_009363875.1 of Mikania micrantha. Classification (NCBI taxonomy): domain Eukaryota; kingdom Viridiplantae; phylum Streptophyta; class Magnoliopsida; order Asterales; family Asteraceae; genus Mikania; species Mikania micrantha. Next base: position 112,955,672 of record CM018680.1, read on the forward strand.
AACAAAAAATAACCTTTCCTTGGTTTTAAAAAGTGAGAAGCACATTGAGGCGACAAGGTCTAAAACCGAATTGCATAAGCGGTGGGCTTTTCGTACGCAAGGCGCATGGTGTTTTCATTATTTTTCTTATATATCCCATAGGTTTTTAGCATCCCCTACCCAAAATATAGTTATAAATAAGGTTGATATATGATTTAATGTATAAATTACCTACATATGCATTCTTTTAAGCTACATGTATAACACTTTGAAGCACAAAAACACGTCCTGTACAAGAAGCATGCGCCTCACTGAGATTTTTTCAAAAAAAATTGCGCTTTTTGTGCGCTTTCTGTACAACATGCGCCTTGAATCACATAAGGCGAGGAGCCGTGCACCTTAGGTCACCTTGCGCCTAGCCACCTAGACGCGCTTTTTAAAACCAAGAACCTTTCTGCCAAAAAAGTAGCACTATGGACGGAAAAAGATGGGGGTGGTCGCCCCTCGGCCCTATAAAAGCTTCTCCTTTGTGTGTGTTTATATATATATAGGGGAAAGATCAAATAAAAAGTCTTTTTTGCCTAAGAAGGCTAAAAAGGATTTTTAAAACCTTCAAAACCGACCCAAACGAACTCCGATTGAACTCATTTCGATGACATTGGAATCGTCTCATCGAACCCTACAATATTAGCTTTTAGGTTTTAGCTTTAACAAGTAGTTTTAGAATTTAGATTTTAGGGCTTAATTTTTAGCTTTTATGTTTTATCTTTATGTTTAAGGTTTGTTTTTAAAGTTTTGATTTTAGTATTTGGGTTTATTGTTTATGATTTAAGGTTTGGGTTTTAGGGTTCGATAAAACGGTTCCAATGGCGCAAAAATGAATTCAATCGGAGTGCGTTTGGTTCGGTTTTTGAGTTTTTAAAAATCCTTCTTAGCCTTCTTAGGCAAAATATACTTTTTAGGGGAACCTTCCCCTATATATATATAGCCACAATTCAAAAGGAGGTAGATGCAGATTAATTTGCTAATTCAAACATACCAGTTCACTAGCTAAATACAATGTGATCTTGCTCAATTAAAGAAACTAACAGGTTACTATTTAACATTTGTCACTGTTATACATCTATTTATGTAAATAAACAAAAATGCTTTCAATAAGACGTGCCTCTACATGTGCTCATGATACAAGAATGTAGATGTGTTACAATATACAATGTGCAAGTCTCGATACAGTGAATAAAGACAACATGATTACAAAACAAACAAACAAACTTACCCGGTATATTCCCACTTTTCAGTAGGGTCTGAGGGGGAAGGATAGACGCAAACCTTACCCTTATCCCAGTTGGGATAGAGGGGCTACTCCGAATGAGTACCTGGCTAACATGATTGTGAGACGTAAATGGTACAATCAGTGATACGATAAAATAATAACATGATTTACTCTGTAATTCAAAACATGATGAAGGTTACTAATGATAAACCAATTGATAAACAGAAAATACACAATATATTAGATTACATAGAGAGAGAGAGAGAGAGAGAGAGAGTTACATCTTCGAGAGCTTGTTTGGAGCACCATGCAATCCTCTTGGTGCACAACTAACTGATTAAGAATGACATTATTACCTCTTTGAGCCGCCTTTCAAGGTCTACGGTGCATTATTTTACTATATCTCATTTTTATTTCCTTATAATTTGAAGCATTTGTTTTCTTTGTAATAGATTCATGACAACCACACAAAGGTTGAGTGTGCCTACAAACGGTTGTGGAATTGTTTACTAACACTATAGACCTTGAAAGGAGACTCAAACAGGTAACATGCCATTCTTAATCTTGCATGAAGAGGATGACTAGGTGACAGATCCCTTAATACGTATAATATGTTGTGCTCAGAAATGTTGTGGAATTGTGGTCAGAAACCTTGTATCCCTCTTATTTATATGTATAATAATCATAGTTCCTCTAAGGGTTGTATAAAATATGCAGATAAAATATTTATAAAATGTTGGGTAAAAGAATAAGGCAAAACATACCTAAATGGCTGAATGTGGTTCATCAAAATTTCAGATAACAAACATATGTACAGTTCAGATGATAAATATGCGTGCAGGTGTCTTGTTAATCGAGTATTAAAAGTACGATAGATAAAGAAATCTTGACCAGATAGTAAGATTCATGATCCTAGCCGATTATAGCATCTCATACCTCTAAATCTACAAAATTTGAATCAGATTCAGGATGATAACCTTCATCTTTCATTAGTTTACTCAATCGATATAGCTCCAAACCTATTTCTTTAATTTGTGGATGTATATGGTCTCCAACAACAAACACATGAAATTGACTCTTAAGCTCAATCCAGCTACATCCTGGTTCCTTACTCACCCCACGAACGTTCATTATTCGTCTAACACGTTCAACATCTATTGATCTTCCAAGAGCCTTATAAATACCAGATAGTAACACATATGCAGAAGATTCTTGTGACCCCAATTCAATTAATTTCTCTCCTGCATAAGCTCCTAGTTCGTAGTTATGATAATTCCTACAAGCACTTAATAATATACGCCATAAGCATAGACCATGATTGATGGGTGCCGATTCAATAAAATCTTTTGCTTCATTGAGCTTTCCACCACGACTCAAAAGATCAACCATGCATGCATAATGGTCTAATCTTGGAATAATACCGTATACATTCGACATCATTTTGAAATAATCCCAGCCTTTTTCAACCAAACCCATGTGGCTACAAGCAGTGAGAATATTAACAAAAGTAACAAAATCTGGTTTTGGACCTTCTATCTGCATTTTTTTAAACAATTCAAGCGCTTCAATACCTTGTCCATTCTGGGACAGACCGGAAATCATTGAGTTCCACGAAACAACATCTCTTGATCGCATTCTAGCAAATACAAGATCTCCATCTTTAAGGCTTCCACATTTAGCATACATGGTTGAGAGTGCACTTCCAATTGGAACTTCGAGCCCAAACCCATGTTTGATTGTAGTAGCATGAATTTGCTTTCCCTGCTCGAATGCAGCAAGACTTGAGCATGCTTTTAAGACACTTGCCATTGTTAGCTCATTTGGAAAGATACCTTCTGTTTGCATTTTACAAAACAAGTCAATGGCACGCTCGTTTTCTCCATTTTGAACGTATCCTCCAATCATCGAAGTCCATAACACAACATCTGGTTCTTGTAAATGCTCAAACCCCTTTCGAGCATCATCTACGAAACCACATTTAGCATACATATCAACTACAGCCGTCATAATGTAAACTTGATATTGAAATCCTAGTTTAATCGAGTATGCATGAGTCTCCTTTCCCTCTCCAATAGCTGAACCATCACTACAAGCATTAAGCACCCCAACTAGAGTAAATTCACTAGCAGTTAACCCGTTAAAATGCATTTTTGAAAACAATTTCAATGCCTTTTTATAATCCCCACCCTGTGCATAGCCAGTGATCATCGCAGACCACGTGATAGAGTTCTTGTTGCTTGACAAGTCAAACGCCTTGACAGCCTCATCCAAGCTTCCACATTTTGAATACATTGTAACAATTGCATTACTGACAGATACATGAGATAACAAGCCATGTTTGAGTCCAAGACAATGAATTTGTGATCCAATGTGAATAAATTCAGGCAAAGTAAACGCGCTTAAAATGCTTGTGACAACAAACTCGTTTACATGCTCCTCTTCCTGAGCCACCAACTCCCTGAAAAGCTCTAAAGCTTCAACACAAATCCTCAGCATCGAATACCCAGAAATCATGGTAGCCCAAGAAATCGAATTTTTCTCAGGCATTTCATCAAACACCTTCCGAGCATCATCAACGAACCCTGATTTACAATACATGTTTAACAAAGAACTGCCAACAAAAATATCCTCACACCTTCCCAACTTAAAGGCAACCGTATGGGCTTGTTTCCCCCCAAAAGAATCTCCTAAAATCGACGCAGCAGTAAAAGCACCAGCGAAAGAACGCCCATCGGGCAGCACCAAATGCTCTTGGCTCATCATTTTCTTGAAAAGTTGCATCACAATGATAGAGTTCTGGCGACCACCCAATTGAGAGTATCCATTGATTAACGAGTTCCATGAGACCACATCCTTGATTTCGATGTTTTCAAAAGCAAGATGAGCTTCGGGTAAGAGATGGCACTTGGCGTAGAAGTTAACGAGGCTGTTGGCAATGTAAGAGCAATGTGTGGAGCCGGTTTTGATGATACGAGCATGGAGTGTTCTGCCGTTTGGGAGGTTCTTTTGTTGGGTGTATTCGAGAAATTGGGTGAAGATGGATCGATAATGAGGAATTGCTGTCATGAACTTCTTTTTGATTCTGATTAAGGGATTTTGCGTGATTAAATATCCGGCGAAAGACCATAACTCACCGCGAAACACCTTAATCGTCGCAAATTTTCATGTGGTGGCGTTAATTGCCGTCTCCTAAAATCGAGTTGTTGTATTGAGTTGATAAAAATGAAAGTACTGAAAAAAGTGACTTCATATGTAAAATCGACAGAGCAGACGACTAGATGAAATGAAAACGATCGAGTCACAGGACAATGAGCAGGCTGCGGGAGAAAACTAACGCTCTGTTACCAAGTTTATTTAAGGAAGGAAAATAAAAGAATTGGAAAGAAAGAAGAAACATGTTTTTGTTCCCGAGTTTCATTTAACAAAGGAATAGAAAAGAAAATAACAAATGTTGTGTTTCAGAGTTTCATTTAAGAAGAGAAGGGGAATGGAAGGAAACTAGGCAAAATTGTTTAGTTTTTCTTTCTTTTTGATTAGGAAGGAAATAGAAGAAAAGAACTCCATTCTTTTCTTTTCTTTTCATTTCTTCTCGTTTCTTTTCTTTTCTTTTTTCTCCTATAATAAACTCGGGAACTAATCGTAAAATATGAATTTTGGGTATTGAGAAAATGTAAACTCTGGACCTAAACAAACAAACAAACGTACCCAGTATATTCTCATTTTTCAATAAGGTATAGGAAGAAGGATAGACACAAACCTTACCCCTATCCCCGTTGTTATACAGAGGCTGCTCCGAATAAGTCCCCGGCTAAAAGTTATCGTTTAAAGTTGATCATCCCAATATTTTTAACGTTATTTTCACAAAATAAGTAAAATAACGTTAAAATTAATGCAATTTTACTTTGATCCATTGAGAACGCACACATATATACATTATATGTATGCACTGCAAATGAGGTGTATATTGACTCAAACTAGTATATACCAATTCAGTTAGCACTGAATTCTAAATTTTTGAAACTAAATTTGTAATTTAGTTTGTTTTAATTGGTTTCGGTCTAATTTTATTTTGTTTTCAGTTTAATCGGTTTCATACTAAATATTAAACACTCTTGATCTTAGTTATCAGGATGGCTCCTTCTAACTATCAAGATATAGCATGATTTGTTGGGGAAAAACACTTGGGTATAACTCACACTTTTCATTTAAGTTTGTTATTAGATATGGAATATTAACCAATGTGTAGAAGATCTATTAGCGTAGTTCTATCGTCAATGTTGAAAAGATTAGACACTGATAAACTATTTAAAAAATATCCATTGTAGCCTCAATAATTACATCTTTTTGTAGGGAGAAAAAAAAAAACGACACTGTAAATATAACAAATTTGACCCATTTGCCTAAAATGGATCAAATTTTTATATCCTATTTTATCTTCAACACTTAGCACTAAAAATCTAATAAAACGAAAACAAGTAAAAACTCAAATGGTTCAACGTAGTCAAACGGGACAGAGCCACAAAAACTGTTTTCATATGCTTACAAGTTCCAACTTATAAAACGATTTTTATAAAAAAATATATATAAAAAAAATAAAATAAAAATGTGTTGGTGGGTAGGACCGTCCGAACCCAACCAACTTGGACCATAAAATCCCGTTTTGACCTTTGACACATGCTCAAGTGCTCAACCGGCCCATATTACCATTCTAAAACACCGATTCTTCAAACATAGACCAACTCCTCTGCCAGATCATCAAACAAACAGATTTCAATCTCTCTCACGATGCAATCCAATTCGTCAACCGGATCAAACCACAATCCTCGTCCCACAGCCTTCTCCGACACCCCATCGTCGACTCCTTTTTCTTGACAGAGTAACAATGCTGGCAGTTCTTCCTCAATAACGTCTCTCCTCAACATACTTGTCATCTTTCTTCTCAGTGGCTTAGAGCAAACCCAAATGTCTACCCGTGGTCTCACAATTTCCATCATCCCTAAATTGATACGATCAAACAGAAGCTTTCTTTCTGCTTTATGCCATAACTCCTGCATCCCGTATTTCTTCTCTAATGTTTCAAAAACTGAAGGACCCGCCATACATTCTGAAGAATGCCACTGTTCAAATCGTATATCCACGTTGCCATCTTGGAACCCTGATTCGTTTAGTACATCTACTAGGTATGAAAACTCCCGACTTTCTTTCGATCCAGACAATATTGTTGAGATTGTGTTTTGATCGATAGAAGTTGATCTTTCATCGTCACTCCATGTAACCATTTCAGGCTTCTTGTCGTTTTCTTCTGATTCTGACTTGAGAAGATGAAGTTGCATCCACAAACCTAGGAAATGTCATATGGCATTACATGAGATCAGTTATTTATGATTTGCATCAAGGTATATGTTTGATCTTTATCAGGTTGAATGAAATGTTGCTTTATGCAGAAAGAGGTCAAATGGGTCGAAAGCTATCATTTATTTTAAATAATAATGTTCTTGTTGAATTAATGTAGTTTTTGCAATCAAACTTTACCAGCTAAGTATTCATAAAAAAAGTATATTTTGAAACGTGTGTCGGGTAAATCCAATTCTAATAAAAAAAATTACAGGATTTTATCCATAACCCATTACTTGACCCTGCTGACGCATTATCATCTCTATATAAGGTTATGATTCAAAAAGATTTAACTTGTATAAACTAACCATGGAGATTAGTTTTTGCACTTCCACAGCACTCTGAGCTTGACGAATTGTCTTCCCTGAACGGGGTTTCTAGAACTGAATTTGGACTATGTTGGTGCATTTCAACCTTACCATCAATACGTACACAAGTTGATAGCATTGAGTGATCTTTGTGGGATCTAATTGGTGAATCCTGTAAATATAAGGAGTAACCAGGAATCTCTAAATATGAATTGCATATGTTTAATTTAATCAAAAACATAATGAAGCACCAATTAAAAAGAATTTTTAGGCTATCAGATATATTGATTCAAGGAATGATACCTGTTCAGATGAAAGATCTGATAAATGGGAAGAACATTCTTCTTTCATAGAACAGTCGCTTCCATCTTTGGTGTCACCAAGAAAAGATTGAACGTTTTTGTCTTCAGGTTCTGCATCAGACCTTACAGTGCTGGGGGTTGATAAGTTTGAAACCAGTAAACTCTTCTTTGTGTTTATTGCAATATCTGATCTAGCCCTTTTTAAAGATTTTGTGTTTGAATTAGAAAAGTAGTTCAAGCCTTTAAAGATTGGTAATTTAGCAACAGATTCATAATTCCAACATACTTTGCTTTCAATACCAGTAGAATTCACAAAATCTGGTTGAAGTTTTTGAGAAACTTTGGTCATTCGATGTCTCTCCAATAGTTGTTTCTTGGCTTCCCAAGCAAAAACTGTCTGAGAATCAAATAGAAATGAAGGTCCAGAGCCATATTGTACATTTCCTAAATTTGGTCTCAAAACAGGAATCTTTTTACGCAATTTTCCATTTTCTACGTTGTTATCTGAATGGAAAATAACAGATGATTTCATACCCTGCACTTCAAAATGTAAACTTTTCTGTTCAAAATCTCCAGATAAAGTATCTTTGTTCATTCTCAAATTCCCCCTTTTCTTGGATCCCAGAAGACTGTTTGATGAATCTTTTCTCGACCGTTTTCCTATAGAACCAGATTTCTGAAGATATTTATGTGACAACAATCTTTGCTGTCTAGAAACATGTTGCTGGCATGGTGATATTTCATCAAGACCCATCATTTTTGCAATAACACTTGGTGTCTTTTGACTGTCTTCCATTATCACCTTATTCAAGTTCAAATCTGTGAAAAGAAACATAAAAACAAATTATCTTTTAGCTTATTATGTGCCTAGAGTCAAATGATTGCATCAAAAAGCAGTTTATGTTAAGAAATTAGCAAACAATACTAAACTTGAATAGAACAAGCTCAATTCAAAAGTACTTCCTACGGCTTGAAAGATTCGGATTAAGAAACAGGTCATCTTAAAATTGAATTGTATAGTAAATATCTAGTGAAAAATCAGCAAGAAAAACGGGTAAATTACCAAATTGCTTGATAAAATCGAACTGTTTCTCAAAAACAAAAGCACAGATCGAAAAACAACCTCAAGATCATCAAAACTAAAGAAGAACATCAATACATTTGTAAACATTCAACGAATCAAACATTCATACGCACTTCATCAGCGCAATTACCTCGTTTAGGTAATTTGAAACGAAATAAATCAACAAAAACAAACCTTATGAGTTATGACATCGATTCTGCTTCTAGTTCGACAAATACACATTTGGATCCGTAATCAGCACATCGCAGTCATCTAGTAATCACCGGAGCACAAACATGGCATCGAATTAAGACAGTAAAGACGTAAGAATCCCACGCGTATGAAGTGAAGAATCAATTCATTGTTCGTAAATATGGTTGTAATCGATTAATCTGGGAATTAATGAAGCCAAAAATGGTAATTAGCGAAGAAGCTGGAATGCATAATTAAAGCTTTTTAAATTGGAATCGTTACGGAGGAGAAGAATTAGGGTTTTGTGGCTTCGAATTGCATTACCGTACGCGCCAACCAAGACTGATACAGTGGTTGGTCAACGCCTTGAAGAACTGCGCGCCATAATTCTAGAGGGTAAAACCCTATATGCTATCCACAGATTGATCAATTTAGTCCCTGTGATTGTATTAAATCCAAAAAAGATCCTCCATTCTATATAGTAATTTACTAGGGCTGTAAATTGTAATCGGGTCGGGTCGAGCCGAGGCAAAATTTCTTTCGAACCAAAATTTCTGGCTTCGAATCGGGTCGTAAAAACCTGAGCAACGAGCCAACTCGTTTTTTTGTGTTTTCCTCCACTTTACACACACACACACACGTATGTATATAATATATAAAATCCAATATATATCTATATATATATATACATACATATAGAAAGATGATCAAATGTTAACCCATGTTTATTGCGTTAACCGAATAACTACATCTTATTACTTTGGGACCCACAATAAAGTAAATTTAAATGTGTATGTTTTTTCTATTTTTTAATTAATGTAGGGCTCACTTACATTAATAAAAAATAAGAAAAAACATACACCTTTATATTTACTTTAATGTGGGACCCAAAATAATAAGATGTAGTTATTCGGTTATCGTAATAAGGATGGGTTAGCATTCGAACCATCCCCTACATACATACATATATGTATATATATAATTATATATATAATCTAATAAATCTATCTATATATATTATACATAATAATATGTATATTTTTATAAATATGTGTATAAGATATTGTATGTATGTATATATATATATTATGTATAATACATATGTATGTGTGTGTAATATAATATATATGTGTATATAATTTAATACATACATATATATATATTAAAAATCGAGCCAAGCCAACGAGTCGAGTCATGAGCCGAGCCAACCTTGGCTCCGACTTGGCTCATTTTTAACGAGTTTTTTCGAGCCGAGTCTTTTGCGACCGAGCCGCGAGCTTTTTGAAAAGCCCTATAATAGTATATACTTTGGTGATAAGCGGTTTGGTAGATTTGGTTATTTGAATTTGATAATTTGGTTAACCTTTAGTTACTCCTTCAACTTTTAAAATTTTAAATATGACTTGTAAACTTTTATTGATAAACTTTGTAGAATTCTAAACCTTTAGGTTTCATACCTAACATTTATAATTCTTTAACTTTAAAGACTTTTAGGTTTTTACTCATAAACTTATATGTATTATTTCTAAATTTTGTAGAATACCACTTTAGCTCACTAAATTTTTTATAGTTTACGCTGAGTTTTCGAGTTCATTAAACAAGGGAAAGGAAGATAAATGTAAGTTATGAAAGAAAACAAAGGAAATAAAAGGAATACATATAATTTAATTGTATCTTTCAAGTTGAAAGGAAAGAGAAGGAAACATATTCTTTTTCATGTTATAGAGTTGAATAGAAGACAAAAAAAGGTTACAATTTTACAATTACGCCCTTTACATAAATCTCTATTATTTAGAGAAAAATAGCATTATACCAAGAATCAACTACGACTAATAGCCATTTCAAAAAAGTAGCCAAGATTAAAACAACATGTCGTGAAGCATGAAATATAGATAATTAACTAGTTTTATATCCGTCCGGTGGCCGGGTATTTTAACGATGAGATAAGTATTTTTATTTGAATTGAAAATAAAAATATTATTTGTTAATGGAATGAAAAAAGTAGAGAAAAACATTATTTGTTAAGAAAAACATTACTTCTTTGGTGATCGGATATTCAACATGATTATGCGATCGGTGTTATTCTTTGTATTTTAAAAAAAAACCTTAGTGATTAAGTTTTTCTAGGATTTAAATTTGTTTTTTGCATAAATGCAATAAACCAATTAATGGTGCATTTACTAATAAAATTAAATACTTCAACCTTTTCAACATCTTCCGTCCAAAAAACAAAACAAAAAAAAAAACAAAAAAATTCATTTTATGGTGTAATGAAATGATTGAAAGTATATTTTTTAATTAAATATCAGCCGTTTATTTGTGTATTTTTTGCAGACTACATTAAATTTACTTTTTAGGAAGAAAAGATGATATACATAGTCTCAAATTCTATCTCTTAAGTTAATCATCTTAAAATTAACTAAAATTATCATAACTGTCATCCTGTAAAAGCTTTATTTTAAATAAAAAAACATAAATTAACACTTATAATCACAAATTAAAACTGGAATCATGACACCAAACAAAAATAGGTATAAAAATCAATAAAAAGATCACATGTTTCTATCATAAAATATGAAGAATTATCAAAAAGAAAAAAAACAAAAAAATAAAATAAAATAAAGAATATTTTTCTAAGAAACATGAGAAGGACCATATGGTAATTAAATAACTCAAATAAAAAATAGAAATAAAAAAGGCCTGCAAAAAACCCACAACCATTAGAATATTAGATCATCTAAATCCAATGGGTATCAAAAAAACTCAAACCCCAATGTTACGATATGATTGTACTTTGCCTCCCACATATTGCAAGTGATCCTTCATCTTTCACAGGCTTATCATCATCATTTGTTGCGTCAGAACCCTAGTTTTCCCTCATGGTTGCAGCCTCGCCGGAGATCTATTGCCGTGTACGTCGTGTCGATTCCTTATCTCCGTCGTAGGAGGTCGTCAAGGTCAGAAGAGGCAATGGGATGGTTGTTATTCCAGATTCGCCACTGCAATACCGGTTTCTCCCCCCTCCCCGCTAAGAGTTGCAGCGTCGCCAAAGATCCGCCGGCGTACACTTCCTGATGATTTTCTGTCTGTAGCACACCTGCCGATTTTATGTCTGTATCTCTTCCTATGGCCGAAGAAGATTTTCGAGTAGCATGTAATGATCCATAACCACCTGTTAAAACATGGGATTATGACGGTTTCACTGGACAGGTGGCTTAGATCCGTCATATGGTCTGGAAACCGTCCAAACTGCCAGAAAACCGCTGTGAACCGCCGGGTAAATGAGGTAACTGCCTATTTTGAAGGGTCAGGATTTAATGCTTATGATTTTAAACGGCTGAGAATTCATGTGAGGGTGGTTGATTCCACCGCTGTCTATTGATATATAATATAATTATGATCCACACGTTATACTTCGAAAATGAAGCACAAAAAATTGTAATATTGTGTTGATAAAGATGAAAGTACTGAAAAAAATGACATAACAGATAAAAATTATACGTACGAGATAGAAGCCTGTAATTTCATATCAAGTTTTGGCATGAAAAGTAAATTGACTCTCTATGGTCAAACAAGGGGTTTCACTATACAAGAATTCCAAACGATATCAGCAATTAACACCCATTGATAAGCACATCAACAGTCAAAACGACTGCTTTTCATATTCCTATCCCAGCTCACTGATTCATCATCCAAGCATATAAATGAAGATACAAACTCAATTATTCAACATAAGAAAACAAAACAGAACAAAAATGGCAGGATCTTCTTCATCTTCAACAAAAGTAAGTCTAAAGCTTCTAATAGATGTCAAATCCAAGAAAGTACTGTTTGCTGAAGCCAGCAAAGAGTTTGTTGACTTTTTGTTTCATATCCTTTCATTACCTGTTGGTACTGTAATCAAGCTTCTTAGAAAGAACTCAATGGTGGGTTCACTTGGTAACCTCTATGATAGCATAGAAAACTTGAGCAGTACATATATGCAGCCAAATCAAAGTAAAGATGTGGTTTTGAACCCAAAGATAGCCAATTATGGGGCTCATGTCCCACTTTTATCACTTAATGCTGATGATTCAATGAACAGAAAGTTTTATAGGTGTGCTAGTAGTCATGTTTATGTAGCTGATGATCCTACCGCATTGTGTCCTCAGTGCAAGTATCAAATGAACACTGGGTTAACTTATGTGGCTGGTGAGAGTGCCGCCAAAGAGGCGGCAGAGGGTGGCGGTTTTGTGAAGGGTGTTGTAACGTATATGGTAATGGATGATTTGGTCGTTAAGCCCATGTCCACTATATCTAGTATTACTATGTTGAATAAGTTTAATGTGAAGGAGGTTGGTGGTCTTGAGGAGAAGGTGGTTTCTTTAGAAATGAAAGAGGTATGTTTTTAACGTCTGATTTCAATCAATTTGCATAAGTAATTTGGAATATATTGCTGATATATCAAATTAAAATGAAAAAATTATGTTATTAGATAGTTCAAACACTAAAAGCGTATTAGTGCTTATGTACCTGCAAAAGGTTTTTGGTCAATCTGACTTGACCCGTTTGATCTGAACCGAAAAGTAACTTGTTTTGACTTGATTTTGTTTGACCACACAGTCTGGGCTAACTTAAGACACTAATTACTGTGTGTTATCGTAGGGTCTGATGTTGTTGAAGGCTTCGTTGCAGTGCAAGAATGTGCTTACCAGTGTGTTCCTGTCTTAGATTTGCTGATTTGCTTGAATAAAGATCAAGAACATTAACATTGATCTTGTTTTTTTTTTGTTTTGTTTTTAAAGTCAGTTTGTTATCTTGGTGATTACATCAATGGAAATGTTTTTCTGAGTAATGTTTAGTTTTGTGTGTGTGAGTGTATTATTAAGCAGTTTTATATTTTCACACTACTGCATAAAAGTCAACATCCAATTTTGCTAAAAAGAAAGTTTAAGACAAAACAAAGCCAAAGCTACAGGTTCATAAAGTCCAATACTTACCTACACAACTTTCATAAAATCAACCCCAATACAACCAATTTTCACGAAAAATTTTGTAGAATGAATTCATCTCCCACGGAATTTTTTTTAAAAATAGGGTTAATTAAAAAATATGGTTACAATGGGTGTTGGAAAATTTTTTTTTCACAAATGGGTCTGCCTCCATTAGTAGTGGCGTTTTTAGAGGAGAGAGAGTAAGAGAATGTTGGGTGTCAGGTCATTCACGCATTTTCACCTAAAACTCCACTGCTAGTGGCATTTTCAGTACATCAGTACCGTACCCTCAAGTTAAATGCCATTGCTAGTGGCGTTTTCACCTTAAATGCCACTAGCAGTGGAGTTTTAGGTGAAAATGCGTGAATGACCTGACACCCTACATTCTTTTACTCTCTCTCCTCTAAAAACGCCACTACTAATGGAGGCAGACCCATTTGTGAAAAAAAATAAATTCCAACACCCATTGTAACCATATTTTTATAATTAACCCTATTTTTAAAAAAAATTCTCTCCCACGATATCAACCTTGGATCCATTTCATACACAAAACGCGAACCTATCCTACCAATCAAATTCGCATCCATCCGTCCAATGAAATCCATGTATGACTTTGACCTTTCAATCAGATTTGTCAGCTTTCAAATACACAAATGTAAAAAAAGAAAAAAGAAAAAAAAAAGGTTGATACTAAATCTACACGTTTCATATCAAAGTCTAACTTAAGCGATGGTGGGTTCATCAGGTGACCTAGCTATATGACAGTATAGAGAACTAAACCATACATATATGCAGCCAAGTGTACTGGTTGTTATCACTATGTAGCTTACTGCAATGTGTGCTCAATGCAACCATAAGATGAGAATTGAGGTGACCTATGTGGCTGGTAATGGTGCCGCCAAAGTGACGGAAGGCAGATGGTGGCTGTTTTGTAAAGAGGGTTGTAACATACATGGTGTTATGGCAATGGATGATTTGGTATTTTGGTGGTTAAGCCTATGCCTACAGCCCCACAGCATCTTGTATCACCAAGTGGTCCATGTCGAATAAGTTTAAAGAACCGACCCAAACATTTTGGGGTAAGTAATAAGAATTATGGTCTTTTAGTAAAAAAAATAAATTTTCCATTCATTTTTAATAAATGTGAGCCGGAGGTCTTTTTTAAGTAGTCACTATATACAATTTAGAGTAAAGGTAACATTGTCTTCATCTCTACCACAAACCTCACTCAAAACTCAAAAGTGAGTTTTATTGGGTATGTTTTGTTTTGTTTTTGTTGTATTTGTAATAAATGTTGATAATACACTTAACATACTATTCTTATATTAATAGCAATAATAAATATCTAATAACCTAATTGCAAACAAAAGCAACAAATTTGTATTGATCGAACATGAATACAAAAATGTAACTAAGAAAAGGCAAAAAAAAAAAAAAAAACACGACGACTTAGAAGTAATAATCATAATCTTAATTGTCCCAAAATAATATCTTGGAGATCTAAGTTTCAAATGGCTTGATTTTTTAACAAAATACACGTTTCAAATAACTCTTTTTTGAACGGCTTGAAATGGAAACACTAAAGACAAGAGGCTTTAGTTAAAGACTTCAATTCTCATTCAACTCATTTAACTTTTATTTACTTAATAAAAGAAATATTGTTTGTTAAAAATCACTAATAGTTAACTCCATTAATGACTGATCCTTGCTTATACTTAAAATTAAAATTTCAAAAGTCATATTATTTTTTTGAATAATGAATTTATCATGCTCTTGCGATAAAGCTAAATAATTACATTATTACTTGAGTTTAAACATGTGATGACGAAGAAAATGTTAGTTGAGAGCAAAGCCAGCTTCTATTTGAAAAAAAAATAAAAAATAAAAAAAAATCTTAAGACGTTCAATAAAGGAGGACTTTAAAATTTTCAAGTAAATCGATTTTTTGTTGTAATAAATTTTGATTGGTGTAAAACTTGTTATTGTTTTAATACTCAAAATGTAGAGGAATCAGGAATATAGTTTTTTTTTTGTCTCAAAGTAAAGGATAATTTTTATTAATATATATATTAAAAACCAAACATAGTTTGTGAGGGGAGTTTACTATTAACTTTATTACAATATATGATGCATGTAGTACAATTGTTTTATACATAAGTTTCTTATATCTATCCTACAAATAACAAAATGGTAACCCAAATCTTGCTTCTTTTGTAACCATCGCCTCCAACCACCTCTCTTCATCCTCAACCAAACATACTTTGTGAGATATGATTATGTCTGGCAAAATGGTCGGGTTGGGTAACGTGTCAGAACGAGTCCGGGTCAGGGGTGTGGGTGAGAGTGGGTTTTAAGCAAAATTAGTTCGGGTTTAAATGAATTGTTCTTAAAAAACATCAATTTAGTTTAACTTAAGATATGTTATAAGTAAACAAATAGTTCGTTTTGATAATTTTTAGTGATTTTTTCATCAAATATGTTATTATTATTCTTAAATGTTTGAATCTATTGCATTTACATAATTTTTTGGTTACCCATCTTGACCCGCATTGTGTTTAAGTGCTACTCATCTCAACTCATTCAATATTATGATGTTACCCATTATACTACAATTGTTTACCCAAACCAACACATTTCCTTTGATATGGATAAAAATTGCAACCTCTAATCACTATCGTCCAATACCTAATTAGGCAAGCAAATTGGGTTCTTAAATTGTCAGACATGTTCATGTTTATAAAATCAATTAGCAAGAGGTTTACATTCAGATACATCAATTCAACATATCACCCAGCGCATCGCGCGGGTCGTAATTCCTAATTTACAATTAAAAAAGATTTTTATCTTGATCCCCAAAAATCTTGAGATATGTCTAAGGGTAAAATTTAATATTTAAAAATACACATAGTCACGAGTAACAAGCAACCAGGCCCAACAATAACGTATATAGGCCGAACTGTAGTCGGCTTCATCGCTTCGTTTTCTCTCTTCGTAAATCATAAAATAATAAAGTTCACATTTATTTACGACGGCATCCGCTGCTTTCATCTCTTCCGTGGTGTGTTCATCGTCCCCAACTTCCGATTCTTATCGTCGGTAAGTCACTTTCTATCATGTTTGTTTAATTGTGTTGTGCTTACTGCTATATATCAAATTTTTTAAGTATGCGTATAATTTGTCGAGGCTGTTTGGTTTTGTGTGGATTTCAAGCTATCTAGCTATGTAATTCCTTCATTAAACTGTTCACTGATCATTATGAAATTTATACTTGAATGAAAACGTAATTTTACTTGACAGGAGTTTGAATTACTTTAAAAAAATTAGGGTTTTGTAGAGGCGTTTGCAATGGTGATACCTGCTCAACTCACATCGGAGGCGGTTAATCAGCTTAGAGAAGGTATTGATTTGCTTCTTGGTAAATGGACTGCACTTCAAATGGCTATTCACAACGAATGGGGTGGACGTGACACTCGTCAGAAAGTTCAACAACTTACTGTTGAGATCCATCAATGGCTGATCAGACCTTCTGGTATTTACTACTTATATAAAAGTTCTTATATCTATATGGATGTATGCAATTGATATTGTTTTTAATTATTTACACATTGTAGTTTTCTGATTGTTAATTGGCTTTTATTTTCACAATTAAGCTTTTATTATTGTGCGAACTCTATGTGGTTACTTGTTTAATTTTGGGGGGTTGTTTGGATGTGCATTTAAAACGAATATTTGGAATAATCAGTATTGAGAGTTTGGTTTATGGTCAAGACTCAAGACTATCAACTTTGGAGAAAATTGTAAGAAGTTAATTTGATCCTTTGAGTCACATGATTATCTTAAAGGCGTGCATTAAAGATATCACTTAGTCTTGAATCTTGATTACCAAAAAGACAAACATGATTCAGATTTCAGGCATTCAGCCATTCTTCAGATTTTAGAATAAACATGATGGTTAATTTGTTTAACACATGTTAGTTATAAGCTAACATAATTAGGTTATCTTTCTAAAAATTTTATTTAGCTATCCAAGTTATTTTCTCTTAGCACTGGTGTTACTTCTCATTTTCTGTAACTTATTTAATTTGTATATTTTGTTAGAGGCATTATACATTGATGAATTGGAGAATTTACTTGATGACTTTATGCTCTCTCTTAATACTGAGATTGATGATGGTAGCATTGAGGAGGTAAGGCAATTATATATAACTGATTCTAGTTATTTTTTGCATATGGGTCATGCTTCGTTGACTTGTAGTAAAATCGTGTAGACTCGGAAGCCCTTTTCTATGTGTACAAATTTGTTTATACAAATTGTGGTGTTCTTTAACTCTTGATGAGTTGCTTCTTTAGCTATTTCTTCTTATAATATTTTTCATCCTTTTATTTTGAAATTAGATAGCAAATGAGTTAATGATCATGCATAAAGAATGTTTGGAAGGTAAGTTTGCCTTGATTGAACAGCTAAGGCAATCAATTCCTACTTCTAATCATCACATACAGGTATCATGTCAATTACTTTTTATCACCCCTTTACATTTTTTGCCTAGAATTAAGCTAAAGTTTCTTTTTTAAATGAACACCCTCATTTAAAGTAGAACACAATTCGTCATTTGGGTTAGTTTTCATTAATAAATACCTTGTTTACCAAGGTACATGATATTTTAATCCAGTTTATTTTGAGACATGCCATTTTTTCTTTTTTAACATACCTTTTTTTTTCCCGAATGGCATGCAATCGTATTCTACTCCCAACTTACTTTAAACTAAATTAGACCATTGCCTATTATTGAACCCATGACCTCTTATTTTAAAGGTAAAGCCTCTATCACGTGCGCTATCCCACACATTGGCCTTTTTTAATACACCTACATCTGAAATATGCGATATCACCACAATAAAGAAGTATTCCAATAAACCATTTTTCGTTTTCGTTTTCGTTATCCTTTTCATTTTTTAATGTTTACAGCGAGTTACTTTCTTACTCTTGCAACTTGTTAGGTTGTGAATGGTGGCGTAGATGATTCAGATTCAACATCAAGCTCAGGAGATGAATCAATGGAGATTGCTGATAGTTAATTCCGAAGACTTGGTGTGCAAGTCTGAGCCGCCAATTATGATTTTTATGTTTAGTTTATTATTTATTTATTCCTAGTTTTATGGAGTTCGAATTACACTAGGTTTATGTTTTTTTATAACGCCAAATCTATCATACTTCTATAGTCCTATTAAACCACTTCAAACAAATCTCTTATTGCCAACCTTACTTCTAAGAGACGATACTCTACCAAGTATAGACTAGCCCCACAAGTAGACTAGGACCACTAGGTGTATGTCTTTAGATAGCTTGGCTATCACGTTTGGATTAGTATAAATAGAGATGGGATATTTTGTAATCGAATTTGTTAGTTCTCAATAAATAACAAAAGAGTGGTTGTTAGTTCACCACAAAACACTTGCAATCTGAACATATGGCATGTTCTTAATTTCTAACAATTGGTATCTCAGCCAATTAACATCGTTAAAACGAAAACTACTGCTACTTGTAGTCAAGTGGCCCTGAGTTTTGTGTTATACACCCAATTATGGAAAGACATATACTTCTTATAAGTATGTAGTGTTAATGTGTTTGGTGCTTGTTTTTTCATCTCTTCTTGTCACATGTCTGGGTTTTGTCCGATAATTATTTGTCAGGCATTTAATTTATGTGGTTTAATTTACCAACATGCCTTCAACTAGTGCCAGCTCAAATACCATTATGAAGGTAAAAATCTACATAAAAAATACAAATATTAAAAAAATAAATTCTTTAATTCTGCTTGTGTTTCATCTACTTTGCATCATTTGGTTACCATTCATACAGATATTTCTCAACACACTTGTACATAGAACTCTTATAAATTTAAATATGGAAGAAAAAGGTTTGGTTACAAAATAATCTGACCTCGTGGTAAGTTGGTGGCTCCTTAGACTATCCACAGCGGTCACCCCACTGAAAACCCTTCCCCACTGAAATTTCATGCCACGTCATCACCCCACTGAAAACCTTAAACACCCACAATGGTCACCCCACTGAAAACCCTTCCCCACTATTCCACGTCATCAACAATTAAAATTAAATAAAAAACATTACTCTAATTTAAAAATAATTAAATATTTTACAAAAAAAACACACATTACATTAAAAAAACAATAACATATTAAAAATTTACTAGTCGGCTTAGATGCTACGAACGACAATATCGGTTCGAACCCTTTCGATATGTTCGACCAAATCGGCTTTTAACGACTCGTGAATGCTTTTGTTTCGCAACGCCAAAATTTGGTTATCTCTACGCGGGTCATCAATGTCAAAAGAAGATGGCGGTTCGTCTTCATCGGGAACAAACGGGCTAATCGACTTGCCCTCACATTCAAGTATCATATTGTGTATTATGATACATGCATACATAACGGATCTAATTTTTTTAGGATGCCATGCTCTAGCCGGATTTTTTATAATATGAAATCTTTTTTTAAGAACACCAAAAGCCCGTTCAATATCCTTCCTTGCACCCTCTTGTGCTACTTGAAACCTTTTCCGTTTAAAGGTTGTTGGACATGTTATTGTTTGCATAAAAACCGGCCATTCTGGGTAAATCCCGTCAGCAAGATAATAACCGTGAGCGTACTCGTTATCGTTACAAAAAAACGATGATTGTGGAAACACACTGTTTTCCATATCATTGAGTAACGGCGACGAGTTTAGAACGTTTAGGTCGTTATTCGCACCAGGCATGCCAAAATATGCATGCCAGATCCATAAATCATGTGAACAAACTGCTTCAAGAATAATCGAGGGGCATCCGTGATCGCCTCTCATAAATTGTCCTCTCCATGCAACCGGACAATTTTCCCAATCCCAGTGCATACAATCAATACTACCAAGCATACCGGGAAACCCATAATAATTTTCATGGTGTTCATACAAATTCATAACATCATTATAATTTGGTTTGCGCAAATATTTAGGACCATAGAGTCGACGGATATTCTTACAGAAATTATAAAGGCACTCTCTGGAAGTGTTGTCTGACATCTGTAAATAGTCGTCCATTAAGTCTGCCGTACTCCCGTATGCCAATTGTCGAATAGCCGACGTACACTTTTGTAACGGTGTAAATCCTCGCTTGCCGCGAGCATCCCATCTCAATTGAAAATAAGTATCCGCAACCTCCAGATCGTTCACGATACGTTCAAATAGAGGTCGTTGCATCCGGAAACGCCTCTTGAACAACTTCTCATTATACAACGGTTCGGGCCCAAAATAATAACGCATCAACAGATCATGCCCCGCTTCCCTGTCTCGATTAATCTGAATTCTTCTAATTATAGGCCGAGGAATCTGAGAAGCGTTTTCTTGAGCCATGGTAGACAAAGCCGAGATAAAAAGATCAGTACCCTCGCTATCAGAAGATGAGAACACCGTAGAGGATGATGACATTTTTATAAAAAAAAATGTATAAAAATTAAGAGAGTTTTGAATGAAAATGAGTGTGTAAAATGGTTGAAATGAGTGATTCATATAAAGATTGATTTTATTATAATTTTTTTTTAAATTATAACCGTTAAAAAATAGTGGGGCCCACTATTTTTGAAATCAACCAATCATGTTTCAAGACACACAACGGGGAGCGGGGGCCGTGGGAAGGGTTTGGGCAGGGGCCGCGATGCAGGGGGGCGGTGTTCCCGCTATATGCCGCGGCGGGGAAGATGCCTGCTGGCCGGACGGCTTGACCACTGGGTTAAGTCTTATCTCATGGTGAGTTGGGTTTAATATTGACAATATTGAAAATGCACAATTTATATATTAATTGTACGTTATGTACCATCAAAAGTTTATTATTCCTATCACGAAACACAGCAATTTCACGTATTGTTCATACATGTTTTTAACATAAAATAGATAAATGAAAAAACAGATATGCGAAAGAAGATGCATGAAAAACAAATGCATAAAAAGTAGATATATAGTTAAAAAAAAAGCATAAAAATAAATATATATATTTTTTTAATGTTTCTTCTTTTTTCCTTCCTAACAAATGGGCTTGTAAGCCCATCGGCTGTAGCGAACCCTCTGGCCTCTTTAAACATTTGGTTTCGTTTGCTATAAATGTTATCTTACCAGACGAAGAAACCCTAGTTGCTGCTGCGCCGAACTCTTCTTCATCACCGTCTTGCAGGGTATTCGTTCGTCTTCTTTGTTTTTCGTTGCACTCTGGCTTATAGGTTTTACGGATGTGAATTTACACGTTTTTAACTCTAGATCTATCGTTTAACCTGTTTACTTTTGGAAATATTGTTTGTAGTTCTAATTGATTCTTTCATGTGATTTTCAGTTGTTCGGTTACCTGAGTAGCTTCTCTTTGCAATGGCGCCTAAAGGTTAGCATTTCTTTTCAATTAAACGGCATGGATTGTTTATTTTTGTAAATGCGTAGATAATTTTCGCTATTGCCTAATTAAAACATGAATTAGAGTTTACTGTAAAAAGTTATTTGTTTTGGTTAATTGTCAATGGATGAATTCTATTTTAGCAAACAAATTATTTGTTCATTTGATTATTTTGGCGCTAAGATGCATTGCATAGCGCCATAGCTTCAAAAAAAATTTAGTATTTTGAAGCAACATAGGTTGATTTTGAAAGTAGTTAGTTTCAAATTGGATGATGAACATGTTTGATACAAATTTAGAAATATTTATGAAATTGGTAGAATATTAGTATGAATAGCCAAGACTACATTTAGTTAATAGAAAATTGTCTGAATCTATTAGTGGGAACTGTGATTGTTCTTCAGGTGTATATTATTTTTAATGAGCATGTGTTGCCGCTTCATTTCTTTTTTGAATCTTTTATAGAATGTTTTCACGACTATTAGAACAATCTATCAGCTGCCTTTAGATGATTTAAATAGAAAGTATGTCGTTTTGATCGTTTGTTTAAATTGTTTGATGGTTCTGATCAAAAGAATCCCAATCTTGAAGAAGGCGATAAAATCATAGTACTTTTTTTAGGTTTTAAGCATATATGGATTTTTTGCACCATTCAAAATGAGTGTTTGTGTTTATACTTCATCTTTATTTAACTATTTTCACTTGTCTTTTTGTTTTAAGAATCACTCGGATATTCTTTCACCAACTCTTTTGAAACATAATTTTTTTTCCTTCTCATAGCTGACAACACAAAGAAATCGGATGCAAAGTCTCAGGCCTTAAAAGCAGCCAAAGCTGTGAAAACAGGTTCAACATTCAAGAAGAAAGCCAAAAAGATCCGAACCAAGGTCACCTTCCACCGCCCAAAGACATTGAAGACAGACAGGAACCCGAAGTATCCCCGCATCAGTGCCCCACCAAGAAACAAATTAGATCATTATCAGATTCTTAAATATCCTTTGACAACTGAATCTGCAATGAAGAAAATTGAGGACAACAACACCCTTGTTTTCATTGTTGACATCCGTGCTGACAAGAAAAAGATCAAAGCTGCAGTCAAAAAGATGTATGACATCCAGACAAAGAAAGTCAACACTTTAATCAGGTATTTCTGTCAATTATCATATAACCACTCACCTGGTTGCTAGCTAGATGACCTAGCCGAATGGGTAGGTTGGAGGTCCTAATTGAAATTGGTTTGATAAACATTTTGTTTTCTTTATTAACATTAAGTGCATTAGATTATACATAAACTATATAAATACAATAATATTGCAAATTTTTGTGCTAAGCAGTTGTTGACTCTGACCAGCTGATGGTCTAACTTTAGTATTTATTAATTAACTAGTTATTTTTTTGTGTTGTTTGAATGTAATGTAGACCTGATGGAACGAAAAAGGCTTATGTGCGGTTGACTCCGGATTATGATGCATTGGATGTTGCAAACAAGATTGGAATCATCTAAGCCAAGCTTTTGAAGCTTCAGTTGAAAGGTGTATTGTCATTTTTGACATTATTGTTAGTTTTGTTGTCTTGAATAGAGTTCCAAATCTCTTATATTTTCTATTATTTGCGGATTCAAATATGTTAATGGATCGTATTACAACTGTTTGGAGATACTGTCAGTTTTTTGTGGGAGTTTCAAAACTGTTAATGCTTGTGTGTTATTTTTTTAATTAGCTTTCATTGTTAACTTTCTGTTTCGATGCAGCAAATGAAGTTTTAATTGGTTTAGTAACAAAAATTCCTTCCATTGAATTTTGTTGAGTTTAAGGTCTTTTGACACTTAAAAATGAACCTAATGAACTGGCATCGGCTAGACGGCTAATGCCAGTGTACTAGCATCATCTAGACACCTACTGGTCAATGTGGTCATTGCCAACGTCAAACTTTAAATTGTAGTTGCTACTGCCTCCATTACCTACACAACTACCATCAATTGGTTGTTGATATTAGCCATTGCACAAATGCTTATTGGTACTAGTAGATCAAATATGGAGGGTGAAAACTTTTTCATATATGACAAGTTTCAAAGTGCACTTTGGTGAGAATTTTGTCCCGAATCAAGTTCATAATTTTTTGTAAACGACTTGTTTTGGCCACCATATAAGACTTATTTTAATAAGTTCATACAAACATGTGTTAAAAGATAAGGAGTGTTTGGTGATGAGGTGTTGATAAAAAAATATCGAGTTCAAACTTTTTATCTTACATTAGGTAGGAACATTATAAGTACCGTATCTACTAGAAATGATTTGGTTAACTGCTAATGTTTTTTAGTCATAGAAGTAATTTCAAAGATGAATAGGTTGCTTGCTTTACCAAACTAAGGCCTTGTTTGGGATTGCTTATTTACTTCAAAAAGACTTTGTGTTAAAATTGTTTATTAACTTATAACTTTTTGAAATGAAGTTTTAAAAAATGTGTTTGGATTAGCTTTTTCAAAATTAATTGTCAAAATGACCAAAAAGGACATTTTTTTATTGACACTATTTAATGTTATTGGGTATAGGGTAAATAGTGGGGTGGATTTGTAATTTTATGTCAATAAGTCATAAGTCATTTTAAAAAACTAGAATTTTTAGCTTTTGAAAAACAACTTATCACCCTTTTACAAAAAGTCATTTTTAAAAGTCCTTTTAGATTTGGCAAACAACTTATTGACTTATTGACTTTTTGAAAAAGCCAGTAAGCCAATAATTCGTTTTTAAATGAATTCCCAAACAAGACCTAAATTGCAAAAGTGAACTAAGTGATAAGAATTGTAACTAATAAAGTAATAATTAGTACATTTACATATTTTTTTTTCTTAACAATATCATGTATTACATATTTAACCAATTAAAAAAGTTAATTACATATTTCTTCTTTCCAAAAATAAATATATAATTGATTTTAAGAGTTGAATACATAAGGAGATTTATGTAAAAATTCCCTAATAATCAATCAAGTTTGGGGCATGTTTAACTAACTTATTTGCATCTACCTCTTTTTATTTTAATAAATAAATGTTTTTGTGAAACATGCCATATCTTAAAAGTACTTCAAAATTAGTTTTTTGTTCTCTCCTATAAATATTTATGACACTTTTTTTAAATCTATATTATTTATACATTTTTTTTATTAAATAGTAATGATTTTATTCAGTTTGATACAAGTATGATTACATTTATAAATTACATTTTTTTACATGTTTATTAAAAATCTTTAGAAAATGCATGATATACTATTTAAAATAATTAATTTGAAATTTTATTTATTTAATATGTGTAATACGCATGTATTTAACCTACTAACTCAATATAGGAGCCTATGAGGCATGGTGTCGCTATAACTAAAAGCTAAAAATTGATCATTAACAAGGTGCGGCCGTATCTAAATGACTTGAATGTTAATAATCATTGCTCCAAGAGTAGCTGATCTAAAGATTATGAACAAGCCACAACAACAATTTGCGATAAGAATTAAGAAGCATATGATGAAAGTATTTGAATGGCTTCCATGTTGCGTATTGATTTATTGGCCTTACTAACAAGCCCCCTAGATATCACAATCTTTCTGTATGTGTGTTTTTCTCTATGTGTAGATTGTAATGACTTCATTTTCTATATGATTAATGCCCTTGTCTATTAAATATTTAAATGAATGCATTGGTGACACATGATTTATGTTAGAATATCACATAATATGTTTGACATACATAACCTGAATCATGATGTTGTCATTAGACTCATTACCAGTATCAGGGCTGCTAGGAGAGGGGTGAAGTGGGTGATCGTTTCGGGCCTGATTTTACATGGGGTCCAAAATTTTAATTTTTTTCTTTTTTATATATAATTATATAAAATGTATAAAACATCAACGTTTATTACTATTAAGAAGACAAGTTTTTTTTCTGCCCTAGGCCTAGGAATTGTTTTCAATTTTCTAGGCCAGCTCTGACCGGTATAGATATACCATGAAATGGATGTACACAAGTCAAGGTACTTAAAAATATTTTGATATTTGCATAGGTTTTTAGTAAAAAAAAAAAATGAGAGATTGTATAGTTATCATGTGTTATTTTCTATTCTTTTTAAAAAGATATATTAATCATTGTATTTTATATTTATGGTAATCATCATTGTGTTTTACGTTTTAGCTTATTTGTGTTATCTTATCATTATTTTTACGCATTAATTAAATATGTTTATTATTATTATTATTATTATTATTATTATTATTATTATTATTATTATTTATGTTTTACGTTATTGTATTTTTCAGATCCAATCATTAAAAAAAAAATTATAACAAATACAATCATAAATGTATGCCTTTTAAAGCCCATCTTTATTTGTTTGTTAAAAGCTTTTCTTAAAATATACTTTGATGAAATGGATTATGTGGAGCGTAAAAAATAACTTTTAAACTTTTATTTTATTTTACTTTTCAGTTAAGTTTGAGTTTCTTATTTAGTAATAAAGATAACAAGTTTCGAATAAGAATACTACTGTGTACATAAATACTTAAAATATACCTATTTTTGTGATATTCTTTAAAATAATAAAAGGCATGACTTTACAACTTGCCTGTAGTAGAACGAGCGATAACAAACCTATATCACCCACCTTTCACAAATGGCAGGTATAATAATTCAACTCTAATTAACAAATCACACTTGAAATTAAATTGAGTAAATGTTAGATGACCAAAAGTTTAGCTTGTAATTGAGCCCAAAGAAGACCAAAGGGCTTATAGCCTAATGATACCCCCTTAACTTCCCGAATGAGAGGTCTTGGGTTCGAGTCTCAGCTGCAGCAAAAAAATGCTCTAGGTTGAGTTATGGGGTTTTTCCAGTGTGGGTTTCCTCTTAGAAGGTGGTGTCAATGTACCAATTTAAACAGTGGTACTTGGCATTAGCTGTTCAAAAAAAATTGAGCCCAAAGAAGGGGTGGTGGTGGTTTTGATTATAACCTCTCCTATTTCAGACTTTCAGTTACAAATAAATTTAAATTAGATTTTAATATATTGACATGTGGGATTTTATTAAAAAAAATAAATAATAAAAATTATTATAAGTCAGTAGTTAGTTATTTCCTTATTTCTCTTCACATAAATTGACGAAAGATGTTAAAATGCTTAGTTTTTTTTGGTGTGAAAAATAGATCAAATATTAAGCAAATAGACTATAAAAGATGGTGCAGGCTGTGCAGCTTTGATTTTGAGGGCTTTTACATAATCTCCTCTTAACTTGTAAAATTACATATTTTTTTAAATCATGCTTTAAAAACATTGTATATTATGCATTAAAAATTTGTATCTTAGGTAATATATAATTTTTCAAGTTAGGAAAGAAAAATATCTAATTCTCCCTTGATTAGGGGTGTGCAAACGGGTAAGACCCTACCCGACCCGCGTTTACCCGACCCGACCCGTGACCCGACGAATCACAATTTCAATACCCGAGACCCGAAATTTTAAAAAAGTATCGGGTCCAGTTTTGAACGGGTCTGAACGGGTCGGTTCTCGGTTCTAAATCTCAAGACCCGTGTTACCTAATTGCTTCAAAATTATAGTCCATTAAAGGAGGATGATTACGCGGGTTAAGGTCATCATGAGATCCTACTTGGAATCCAAGACAATAACTAATGAAACAATTTTCTGTAAATCAATTGATAATAATGATTCAAGTTTACGTAAATCAATTGATAATAATTAATTATATTCGAATAAATCATACTTTGAGAGTTTGAGGAGGTTACGTAAAAGTTTATTCAAGTTTACTTAAATTAAAACCATCAAATTTGAATAAAACTTACGTGGACTTGGCTGCTGTAGATGATGATGACCCAATCATCTTGATAATTGAAATCGAAGAACGGAAGAAGTATAAGACAAAATATGTGATTCACGATTCACGTGAAGCGCTGTATAATAGCATGTGTATGTAAGTATGTTAATTATATTATTACTTATTAGGTTTTTAAGTTTAACGGGTCTCACGGGTCTTGATTTAAATAACGGGTATATACCCGACCCGACCCGCGACCCAAAATTAAGGAATCTTAAGACCCGAGAACCGACCCTAATAAACTATAACCATGTCTCAACGGGTCGGTTCCAACGGGTATTGCGGGTATCGTGGTTCTAGACCCGGAGTTTGCTCACCCCTACCCTTGATTTTCAAATGGGTGTATGAATCTTGTTTGCCTGTTTGGTGTTGATGTATGTTTAGGGCTAGCTTCTTGTTAGACTATTCACAGCGGTCACCCCACTGAAAATCTTTCCCCACCGAAATTTCCTGCCACGTCATCACCCCACTGAAAACCTTAAACCCCACAGTGGTCACCCCACTGAAAACCCTTTCCCCACTCAAACCCTTTCCCACTCAAACCCTTCCCCACATGGGCCATGGACGAATCGGAGAGCGTGAATCAAGCGGGGAGCGGGAGCCGTCGAGCTACTTTGGGCGGGGCCGCTAAAGGGAAGGGGCGGTGTTCCCGCTGTGGCTGCCGAAGGGAGCAAGCCCACGGGAGAGGGCGGGGCAACCACTGCGTGTGGTCTTAGGCCTATGTGTTTCTTTTGGTAATTAATAAAGAATTTTCTTTTTGTTAAAAATTAAGTGAATTCCTTATTTGGGATTTTGGATCGTACGGTCGCCTTTCGTGTTGGATTCTTTAGAAGAACGTGGAAATGCATTATGAGAGTCAAAAGTAGTTAAAAAGAAGACAAGGGTAGGCATATAAATATGCGTTAAATATGTGGGATCAATATCGAAATAAATGCCACGTTTTTGTTTAAAGAATCATATCCAAAAAGTATCATAAAAAATTCATTTGACCATAGTTTTGGGTATTTGGTTTGCGATGTTTTCAAGTAAAATTATAGACGCACTATTATTTTCTAATATAACTATATAAATATACCTTTCAAAATTACAATAACGATCTTTTTGATACGATTTAAACCGTATGAAATAAAAACAAAACAAACGGAAAAAAGAAGAAGAAAACAGTGTTCAGTTTTCAAATCGGACTCGAAAAAATCAAAATTCGATTCGAAATTCGATTCGATTCGAAATTCGAATAAAATTATAAATATATATATATAAATATATGTATCTTATATATACAAATCGTTACTATATTTAAAAATTAAGTTTTTTAGTTAGGTAGAAGTTTATAAAAATTGAAGTCCTACTACACAAATGTCATCCCAAATTCCCAATTATACAATACCTATAATTTTCTTAGTTTGAATGTTATCTCTAGTATTACAAATTAAATGTTGGTTATTTAATATTTATATGTTTAATTAAGGTTTGTTTGATATTTTAAATGCATAAACGTGTATAGCAATTATAAAAAAATTAATGAAATTTGAATCAAACTAATTCGAATTCGAATGCTCTTAAAAAAATTAAAATTCGAAATTATTTAATTCGATATATTCGAGTTATTCGAAATTCGATTCGCTGAACACCCCTTTACATAGCTCACAAATCAATGTGAAGGGGAAACAAAATTAAAGACAAATACATGAACATCGGCAATTGTTGGATTCGAAACCAGGTCAAACACCAGTATGTCATGCATCTTATCATCATACTATATGTCTTCTATAAGTTAACATAGCACAAAAGCCTAAATGATATAAGAATATAGGGGAAGGTTCCCCTAAAAAGTCTATTTTGCCTAAGAAGGCTAAGAAGGATTTTAAAAACTTGAAAACCGACTCAAACAAACCCCGATTGAATTAATTTTTACATCATTGGAACCGGCTTGTCGAACCCTAAAACCCAAATCTTAAATCGTAAACAATAAACCCTAATACTAAAACAAAAACTTTAAAAACAAATCTTTAACATAAAGATACAACTTAAAAGCTAAAAACCAAGCCCTAAAACCCAAAATCTAAATCTAGTTGTTAAAACGAAAACTTAAAATCTAATATTGTAGGGTTCGATGAAACGGTTCCAATGCCATCGAAATGAGTTCAATCGGAGTTCGTTTGGGTCGGTTTTGAAGATTTTAAAAATCCTTCTTAGCCTTCTTAGGCAAAATATACTTTTTATTTGATCTTTCCCCTAAATGATATAAGAATATAGGGGTTGGATCCACTAAGAAGGGATTTTTGCCTAAGAAGAGTAAGAAGCAATATAAATTTGACACGTGTCATCATAAAACAGTAATACAGTACAAAAAATGAAATACAGTACAAAAAGAAACAAAATCCAGTACAAAAAATCAAAAATCCAGTACAAAAAATCAAAAATCTAGTACAAAAAAAATCCAGTACAAAAAAATAAAATATAGTACAAACAACAAAAATATTATACAAAAAACCACAAAAATCGAGTATAAAAAAATATATAACAAATCTAGTACAAAAAAAATAAAAATATAGTATAAAAAATAAGATTTTATAATTAAATTATGTGACACGTGTCAAATTCTTATTAATTTTCACTCTTCTTACATAAAAAGCTCTTCTTATTTGATCCTTCCCCTAAGAATATAAATAACTTCATTACATATAAATCCTAAAAAGAACTATAAAAAAACTCTACATGTGTTGATACGTGATAGTAACAAGAGATGGTTGTAAATAAAATAGGGAAAAAATACAGAAGTAAAAAAAATAAAAATAAAATATAAACACAAATGTAACGATAAAAACAAAGCTATAAAAAAGAGTAATAAAATTATAACACTAAAAAAATTCACAACAATAACAAAAAGCTAAAGAAAAAAGACCTGAAATTAAAACATTTTAAAATTTGACAAAACAAAAAACAAAACATTAACCTCTTGAACTAAAAGCAAAAAAATCTATCAACTCTTTTGTTTGGTTGATAATGAAGGGAAATACACACATAGAGAGGTTCATTTAAAAAGTTTATTTTGTCTAATAATGCTAAAAATGATTTATAAAAACTTTAAAATAGACCCAAACAAATTTCGAACGAACTCATTTTCACGTCATTGGAATTGGTTTATCGAGCACTAAACCCAAAACATAAATCATAATATTAAAACCTAAATGTAACAACCGGTTTTTAATAATGAATGTAGTGTGAATAATTGTTAATCAAACGATTGTGGTTGTTGTGATCTGAAAATATGTAAGAGTTACGTCATTAATGGCAAGAGCACATTTGGTCGTGCTTGAAATCCACGAGGATTTAGTAATTTTTGTTATTGGGGATTGATAGTATGTGAAAAATGATGAACGTGGGCGAAAACCGTGCGCGAAACGGAGTTACGGATTGTCCGGAATCGCGAAACGAAGTTAAAAATCAAAATGATGACGCTGGTGACGTGGGGCGGTACGCCTGGCGGGGCGCACCCAGTTGGGGCGATGCGCCCCAGGACTTAAGTCGGCAAAATTTTTTTTTAAAGATCAGATCGCATCGGAAACATCGTTTGTTCAATATTTTCGACCTGTTTGCCCACCAGACGAACATCCATCATCTTCTAAGCCTAAAACCTTCATTTTGAAGGATTTTAAACATCCAGATCGCGTATAGGAACGTGTTTTCAAGTCCTGATCGTTGTTATAACCATAGAAATCCGTCAGATCAGGTAACGGTTTGTTTTATCCTACTAGTTTGATATTGTGTTGATTAAATCTAGTTTTGATTGTAATAATATGATTATGGGTATTGATTATTGCCTAGTTGATAACTAGGGATTGTTAGAAACGAAGAACTTGAGATTTTGACGGTGAAATCTTCGTTTTGAAGCCGGGATAATGTCCGGTTGTTATGAAACCCATATCATAGCAGGATAACTAGCAGGATGGGTTGAATATGATTTCAAATAAATTATGGATTATAATCCATAGATTAAATGATGATTTTGATGAATTGATGTTACCATTATTAATAGTTATGATCTAAAAATAAAAATTGAATAATAAAAAGTGATTAAAGATCGTAACTAATATAATGAACATCAATTATTTGATAAATTGCCTGGGAAGGCATGAAATATGAATAAGTGCGATAATTGACTAGAACTTGCTAAATGTAGTAAGATAGAGTCAGTTATGTGATGAATTGACTTTGAGAAAGTCAAATCAGTCAAGTGTGTTGAACTTGATTATACGTGCTATACGTGTTGAAACTAGTTGTATATATGTATTTTGCAACTAGGTGGTGGTAGTGGAAATCAAACCACTAGTCATAGAGCAGGAAAGGAGCCTGCAGTTGCTAATCCCTTATCTGATTAAGGTAAGTAATCCCACAACTATGACATCACATAATAAATATTGAATTTTGTTGTTGAATGAATTAAATGATAAATATGGCATTGGTAATAGGGAAATGTTGAACAATAAAAGTTCAACAACCTATGATAAATCCAATACCTTGGTGAATAATATAGTGTGGGAATTCTATGATGGAAGTACCGGTTGGGTGAACATCATAGTAATTTGGTTGAATTATATATGACTCCACTATGGTGGATAGACAGAGGTGCTGTCAATTGTCTTAGATGGAAGTACCGGTTGGTGAACATCTTAAGACTTGAATTATATATGACTCCACTATGGTGGATAGACAGAGGTGCTGTCAATTGTCTTAGATGGAAGTACCGGTTGGTGAACATCTTAAGACTTGAATTATATATGACTCCACTATGGTGGATAGACAGAGGTGCTGTCAATTGTCTTAGATGGAAGTACCGGTTGGTGAACATCTTAAGACTTGAATTATTTATGACTCCACAATGGTGGATAGCCAGAGGTGCTGGCATTTGGCTATGATGGAAGCACAGGAATGTGAACCCCATAGTGTAATATTAATTAAACTATTGTGAGCAATAGTTGATGATTGGTAATGTGATATTTTATATTGTGAGAGTCAATTCGAATAGAAATGACTCAGTTTGAATATTGATTGTGAAAAATGTATTTTTACATTTTATTGTTGAGAAACCATTGGGGTTTACTTACTTAGTTCTTATGAACTAATGGGAATTATTGTGTGATGTTTGTAGGTCAAAAATGACGTACACGGCTGTAAGGATCGAGGTGGACTGGGAATCGAACAGATAAACCTTGTTGCAAACGTTTGAAATTTTGGTTTAAACTTACTTATGTAAATAAGTATTGTAAAATGTATGACACGTTTGCGTTTGCGTTAAACTTTGTTTAATATTATTAAATAAAGATGGTCAGACAAGGTTTAAAAAAATTGAAAATTTTGCTGGGACCAACTCTGATATTATTTTAAATTGTTGAATAGTAACCGGGGGTTACAAAGCTGGTATCAGAGCATTGGTTTGAGGGATTCAAGTGTTAGAAACACACTTGAACTCAAATCTTATGCTCTTGATATGTGATGAAACGTTCGATTCCAGCCTCGATCATTAAGCCGGAGGTATGAGGTTAGTATTTATGTATTGAATTGTATATGTACACCTTGTTGTGTGTATAA
Source organism: Mikania micrantha (assembly GCA_009363875.1). NCBI lineage: Eukaryota > Viridiplantae > Streptophyta > Magnoliopsida > Asterales > Asteraceae > Mikania > Mikania micrantha. The sequence goes on from CM018680.1 coordinate 112,989,049, forward strand.
ATTGTGTGAACCGAACTTCTCAATTATGAAATGAGATGAGGAAATTAAGGGCACGAGTGTGTGATAAACATGTTATTATGCATGGCCAGTATAATGAAATGTTTAGGACATAAACGTTTCCTTAATTAAGTCAGATTGTATCATGATTTTGAATATTAGGTAAGGTGATTATGTACTATATAAGTACAAGATTGTTAAATATTGTGAATACATGATATTGATTGTTTAATTATATGATTTCAGCCACGAATGGCTGACGAGCATACATCTGGTGTGAATAGCAGTGAGAAGGTGGAACTCACTGAAACTCAAATAATGGTGAAGGAAGAGGTGGCAAAGGCTTTTGAAGCTGCTTTGCCCACATATATTGATGAAATTAAGTCTTCCTTAAAAGAGTTCCTTCATCAAGAGTTGTCTGAATTTGAAACTGGAGTGGAGATGAAACAATCTTCTAAGACAACTACTTTTAAAGAATTTATGGCTTGTAAGCCAGCTGAGTTTAAAGGGGAGGTAGATCCCTTGATTAGCCAGCGTTGGATATCTGATATTGAAAGTACGTTTGAAACTAGTCATTGTGACCCGACTGATGAGGTCATGTTTGCTGGTAATCAGTTGAAAGGTCGTGCCAAAGATTGGTGGACCGTTAGATCAAACTTATTTTATTTTTAATTAATTAAACAGAAAAAAACATGTGGTCTACAATTAAAGTTGAATATTTTAATGAGGTTTTTGAGAATAAAATACCTATTTCACCCTTTAAGGGGTATACATGACTTTTTTATTTTAGATTCTCTCTCATCTTTACTCTCTCCTCATTAATTATGTCAGACTCTCTCTCCTCTCTCATCTCTCCCTTTCTCTCTCTTCGTCATTCTCTCTCCTCTCTCCTCTCTTTTTATTTTTTTTAATATGTTTGACTAACAAAATGAAAAAAATAATATTTTTTAAAAAAAAAAACAAAAAAAATTACACATGTGTATCAAACAAAAATTTCACTACACAAACATAATATTACATATTTTTAACCATAATAAATATTACACATGTGTATATTACATGTGAAACAAAAAATTACACATGTGTAAATTTCTAAAAAACATCAAATTAACCAAAACTAAAACTACACATGTGTAGGTGTAATATTTTATAAATATTAAATATATAAAATATACACATGTGTATTATTTCGATTAAAGTGTACTTTGTGTATTAAAACTTGTACATTTTTATTTATACGTATGTGTAATTTTTTATATCTTGTTGTAAAAATATGTTTTTTTATTTTGTATAAAAAAATATACATTCTTTTTGTTGTTTTTGAAATTTAAAAAAAACATTTTTTTTAAATAGATGGAAATATACATTTTTTTTAAAACATGTTTTTTAAAAAAAAATATGACTTTTTTTTGAATGAAAATATACATTTTTATAGTTGTAATATTTTAAAAAATATTTTTTTAACCAAAAAATTTAAAAAATAAAACACCTATAAAATATGCGCAAGTTTTAGTGCATATTTTTTGTTTTTTAAAATAAATATGACTTTTTTTGTATGAAAATATACATTTTTGTAGTTGTAATATTTTAAAAAATATTTTTTAATCAAAAAAGTAAAACACTACACATGTGTAGTATTCTGGAAAATCAAATATATAAATTATATATATAGAGGAGAGACGAGAGAGAAGAAATGAGAGAGAAAAGAGGAGAGAGAAGATAGGTGAATAAAATCAAATATTTATATGAAGGGAATGTGGGAAAATACAATTATACCCTTTTTATTTAATTAATTAAAATATTAAATAAGTTTGATCTAAGGGATGAGATTGGGTTTAAGGGTTTTCTCTTTAAGATCGGGTTTTCATTTGATTCAAATCCTATATATATATATATATATATATATATGGTTTGAATCATTTGAAAACCCGATCTTAAAGAGAAAACCCTTAAACCATGTGTGAACTGTTAGATCAAACTTTTATTAGATTTTAATTAATTAAACAGAAAAAAGATGTGGTTCATAATTAAAGTTGAATATTTTAATGAGGTTTTTGAAAAGAAAATGTCTTTTTTACCCTTTAAGGGGTATAAGTGACTTTTTTACACTACCTATTCTCTCTCTTTATTAATTAACCAGATTATCTTTTCTCTCTCCTCTTTCCTCTCTCTTCTTTTTCTTCTCTCTCCCTCTCCTCTCTCTTAATTCGTCTTCTCTCTCATCTCTCCTCTCTCTCTCACTTTTATATATAAACTAGTATACAGGACCCGCGCGTTGCGGCAAGGTCTGATATACTGACTTAAAAAAAACCAACAGAACATGAGGTTAAAATCGTGTACAATAAAATGCACGAAAAAACCCTATACAACATCTATAACGTAAGCTTTGAAATTAAGGGTTGAAGATTAAGAACTTATTTAATAGTAAAGAATGTGATTACAGAAGACTTAAAAAAAACCCCTGCGTAAATGTAGAATTTATAAATTATACAAATATTATAAAATTATTAAATGTAAATCGTATATATATGTAGTATATATAATACTCATGGTTTATAAAATTATTAAATCTAAATCGTTTGTGAACTAATTACGATCAAAATGATATAAACGATACAAATATTCGATAATGTACGGATGCGTTATAGTCATGTAAACAACGAGCAAAATTTCTGTGACCGTTTGTGTTAGAAATTTATATAAACGTTCATGAGGCCATTGCGATCAAATTAATATAATTATGACATTTATCAGATAACCTAATGACGCGTTAAAATCATGTGAACATTAAAAATATGTGAGTAAAGTGAGAGGGAGCTTTAAAAATAAGAGTTTAAAGTTCAGGGTTATAAACGAAAATTTCAAATTAATTGAAAAGTATTGAAATCTATCTTTTGATCATTATACACGGTAGTGAATAGTGATTATGTGAGGGTTTGTATCATGTGAAAACCCGGTATAAGAAAGAAAACCCTTAAACCCTATCTGGACCATTAATTTGGACTTTTGAAAATAAAATATGTGGTACACATTAAACTTGAATAAAAAATTAGGTTTTGGATAAACAAATCAGTTTTAATGTGGGTTAATGTAAACCACATGTTTATTTTCAAGATTCCAAATCAACGACCCAAATAGGGTTTAAGGGTTTTCTCTCTAAAATCGGGTTTTCACATGATAGAAACTCTATATATTTATATATATATATATATATATCTGTGTGTGTGTGAGAGAGAGAGAGAGATGTTGTGGCGGTGTGTGTGATTTCTGTTCGCGTGTGTGTGTGATGTTGGGTGTGTGTGTGTGATGTGTGTGTTGAAAAGTGAACGCCCACCATGCATGTGTATGTGTGTGTGTGATGTGTGTGTGTAAAGTGAATACTATGTATGTATTGTTCAATGCTTAAGAGACTTGTACATGTTGCATCAAAATGAGTAAAGGAGGGAATAGTGTTTTTGTGAGGGGAAGAATATTTACAAATTAATACATATAATAATGAGTATTAAAATAAAAAAATATATTTTTTAAAGAAAAACAAAAAATATACACATGTGTATCAGACACAAATTTCGCTACACAAACACAAATATTACATATTTTCAACCATAATAAATATTACACATGTGTATTTTACATTTAAAACAAAAAATTACACATGTGTAAATTTATAAAAGAACATCAAATAAATCAAAACACCAAAAACTACACATGTGTAGGTGTAATATTTTATAAGTCTTAAATATATAAAATATACACATGTGTATATTTTTATTTTCTACACATGTGTAGTATTTCGAGTAAAGTATACTTAGTGTATTAAAACTTTTACATTTTTATTTATACGCATGTGTAATTTTTTACATTTTCTTGTAAAAATACGTTTTTTTTGTTTTGTATAAAAAATATACATTTTTGTTGTTGAGAAATTTTAAAAAACATTTTTTTTAATTGATGGAGAGAGAAGAGATAGATGAGAGAGAAATTTGATATTAATAATTTATTATATATATGGGTGATTTTAAATGAGAGATAAAGAGATAAATTATTATATATATAGGTAAGTGGTTAAAAACTTTTATACCCTTTTCATATTAATAAATTAGAAATAAAAAAAGTTGATCTAATGGTTGAGATAGAGTTTAAGGGTTTCTCTTTAAGATCGAGTTTTCATTTGATTCAAATCCTATATATATATATATATGTTCAAATGAGAACTATTGCAACTTGAGAACTAAATGAATCGTTTCTAGCCACTAGTTTAAAGGGTATAACAGTAAATTCCCATGTTTTAAAGGAAATTACTTTTATACCCTAAAAACATGCTGTTCAAAATTAGTTCATTCATATATAATAGTTCTTAACTAGAGGTGACAATTTTTACTCATATCAAATGAAATGGGTTGGCTTGAGTAAACAATTGTAGTATAATGAGTTGAAATGGGTAACATCATAATATTGAATGTGTTGAGATGAGTAACATTTAAACACAATGCGAGTCAAGATGTGTAACCAAAAAACTATGTAAATGCAATGGATTCAAACATTTAAGAATTATTAATAACATATTTGATGAGAAAATCACTAAAAAATATCCAAATGGACTTTTTGTTTACTTATTAACACATCTTGAGTTAAATTAAATTGATGTTTTTTATGAACAATCCATTTAGACTCGAACTGATTTTGCTTAAAACTCGTTCTGACTCGCACTTATCCTGACCCGAACCTATTCTAACTCGAACTCATTCTGACCCGTTATTTTAGCATATTAATTTTATTAAGTTCTTACTTTCATCATACCTTTCAAATTTGACGACGAAGGTTGATTATTTTGTATGGTTGTAATATATATCGACATACATATTTAAGACCAGATAATGAGGTGTTAGAATATTATAAAGTGTGTGAAAGTTTAAGTTTCGTTTTGACAAAGAACCTAAATCTGAATATAAATTTCGAAGACGTAGTTGTTTAAAGAAAAAACAATATATATTATATATTATTGTCATGTAGATTGAGTACGTTAGTTGATACAAGTTTTCATATATTTAATATCATTTTCCCTAAAAATCTTAATTTATTAAAATTATTAGAATAGGTAAGATTGTATTTTCTCAATCTGTATTAATAATTTCAAGCAATAGTAATTGATCTCGATTACATTTTTAATTTATTTTTCAAATTAATAACTTACATACATTACACACATACATATATCATCTTTCCTTTTTCTACTTATTAAAGCCCATTACCAAACAATCGATTAAAAAATAAAAATTATGGTTCTTGAGTAGGAAATGTGTCATGGTCCATAAAAGGGCAAATGCGACAGATAAAATGGACTGGCATCTTCAATCATAACACCCCACTTTTTAATTTTTCAATAAAATAAAAGTTAAACCAACGAGACAGTGCATCAGTGGTACCTCGGGATTCTTCCAAATGGGAGGTCTCAGGTTCGAAACACTTTCGTAGCGAAAAAGGGGTTTGAGGGGGTCAAGGGTTTCCTAGTGGGGTTTCCTTCTGGGATGACTCATTAGAGATCCAGGTAACAAGAACTTGATGACATGTCCTGAAAACAGTGAACTCACATTATTGAGACCTTCGCAGTTCAAAAAAGAAAAATATAAAAGCATGGGAAATACGTATCTGGTCTCAATACTACTTTTCGCTATTCCGTCTCCCACTACATTTTGGACAGCTGTCCTCGAGGACTGGGATGAAAAAGACATACGCATCCCCCTTCCAGTAAGAATAATAGTTTCATCATAACCCCTCAACTTTCGCTCTCTTACATTCAACCTTGAGATTGTTTCATTTTTTTAATGGTTTTGAATACAAACAACCAAGACGAGATTTCAACTGTCTTCTCGTATTTGATGTTTTAGGGTATACATCTGAGTCCATCCTAGGAGAAACCCAACAACTGAGTAAGCCCAATAACCTTACCTTAACAAATATATCTTGATACGAATTCGAACCGAAATCTTCAATAGGAAAGTAAAGGAAGTAACCACCAGACTGGAATCACTTGAGTTTGTTGTTACACATGATATTTATAAATCAGGCCTTTTAACTAGACTGGAATCACTAGACTATTCATAAAATGTTTGGTTCGTTTATATGTCTACTAATAATATTCATCTGTCAAAGCTAAAAAAATTTCGTTTATAGAGTTTCATATTTGCCTCTTTTGCTCTTTAGTTGTTTCCCTTTTACTTTCAGTGTTAGACCGATACCCCTCATATATATATATTTTTTTAATTTTGTTTTTACCATCTTTCATTCATTAACAAAAAAAAGTAATTTCTTGTCTGTTTAATTTTAAATATGTGTCGGTGAAAAATTGAGCTGGTCTATGCTATGATGTAAACGTTTTTCAAAAACGATTCGAGTTAAATATAATACACTTTCATATGTATTTATGTACATTATCAGTTCATTTATATTTTAACATAAATTTTGTTATAAAGCAAGTTATGTCAGATAATATGTTTTCGCTTGTAAATTCAAATTACTATGAGTTTTTATGTGCTATAACATATAACGGGTAAAATTACTAGTTATAATGCATGCTATGGCAAAATTTATATTTTCTTACAAGATTAATTACAAGGATGGTCCCTATTGTTCAAAAGAGTTTTACTTTCAACCTTTTAATGTGAGAATGTACAAATGAGGGCAACTAATACACACCATTTGCCCGCTAATAGTACTCAACCTAGACGAGTGTTAACTTTTGGATTTATGTGAGTACAAGTGCCCCTCGCATGTAAGTATTTGCATTTCACCTTCCCTTTTCTCTAGTTTAGTAAGTGTTATAAAACTATTATGGGACGCAACTCAACTTACGCTTAGTGTAAGATATCACATTGTTCGAGGAATCCATGGTTATACCAAAAAGTTATAAGGTTGTATCAGTGTACCAAGTAACCAACATCTACGACGAAATAGGCACAAGGAAAGACAAGCAATGCATGGCGTAGCTTGGTTGGAGCCCCCTTTTTTGTTAGTAATGTTAGTTTTTCGATTGATATGTTAAAATTTTTTTGTAGGTAATGATTTCGCTCACACTTTAAATTTCCGCCTCCTTTCATCTGGTTAGTTAGTGTTATAAAAAGATTCATGCTATGTGATTGTTAGGATTAAAATATCCACCAAAACCAAATATGATGTTCTTGTGAAACCACCACGTACACGTGACCATCATTTGATCGGAACCACCATCGCCTGCCCTGCACCTCTAGGCCACCGCCTTTTTTCTTTCCTTAAATTTTCCTTGTTGCTAATGATCGTGTGTTCATATTATCTCAACCAAAAAGTGGTTTGATTCATCTATTATCCTCGAATTCAAGTGAATGGGCGCGTGAGGGGCATGGGTCACGCTCTTATGGCACCCTCTTTCCACTACACAGGGTGTGACAGGGGCACAATCACGGCAATGCGTGAGGGTGGTCACAACGTAACGACGTGAAAGAAGAAGAAAGGAGAAAAAAAGGAGGGGTGATGTGGGCTTGATGAGAGGGTGAATGATAACACATGTGGTGATGACATGGAGTGATGGGGGTGATGGTGTTACTTGTTTATGTAATGTCTACTTGACACTTAAGTGAAGTGATGTACGCCTTACCACTACACATAGAGCGGGATGTTGTGTTTGTGGTGGTTGTTAGCCGACGGGGAGTTTGGTGGGGCTAACGATAGTAGATCGTCGTTAAAGTAGGGATAAAATGGGGGTGAGTATGGGCCATGGTGGCTGGTGTATTCTTAATATTATATTGTATTAATATGTGCTTTTTGATTAAAAAGAAGTGTGCCTAGCATATTACCATGTTGTTTTGTTTTTGTTTATTTAAAATATCAAGTGCATTTTCATCATTTCAATATACTTAAAAAAACTTAACTAATATTCGGGTTAGGTACTTTCAAGGTGTAAATTGTGCATTGTAACTTAGCTAAGGTAAATTTGAGAGAATATGCACTTTTTTGTAATTAGCTTTGAAATATAAAAAATAACATATTAAAATTATATTTTTAAAATATATAAAACATTATATATCAAAATGAATCATTATTGGTTATTTGGTGACATAAGAGACATTTAGGACCACTATTCAATATAGCTCAAATTATGGCATATTAAATAACAATCAATTTCTCAAATGAAGACCGGCTAATGAATGCTAATTGCTGGTTTACGATGATGTACACAACAAAGTAGAGGGTAAAAGTCTAAGACATATTGATTTAGTGACACCTGGTATCTATTTACATCAAATTTATGAGTGTTCAAATTCATAAATTATTTAAAATAAATTATGTTAAATGAGAGAGAGTTATCCTAGACTTTTCGCATGTCAACATGTCATATAGCTTATATGTATTTTTTGTCGTATGTGTTCTAAGTCACCAGAAAGCATTTAAAATCTCTCTTTTAAATCGCCGATTATTTCTAAAAGTAGGTTTTCATATATTTAAAACTTTCGTTCAAACATATCGATGGTGAAAGTTATATTGTTTTCATGAAATTAGTGTACTTTGGTAACAATGTAAAACTTTGACAACCCCTTGAGTCATAAATTGTATGAAAGTATTTAAAATTTCTCTCAAATCATCGATGATTTCTAAAAGTAGGTTTTTACCTGTTCAAATCCTTCATTCAAACATCTTAGAGGTAAAGTTAGATTGTTTTCATGGAATTAGTGTGCACTTTGTTGATTATGAGATTCTTTATGGTCGTCTTTATGCACATACCTAAAACAAAAAAACTATAATAATATGTTAAAAGTAAAAATAAATATTACAATAACATAAAAAACAACAAAATAATATTATTTTATTCAAATAAGTTTTTTTGACGATGTAGTGTTGTGAACTTCCCTAATGATAAAGACATTACATAGTAATGATCAAAATTTCAAAATTACGTTGATATATCGACGAGTCGTACGATAATGGTGGACTTTGGAATTGAAAGTAATTCAATTCGTACAGATTTGAAGTAGAAAATTGAAATCGTATTGTTTGAAAAAGTTGAGAAAGTAAAAACAGTCTAACCTAAATTTGACTTAGCTATCAATTTGCAAGTATGAGTAGGGGACAAATTGCTTCGAGATCTAATGTACGCAGTCTTACCTTATATATATATATATGTAATAGGTTTTTTTTTGTATAAACTTATGACCTTAATATTACAAAATAATGCCTTTCTAATTTACTTTAATGTTCATTCTCAATTGAGAAAATAAAAGTAGATTTAAAAAAATAATAGATTAGAGATTATTAGTTAAAAGTATAGAGATAAGTGTGAAAAATAAAAGGTTTTATGTGATATTTGTATAAAAATTTAATTCTTTTCCCAGCAACTTCCCAACTATAATATTATTGTTTCCTATGGCTTACACACTTTGTACTTCATGCTTCTGGTTGTGGTTGCATGTTGTGTTTTTTTTTAAAAAAAAAGTTTTTTGAGCCGGAGGACTCTACCGAAGCAGCCTCTCTATTCTACTTGTAGATAGAGGTAAGGTGTGTCTTTATCTTTCCATCCCCAGACCCCACTCTAAGTGAGATTTTTACTAGGTACGCTTGTTGTTGTTGTTTGGCTTACACACCCTTAAAAGCATATAAATTCTCTTCTCAAAAATCGGTTCATTTTAAGAAGGATAGATGATGTTTTTTTTTTAACCCAAGATATGATTTTACAAGTTCATATATAAAGCTTTCTGGTGTTCACTTCATCCCATATAGATTATGAAAGTAGGTTTAAAGTATGTTTGAGATTGTTTATTTAACATCAAAAGCATTAGCTTATGATTTTTATAAAAATGAGTTATTGAAAACGTGTTTAAATTAGTTTCTCACAAACATCAAAAAACATTAAAAAATATTTCAAAAAATAGGAACTTTAACCTTACTCTAACAATTTAAGCTGATGACGGCACATAGGATGGTGAACCCGAGGAAGCTTCTTCTTTACGTAGGAAGAAGGGTAAGCAGGTAATGGAGTCCAATGTGGCTACTTTGCCAGATTCCCCAGTCCGAGACTTTTATGAACCGAACGTGGTCGTTTCTCCTGGGGGTGTGAGTATTCCTACGACTTCCGTGTGTCTGGATGCACCTGTTTCAGCTGTTTTGACAGAGGCGGTGTCTGTTACTTCGGTCCCTATTAGTTCGAGTGTTGTTGTGCCTCCAGTGTTGCCCCTAACCGACGATGTGATTCCTTCGTCGTCTGTTTCTGAGATGTGTTATAAAGATTTGGATTCTCTTGCTCTGGCACATCGGTTTTCTTTATACTTAGAGACTCATCAGAACCTTGGTTTGGAGATTGTAAGTCGTTTGCAACATCGATCAGATGTTGCAATGAGATTTCAACGACGGATAGCTACTGTTGAAGATGAGCTTGTCAAAGCTTTAGAGGAGAAAAAACAACTTCTTGGGGAGTTGTTAGATGTTGATGCTCTCCGTGCCGAGTCTAAGGATTTGAAGGAATCTCTGCGTGTGGCGAATGAGAAGGCGGCGACATTTGAGCAGCGTGTGGCGGAACTTGGGTCCGAGGTAGACCGGTGTGTTGGTGAGTTGCAGGAGCAGCGTGGTGATATTAAAAGTTACAAGATTGACATATCCATGTTGGAGGTAATCGCATTCTTCAACCGAAACAAAGGAATATCACAATCACGAAGGGGTGGTGCCTTGTCCACTATAGGATTTCGCAGGTTACGAAGGGGGCAAGCGTGAGTGCAAAAAGTTGTTGTTCACAAAGAAAAAACGAAGGTTCAAATCCCGAAGACTTTGCAAAACCCTACTCACACAACTTGGAAATTTTTGGGGCCGACGCTTCTCAAAGGTAAACCAGTCGCCGTCAAACCGGAACCGATAGAAATGACGAAATAAGGGAATGTTCGGCTCACCCCCTATCGCCTTACATGTAATAACAAAGTGCATCACACGAAGAAGCCCTAATGGATGCATTTGAGAAAAATGAACTTCGAAGAATCGGAGGACCAAAAACAAAAAAGGCGAAAGGGGATATCGCACATTACAAGATTTAAAAACCTGAGTAAAGATGGTAACCCTATCACTACAGGCAGATACATCATCACCGGGACACGACAACCGAGGATGAACAGATGCCGGGATTTGATACAACCGGCAAAAACTCTGCAACTCCTCTTGCGATAGCAACGACGATGCTGAACCTAACCCGCGTCTATCCATAGATAACGAAAATAACATGAAAAAGCAAGAAAAACTGTCACACCCCGAGCCGGCGGGATAGGATCGGTTGTCCCGTCGGGCGGAAAGTTCCCGGGGCGCGATATCGTGAGTGATAATCGTGATGATCAGATTGTTTACATTGCACATGATACAAATGAGAAATGCTAAACATAATAGAATTACGAAGTTAAATTACATCAGTATTGTTTATAATTTAACAATGTAAATCTACCATTAACATCATGTATTTCTATCTTGTATTTACACAAGATATACAAAATAATTTGCATAATGATGTCTTCAAAAATTATGCAGGTCCAAAAGCTAAGCCTTCTATCTGAAGTCCTAGTACGGAAGGAATAACTCCTTAGTTGACCTGTTCGTCACCTGAGAAGTCATGCAAAAAGATCAAGTCAACACATGGTTGGTGAGTTCATATAGTTTAGTATTTGAAAATGATTTGGAAATGGTATGATAATGATTTGAAAATGACTTGATAATGATTTGAAAATGACTTGATAATGATTTGAAAATGACTTGATAATGATTTGAAAATGACTTGATAATGATTTGAAAATGACTTGATAATGATTTGAAACCTCTTTTGGTAAAGACCCTAACCTCATTAACTCCACATGTAATATCCACATCGGTATGCTTATATATAGGGAATCACGAAAGGGTCAAGCCCAGACTCTATCCCACCACATACTAATATGTATATGACACTGTTGTTAATGATAATTAAGCATTTTTACCCAACACCTCTGATTTAGATCATGATATTGAAATCTGATATGCCTTCGATTTATTGGGTTCCTCATAGATATATGATTTCCCAAAAAGACAGTGATAATAGTAAAATGTCAAATATTTAATTTATTAATTAAATAAAACATTTAAATACAACTAAGACATGATGATTGGGTATGATTTTACTCAATCAGTTAGACTTAGCTGTTGGTGGTTGTCCAAGTTGTAACCTCTCACACGTGACCCATGTCAGGCATAACTCACAAGGAGTACACCTGAACTGAGCGGGATTTTAATGATTTGCCCTTACAGCTTGACCCAAAGGTCTTCTGTACAAGCGGGGACTTTATTGTTTTGCCCTTACAGCTTGACCCAAAGGTCTTCTGTACAAGCGGGGACTTTAAGGATATCCTGTGATTCTTGATCTCTTGATTCTCCTGATTTTTGACTTTGATGATGATTTCATTTGATCGTTCATGTTATTGCCCGTTACAGCCTGACCCGAAGGTCTTCTGCATCTGCGTGGGACTTTATATGTGTGTTACACGTGATCTTGATTCCATATACAACTGACATCCACCTTACATGAGTATTAATGAGTTCATTAGATCATAATGATTTCATTAGTTCAATGATTCACACACACTTATGATTTCTGATTTCCTGAGTCTTTTGATTCTTGATTCTTTGAATTCCCATGATTTCAATGATAATTGATTTGATTATGATTCTTGGGCCTCAGTTCACACACTGAGTTATGATTCCCTTGAATATGATTTATTGATTTTGTTCATTTGATTTCACTTTGAGTTTAGGTTCTTGAATTTGAACTTGATGGACTAAGGGTTGAATTAGGATTTAAATTTAAGGTATTCTCATAAGAGTACTTAAATTTATTTGATAACTTGATCTATTCAATAATTTCCTAGACAGGAGTCCAGGAGTATCAACAACATATATATGTAAAAACATATAATAAATAAAAGCATTTAAATAAACAGTTTAAATAAAACAGTTTACGCATGCTTCTCAGCCCCGCGTTTAAAAACAAAAATGTTTAGAAAAGGGGCAATGAACTCACCTGTGTTGCTGTGCAAATGAACCACAAAAGATATGCGCGCTCTTTGATTGTTGCCTAGGTATCTTCAGTCCCTGAGTTGTTTTAAAAGAATTCGAATATGATAAGTATATACGGTAGTTGTCGTAACTAGGGTTGGTCTCGGTGTGCAACTAAGTGTCCTAAATTACTAATGTGTTTCTATGACTTTATCTAACTTAGTCTAACTTATTACCCAGTAATAACCCTAATCCCACATTAATCATTTAAAGACTTTAAGTAAAACCTTTTCAATTTAATCCATTTTAAGTTAATTATTTAGAAAAGATTATTTAATATAATTTAACAAAGTTTACAAATCATTTACTTCTACTATACATAACTAATTTAAAGAAAATTAACGTGTGATGGGCTTAAGTTAGCCCTATTGGGCCAACCTCGGCCCATTCACTATTCTGAGAATTTCCAAGTGATCTTTGAGCAATGCTTTGAATTACTAAGGCTAGATGATTTACATAAAGCATCTAGATTAGTTACATGTGTTTAATCATTTTCCTAGGGTTTGGACTTTAATAGATAAGTCAACCCCGTAACCTTTAGGTTATTGTTTGATTCACATGGTCCTATAGTAGACTTCAAGTGTTTTAAGCTAAAGTATTAGATATTAACAGCTCATATTGAGTTGTTAGTAGGTTTTGAGAAAAACCATTTTAATTAGTGACCCTAATCCTTGATGACATTGCAATTGAAATCTTTGTTATAATCCTAAAACCATGCATGTATCATGTAAAAACCCATGCACTCACACACATACACATACGCCATGCATACGTGATATGTGGGTATTATGGTTCACACTTCCCATGCATGAAATCTTGTTACCTATGTATGCTATGATAACCCGATTTAGTGGTGCCATTGGGCTACCGAATGACCTACTGGGCCGACAGAACGACCCGAGTCAACCAACTGGCCGAATGATTTGGTTGACTAGAAAGCTGGCCGACTGAGGACTGTCGGGCGAATGGACAAGGTCGAATGGTTCTAGTCGAATGAACCTCATCTTGGTCGAATGAGTCCTAACCGAATGTGACTTGTTTGGTCGAATGGCAAACTGCCGAATGAAATCTGTCGAATAGGTATGGTCGAATGAAAGTCCATTCGAGGAAGTCTTGGTCGAATGGGTAGTCTATGGACCGAATGAAGGCTGTCAGCGAATGGACAAGAACCGGTCGAATGAGGACCAATCGAATGAAGGGTGGCTGCCGAATGGGACTTGGTCATTCGGTGATTGGACAGTGAGTATGGTGGGGAGTCATTCGGCGAATGGAGTGGGATACCCTTTCGGCGAATGAGGGTCGATCCTCATTCGGTGGGCTGGTCATGTGGCCATTCGGCCTGTCGAGCAGCTGCCATGGCAGCCAAGGTTTTCGAGTAGAACGACTGAATACTGAACTAAGGCTTGATCCTACATAATTCTGGTGTATGAGTGAGTAGTTTCCCTAAGTTTTTGTGGCCTATACCCGGCTTAAAGTATGGGTCGAACTAGGGTTTAGAAAACCCTAAAACCGAACATGAAAGTCGATCTTTACCTCGAATCTGTTGGATAAACTCTTAGATCGGTTGTACTTCTATGATCTACAAGTTGTGGTGGTGATTTTGACACCAAAAACACATGATTTCATCAAGAAATGGGGAAGAAATCTTAGAGAGAAGGTAAGGAGTTCTAGAGAGAGAAAGTTCCGGGTTTTTTGGTTTTAGAGAGAGAGTGAAGAGGGTGAAAATGAGGAAGAAGACTCATTCCGGGTATTTATACCCCGGGTGAGTTCGGGTTCGTTTCGGTTGCTCGGTTTTACGTAAAGACGTCGTTTTCATTTCGTTTTCGTAATGAAACGTTACGGTTTTAAAATAGAAGCTATAAAATTATTTTAGGTTGTGATTCCTAATAAATTAACTAAATATCTTTTAATTATTTAAAATTACAAAATATTTATTTAACGTTTAAATCGAATCGTGCGGTTATCGCGCGTATTTGTTCGAATCGTCACCCGATCAAACACGACGATAACTACACTTTTCAATATTGTTTTCTAATTATGGAATATCATTCAGAACGTTAAACTTTCAGATTTATTCGTACAGATCGTCACCTATACGAATAATCTGTCGGTTTAGCATTCACGTAACGATATTCGTGTTGTTTTGTCCTGTAAGGCCTCACATACGTTTATACATAATAAGATCCTAACAAATAAATCACATGATGGTTCTGTGTTGCCAGATAATTATCTGACTCAAGAACCATTGTTCTGAACTGATTTCTCTGAAATGACTGTGAATTCACTGTTTTGATAATATGAAATGATACTGAAACTCGATATGAATATGAAATACACTGAATTATATAAGATTTGTACATGGTTACTGTTCACGTACTGTTTACGATCACTGTTTCGGTGACGTTTCCGGCACTGATGTTACAGTCTCCCCTTGTTAGAGAAATTTCGTCCCGAAATTTAAGATTAGTTATCGAGTACGGCTTTCTCTGTAAACAGTTGGGGATTACCTGAACTTCATGTGATCTTCGCATTTCTCAAGTAACTTAAGTCTGCGCTTTGAGTGCCATTGAACCCTTACAATTTGAATACGGCTTCGCCTCAGTTATTTAACCTTGCGATCCATAATCTCTAAAGGTTCCTCAATAAAGTGTAACTGATCATCATCTTGAATTTCTTGAGTGGAATGACGAATGACTCGTCAGCAAGGCATTTCTTTAAATTTGAGACGTGAAACACGTCATGCACTCCACTGAGTTCATCTGGTAATCTCAATCTATACGCCACAAGACCAATACGTTCGATGATTCCGAACGGTCCTACGTATCGTGGGGCTAACTTGCCTTTTGTTCCAAAGCGTACTACACCTTTCCAAGGAGAAACCTTCAACATGACACGGTCTCCCGCTTGAAATTCCAACGGCTTACGCCGTTTGTCGGCATAGCTTTTCTGTCTGCTCCTTGTTGCTTGTAATCTTCTCTGAATCTGAGCAATCTTGTCAGTGGTCTCCTGAATAAGTTCTGGTCCAGTTATACGATTATCTCCCACTTCAGTCCAACAGATCGGTGATCGACATTTACGGCCATAGAGAGCCTCGAATGGTGCACATCCGATACTGCTGTGATAACTGTTATTGTAGGAGAACTCAATCAGTGGCAAATGAGAATCCCAATTCCCACCGAAATCCAAAATACAGGTCCTTAACATATCCTCTAGGGTCTGAATTGTACGTTCGCTTTGGCCGTCCGTTTGTGGATGGTAAGCTGTACTCAAATTCAACTGTGTCCCTAGAGATTTCTGCAGTGATTGCCAAAACCTTGAAGTAAATTTGCTGTCTATATCAGAGATAATCGATAATGGCACACCATGGCGTACCACTATCTCATTGATGTATAATCTTGCCAGTTTATCCATCGTGAAAGTTTCACGCATCGGCAAGAAGTGAGCAGATTTGGTTAAACGATCGATGATCACCCAAATTGTATCGTGACCACTGGAAGTGCGGGGTAGCTTGGTAATGAAATCCATAGCTATTTGTTTCCACTTCCAGAGCGGAATCTCAGGCTGTTCCAGTAAACCAGACGGTCTCTGGTGTTTCGCCTTTACTCTTGCACACGCAAGACATCTGCCGACGTATATCGGCTATGCCTTTCTTCATTCCTGGCCACCAATAAAGTCTCCGTAAGTCTCGGTATATTTTATCGGCGCTCAGATGCACTGATTTTCTGGCACGTGTGCCTTCTCAAGAGTAAATCTTCTTGATTTATCTTTCACCGGAATCCACCCACTATTTTGGTAGTAGATATTTCATCCGGTTTATCTCGAACTGTCTTCAGCTCTACAATCTGACACACTCCTTAAAGTTTTCATAGGTGGCTCTCACACTATAGATCTTGATCGTCGGTTTGAGATTCTTAAGTCACCCAGGTGAATCCGCAGGTTATTTGATATACCCGTATACATACATCACCATTTGTTTAATCTATTCTTAGCTTGAAAGTGTACATTATACATCGGGGAGGTCTACCTAAAATATGGTAGTACTAGTAGGATAAGGGTGATAATTTACCTTCTAAGTAATCCTATACCCGTCTGCGAGATGATGTACATTTATCTTACTTTTACCCGAAAGTCACGTGATTTTCGGAACTCATTGTAACTGTTGTTCCAACTGTTACTTATTCTCATCCTAGTTTCAAAATGAAAGAAACTAAGACATGGCTGTTCTTCCTTTAACAACTCCAGAATATTCCTGAGATGTCGTTCGTATGCTTTCTTGGTATTAGAATAAATCAGCATGTCATCCCTTAATGGTAATGACAAACTACTCTAGATAGGGTTTGCACACTCGGTTCATGAGGTCCACGAAAACCATAGGTGCACTCTTCTATCCAAAAGGCATTACCGTAACTTGAAATGCCCATTTTTCATTCGGAATATTTTCTCTGGCGTATCTTCATCTTGCATTCACAACTGATTTCCCTTGATCTACTTATTTGATCTAGATAAGAACCTAGCACAGTTTTCACATCTACCTTTCCTAACATCTCAGGGCCGGATTCCTCTAATTTCAGTAACTCAAATTCTAGGAGGTCTGAGTAGAAAATAAAAATTTACACACCAGTTTTGAACATCTTGAATTTCTATAAACTTCTAGTGTTCAATTCAATTAAGGTTCTATTTCTAACTACATTATTTAGGCTGTAATTAAAATTTACTCTAACTTAATTTACTCATTTAACATTTACTTAACCTAGAAATTTCTTAAGTCATGATTTTGATTATCTTTCTGGCACTGAATCCGTCTACAACTATCTTAAATTTATTGTTTTCTAGAATTACAACAGACTATGCAGTTTTGATTAATACACTAATAAATAATTTAATGTATTAAGCTGAGATTTGCATACCTATGGGGTCATCAGACTCCGAGTGTTCCCCAGGAGCTGGTAACGCGAGTAGTTCCTCAGTGACTGCTGGATCTGCGGAAGGTCTTCGCCTAGGGCAGTCCCTTTTGAAATGTCCAAGCATTCCACATGCGTAGCAGTTGTTATTAGGAGAGGATGTAGAGGTGTTCACTTTTTGTTTCTGGTTCCTAGTTAGGATATACCGACACTGTTGAATCCAGTGTCCTATTCTCCCACAATTCAGACAGTGTCTGCAGGGTTTCTCCTTGTCGTGGTGAAAACCACATTTGGCACATTTAGGATCTGTACCAACGTATTGACGGGGAGTAGAGGTCATTGGTGACCTACACTGCTGCATCCAGTGTCCCGTCTTTCCACAGCGCGTACATTGCGCACATGCAATTTCAGCTCGATGATGGTAGTGACAAGCTGAACAGAGAGGGGTTTTTCCCTCATAATGAGCACGGACTCCTGTGGTCGAATCCGGCAGAATTTGACTGATAGGTACAGCTTCAGTGTAGTCCACAGTTCTCTTTCGCCTTTTTGCAGAATGACGCTTAGGCTTCTTGCTGGTTTCTCCTTTTTCCGGTTCCTTCTTCTCTGCAGAAAGTAGTGGGAAGTTTCTAGCAAACTCCTCACTGTTCCTGATCTGGGTGATGATTCCTGGGAGAACCGCCACCAACTGTTCGGTGATCAGGGTTGCGAGCGCAACAGCTGCTGATTCCGTCTCTTGTGGAGGAAGAGGCGGTGATGGTTGTCTTCTTGGTGACATTCTAATCATAACCAATGGAACACTGGTTAGTGCAATGATCGAATGCAGAAGACACAATGCAAGTAAATTCCTAATTCCTATGTTCTCTACATGTAGGGTCCCTAGGTTATAGTCTAGGCCAAACCATTTAAATAAATGACCTATATTTCTCTATAACCATGGCTCTGATACCAATCTGTCACACCCCGAGCCGGCGGGATAGGATCGGTTGTCCCGTCGGGCGGAAAGTTCCCGGGGCGCGATATCGTGAGTGATAATCGTGATGATCAGATTGTTTACATTGCACATGATACAAATGAGAAATGCTAAACATAATAGAATTACGAAGTTAAATTACATCAGTATTGTTTATAATTTAACAATGTAAATCTACCATTAACATCATGTATTTCTATCTTGTATTTACACAAGATATACAAAATAATTTGCATAATGATGTCTTCAAAAATAATGCAGGTCCAAAAGCTAAGCCTTCTATCTGAAGTCCTAGTACGGAAGGAATAACTCCTTAGTTGACCTGTTCGTCACCTGAGAAGTCATGCAAAAAGATCAAGTCAACACATGGTTGGTGAGTTCATATAGTTTAGTATTTGAAAATGATTTGGAAATGGTATGATAATGATTTGAAAATGACTTGATAATGATTTGAAAATGACTTGATAATGATTTGAAAATGACTTGATAATGATTTGAAAATGACTTGATAATGATTTGAAAATGACTTGATAATGATTTGAAAATGACTTGATAATGATTTGAAACCTCTTTTGGTAAAGACCCTAACCTCATTAACTCCACATGTAATATCCACATCGGTATGCTTATATATAGGGAATCACGAAAGGGTCAAGCCCAGACTCTATCCCACCACATACTAATATGTATATGACACTGTTGTTAATGATAATTAAGCATTTTTACCCAACACCTCTGATTTAGATCATGATATTGAAATCTGATATGCCTTCGATTTATTGGGTTCCTCATAGATATATGATTTCCCAAAAAGACAGTGATAATAGTAAAATGTCAAATATTTAATTTATTAATTAAATAAAACATTTAAATACAACTAAGACATGATGATTGGGTATGATTTTACTCAATCAGTTAGACTTAGCTGTTGGTGGTTGTCCAAGTTGTAACCTCTCACACGTGACCCATGTCAGGCATAACTCACAAGGAGTACACCTGAACTGAGCGGGATTTTAATGATTTGCCCTTACAGCTTGACCCAAAGGTCTTCTGTACAAGCGGGGACTTTATTGTTTTGCCCTTACAGCTTGACCCAAAGGTCTTCTGTACAAGCGGGGACTTTAAGGATATCCTGTGATTCTTGATCTCTTGATTCTCCTGATTTTTGACTTTGATGATGATTTCATTTGATCGTTCATGTTATTGCCCGTTACAGCCTGACCCGAAGGTCTTCTGCATCTGCGTGGGACTTTATATGTGTGTTACACGTGATCTTGATTCCATATACAACTGACATCCACCTTACATGAGTATTAATGAGTTCATTAGATCATAATGATTTCATTAGTTCAATGATTCACACACACTTATGATTTCTGATTTCCTGAGTCTTTTGATTCTTGATTCTTTGAATTCCCATGATTTCAATGATAATTGATTTGATTATGATTCTTGGGCCTCAGTTCACACACTGAGTTATGATTCCCTTGAATATGATTTATTGATTTTGTTCATTTGATTTCACTTTGAGTTTAGGTTCTTGAATTTGAACTTGATGGACTAAGGGTTGAATTAGGATTTAAATTTAAGGTATTCTCATAAGAGTACTTAAATTTATTTGATAACTTGATCTATTCAATAATTTCCTAGACAGGAGTCCAGGAGTATCAACAACATATATATGTAAAAACATATAATAAATAAAAGCATTTAAATAAACAGTTTAAATAAAACAGTTTACGCATGCTTCTCAGCCCCGCGTTTAAAAACAAAAATGTTTAGAAAAGGGGCAATGAACTCACCTGTGTTGCTGTGCAAATGAACCACAAAAGATATGCGCGCTCTTTGATTGTTGCCTAGGTATCTTCAGTCCCTGAGTTGTTTTAAAAGAATTCGAATATGATAAGTATATACGGTAGTTGTCGTAACTAGGGTTGGTCTCGGTGTGCAACTAAGTGTCCTAAATTACTAATGTGTTTCTATGACTTTATCTAACTTAGTCTAACTTATTACCCAGTAATAACCCTAATCCCACATTAATCATTTAAAGACTTTAAGTAAAACCTTTTCAATTTAATCCATTTTAAGTTAATTATTTAGAAAAGATTATTTAATATAATTTAACAAAGTTTACAAATCATTTACTTCTACTATACATAACTAATTTAAAGAAAATTAACGTGTGATGGGCTTAAGTTAGCCCTATTGGGCCAACCTCGGCCCATTCACTATTCTGAGAATTTCCAAGTGATCTTTGAGCAATGCTTTGAATTACTAAGGCTAGATGATTTACATAAAGCATCTAGATTAGTTACATGTGTTTAATCATTTTCCTAGGGTTTGGACTTTAATAGATAAGTCAACCCCGTAACCTTTAGGTTATTGTTTGATTCACATGGTCCTATAGTAGACTTCAAGTGTTTTAAGCTAAAGTATTAGATATTAACAGCTCATATTGAGTTGTTAGTAGGTTTTGAGAAAAACCATTTTAATTAGTGACCCTAATCCTTGATGACATTGCAATTGAAATCTTTGTTATAATCCTAAAACCATGCATGTATCATGTAAAAACCCATGCACTCACACACATACACATACGCCATGCATACGTGATATGTGGGTATTATGGTTCACACTTCCCATGCATGAAATCTTGTTACCTATGTATGCTATGATAACCCGATTTAGTGGTGCCATTGGGCTACCGAATGACCTACTGGGCCGACAGAACGACCCGAGTCAACCAACTGGCCGAATGATTTGGTTGACTAGAAAGCTGGCCGACTGAGGACTGTCGGGCGAATGGACAAGGTCGAATGGTTCTAGTCGAATGAACCTCATCTTGGTCGAATGAGTCCTAACCGAATGTGACTTGTTTGGTCGAATGGCAAACTGCCGAATGAAATCTGTCGAATAGGTATGGTCGAATGAAAGTCCATTCGAGGAAGTCTTGGTCGAATGGGTAGTCTATGGACCGAATGAAGGCTGTCAGCGAATGGACAAGAACCGGTCGAATGAGGACCAATCGAATGAAGGGTGGCTGCCGAATGGGACTTGGTCATTCGGTGATTGGACAGTGAGTATGGTGGGGAGTCATTCGGCGAATGGAGTGGGATACCCTTTCGGCGAATGAGGGTCGATCCTCATTCGGTGGGCTGGTCATGTGGCCATTCGGCCTGTCGAGCAGCTGCCATGGCAGCCAAGGTTTTCGAGTAGAACGACTGAATACTGAACTAAGGCTTGATCCTACATAATTCTGGTGTATGAGTGAGTAGTTTCCCTAAGTTTTTGTGGCCTATACCCGGCTTAAAGTATGGGTCGAACTAGGGTTTAGAAAACCCTAAAACCGAACATGAAAGTCGATCTTTACCTCGAATCTGTTGGATAAACTCTTAGATCGGTTGTACTTCTATGATCTACAAGTTGTGGTGGTGATTTTGACACCAAAAACACATGATTTCATCAAGAAATGGGGAAGAAATCTTAGAGAGAAGGTAAGGAGTTCTAGAGAGAGAAAGTTCCGGGTTTTTTGGTTTTAGAGAGAGAGTGAAGAGGGTGAAAATGAGGAAGAAGACTATTCCGGGTATTTATACCCCGGGTGAGTTCGGGTTCGTTTCGGTTGCTCGGTTTTACGTAAAGACGTCGTTTTCATTTCGTTTTCGTAATGAAACGTTACGGTTTTAAAATAGAAGCTATAAAATTATTTTAGGTTGTGATTCCTAATAAATTAACTAAATATCTTTTAATTATTTAAAATTACAAAATATTTATTTAACGTTTAAATCGAATCGTGCGGTTATCGCGCGTATTTGTTCGAATCGTCACCCGATCAAACACGACGATAACTACACTTTTCAATATTGTTTTCTAATTATGGAATATCATTCAGAACGTTAAACTTTCAGATTTATTCGTACAGATCGTCACCTATACGAATAATCTGTCGGTTTAGCATTCACGTAACGATATTCGTGTTGTTTTGTCCTGTAAGGCCTCACATACGTTTATACATAATAAGATCCTAACAAATAAATCACATGATGGTTCTGTGTTGCCAGATAATTATCTGACTCAAGAACCATTATTCTGAACTGATTTCTCTGAAATGACTGTGAATTCACTGTTTTGATAATATGAAATGATACTGAAACTCGATATGAATATGAAATACACTGAATTATATAAGATTTGTACATGGTTACTGTTCACGTACTGTTTACGATCACTGTTCCGGTGACGTTTCCGGCACTGATGTTACAAAAACTTACTTAACAATGGCAGAGGAACGGAGGGATGAAGAACTGAACGGGAAGAAGAAGAAAGAGGAGAAAGAGAAAGCAATGATGACAAATTTTCAAATCAATACATTGGTATACGTGGCTACACCCTAACCGTATAAATTATTCCAGAAATGCCAACTTTACCCTCGTGGGGGACCCACTTCTGTTCAACCGACGGGAACCGCCAATAAAAAAAAAGAGAACAGAGAACAGAAAAAGAATAAGAAGAGAGAGAAAAGGAGAAGGAAAAAAGTGAATGCATATGAACCTTTCATAACTCAGAAGGTGACCCCTGAAGCGAGGCACCAACTGAACTGGGGGGACTTGATGACGGCACATAGGATGGCCACCATTAACACAAAGCATGTTTACATTTAATGCACACAATCATGAACTGAAGGAGCATTAAACGAAGACCGTATGCTAATTAATGCAAAAGCATGGCGCCTAATTAATGAAGGGAAGGCCAGCCGCCCATCGGTCAGAATGACTGATGGATTGACGGATGGTCATTACCCAATGGGCAATGAACCAGGAGACATTCAGGACAACCCAGAGGGAAAGACCAGGAAATGAAGCTATAAATGAAGAGGATAAGAGAAGTGGAGGGGGTCTTCAATACTCTTCAACCACTTATCACACCAGCATTAAAGAAAGCGCTCGTTTCCAGGAGGAGCAAAAGGTCCTTACCCGGAGACGGAGGACCAGAATTCCTCTAGAACTAATCTCATAACCCTTCATTTGTTTGTAATACCTTGTAAAGAGTATTTCCCTGTAAACCCTTGTAATTCCTTATATTCCCCGAGAGGGTCAGTGTTTGTAATACTTCTGATTATTGAATGAGATTGTCATTTATCCATTGCTCGTGTTGTTCATAACCGAATACGATATAATTTGGTTCATCAAAAACAAAAAGTCTTTCGTTAGTGTCAAATATTTTTTTTAACTTATGAAGTTATTCATAAATCCAAAAAATTAGTAAGATATTTTTAAATTCAAAATCTAAAACATACTCTTAGAGGTGTTTCATATCGTTATAAAACTTGTAGCAAGTGAAAATAAAAAAACTTTGGTTCCGAGTCAACTCTCCCATTTCACGCCTTATTTGACCGAGTCTCGAACTCGGGCGACGCCTGTTCTCTTTCTTTATGCTTTCTTCATACCCTCCGCATTGTGTGTGCGAGAGAAAGTTGGAGAGAAAAAAGTAAAAAATCTTCGACGCAAATTTACTTGCTGAACAATCATTTCACAATTCAGCTCATCAATACATCTGAATCGTAGTTTTGATGGTTGTTTTTAGGGTTTTGATAGAGTTTTAATTGAGGGTTTTGATTCAAGGTTTGGTGATTTTCCGTCGAGATGATGGTATCCAGAGGGTTGTTTGGGTGGTCGCCACCACACATACAGCCTTTAACGCCGGTTTCGGAGGTCTCAGAGCCGCCGGAGTCACCGTCTCCGTACATGGATACAAGTAATGATGCTTTACCTGTTGAAGCTGAGGCGGAAATCGAGGAGTCAGAAGAGATCGAACCACCTCCGGCTGCTGTGCCGTTCTCGAAACTGTTTGTCTGTGCTGATAGGCTTGATTGGGTGCTTATGGTGGTCGGATCGGTGGCTGCGGCGGCGCATGGGACGGCGCTGGTGATTTACTTGCATTACTTTGCGAAAATTGTTCAGTTGCTGGGCCGTGGCGAGGAAGATGCGGCGTTGCTTTTTGATAGGTTCAAAGAGGCAAGTTGATTTTTTATTTGAAAGTTAATTAGCAAATTATTTGGCTAGTTAGGTTTTTGTATCCTAGTTTTGTTGCTGTTTCTGATGTCTCCAATGTTTTTAAACCATCTTTTTGTTCTCATATAAAGAAATAACAACAAAAATGTAAAATTAGCATTGAAATATATTACTGGTGTCTTGCCAAGACCTTTTAGTTATAAATTTGTGAACTGGACCAACTGGTGATGGAAATTATCATGATCTCACTTTTAGTTCATAGCATAAATGTAGAGAAGAAAATGAGTAAATAGTGATGCCAATCATGTTCAATTTGGGATGACTGAAGTGTAATGTGCCTTTTATATGATTTAGGAAAGGATCACCAAGTTAGGTATGTGCAAATTGATGAAGGATTTACATCAGTAATTATGTTACAGTGTCCTAATATATCTTTCATTCATATGGGATTACTTGAAAACTGTAGTTTGATATTCATTGATGTGGTATGGTTTTAAGAGGTAACAACGTTATGCTTTTAAGTGTAATGTTTTTCTTAACACATGGATGGCACCACTGGTTAATTTAGTCATGGAATCTTTATATGTATTAACAGTTAAATACAATGTTGGCTGTCGGCACTTGACAGTTATTGAAATTAGATATGACATCATTTGCTAATATAGTTTTGATTATGTGAAACTAGGTAGTTATCAATGCATTTGGAATTTAAGTTTTAGGTTTATATATGGTCTGAAAAGGGTGGTTAGTTGTATATTTGTATGTTAAGGAGATTGGCATATAATAGGCTACTGGTAGTAGTATAAGGGGTTTTAGCTGCCCGTATCAGTTGACTTGTTACTATTGGCTATTATGGTGAGGTCCTTACATGATACATGGCATTTGTGCCTTAAAAACCATTGGTTATCTGCCAATAGACATAGTATACAAGATGCTTTTCTTTATATTTAATATGTCAGATGCATAGTCGCGATACATTTATTTTCTTATCAGAGTAACATTTGTAATCCACTAAGAATAATATAATCTTCAGTTTGTCTGGGTATTTTATGACCATCTGCAAAGAAAGCACTGCTGTTCTTACAGTAACCTTTATTGACATTAAACTTTGTATTGGAGACCAATACCATTAATTGGCTCACGTCCTACTCTAAGGTAATAGTATCAGTTGACTTGATTTACACCTTAAGTGTTGTGTTTATAATTATGTGTTTTGTTTTGGTTGTGTGGCCTGTAGCCCAAATTTAATTTTGGCATTACAAACAAACAAACAAACCCAGTATATTCCCACTATGTGGGGTCTGGGGAGGGTGAGACGAAAACAAACCTTACCCCTACCTCAGATGTGGTAGAGAGGCTGCTTCTAAGGAGACCCCCGGCTCAAAAAAAACCGTTTTTTTTTTTTCAAAAACACCAAGCCATATACAAACAAATAAAGGCCATAACACACATACATGTTCATACATATACACGCATAAAAGAACAGTCAGACACACCCTTGCATATTACACATGAGAAGCATTATAGGTAGGAAAGACAAAACAAACAGAGCAAGCAGAAGACATCCAACCATAAGCAAGAAACACCAAACGACACACCAAACTTAAACACACCGCTAGCATGCAGACCAATCGACCATAACCACATATGACACATGCATTCTATGAAACTAAGATCCTACCAACTTACACCCTACACAGCCTAGAAATCTCTCGCCTTTATCCTACGCCTCCATGAACTCCTATCACTGATCATGTCTTTCGAGAGGTGCAACTCCGACAAATCGTGGCGAATCTGCTCGTCCCATGTCAACCTCGGTCGTCCTCTGCTCCTCTTTCCCTCCACAATAAGGCTCTCTACTCTTCGAACAGGTGCCAGCAGGTTTCTCCTCCTCACATGTCCGAACCATCTCAACCTTCCTTCCCTTACTTTGGCTGAGATGCACGCTACCTCCAATAGTCCAATTACTCCAATCTTTCCCTGATGACTTCGTTCCTTATTCGATCGAGCCTTGTGTGCCCACACATCCATCTTAGCATCCTCATCTCTGTCGGCTCCAACTTTCTCGCCTGAGTCTTTTTGATTGGCCAACAATCATTCCCATACATCATGGCAGGTCTGACAGCGACCCTACAGAACTTGCCTTTTAGTTTTTCTGGGAACCTCTTGTCGCATAAGATGGTTGTAGCTGCTCTCCACTTGTCACTATCAATGTCCCCGTCACTCTGGACGAACGATCCCAGATATTTAAACTTTGTTGTCTTTGGCACCTCCTGGTCACCAATAGTCACATGGTTCTCCCCCTCGCTGCTACCGCTAAAGTTACAGTATAGATGCTCGGTCTTTGACCTGCTGCTGCG
Source organism: Mikania micrantha (assembly GCA_009363875.1). NCBI lineage: Eukaryota > Viridiplantae > Streptophyta > Magnoliopsida > Asterales > Asteraceae > Mikania > Mikania micrantha. The sequence continues at coordinate 113,016,368 of CM018680.1, forward strand.
CAGGCCTTTACTCTCTAGAGCCAATCGCCAGTCCTCTAGCCTCGCATTTAGGTCTTCTATGGTTTCTGCCACTAGCACTATATCATCCGCAAAAAGCATGCACCATGGAATGTCTTGCTGAATAGACCTCGACAACTCATCTAGAATAACTGCAAAAAGGAACGGACTAAGTGTCGAACCTTGATGTAGTCCCACCTCCACCGGGAAAGAATCTGTCTCTCCCACCGGTGCTCTAACACTAGTTTTAGCCCCTGCATATGTATCTCTTATCAACTCTATATATCTCAAAGGGATACTTCTTCTCTCCAGGCTATCCCAAATCACCTGGCGTGGCACACTATCATATGCCTTCTCAAGGTCGATGAACGCCATGTGTAAATCTCTCTTCTTCTCCCTATATCTCTCCATCAGCCTCCTCAAAATGTGTATCGCCTCTGTGGTCGACCTCCCTGGCATAAAACCAAATTGGTTCTCAGTCACCTGGGTTTCTCTCCTCAATCTTGTCTCGATCACTCTTTCCCAAAGTTTCATTGTATGACTCAGTAGTTTAATTCCCCTATAGTTAGCGCAACACTGTGCGTCTCCTTTGTTCTTATATAAGGGAACTAAGGCACTACTTCTCCACTGATCCGGCATCTTGCCTGTCCGGATTATGTTGTTGAACAAAGTTGTCAACCAGCTAACTCCTTCATCTTGTAAACATATCCATACTTCAATAGGAATATTGTCTGGTCCCACCGCTTTTGCCTTCCCCATTTTCCTAAGCGCTCTCTGCACCTCCTCTTTGGTAACGCGTCTACAATAACAGTAGTAAGGATTAAATTTGATGACTATTTTGGTAGATTATTTTATGCTATGTTTTCTCTACTTTTGTCCCTAGTAGTTTTATATATATATATATATTTTTGTACATGTCTTGATTATAGGGTTTAGTAAAGCCTAGTTGCAAGTTGCAATGTGGTCAAGACATCACATTGCTTTATGTCTTCTGGTGTTAGTTGTAATTTGGAGTTGCAAAAGAGCTTTAATGATATATATGGCAGGATAAGAGTAGTTTTTAGTTCAGAATATACAGCATTAAGGATGTGTTTAACTGATAAATGAAGTATTAATTTAAGATTTAGTTTCAATGGTTATGCAATATGCCTATAGGGTACTTGGTTGATGCAAGAAATAGGTATCAAGTTTTGGTTCAAGTAAAGTATAGATACTCAAATCCTTTCATGCTAGTCCTACAGAAGTTATCATATACTCAATTTCACTGTTAAATTCACACACTTTTTAAGCTATAATGAGCATTGACAATAACATGTGTGGTTTGTGCAGAGAATTTAAATTCCAAAGCTTTTTTTGCTTAATCAAGGCTAAAATTGACTGTCATATTTTTTCCTTTAAATTTCTGTAAAGTACTAAAAAAAGAAATTTTTTAAGGTTATGTAAAAAAAGTTAAAGGACGAAGTTTCGCTACCATACTCACACAAGTACTACAAGATTGATAATTTTATCTTTCAGCCCATTTTACAAATTATTGTGTGAGATTTTCTGGGTATGGTTGGTTGGTTGGTCGGTACTGTTAGCTGACACTTCAGTCCTTTTATAACTTCATGGTTAATTATATTAATAATCCCTTGAAGCATTGATTAGTTTTGCCATCAAGTGATGTTTATTTTTCTTTTTCTTTTTTAAATTTTGCAGCTTGCTCTCATCCTTGTCTATATTGCTGGTGGTGTTTTTGCTGCTGGTTGGATAGGTAAATAGTGTAGTTAAAACACTTTAATTTTTCTTTTCATTTTTCACTTGAATGAGGCTTTTATCATCTGACAATTTCTATTTTTGTTTATGTATGTGTATGTGTATATGTGTGTGTGTTTTTTTGGCACTCAGAGGTTTCATGTTGGATTCTTACGGGAGAAAGGCAGACTGCTGTTATCAGGTCAAGATATGTGCAAGTACTACTTAATCAAGATATGAGTTTCTTTGACACTTATGGAAATAATGGAGACATTGTGAGCCAAGTATTGAGTGATGTATTGCTTATCCAATCGGCTTTAAGTGAAAAGGCAGGTTCCAACTATAACAAGTTTTCATCTTTCCATCAATATCTGCTTATGGGAATTAGAATGTAGTGCCTTGATATATCTGATTAGTTTTATTGCTGTAGGTTGGAAATTATATTCATAACATGGCTACATTCTTTAGTGGCCTTGCAATTGGATTTATAAACTGTTGGCAAATCGCACTCATCACTTTAGCCACTGGTCCTTTTATTGTGGCTGCAGGAGGAATATCAAACATATTTCTCCATAGGCTTGCTGAGAATATTCAAGATGCATATGCCGAAGCAGCAAGTGTTGCTGAACAGGTTACTTTATTTCCCTTTTTACTGTTTTGCCTTTGTTTGATTGAAAAACATGGTGGTCGTTGTGTAATAGCATTTTTAATGTAATTCTGGTTTTATTCTGGAGAGTATATTAAGATTGCTGACATGTTGCATTCTATATTTCTATTTAGGCAACTACAATTATTGGGTGATTTGTTAATGTAATATTACTTTTAATTTTGCAGGCAATTTCACATGTTAAGACGTTATATGCTTTTACAAATGAAACATTAGCAAAATATTCTTATGCAAATTCACTACAAGCCACATTAAGATATGGTATATTAATAAGTCTTGTGCAAGGACTTGGGCTTGGATTCACGTATGGGCTTGCAATTTGCTCTTGTGCCTTGCAACTTTATGTTGGAAGGTTTTTGGTTACACATAGAAAAGCTCACGGTGGAGAAATTATAACCGCCTTGTTTGCTATCATTTTAAGTGGCCTGTAAGCATCTTTTTGTCTTCCACATTCCCTTTTCATATATAACTGCCAACTTTGACCCATTTACTTAGGAACGGGTGATTTGCGTTGTGCTTAATTTGATAAGGGTTAAATAGGTCCAATTTTTAACCAAAGGGGGAAATGTTCAAATGGGTCAGACTGTTGAAAGTTGTTCAAATTCTTTTGAATTCATAAGCCATCCTAAATAATTTTTTAAGATTTATTATAATCGTATTGTTAATGAAACTCTCATTTGTTTAAAAAAATGGAAAAAAAATTAAAGTTGGCCATGGGTTAACCTGACCTGTCATGGTCTGTTTCAATCCACACTAAAGACGTCCCACTAACCAAGCTGACACAGATCATTCACATTTTCTTTAATGCATTCAACCTCTTACTCCCTTCCCAAAGACTTCAATTATCTTGTTATCATATTGCAAGCTAAGGCATTCATTTTGTATTAAAATAATTTGAAACTTTTTTAATGTTGGTCATGGGGTCAACACAACCTGACCCTGACTGTTTTAGCCCATACCAAAGATAACATATTGGCTGTTACCCAACCCTATCACCCACTTATCATGCCTCTTCTAGTGAAATTCCATTTAAATGCCATTTGGTTTCTGCAGTGGACTCAATCAAGCTGCAACTAACTTCTACTCATTTGAGCAAGGAAGAATTGCTGCATATCGACTTTTTGAAATGATTAGCCGTTCATCCTCTACTGTTGATCATAATGGAAACACACTTGCTACTGTTCAAGGGAACATTGAGTTTCGAAATGTTTATTTCAGTTACCTGTCTCGTCCGGAAATCCCTATTTTAAGTGGATTTTACCTAACTGTCCCTGCCAAAAAAACTGTGGCACTTGTGGGTAGAAATGGCTCTGGCAAAAGTAGCATCATACCCCTTATGGAACGGTTCTATGATCCTACGCTAGGTATTAAGCTCCATCTCTTTCATAGTTTTTTCTTGAAACTATTCATGATCTTAATTTTTTTTTCTTTTTTTCTTTTTTTCCTTTTTTATTCAGGTGAAGTTCTTTTGGATGGTGAGAATATAAAAAACCTGAAATTGGAATGGCTAAGAAGCCAAATAGGGTTAGTTACTCAGGAACCTGCATTACTAAGCTTGAGTATCAAGGACAATATTGCTTATGGCAGAGATGCCACGTCACTTCAGATTGAAGATGCTGCTAAAATTGCTCATGCACATACATTTATCACCTCACTTGAGGGAGGATATGACACACAGGTATAATTCTAACGCAGTTTCTCCTTTTTTATCAAAAAAAATATATGATTAAGAAAAAAAGGTTATTTTTAACTTTTCAGGTTGGTAGGGCTGGTTTATCATTGACTGAAGAGCAAAAGATACGGCTTTCTGTTGCTAGGGCTGTGCTTTCAAATCCGTCTATCCTTCTTCTTGATGAGGTAACTGGTGGACTAGATTTTGAAGCTGAAAGATCTGTTCAGGAGGCTTTGGATCTCTTGATGTTGGGCAGATCGACAATCATTATTGCTCGCCGGCTTTCTCTTATTAAGAATGCAGATTTTATTGCTGTTATGGAGGATGGTCAGTTAATGGAGATTGGAACGCATGATGAATTAATAGCCTCTGATGGGCTTTATGCAGAACTTTTAAGATGTGAAGAAGCAGCAAAACTCCCTAGAAGGTAAATTTATAACATTTACTAGTACATGCCAAAATGAGCTGTGGGTCAGGTTAACCTGTTTTCAGCAAAATTTTTTGTTTGATTTGTTTATAAGTAAATGGGTCAAAATTGCCATTTTTAATATGCATACGCTTGCTTTGTATATCTTTTTGTTGTAGGATGCCAGCAAGAACCTACAACGAGGCTACAGCTTTCCAAAATGAAAAAGATTCTTCAGAAAATCAAAGCTTTCAAGAACCATCATCTCCTAAATTTGCCAAGTCACCATCACTTCAGCGAGCTTCAAACTTGCATGCATCAAGGCCTCAAGATTCTACTTACGGGTCCCACGAATCACCAATAAATCCTAGCCCTACTGAAAAAGAGAACGGTTTGTCATCCGATGGAACAAACAAAGAACCATCGATAAAAAGACAAGATAGCTTTGAAAAAAGATTACCAGAATTACCAAAACTTGATATTAATGCTATCCATAGACAAAAATCTAATGGATCTAATCCTGAATCACCAATTTCACCACTTTTGACGTCTGATCCCCAAAGTGAACGCTCACATTCACAAACTTTTAGTCGACCTAATTCTCAACTTGCTGATAAACAAATCAGGGTTCAGCCTGTAAAAGAAAAACAGCATAAAAAGGAACCATCAATTTGGAGACTTATTGAATTGAGCTTGGCTGAATGGCTTTATGCTGTATTAGGAAGCACCGGTGCTGCGATATTTGGCTCATTTAACCCGCTTCTTGCTTATGTGACTGCACTAATAGTGACAGCATACTATAGAAATGAAATAAACAAACACACTAAGATACATGATGAAGTGGACAAGTGGTGCTTAATCATTGCCTGCATGGGTTTTGTGACTGTAATTGCTAACTTTTTGCAGCACTTTTACTTTGGTATAATGGGGGAAAAGATGACTGAACGTGTTAGGAGAATGATGTTCTCTGGTTAGTAATTTTATTTTTAGCAAATGATTGTTCTACCCTATATTAATCAATATCAATTTTTGGTTAATTTGTTTAATCTCTAATCTGTCAAATGATTTATATAGCATGTTAAAATTGATTACATAATATTTTATGTTTTTCCTTTTTTTTTTTAATAAAATGGGTTTTATGCATTACAAGATACACTTTGGGCACTCTTTCATTCATTTGATTTGTTTTCTCACATGTTTTTTTTTTTTTCCTATTATACATGTTTGATCAGTTAGAGTTAATTAAACATAACCTTAACTGACTTGTTCATAAGTAAATAGGTTGAAGTTACCCACTTAGCAGTGCTCAATTAAGGTGTCAACTGGAATATATTTACATTTTTTATTTTTTTTATAGCAATGCTAAAGAATGAAGTTGGATGGTTTGATGAAGAAGAAAACAGTGCTGACACCTTGTCAATGCGATTAGCAAATGATGCAACATTTGTTCGAGCAGCTTTCAGTAACCGACTTTCTATTCTAATTCAAGACAGCTCAGCTGTTATTGTAGCAATATTAATAGGAATGCTTCTACATTGGCGTTTAGCTCTTGCGGCTTTAGCCACTTTGCCAATTCTTACTCTTTCTGCCATCGCTCAGGTAAATTTTATACTCATTAACCTCTATTTAATTTATATAATGCCTTACAAATCTTGAAAAATTACAGAAATTATGGCTAGCTGGATTTTCAAAAGGAATACAGGAAATGCACAGGAAAGCATCATTAGTTCTTGAAGATGCAGTTAGAAATATCTACACTGTTGTGGCATTCTGTGCTGGTAACAAAGTTATGGAACTTTACAGATTGCAGTTGAGCAAGATATTTTATCAGAGTTTTTTTCATGGAATGGCTATTGGTTTTGCATTCGGGTTTTCTCAGTTTCTTCTCTTTGCATGCAATGCTGGTCTCTTATGGTACACTGCCCTCTGTGTTAAAAAGGGTTATACGGAACTCCCAACTGCTCTCAAAGAATACATGGTATTTTCTTTTGCCACTTTTGCCCTTGTGGAACCATTTGGTTTAGCCCCATATATTCTCAAAAGAAGAAAATCTTTGATCTCAGTTTTTGAAATAATCGATAGAGAGCCGAAAATCGAGCCAGATGATACCGCTGCTTTGAAACCTCCAAATGTTTATGGAAGCATTGAGTTAAAGAATGTTGATTTTTCTTACCCAACTCGACCTGAGATTCTTGTACTGAGCAATTTCAGTCTCAAAGTCAATGGTGGTCAAACTGTGGCGGTTGTTGGGGTTTCAGGATCTGGGAAAAGCACGATAATATCATTGATTGAAAGGTTTTACGATCCGGTTGCTGGTCAGGTGATGTTAGACGGGCGTGATTTGAAGCAGTTTAATTTGAGATGGTTGAGAAATCACCTTGGCTTGGTTCAACAAGAACCTATAATATTTTCAACAACAATCCGGGAAAACATCATATACGCAAGACATAACGCTAGCGAGGCTGAAATCAAAGAGGCTGCAAGAATTGCAAATGCTCATCATTTCATCAGCAACTTACCTCACGGGTATGATACCCATGTGGGAATGAGGGGTGTGGATCTAACTCCAGGTCAAAAACAGAGGATTGCAATAGCTCGTGTTGTGCTGAAAAACGCACCAATTTTATTATTAGATGAAGCCAGCTCATCTATAGAGTCAGAGTCTAGTCGGGTGGTTCAAGAGGCCCTGGATACATTAGTCATGGGAAACAAAACCACCATTCTTATAGCTCATAGAGCTGCTATGATGAGACATGTAGACAACATTGTGGTCCTAAATGGGGGTCGGATTGTTGAAGATGGGACCCATGATTCTTTAATGGCCAAGAACGGTTTGTATGTTCGGTTAATGCAACCACACTTTGGAAAGGGCATGCGCCCGCATAGACTTCTGTAGAACAAATGGATATATAACATGTGATTCGTCAAAATTCACTCATCATGTCCGTGAGGGTGATGGGTTCGGGCTTAGGGTTTTAGATTTTGGTTCAGGTCAGATTGCATATTATTCTTTTGGAGGCACAGGCTGCTGAGTTTCCATGATATATTGATTTGTGGATCATAGGATTTAGTGTTGAGATGTGTGTGTACTTTTTATATTTTATTTTCATCTATGTTTCTATATTATCCGACTGGTTTGTACATTTGTATATTTTTCTAAAAATTTTGTGGAATTTTACGAGGCTTAAAAGGGATCAAGTACGTTATTTATTGTAATCCTTCTGTTTTTGTATATAAAGAGGTTTAGATTGATTAAATACTCTTTTTGCTCATGTTAATTTTACTGATAATGACATGATGACTTGAATGTGTGTTGGGCACACATTGACCAAATTCGACAATGCAATAGCTTAAGTCAGAGACTTGTAATTTTTTTTTTTTTCATTAGAGGTTATATATGACAAAAGCAGTAGCACATGATTATATTCACCGTTAAATCATCGGTTTAGAAGGAAACCCAATAATTTGAAAAACCCTCTTGTAGGATTCGAAAATAAGACCATTTGGTTACTAATTCTTATTTCACCACCAAGATATCGCTAACTGTAAGTGTTCTTATATAATTTTCTGTTAGTCTACGTTTTAACATAAATTTTGTTATGAAACAAGTTAGTTGAAAAATAACACGTTTAATAATATTCGACATTAAATTTTGAATTACTATACATTTGACACCGGCACAACATGACGAGTACAATTAATATGTTAACTTTAAACGTATATATCAAAAAAGTTGGATTACTAAAGATTAGAGGCCTAAGACCCCTTGATTTGATGATATTGGTGTTTATACTTCGTGCTATAAATTTAAACGTGTTGCTAATCTAATGATACATCAAAATGAATCATTTGACACCATCTAAATAACTTAGTATAATAAATATATTAAGAATAGACATATTGGTACACTGATGTATGAATAATAGTACTTATTGTATTTTTTTAATATTAAAAAAATACAGTAAAAGTTATGTGAGTATGATGTGATTGATCAGACTTGATTATGGTGTATAGATGATAAAGGTGATGTATGAATATAAGTATCCTATGTTATAATAGTATTAACTATTAACATATAACCTACAAGTTATCATACAAATGGCTAACGATGGCTCTGATGGGCGGTTTTGCTAGTATAGGTATTAATGAAATCACTGTTTTAGTAAATAATGCAGAGAAAAGTAGTGACATTGATTCACAAGAAGCTCAGCAAACTCTTGAAATAGCAGAAACTGTTTTGAGAAAAGCTGAAGGAAAGAGACAAACAATTAAGGCGAATCTAGCTCTCCGACAGGCTAGGGCACGAGTAGAGGCTATCAATTCCATTTCATAATCAGTCGATGCGTCCAAATAATTAAGGTTAGGGATGTTCAAAAAATCCGAAATCCGAACCCTATCCGAAACCCGAAAAAACTGATTCGAATTAAATATTCGAATATTCGGATCGGATATCCGTTTACCGAATTCGGATCAGATCGGATATCGAATATACAAAATCTTGTTTATTCGGATCAGATATCCGAATTCAATCCGAATAACCTGAATAAACCTTGTTTTTTTGGGTTATTCGGATGAAAAAATTAGTTTATTCGGGTTTTTCGGATGAAAAAATAAGTTTATTCGGGTTTTTCGGATCGGATTGAAAATTTTCAAATTCGGATCAAGTCAGGTATCAGATAAGGTATTCAAATTTTCAAATCCGAACAATAACCCATATAAACCGTTATCCGACCCGATAAACACCCCCAATTAAGGTACAAGAGACACGTACGTGAGTGATGCAGGATATAAGAGAGATTTGAGGTTGTTTTTTCGCTGTTAGAAAAAACCAAAGTTTAGAGCCAAATAACAAAACTACCCTTCGTAACCCTGAGCCCTCATCTTCGTAACAATTCATCCCCTCGTCGACGTTCTTCGGTACAGTCAAAGAACATCGGTCCACCTTCATCATCTTCAACCTCGATCTCTGCATTTGAAATCCAGAAGCTTAATCACTGTGTGGGCAGCCGGAGCTAATCCAAACCCACCCTGAAACAAACCAAACAGCGGCGGGATGATGCTTTCTCGTGTACTCTCTAAACCCTCAACCCTCCGTTTCATAACCCTAATCTCATCGTCTCAATCTCATCACCTCCATCCACCAATTAAAAACCCTACTTCCTCCACTTTATTCTCAATCAACACCTGCTATTTTTCTACCAATCGTGGAAACAACGGGAATGGTGCTAAAACGCCTGATGTCTGGAACGTTTCTCCGGAAAATGAAACCGAGATCTCTTGGTTCAGTAGCGAACTTAATCAGAAAGATGAAGATCGTGATCTGTTTGGAGTGATAGAGAGCAAGGGTAAAGAGGAAGGATTAAAGGATTGGAAATTTGTAGGGGGGGATGAGAAAGATGGAGAACATGAGATTTTTGACGTTGGAGATTCAGGGCTTTCTGAGTTGGCTGGTCATGATGGAGAAGAGAAAGGGGGAAGTCTAAATAAAGAAGAAGATAGATTATTGGAGATTGAGGAGAAAAATCTATCAGAGGTACTCAAAGGTATACTGCAGATCATAATTCATTATTGTTACTTGGCATTTGACAAATTAAAAGTTCTTATTTTGGACCTTAGTTGTATAAATTAAACAAAAAGAACCCAAATGCATATAAATTTGCAAGGAAGATTGCTAAAGTTCATGTTTTTGCTCCTAACCTTATCACGAGACCAAGTGAGTAGTTGACAACCAATGCATTAGGTACAACCTGTGTAACAATTCATGAGCAGCTTATAAATGGTTTTATTTATAAACTGATGTAAAAATTTAACACGAGGGTTGCTATGCTTGCTTCAAATATGTAAGATGGGGTATACAGAATGCCACTCTATGGAGTTTGTATAGGAAGACAAAAGCAAAACCTTATTTTGTCTCGAATCTTGATAACGAAAAGTGCATTAATGTATGCTAGATGTACTTGACAAAACTATTTAAATCGAGAATTAGTTGTTTATGGTTTAATCTTCCATGGTTATAAGCAAATGGAAATCTAGTAAATCCTTGAGTGAATGTTATTTCAGTTTTTACATGTATTTTCATTTGAAAGATTTTATGAAAACAGGTGGAAATCATGCATTTGGAGACTTAATAAGTGCGTCAGGAATCACGGATGAGATGCTGGACAGTTTAATGGCCTTAAAGGATCTAGATGAAGTTCCAGGATTGCCCCCACTAAGTGTTATTGAAGATATGCGTTATGAAAAGAACACACGCAAGTCGACTAGGACTGAAATAGAGAGACAGAAACAAGAAGAAATTGCCAAATCACGTGTTAGACAAGTAGATAGTCAGGGTAGGGCTTATGGCACTGGAAAAAGGAAATGTAGTATTGCACGTGTTTGGATTGAACCTGGTGAGGGTAAATTTGTTATTAATGACAAGCAATTTGATGTCTATTTTCCAATGCTTGATCAACGAGCTGCACTACTTCGGCCTCTTTCAGAGACTAAAACATTGGGTCTTCTTGATATTAATTGTACCGTTAAAGGAGGTGGTATTTCAGGTGAGTACAAGTTAACAACCTCCTCCTCCCCCCACCTCCTCCTCTCTCTTTCTTAAATTTTTTTTACAACCTCCCTTTTTCTTTTTTTGTTTTGTTTTTTTTTTTTTAATTTTAGTGTGTAACCATTTTTAAAAATAACATGTACATGAAACAGGCCAAATTGGTGCAATTCGTCTTGGTATGAGCAGGGCATTGCAAAACTGGGCACCAGATCAGTTCCGCCCTCCATTGAAGGAAGGTAATCATTCTATTTTCTTGCATTTAATTTAACTTTCTTTTGACAAAAAATATTTTGGATGATTCTTGTTACAAATGCTATAAAATCTCATAGCTGATTATTATAAGTTGCACTTTCTTTGTTCCATTAACTTCAATGAAAAACACTACCTTTATCTGGAAAGAAATGCAACCTTTGTACTCAGGGTTCAATAAATTTTTTTTGGTATATAATGAAATGCTAGAAAACGAGGACCAACGAATAAAGAAAACTTGTTGATGGAAAGTAGTACTTTGAAATAATGTTTATTATTTACTAGTTGAGTAAAAAGTTATTCAGGCCTGCAAACTCAACAGGAAAGGAACATAGTAAATTTTCTTTAGTAACCATTGAATGAAACATGTACCATAGTTTCTATATCTGGAAATTTCAAAGTAGTTAAGAAATTTTCTTTTATTTTGTCTTTACTGAAGAATAAGCTCAAATACTTAATCTTGTGAAGTCAAATGCTAAGATATTTGTGATTTACCTTTTAAAATGTGAAAGCAGCTTTTGATTGAAGAGACTGTGCGTACATTAATTTGATGGTATAACTATTGAAGTCCTGTTTTGAAGGAACTAGGGATCGCAAATCTTTTATCTTTCTGCCTTTTCTGTTATATTAGTACCATATAGTTTTGATGATTTTTATCTGGCTAACAATATTCTCCTATCATATTATCACTGAAAGGTATTTGAATTTTGAAACGATTGATTTGTTGCCAAACATGTGGTTGATAGAAATATACAATGTTATCATCCAACATAGACCATATGTGTAATGTGTGAGAGGCCTTGTTGTTTTAAACTTCTGATCTGTTTGTTATACATTTCATTTGGATCCATCTATTTCATTCTATAACCATGGTATTTGACACTTTTGTTCCTTCAGGTCTATGACAATCACCACCATCACCACTATGACTAGTAATATTATTATTATTAGGAGTTATATAAGCATAATTGATAGATAAATGTGATATGTGTTTCTGGCAGCTGGATTCTTGACAAGAGACTCAAGAATTGTGGAAAGGAAGAAACCTGGTAAGGCTAAAGCAAGAAAGAGCTACCAATGGGTCAAACGTTGATTAAAAACGAAACCAAATACTTCGCTTCATGACGTGTGGGATAAACAATATAATGATATCATATCATCGTTGTGTTGGACTTGAGAAAGCTTTGATGATTTTGGAGTTTGGTTGTGTTAGAGCAGAACCCGTAAAAGTAGTTTTACAGTCTGTAAGGTTACATTGCAAGTCATGTAACAACACAATTAATAATTTTGTTATTAAATTTTAGTGCTTCAATGGCATTACAAATGTTTTGACTAGATTTATATGGGTTTCAGTTACTACTCTAGCCATAACCCTGCTCAAGCTTCAGTTATCTGCTAAGATTGTTCAGGTAGACAGGTACTGGACTGTGGCGATTAGACTTCTTTTGATTTGCTAGCATTCTTGTTACTTTACTGAGTTTAAAGTTTGAATGTTAAGACGATGGTGGTGAAACATTGTCAGGAAGAACAAACACAAAATTTGATGGCCAAATTAGTTGTGAACTTATTCTCCAAAATTAAAAACAATGGAACAATACTATTTATCTGGTTTCTTTTTAAACAAAAGTGTCATTTTTGTCGCTATGGTTTGTTTACTCTTATTATTTCAATCCAAAAAATTAAATCTCATCATTTTTTTTCTTTATGATTTTCCCTTTATTTCAGTTTACAGACCTATACCGCTAGAAAAACCATTACTACAATAATAATACTTTTATCAATTTAATATAACCACAAGATATAAAATAAGGGATACAAATTTTACTCATACAGAAAAATAAAAATAACTATTTTAACATTTTTCTTAACATCAGAGAATTTAAAGATATGATGGTGGTCTTTTTTAAAAAAAATAAAAAGATATATTTATATTTTTTTGGCTTAAAATTTAGAAAATTTTAACAAATGCCTTAATAGATTATACCATGTATTGATAGTAGAAGATTAGACATATGCATTTTAGTAAAGTATCCAATAGCTGACTTTCAAGTAAACGAACCAGTTGTTGGTCAATTATTTCCAAACCTGTTTTAATGATAACCATTTTTTTTACGGCTAATTTTTGGATTACTGATGGATTACTAGAGTATTATCATGCCACCAGCAGTACTACCCGATCATATCCATCACCAAGTCACAACTTCTGTAAGAAACTCAATATTTTGATAAAACTCCCTTGTGTGATTTGAACCTAAGACCATTTGGTTTCTGAGTCCTATCTTACCATCAAGATATTGTTAGGCTAGGTGGATATCATAACGATGATAGAACCATGTTGGTTATCAACAAGACTAGTTAACCAGTATAATTTGATTTCCATGCTCAATAATTTATACAAATATAAACTCTAATAAATTTTATTATTAGTTTTTTATATTAATGCATGATACAATCTATTATTCATGCACGTAGAAAAAGAACTGTTACAATTTTTAATTTTTAAATAGAAATCATAAAAATATATATTTGTTGATATAATTAAAATGAGAACTACTGCCATCTTTCCAAAATTTCTGATATTAAAAATGTTGAACTATTTATTTATTTTTAATTTTTTATTTCTTGTAGTTTAATTAAATTGACGAAAATATCTTTAAAATTAATGGGCTTTTTAGTAATATTAGTTTACTAGACTAAAGTGATAATAAAATGAATACCATAAACACGTAAATTATGGGATTAAATCTTTAGGATCAACACAACAAAAGTTACCAAACTAGCAGAAGAAAATAATACTTTACTCTTCTTTTTGCTATATATAATAATGTCATAACGAAAATGATTGGTTAAATAATTTGTTTATTAATGTAAGACTATCCTACCCCGAAGATTGATTATATCTTTAAGAGATTCACTATTAGAAAAAATATAAATAATTTGCTTATAATTTTTATTGTTTAACGAAAGTAAACATATATCAATTGGTTTGAGAGGACATCACCCTTCAATATGAAGGTCATGAGTTCGAGTCTGACTTGCAACATTCAGGTGGGCCAACGGTTTACCATAGTGGGTCTTTGGACAGTAGATCTTTTGGAATGGTGTGCAAGCCGGGTCACCAGCGCTGTCTGAATTTCGTAAACGTTGGTGGCTTTTCGCCTTTGGGTTTATCCGATGACTATGTTTAAAATGTATTCGTTAGCTGTTAAAAAATACTCTCTCACTTGTTCTCCAAAAAAATCAATGAGGCATGTGCTTCCACGCGATCTTGGATAAATGCAACAACCTTAATTGGAAACGCAGTAAATGCATTCTTTAAGCAAAATAGAATAATGTTAAGAGGCATCTTTTAGGTTTTATGTTATGTGTAACAAAAGATGATTCATGTTTGATGGCTTTTGGTCACAGCGCCTTACACCGATCACACCTCCGGTGCGACAAGGACATGACGGGTCACATGTGACAGTGGTCACATGCTTGACGATTTTTTTTACATTTTAAACTAATAAAAACACTCATGTTACTTCATTTTTTTTAATCACTATATCTTATCATTAATTTTTTTTCTACTCATACTTAGTAATCAACACCCTTCTTACATGATGTATACCGTATACGTGATGCTGCATGATACACTTAACAAAGTCAAACCACACACTACCCACAATCTTAATTTATTGTCTCTTTCTTTGACTAAATGAAAATATTTTCGTTTATCTGTGTTTTTATTTTTTTTTATCATATTACGTAATAATATATATATATATATATATATATATATATATATATATATATGGAGAGGTTCAAATGTTAACCCTCCTTTATAGCGTTAACCTGTTAACCCTAGCATTTTTTTCCCCGAATCTTTTTTTTTTACTTACACTTACTTACACTTTGATTTAATTTCTAAACGGTGATGAATTAGCAAAAACACAAAAAAGAAACCCCCTATTTATGTATAATAAAAACCATGACAAAAAAAAACAAAGATTCGGGCAAAAAACGCCAGGGTTAACGCTATAAGGGAGGGTTAACAATGGAATCATCCCCTATATATATAGGGAGGTATTCTATTAAGAACCATTTTTATGTTAGGAACTTGAGAACTACATAATACACTTGTACATTATGCTTTAAGTTTTGTACATAGAGTGGTTATATGAAAGGGTAAAATAGTAACTTCTCATACTTTAAAGTTAAATTACTTTCATACCCTTAATATCATATGGTTCAAAATTAGTTCCTTTGGTTCTTTCATATTTATTGGTTCTTAATAGAATAAGTCCCTATATATATATATATATATATATATATATATATATATATAGTTATGATTTGATTATATAATTAGCTAAATGAAGTTTTTTTACCAAACATATCACCTCATAGAGTCATAGAGTCGCAGATTTTTTTTCTTATCTATCATTAATAGTTACACGAGAAAACTAACGAGACATACAAGGGTTTGTAGGGCTTGAGAATTTTTGAGACATTCTGTCAGTGCTCGGTTACAGTTTTGGCTTCCAAAAGTCTAATAACCGAACCGACATTTGCACACCTCTAACTGGTTCAAGCTTAGACTGGACCTAGCCGACCAAATGTAGCCACTTTTCGAGTCTACTTTAGGAGGCATGGCTCTTTTTTTTAAACGACTAACTTAGATCATAGAGAGATTACTAGAGAAAACTCAATACTTTGCAAAAACCCTTTTATAAGATACGGACACAAAGTCTAATGGTTTCTGAACCTTATCTCAACACCAAAATATCGTTGTGCGGTCTTTTAACTTTGCGATGCCAAACGGATTTTTACTTGCTCCTGGATGATATAACAGAGGGAGTGGAGGCCGTGTGGCATGTGTAGCCCACGTGGCAGCCTAATGTTGAGTGGGAACACCGTGACATATGTAAGTGGCGTGACACGTTCAAGGGTTTTGGGTGCTACTCTATGCTGATGGGACAGTGGAGTATATGATATTATACTGTTTAAAAAAATCAAAAAGAAAATTGTGTGGCTACATTCGAGTAATAACTAGTAAAGGTAGTTGAAAGATCACACGAGTTATAGGTTTAGATATAAAATGGAACCAATAAGGCATTGTCTTAATGTATTTCATGATTTTTTTTAAATGAGAGGTCTTAGGTTTAAAACACTTCTGCATCGAAATAGGGGTTTGAGGGGATCAGACGGTTTTCCCAGTGGGGTTTCCTTATGGGGTGGTTGTGGTGGCTCATAGGAGGTCTAAGTATCTAGACCTTGGTGACATGACATGAAAACAGTGGGCTCAAACGATTGAGACCTTTGACGTTAAAAAAAAAAGATATAAAATGAAAAGTTGATCCGACGGTGGATAGTGTATTGGATACAAATGATTGAAATCAATCTGGATACAATTTCCAATTATGAAATTCAACACAAATCTACACGTTAACCAAACGGTCAAAAAATTAGGAATAAATTCAGATTTCTCTACTTTCCTCTGATTTGTTTATAGGTTTTTTTTACAAACTTTCTTTCTTTTTTTAAACCGCAATTTAGATCACTGATATGTAATATATCCACCCGATCATGTTCACACCTAATAGAAAGAAAAACCTAGCATAGGTGAGAATATACTCCCTAACCTAACAAAGAACCATTATTTTGTTTATGACATAACTTTAATTAGTGACCTTTCCGTCTTCTTACAAACTTTCTTAAACCAGAAGTTAAAAAGTTTTATTTTATTTTTTATTATTTTTATTTCTTTATTGTTATATTTGCCATAATTTAGTGGAGTCGATTTAGCAGGGGCGGATGGAGAAACACCTGTCCGTAATTTTTGCATGTCTAATTTCTAAAGTTAAATACAACTTCTTTTATTTAGTTTTACAATAATTCATTAATTATCATCAAGTTATTTCCTTTTTTTTTAAATAGATTAATGAATATTATATGTAATAATAATAATAAAACAAATGGAAAGACAACAAGGTTGAAAAAGACATATATTGCCCGACCCTCTTCATCACACACTGTCGGTTAATCAAAGTTTGTTATTTGATTTGAACCAAGTTCAACATATAATGAAGGAGATGAACTTAGTACCTACTAATCGTGGTTTCATCAACCCAACTTTTAACCATGGCTGTAAAAATCCCGACTAGGCCGATTAATCGTTAGTCCTCTAAGGCCGACTAAGTGCGACTATCCGATTAGGCCGATTAGTTGGCCGATTAATCCCGATTAATCAATAATCCCCACCCCACCAACCGATTAGCGATTTCTACAACATTGCTTTTAACTGGAGATGGAGATCCATGGAAAGCCGCACCAACCCTTAAACCCCGTGCGTGCAACATAATTAAAATTAACAAAAACTTAAAAATGCAAATGATATAAAAAACTTTTAAAAAATCCAATCAAAATATATAAACTTTTAAAAATCAACAACAAATAAAATTTACCAACATAAAGTTTTAAAACGAACAAGCTTATTTAATAAGTAACAACTTGTAAATAATAAAAGCTGTTAAAAGAGTCATGTAGAGCATTCCCAGCTGCCACCCATAAACCCCTTTAATCCTCATCTCAAATCCTTTATCTTCATGAGGGTGGGTTTAACATCTACCCCACCCCAACCCCCTGCAGTTTGTAACCAGGTATATGTTTCATGCCACCTAGATTTTGCCCTCTTTTCTTTGCTTCTTCTGCAATGTCCATAAGGTATGCTCAAATCATAGATTCATCCCCTCTTTCTATATAATTGTTAATCTTTGGTTGTTACAATGATTCATTCAAAAGGATTTGTTTTTCATAGCTTATTCTGCTCTCTTTGTCTCCATTTTGTGATCTGTTCTTCAAATACCCGTCATAATGATAGTTTTTTGATTACTTGTGGGGAAGCTGACCCTGTAAAATCTGAAGATGGTAGGGTTTTTGAATCTGATTTAGGGAATACCCATGTGAGCATTTCACCAATTTCTCACACAAATGCTTCCAATTCTGGAATGGGTGTCTCCAAAATCCTATCTTCAGCTAGGGTTTTTACTAGTAGCTCAATTTATACATTCAATACTAAGAAAATTGGCAGGCATTGGTTAAGATTGCACTTTTACCCTGTCAAGAACACCAGATTTGACCTAA
The DNA here is from genome assembly GCA_009363875.1 of Mikania micrantha. Lineage (NCBI taxonomy): Eukaryota > Viridiplantae > Streptophyta > Magnoliopsida > Asterales > Asteraceae > Mikania > Mikania micrantha. Next base: position 113,034,762 of record CM018680.1, read on the forward strand.
ATTCTGCTGTTTTTTCTGTGGAAGCAAATGGGATTACATTGATTCATGAGTTTTCATTCTTTAGGGGAAATCAAAGTCACCCTGTTTTTAAAGAATATATTATTGAAGTTACTGGTTCCAATTCTGGAAAATTAATTCTGGGATTGTTACCATGGGATAACTCGATTGCTTTCATCAATGGAATTGAAATCCTTTCTGTTCCTGATAGGCTTTTAAGCTCGAAAGTGATTCCGATTCCCTTAGGGTTTGCTCATGAGTTTCCTGTTCATGTTGGGTTTGAAACGGTTTATAGGGTTAACATGGGTGGTCCGAGTTTATCACCCAAGAATGATTCTTTATGGAGGAAATGGGGATCAGATAAACCATTTCTTGTTAATTCAGCTGCTGCTAGAAATGTTTCTGTAAACCCGTATTCGATTCGTTTCCATGATGGGGTTTCAACCGACATTGCTCCAAATTGGGTTTATGCCACCGCTGAAGAAATGGCTGATGCAAAAGTTAATGACCAGAGGTTTAATATTTCATGGCGATTTGAAGTTGAACAAGGGTTTGGTTACTTTATAAGATTGCATTTTTGTGATATTGTTGGATCAAGATTGCATGATTTGGTGTTTAATGTTTATATAAACAATCAATCTGCTATTGAATCGTTAGATATTTCACATAGGGCAAAAGGGTTATCTACTGCATATTTTATTGATTTTTTCACCAACGTATCAGTGGGTTTGGATACTATTTTGGTTCAAGTTGGTCCAAATCATTTAACGGGTTACTTACCTACTGCGCTTTTAAACGGTTTGGAGATCATGAAAATGAGCAATCCTAGTGATAGTCTTGATGGGAGACTGGCTTTAAATATCGATTCAACTGACATCAAGAAAACCAAGAGTACTAGAATGATGCTTGTGATCTTTTTTTGTTTGGGTGGTGTTTTTGTAATTTGTCTACTTCTGTTATTATCCGTGTTTTTCTTGTGTTTTTGTCACAAAAAGAAGCCTAAAGAAGATGATTCTTTAAAACGGTCGCCTCTTCCGACATATGTTGGTAATTCAGGAAACAAATTTTCATCAGGCACGTTCGGTTCCACGATGGTTTTACATAGTTTAGGTCAAATGATATCATTTTCTGAGGTTCGTGAAGCAACCCGAAACTTTGACAAGAGCTTGCTATTAGGGTCAGGTGGGTTTGGAAAAGTTTACAAAGGGGTTCTTGAAAACGGGCTCGTGGTTGCTATCAAAAGGGGAAACCCACGCTCTCAACAGGGTTTAGTGGAATTCAAAACAGAAATTGAGATGCTATCTAAACTACGCCACAATCACTTAGTTTCCCTAATTGGCTACTGTGAAGAATTAAACGAAATGATACTCGTTTATGAGTTCATGGCTGGCGGTCCCCTTAGACGACACTTGTACGGGTCAAACCTCCCTCCTTTGACTTGGAAACAACGGGTTGAGATATTGGTCGGTGCTGCAAAAGGGCTGCATTATCTTCACACAGGAGTATCTGAAACAATTATACACAGGGATGTAAAGACAACCAATATCTTGCTAGATGAGAATCTTGATGCTAAAGTTGCTGACTTTGGACTATCAAAATTCGGGCCGAGTTTGAATCAAACCCATGTCAGCACTGCTGTGAAGGGTAGTTTTGGGTATTTAGATCCCGAATACTTTCGCAGACAACAATTAACCGAAAAATCTGATGTTTATTCATTTGGGGTGGTGATGCTAGAGGTTTTATGTGCAAGACCTGCTATAAACCCTACTTTACCAAGAGAACAAGTGAATATAGCAGAATGGGCCATGAATTGGCAAAAGAAAGGTGAGCTAGAGAAGATTACGGATCCAAATTTAAAGGGTAGTGTGAATCTTGAATCTTTAAGAAAATATGGCGAAACTGCTGAGAAATGTTTGAGTGAAAATGGGAATCAGAGGCCATCAATGGGAGATGTTTTGTGGAATTTAGAGTATGCTCTTCAGTTTCAGGGAGCTTCTGATGCTGATACAGATAGTATAAGGGGTATTTCCGACATTCCCGACCGGATTCCTGACGTTGAGAGTGTTGATATTGAGACCGTCAGTGATCTGGAGTCTAATGGCACAACGAGGGATTGATAGTGTGAGTATAGGCTATATTGGTTACTTTGTAATTTATATGCTTGATTTGTTGTTTAAGCCATGAAGGGTTTTGTATGTTCATTTGTTATTATATAGTTTAGAAAAACTAGTTGATTGCTATCTTGCTGAAAGGATATATATATGTATGTATATAGATAAATTGCTTGATTTAAATATAAATTCAAGTGTAGAACTTCTCATCTGGTGTGTTTCTAAATTAGTTACACGCGATAGCATCAGCTATGCTGGATCTCAGCCTCAGGTAGGTGAGAGATGGTGCTATGATACGAACCCAGGGGCTCCCGGGCAAAATACTTGGGGTCTACCCAGGACCAGGTCAAGCCACTTTCTCATATTAATGGGGTAGTGAGGGGAAGGTTATGTAACTGCTGCAACATGTCTAAATAAAACATCTGTTTTTTAGTTTAGTTTTGAATTGTCTTGTTATAGGTTCTTGAGCTATTGTTGTAATCTGAGAGTTGCCTCTCTTGTGTTGGGCTGACCTAATGGTTAACTATCTTCTTATTTTGTTTGAATCTTAGTTTATATCATTTGGGTCCATTGCCAGAAATTCGAAATGGCACCTCGGATCCAGAACAATTAGACTGGCGAAGGTAGCACATCCAAAACCCTCTGCTCGTTTGGAATCTATGGAGTCGCTTAAGGATGATATTGAAGCCATCAAGAATAATCATGTTCATCCTAATGACCGCTCAGAATCGTTTTAATCAGCATGGTTAATTATGTATGACGTTTAAATAATAAATTGTGAAATTCTTACTGGTATGCCTGTTGTTGTTTTAATATAAGTTTCATATCCTTTTTAACCTTTATACTTGTCACACTGATGCAATGCAACTATTTGATTAATTGTGAGTAACTCAATAATAAGGGGACCAGCAAACTAGGACCTTGAAAATGCAAGAAATGACAATTTGGGAGTTTTTATTTTTTTATTTATTTTGGTCCTCATTTTCCAAAGAATGTTAGTAACAACAAAGGTGGGAATTCTGGTCCTTGAAAATGCAATAAATTGCAATTTGGTTGTTCTTCTTTTCTTTCTTTCTTCTTTTCAAATATTGTGAAACATGTATATTTGTTGTAAATCTAGTTCACTCTTACATGTAACAATCTAACGTTAGGATACCTTATAAATGTCATTGTTCCCAAATGGTCATTATATATGGTCTAGAATCGGGGTTGTTTATGAGTTAAATCAGTCTAATATGCATGGGAGGCTTTGGGGAGGGGCAAACATGACCTCCATCAAGGGCCTATTTTTTTGTTGGGCACAAAAATCTTAAAAATAATTTTTATAATATATATATTTACTTATATTTATAAATATAAAACAAAAAAAAACAAAAATTTATAATTCGCTAGGGGTCTTTTTTTCTTGGCTAATTTGTTTAATGAACTCAAAAACAAGATATATTTTTTAAAGAGGTTACCCAATTGGTCATCCATTGTGGATTGAACCTACCAAATTGGCTATGGTTAAATATTGAAACAGAAAATCCAATCAGTTTTGTTTTGATCGGGTTATGCTACATGATTTTTAGGTGTATATTGTTCTTGGAACTCCATGTACCATATAGTTTGATAATTTCAGTTTATGTTTTTTCATGAAGTTATGAATTTGTAAGATCATAAACGGCGCCACCTGGTTTTCAATACCAATTGATTTTGGGTTTTAGAAAAATTGTGGAGTTTGAAAATCAACTTTTACAAAACTGATGGGTCTTTGGGTAATTTACCCAAACATAAAACTTGCGGAGCAAAATTTGAAAAAAAAGATTAAAGGTCTCAGCTGCTGAGGTGTTTCGGAACAAAAAAGGAGAATTAAGATTTAGGGTTTATAATCGAGAAAATGGGAACTCGAGATTTTGACGTGAAGAAGCTCTTGAACGACAGAAAATTCTGGTTCGCTTCTTTCCTAATCGCTTGGGCTGCTGCTCTACAGGTAATGATTTCAAGCAAACGCATCTCAATCGTTATAAATGCCAACAATTGATTGTTTGTTTGTTTCAAAGTGTTTAGAATTTGTATTTTATATGATATAGGGGCATATGATGTGGTTACAGAGGCAAGATTCGTTTAAGCAGAAGTTTGGAACCCTAGACGATCAAAATACGGACGATCAACGTGATTTATTAGAGGATTTATAGTCAATTGACGCTACAGTCACGTGTGAGATCGATTCGAGTAGTTTTGGTATATTTTTGCATGAATTTTTCAGTATTATACCGTCTTTTCTTTCTTTCTTTCTTTTCTTTCCTTTGTATGATTTTAATGTTGTTAAGCACAAAATCATGTTAAGGGTATAGAGTTTGTGTTCATTAGACGTTAAATTCTGGACGTATTTGAAACAATGCGTATATTTCTTCCTTAAACAAATTGAATTTGTAGTAAATTGTTTCACAACAATTCTAGTAACATTAGCTCATTTAGATAGACTTAGAAGGGTAAGGCATTTGCAAGTAGCTAGCAGAGTGTCAACCTGATAGGAATAATGAGTGATTAGTTTTTGGAGCCATTGAATCTTTGGTTTCAAGCACACTATTGTTCTTGTGAAAATGCAAGCATCGGGTTTTGGATGAATGAGTTCTTATGAACAAAAGGTATGATGTTACGCTTATATCTTCTTCGCAATTTTTCTAAAATAGCTCATTCTTTCAAAACCAAGGGTGATTCTTCTCTATTTGCATGTTCAATTGAATGATGGGTAATCTGCAATGAAAAGCCAAATACAGTGATTCAAAAGGGGGATAACTACTACAAGAAGTGGGGGAACTCAGAATATATGAAATGGTTCAGAAGTAATTTTGACAACGATGAGTACCCACATGATGAAGCCGATTTTAAGATATTTTGAGGTTTTAACATGACTTTGCAGTGCATAGATGTACAACTTGAACTGTTTAACACCTTTTGTCCAATGATTTATTTTTGCAATTTTTTGAGCATATTTCTTACAAACCAAGGTAGATAAAACAATTGCTTTATTGAAAGAATCCAATTAGTTGAATGTAGGAATGCTCAAGTTGTTTTGCAATCGCTTTTTTTTTTCTTTACCACATTTATGATTTTCTGTATATAAGGCCTTTGTGATGTACAATCATTAAGTTTTGTTTAGCAATTTTCTGACTTGAAGTGATTCTGTTGATATCATTGCTAGGTAGTTGAAGGTGCTAGGCGCAATCAAACACAATAAAAAGTAAGCCACTGAGTATAAAGAAGCCATTTTAGTTGTTTTATACATGATTTGAGCTTGTTTTATCCTGGTTTAGGTTGTATCTAAGCCAGTTTTAAATGTTTTTGCAATTTTTGACTGGAATCCTTGCCTGAGAGTGTGATCAATTTTATAAAAATCAGGCCTAAGCTCCGAAAAATTGCGATTAATCGGTAGGCATTGGGCAACCTATTCAACTTGTAATCAAACATAAAATTTGATAGTTGGTTAAAAGCGGTCTTAATCAGACCAAATCCAATGGCCTTTGTTCTTAATGAGCAGCTTTCAATCCAATGACAACTGCCTGCGGTGACGCAACTTGCTGTGGCTGATTTCAGCACGAGAATTGATGGGGTGATCTTGAAGTGGCAAACTGTTTCAGCTGGTGGCAAACTTTGGATGACACTGTGTGCAACACTAAATACTTAACTGAAACGGACTGAGTATTGGGAATGGTTTTCATGGTTTTTTTAAATTGAGTTTTGAGAACCAAAGATGAGAAAAATTATATATATATATATATAGGCTTTTTATTTATTGAGGTTTGATAACTAAAGATATTTATGGATTTTTTTAAAAGTAGGAAAAAATGAAATTGGTATTATTTAGCCTATGAACCATGAATTAATTGGTTATTTATTTTTTGTATATTAAAAATTATATATAAAATTCTGTGTATATGTATAATTTGTATAATTACGATTAATTTTTAGTCGGTGTCTTACAATGTGATTAATGCTTAATGATTTTTACAACACTAATCGTAGTTACTGTATGCGAGGCAATGCCTAGACACTTTTGTGTCATTTTGGTAAATCTTGTTGTTATATATGTTCAATCAGGCTTTTGAAGCTCTAGACTCTTCGGGATGTGATTCACGTGTGATGCACGAGCATCAGATTTAGTTGGACTGAAACTAGCAACCTGAAAGAAATCGGCCCAACACTCCAACGGCGAATTTGCAAACATATAATTTTAGAGATTGCAATAATTGCATGGATTTTGAAAATCGTTTAGGTTTTTTCAATTTTAAATTACCTTTTTATAGTTCGGGTTTGTTATTTTGTAGAATGATGAAATAGGAAGAGATTTTCCCTATATAAAAGTGAACCAATAAACGTTTGGCATGTGTCACACTAAATAAAGGAAAAATGATAATTTAGATATAAAATCTTGTTTTTTGTATTATATTTATATTTTTTGTAGTAAATTTTTTTGTTATATATATTTTTGTACTAGATTTTGTATTTTCTATAGTTATTTATACTGTTTTTTGTACTACTTTATTTATTTTTTACTAGATTTTTGATTTTTTGTATTGGATTTTTTTGTTTTGTATTGGATATGTTTTCTTGTGCTAGTTTATTATTTTTTTACCCGAACCTGAAGAACCAACCAAAAAAACCTCACCGAAGCCGGAAAAATAAAAAACAAAACCCAAAAAAAACATACCCGAGGAAGTAATAAATCTGAACCAAGCAACTATATATGGTTTAGTCTTTGGGTATTCATGGGAGCAATTCGGGTATACCGAATAACCCGATCTAGGGTTTTTAATTATGTCGACATACACATACCCCCTTGGCCCCTTGCATCTTGCGTACATGCATGGCCATCTTTGGCTTCTATTCAAGATTCAAGGCTAGACTTTCTGTTTTACAAGGTACGAAATTGGATTCAATATTCAAGGTACGATTTGTTCTAGACAACGTTCATTTGTTTAAAAAATTGAAAATTAGTTATTCAAGTACAATTCTAGAACCGTTTAACCCAACCCAACCTGATTAAACTTTAGTTATTTGGTTCGGTTCTCGATTTCATATTCATATTCAGAAAACCCGAATAACCCGAACCGAACAAACCCAAAACCCAAAGAACCAACCCAAATTGACACCCATTATAAGCAAAAATCTATTCATGTTGACTTGTTTTTGGGGAGATTTGAATTATGCTACAATAAATTACCATTTGAAAATTCAAACAAAAATATTAGTGACTTCAATATGAGATATCCTCAAGAATATATGAAAACTATTTCTTTAAAAACTTTATAAATTATTGATTATATATAATAATCCAAATGATATTGCTTGTTTTGAAGAAGTGATAGATCCTATCATTATAATCAATAATAATTCAAAGGATATTGTTTGTTTTGACTTTTGAAGTCTTACATCCATTAGAGTTCAACATTAAACGTCAATTTGTGAAAATAAACTGATATTTTTGACATTCTTAAGACTCGAGGGAGAGTCTTTTATCAAGACAGGGAAAAGAAGGTCGGGTGCCTGGTTATCCAATATACCTGCAGGACTAGATGGTTGAGATCCAAACCTAACAATCCGGAAAAAAAACCGACCCAACAATAAAATTACAAGGATTTGCATGGATGTTGAAGTTACTTATCCATGGGAGTTTACTTTTGACTATTTAACTAATTTGTTTCAATTTTAAATTATTTTTTGTTAATCTTAATCTTTGGGTTTGATATTTTGAGGTCCTTAATACATTAGATGATAGATTATTAGTTTTTGTTGATAATTAAATATAAAAAATATTGTTCTTGAGGTCTTTATGTTTGCATTAAAGTTTTTTACCTATGTAATCGTTTTTGAGCAATCAGAGTGTTTCGTGCAGTTGGAATACATCTTTTTATTTATTTATTTATTTTTTATTATTATTATTATTATTTAAAAAAAAGTTTGGTTTGTCATGAAAATTTTATCTTTACATATCTAGAATATATTTTTTTTTCTTTTCTAAATTTCCTGATACATACATGAGATCGATTGTTGGGCACTCTTATGTGAATACTCTTTATGAGAAGATTTAAGTTTTGATTCTTTTTACGACGGAGAACAAGTAAAGCCGTGAAACGAACAGGTCACATGGAATTAAATAATGAAAAAATTACAAAATACATGAATAAATAAATAAATACAAAGGCCAATTGTATTTCTTTCATAGCTTCTATATTGTAATTTGAATCTCGTTTCTTCTTTATTAACACTAACGATTCTTATGACATAACATACACGTTAGAAACCTATATTCCTATTTTATTTTATTTTTTTAGAGAAATTGGCATGAAATGTTTGTCACATATTTTGTTGTATATCATTTTGCTTGTAATAGTAATTTTTCATTTTCATATATATATATATATATATATATATATATATATATATATATATAAAATATATATATATATTACTTGATTATGTATATTTGTTTGTCTATTTTCTTTGCTTGTTTGTTTTGTTCATGAACTAGAGGGTTTTTTTTTTAAACAAACTCTATTTTTTCATAGATAACAAAAAAGTTTGATTATATCTCACCTTAAATCCTATAAATGCATATGATTATTGTTATTCTAACTAATATATATATATATATATATATATATATATATATATATATATATATATATATGCTGAGGTGTTGGGTGATCTTGTTTCTCGTGTAAATTATGCACACCTGTTACTGTTAATATCTGGGGACCATGAAGCCAATACGGTTGTTATAAACCGCAATGAATTGTGTGAATCACGAACCTGTCATGAGGGCAATTATTTGGACTTTCTACAAGAAAAAAGAAGGTAGATCGAATTAGGCAATTAAAGCTGAAATTGAAAGAGGTGAAGTCCAAGGTTCCCACTATGATATGGTTTCATACAAGAAAATTGATCAACGTACGTTTCTGTAAGTTTACATATTCAGAGTTTTTTTTTTAAACTAATTTATTGTTATTTTTTTTTTATATTTTTAAACTGTCTTTTTGAAACCATTCTTTTTATCTTGACATCCTTTATAAAGCTGTTGGTCATTATTTTCATTTTTATTTTGAAACAAATAAACAAACATACCCAGTAATTAACTCTACCCTAAATCGTTTGTTTTTATAAAGATGTTTTAATTAACAGTTTTGTAACAAATGTTTAAGAAGTTTAAATAACAAACATTTGGAAGAAACAGTTATACAAAATACTTAAAAAAACGAGTTGTTTTAAAAATGACTTTCTGATGTGTGCAAGGTAGTTTAATTAAAATAAATAAAAATCAAAACTAACCTAGACACTAAGTAATACTCTAGACTCTCTAAACTAAACTACTAACAGGCAAGTGAACCTATCAAAAAGTAGTACAGAAAAGCAAGTCCGGATATCGAACCCACAGACTCCTATAGAAAGTGCAAAATAAATTCAAGGACTTATCTATACAAAAGGTTTCAAATAAATTAAATGTTTGAAAGGGGGGGTTTTGTAATAACTGATTAAAATGAAATTAATAAAATCTAGAAAATCAAATTAAGACTCAAACAGGCAAATGCAACTAAAACTCACGAATGATGAAGTGACTACCTAGGGTTTACTTTATACATGTTTAATGTGTTTAGACTGATTATGGAACTTATGTTTGGAACCGGGATCTTTAAATATTTGCTTATCAACAAATGAGAGATTCTTTAACCATTTTCAAAGATTTCAACTAAATTGTCTATAAGTATCTTAAACACCGGTTTAGGTTAATTACTCTCACAAGTTAACCAACCCATCAATGGTTTATCCTAAAGACCATCTACCTCACGGAAAGGAAAGTCTCACTGCATGAAATGCAAGGGATAGACAGGTAATTCATCTTGGATTTAGCAAACAAGACTATGTTCAAATTACCTAATCTTGGTCTTTTCACAAAGACTTTAACTAGTTTTTAAACATGCAAGATATACTAACAAACCCTCTCCTCACGGCTATTGAATTTGGTTAAACATCTAATTCATTTGTGACTTGATTATTCCTCCCATGAACCACTACGTCTAGCAATCCATCTACAAATCAAGAACACCAAGTAAATGACCTAGCATGCGCCTATTACACGAAAGACATTCGTCAAAGCACACGAAGAAACAATAACTCAGATCACAAACATCATAAACATTCATACACATCCAAGAATCCAAACCAAATCGTTAAACCATTGAAAAATCCAAACTTGTTTCACAATCAACCGTTATAAACATCAAACATGCATAATTGTAAAACCCTAGGTGGTCTAGAAGGTTTAGCCACAAATCATACTAAATAAACAGTAATAAATAATGTCAAAACACATCACAAACACCAGTCAAATGAGAATAACAAGAAAGAAAGAAGAACCGATCACGTTACACCCTTCGGATCACTCGTCTAGGGCTTCCCGATGGTCCAACTCGACTCAAATCTCGTCTCCTTGCTTCTAGTCGCCTCCCAAGTCGTCTCTGATCGTCTAGAATCGAATTTTTTTCCTCCAACCGTTTGCCAAACATAAAACTCGATTTTCTGAAATTAGCGTTTCAACCCTGTCGCGCTACGCGACAGGCTTCTTCTTACCCTTCGCGCTACGCGACAGGACCCACTACCCGAAAAATTAGTCGGGTCAAACCCCAATCATTAAAAAGGGCGAAACGCAACAGGGTTTTCTGTGGGTGTCGCGATACGCGACAAGGCGAATTTCCAGAATTCTTCTTCCTTTGATCTTGAGTTTGTTCTCGTCCATCCGGGAGTTCGTTTTCTTGATCTTTTATATCAAAATATCATGCTTATTATCTGCAAGCAACAATTTATGGAAATGTGAAGAAACATCATCAATCGACTCTAAAATTGCATAAAACTGTAGAAGAATTAATTAAAAACAAATAGAAAAACAGATGTGTTTTGCAACACATCACTTTCAATAAAACAATTTTTCTAAAAATGTCGTCTGAAAAAATATACTATTGAAATAGCCATTAAAAAAAATTAAACAGCTTTGAAAAATGTTTAAAAACACCAAATGACTTTAAAGCATTTAAATAAATTTTTAAGAAAACAAAACGATTTTATACCAGTCGTTTATAAAAAAGACAATAGCTAGATTGATTAAAGAAACACCATTTCTAAACTAGCAAAATTTATATAACTACACCTATCCGGTAAATAATTTTTCTATACACATATATATATATATATATACGGTAAGGTTCTCCTAAAAAGTCTATTTTGCCTAAGAAGGCTAAGAAGGATTTTCAAAAACTCGAAAACCGACTCAAACAAAACCCAATTGAATTCATTTTTGCATCATTGGAACCGGCTTGTCGAACCCTAAAACCCAAACCTTAAATCATAAACAATAAACCTTAATACTAAAACCAAAACTTTAAAAACAAATCTTTAACATAAAGATAAAACTTAAAAGCTAAAAATCAAACCCTAAAACCTAAAATTTAAATCTAGTTGTTAAAACGAAAACTTAAAAACTAAAATTGTAGGGTTCAATAAAACGGTTCCAATGCCATCAAAATGAGTTGAATCGGAGTTCGTTTGGGTCGGTTTTGGAGATTTTAAAAATCCTTTTTAGCCTTCTTAGGCAAAACATACTTTTTATTTGATCTTTCCCCTATATATATATATAGGGGATGGAATTTTTGATAACCCTCATCTTTTGCTACAACCTATTAACCATCATCCAATGGCTACTTGAAAAAGGTAAGTGTGTAGGATCGTGCCACGTGTCAATTCTTTTGTCTTTAGTATCAAGGGCATTTAGGACATTTGTTATTTATGTAAAGTTTACCCCCCTTTTTTTAAAACATTCATAACTTTTTTATACTATATTATTTTTTAAAAAAATTGCACCATTATACTCGTCTCATTTTTATATTTAATTTCGTTATAGTCTCGATTATTTTTTTTTAAATTTTTTTGATGTCATGTATTTACATCATTGTAACGAGCTTAACGATAGCAAATTAATTAGAAATTTTTTCTAACAATGGTAAATTACAGTAATGTAATTCAAAATGAAGTAATGTAATACAAAATGAAGTAATTTACAATGACATAATTAACGGTGACGTAACACATTATTTACAGTGATGTAATTTTCTCTTTAATTCCTGACTAGTTTTTTTATTTTTTTTCTCATTGTCCATTATTAACATTGATATAACGAGCATAAATATAACACATTATTTTGAATTTTTTAACAATGATAAATTACAGTGATGTAATATAACACATTATTTTATTTTTTCTCTAACTATGATAAATTACAATGATGTAATATAACACATTATTTTGATTTTTTTTCTCTAACAATGATGATTATAGTGATGTAATTTATCATTGTTTGAAAAAAATTCAAACTAAGTTGTTGTATTTAGGCTCGTTTCAAATTAGGGATGAGCAAAAAGCCAAAAAAAACCGAACCGAAACCTAATTAACCGAAAAAACCGAACCGGAACCAAATTAACCGAAAAAAACGAAACCGAATTTTACGTCAATGTAAATTACATCACGATAAATTACGTCAATGTAAATTACATCACTGTAATTTATCATTTTTAAAAAAATTTCAAATAAATTTGTTATATTTAAGCTCGTTACAATGATGTAAATCTAGGGCATATAAAAAAGTAAAAAAAATAGTCGAGACTATAACGGAATTAAAGAGAAAAATGAGACGAATATAATGGTGCAATTTTTTTAAAAAAATAATATATTATAAAAAAGTTATTAATGTTTAAAAAAAGGGGGGAAAAACTTATAAGGGGTAAAATGACTATGATGCCCTTTTTAATATTTTAATATAATGTTTATGTGTAAGTTTGTGATTGGTTTAAATGGGTTATGTAGTTGTAGCAAAAAAAGAGGGTTATTTTTTATACCTTGCCCTATATATATATATATATATATATATATATATATATATATATATATATATATAGGAAAGTGACCAATTGCTAACCTTAGTATTCATCAATAACCCAATAATCTCACCATATTTAATGATTAAATTACAAGATGCTAATCTAATGGTTGATATTTAACTATAATATAATAATATATTTGATTTGAAAAAAAAGAGAATAAGGGTATTAATGTAATTTGCTATATTAAATACTTTACCCCCTCTTTTTTTATACATCTATAACTTTTTTATACTATAATATTTTTTTATAAAAATTGCACCATTTTACTCGTCTTATTTTTCTCTTTAATTCCGTTATAGTCTTGACTAGGTTTTTTTATTTTTTTCGGATGTTCGTATTTACACCAATGTAACAAGTATAAAAATAACAAATTCTTTGTAACAAGTTGTAACGAATCTGGGTTTACATTGTTGTAGAATAAATAGGGGTTACGTTTAGAAGTGTAAACGAACCAAGCCGATACCGAGCTCGTTAATTACGTTATATTCTTGACTAGGTTTTTTTTATTTTTTCCGGATGCTTGTTAATTACGTTATATTCTTGATTTTGTAACGAATTTTGGTTTTTAAAGTATTAAAATGTGTTTACAATTTTGTAGATCTAATTTTTAAAGTATTAAAATGTATTTACAATCTTGTAGATATAACGAATTTTGGTTTTATCAACAAAATGTTATAGTATTTTTTTTAAAGTATTAAAATGTATTTACAATCTTGTAGATATATTTTTTTAAAGTATTAAGATGTATTTACAAGGACGAATTTTGGTTTTTATCAACCAAATGTTATAGTATTTTTTTTAAAATATTAAAATATATTTACAATCTTGTAGATATAATTTTTTTTAAGTATTAAAATTGATTTACAATCTTGTAGATATAAAGAATTTTGGAGCATCTGAAAAAAGTAAAAAAAACCTAGTCAAAAATATAACATAATTAACGAGCTCGGGATCAGCTTGGCTCGTTTACGTTCTTAAACGTAACCCCTAATTATTCTACGACAATGTAAACCCCAATTCGTTACAACTCGTTACAAATAATTTGTTATTTTTATACTTGTTACATTGGTGTAAATACGAACATCCGAAAAAAAATAAAAAAACATAGTCCAAGACTATAACGGAATTAAAGAGAAAAATAAGACGAGTAAAATGATGTAATTTTCATAAAAAAATATTATAGTATAAAAAAGTTATGAATGTATGAAAAAAAGAGGGGGTAAGTTAGTACATAAATCAAATTACTAATCTACCCCTCATCAGATTTTTTGAATAATGCCATGTGTCACATTCAGATTGGATGTTTAGAGTTAATGAGTTATTGCTCTAAGGAAGGGTTATAATTTGATCACAATTATTTATATATATATATATATATATATATATATATATATCTGTGATTGTGTTAAAATCGAGCTCGCCTCGTTTCTTATTTGTTATTTATTCAACTAATTAATTTAAATATAATTATATTTATATATATTGATAATTGTAAATGTGTTTATATATATATATATAGGGGAGGATTTATAAGAAAACCATCATTTTAGAGAAAAACTAAGAAAACTAATCAAAATCATTACAAATTAATTTTGTTTTTCATTTTTTCTTTTTTTGTTTCCTTTTATTATAAGATAAAGAAATGTGAAAAAAGAAAGAAAATATAAAAAATATATGTATTTTAGGTTATTATATATACGTAACTTGTATGCTACACATACTGATTACATATATGTAACTTTATAAAGTTACATATGAAACTTTTTGAGTTACATATATGTAACTTCGTGATCTATATATTTTTTTTCAAAAATTTCTTTTTTATTTTTACATTTCTAACCTTATAATAAAAAATTATGATAAAAATTTTCAAAAATTTTATTGGTTAGTATGAGTTTTTCTTGGTTTTTTCCAAAGTGATGAGTTATCTCATGAACCTTCATATATATATATATATATATATATATATATATATATATATATATATATATATATATATATATAACATAGTAGCCTGTTACCCTACACGAGTTTAAAAAAATATTAAATAATAGATAATAAAATTAAGAAATCATATAATAAATTCTAAAATAAAATATGATAATATTATATTTCTTAAACTATTGTTTCCTGAAAAATTTTATTTTACCATTTTGTTTTAAAAAAATTATTTAAAAAGTTTTATTATTTTTTTACAAATATATGTGCTAGCTAGTTCTTTGTATTATACAAATTAAATAAAAAATATTAGATATTTATTGGTAATATTTATTTTCTCAAATATTTTGATATAAAATTTGATTGAAAATATGTATAAAAAATAACATTCGAAATAATATAATTTATTTATAATATTGTTATCTAACAAGAGAGATATGTGTTTAATAAAAGATATAAACAAAAAATTAAGTGCGAGGATGTTTTAAAATTTTGATATTTTAATTTATTTTTTATCATAATTTTGTACATAATAACAATTATTATGCAAGTATATAGTAAACATATTAAATAAATATTATATTAAATAAATATTTTGTATACTTAGGTTTAAATTCTCGAGTCTACTTGAGCTTAATAAGTAAAGCATAAACTCAAACATTGTTTATTAGTTTAAACCCTTATAAGTTAATTGTTTTTTTAATAAAAAAACAAGGTATTATGATGAACCAGGTTGGGTAGGGTACATGGGAAGTCAAGGCCGGCTCAAACCTTTTAGTGGCTCAAAGCAGAGTATAGCTCATCACTACCTTTTCATTATATACATTTAGTCATCTTTGAGGTTTGTTCTTTTATACGATCGAATTGGCTCAATAAAACCTTAAAAAATATATATAAAATCTAAATCTATCGTATGATTTTGGATGGTTAGTAAGTTATGGGTCATAATAGATGTGATTGAAAATTGAGATTTCTTATATTTCTACCAAGCCATAATATACATTAACATTGATTTAGTCTTCGACTTTCTTAGTAGATATAAAATCCGTTTAACTGTACGACTCGATATTGTATGATGGGTTGTTATCCCTTTTACATTTAACAGTCTCAGTTTAAATCTATACTATATAATAAAAGAATAACAATACGCCACGTGTCGTTATTTTAGTCTATCCACATCACATTTGACACGTGGCATATATATAGGCTATCCATGTGGCATGTTTAACAAATTTAGAAATTAATTTCATTTAATACAATAAAGTCAAATTTCCAAAATTAAGGAAATACAATTAATATTCATATTTTAAAATATTAATGAAAATATAATCATTTCAAACTTTACATTTTCAATTAATAATTTTGAAAATTCAAAATTTTAAATATTATTGTTATTTGTATTGTTTAAAATGATGTTTAGATATTTATAAAATATACTTTTATTTTCATATTTTAAAAATTTTATATTATTTGTATATCAAATTTTCTATCATGATTTTTTTGTAATGCTTATTTTTTATACAACCCTGTGTAATACACAGGCCAATAAGCTAGTGATATTAATAAATTAAGAACCGGGTCCCTATCAAACTACTTGACTCCAATGCCCTTGATGCGTGTGTGTGCTTGTGTGTCATATTTTATTAAATAAAATCATTAATTGATTGAAAATTATGTAGGAAGGTACACTTTATTTCTGTTGCAAAAATTGGGTTTTCTTTTTCTTTTTCTTTTTTTTTTGTGTAATGAGAAACTTTTATTTATTTAATTAAGAGTAAATTACGGTTTTGACCCATGTGGTTTAAGTGTTTTAACTATTTTGGCTCAAAATATAATCTTATATCTATTTAGCCCCTGTGGTTTAGACAACTATCGGTTTTGGCCCCTCAAACTTCACTTTTATAACGGTTTTGGCCCAAAATTTAACTATGGTTGGAGGCCAAAAACGTTAGTTGTCTAAACCACAGGGGCTGAATTGGTAGAAGATTCTATTTTGGGCCAAAATAGTTAAAACACTTAAACCACATGAGCCAAAACCGTAATTTACTATTTAGTTAATCACATATTCAACCCATGTAATATATAAAAACATGTTCAAAGTTGCTGTAAAACTAAAAACAGATGATAGTCCTTGAAACATTTTTAAAATTTTGGTTTCGTTTGTTTAACCAATATTTTTACTTAACGATAGAGGATCTTCGGTTGCTAGTCGCCGGAAACCGGACGATGAAGTCAAGGTCTATTCCTTAACCAACGTATCATTATTATTTTTGAAGTTTTTTAAAATAAAATCACTAAATATAATTTTTCAAAGTACTAAATTACTCATGAGATGATAACTTCTTGATGGTTTAAAGTCGCACCGATTTGTAAATTTCAAAATGTTTTCTCAATTTTAAACAATAATATTACGACTTTTGTACACCAACCAATAAACAAGTTTTTTAAGGAATTGCTCATGATTAATAGCTACAAGATGAAATTAGTTTTACTAAATGGGTTGCAAGATCATGTGAATTAATACATAAATGGCTGCAAGATTATGTAATATACCATCCAATCAGTTGTATTTAATGGCCACAAGATCAACATAAAGTCATAAACCAACCGTAAATGGCTACAAGATCAACTAATACCAACCTAAAATGGTTGCAATATCAAATTTTTACCAACTCAACCAATACATACAATGAGATGCTCTTTATTATTAGATACACGTTAGTAGCACATTGAAACATTATCATGATTAAACACATACATATTAACACATGCATTTGAACAGGATTATGATCAAACATGTACATATTATAACATTAGAAAAGGATCATGATAAAAAATATATATAGTTTAACTCGTTAAAAGAGGGTCATGATCAAATGCATACTCATTAACACAAGATTAGAGAAAGATCGTAACAAAATTAAGCTAATAACAACCATCGAATTTCAATTTCAACTATATCGATGGTTGTTAGGTTGGTTCCTATCATGCACTTCAACCTTCAAATTAAAAAATATAAAAAAAAAATTGTTAATGGAGGTTGAAAGAAGTCGATTGACAGTGTAGGTTTGAAAACGGTGACGACGAAGCGAAAGCTAATGCTTGACCGAAATTTAGGAGATGCATGGAAGAAGCATGTCATGTGGAATTGAAAAAAACATCAATACCTCATTTCTAAACGATTGACTTACAAATGTTTGGCCTAGGGACGAAAATTAATGAATAATAAAATAAAAGGACACAAATTACAACTTTTATTTTACTTTATAAACAAAAATTGATCTTAAATGGAAACGTTATAGACAAAAATTACAGTTTATTCTATTATTTTTATATAATACTTTAACTTGTATATATAAGATACATATCACATGTTATATTGTATGATATTTTATTACCGCCATTATTAATTATCTTTCTATACTTATAATATTTTAACATAAGTAACCGTTAGATATTTAATATAAAGTCTTGTCTTCATTATTGTATAATGTCGACACCTCTATGAGTCGACGGGGGAACAACGACTTGTAGTTTTTGCAATAACTACAAATTTCCTTATAGTTGAAAGGGAGGGGTAGCTGGAAAAAGTGGCTTTTGAAGGAGATCAAAAAATAATATCAAATTAATAATTTATTTTAATGCATCAAGTCGACGGTATTAACACTATATTTGACTAAATGAATGAATTATATTATATTACGTCCCATGCCATCATATCCCACTAGGATATATGGCCATCACTCCTCAGTCCTCATGCATGTTTTATTATTTATTTATTTAATATTTTTTATGTTATACGTGATCATCAATCTCTTGTTTAAGTGTGTATGTATATAAGGATTGTATCATGTAACAATCCGATTTTAGAGATAGAATCTTTAAACTCTATCTGAATCATTTGGATACTTAGCTTGAAAATATATGTGTGTGTTACATATTAAACCTGAATAAAAAACTGGGTTTAAATAAACAAATGTGGTTTAATGTTAATCACCTATTTATTTTTAAGATTTCAAATAGATGACGTACATATATAGGATTTAAGGGTATAATATCTAAAATCAGGTTTTCACATGATACAATACCCTATATCTATGTATATATCATCTTAATAAATCAACATACAAAATTTTGCATAGATTTTGACTTGCTAATCGAAGAAAAAAAAATGTATGTACATACAAGTTAGATATATTATATAATATAAGATCATATATGTTGATAATTTACAACCTGTTTATTTTTACTTGAGCATGATATAAATTATTATAGTTTTAATTTTTCTCAAATTAACAATGCATATTAAGCTTTCAAAATGGAAATAACGTGGAACAATCATAATAAAAAATAAATTAAAATCATTGAATAAAAATCAAGTGATATTACGTATATACGTGGGATCCTTGCAACCAAATACGTATCCATAGATCCTTTTCCATCGTACTTATTTTCTACGATCCAAGTCATCAAGCTAAAAGCTAGCCTATTACACGTACTATACCCAAATTAATTTTTCTTCCTTTTCTAACCGAATACACACACTAACTACTTTTGTGTTAACCAACTAAAAGTCATCATTAAATAAGGACTGTGATGTTGTGTGTATATATCTATATATATCATTTAAAAACCCGATCTTTGAAATAATACATTTAAACCATGTCTGGTTCATTGCTTTAAAATTTTGAAAATAAATATATGATCCATATTGACTCATATTAAAATTGATTTTTTTATTGAAAACCCAATTTTTTATTCAATTTGAATATAAACCACGTATTTATTTTTAAAATTTCAAATCAATGACACATATATAAAATATGATTTAAAAGTTTTTTCTCTAAGATCAAGTTTTCACATAATATATATATATTATCAAGTTTGCGGCTTATTGTAAGAATAAAATGATATAATTACATATATCATCCTCTTTTGAGGTCTAATTACATATATACCCAACTGAAAATGTTTAATTACATATATACCCAACTGAAAAAATTTAATTACATATATACCCAACTAAAAAATTTAATTACATATATACCCAACTTTACTATCTTTACGCATTGTGACAAACATACCCTTTTAGTAATTGAATTCCAAACACACATATGTAAATCCGATACGTAAACACCACATTCGTTCATCGGCCTCCTCCATACGACTGAAGCTCCGTCAATTGAAAATGAAAAAAAGACACGAAAAATGAGAGAGAGAAAGAAGCAAAAACACTAAAAAAAGAAAAAAAACGTAAAATAAGGGTATATTTAAAGCAAGGGTAAAATAGGTATAACAATTCTTTTATAATAAGAGTAAAATAGTAATTTTTTAATTCGTTTTAATTAAAATGGGTATATTTGAAATTTTAGCATTAAAGGAGAGGATATATGTAAATAAAATTTTGGATTGTGTATATATGTAATAAATGAAATTTATAGGGGATATATGTAATTGCCCCAAATAAAATTTATTGAAATTTAGGTATGTTTGTTTTTCATAACCCTATATGCACACGCAACGACTTCTGTGGTATTATTAGTTCGTACGTCCAACTGAAAGTTATCTTAAGAGTGCAAACTTCCAATCCCTTGATTGTGATATGTTTTTAGGTTAAGAGGTTTTTTGTGTAATAAAAAAATAGTTCAGTGAAAATTTGCATTTAGTGTGCAAGCATGATAATGGATACAAATGTAAACAAATTGAGTTGCACATAATCTGTCTAAAATTAATTCATTAAAAGCTTCAATCAAGCTAACCATAAATGAATACACAAGCCTTAAATTAAGTTTGTTTATCAATGAGCTCAACCATTAATTTTATTTTTTTTTTAACGGCAATTTGGATCACTGACGGGTCATAGACCCACCCGATCATATCCACACCCCATAGGAGGAAATCCATCATAGGTGAGAGAAAACCCCCTAGCCTAGCATGAAACCCCTATTTTGTCCATACCAGGACTTGAACCCGTGACCTCCCCAATATTGAAGCCACATGGTACCTCCCCTCAACCGCTTGAGCTAAGGATCATTGGTAACCATTAATTTTATACATACATGAAACATGGATTCTGGTCTTATAATAATACACTCTTAAAACGATAATCAATGTATCTTTGTCAAGATCAATTTAAATTTTTGATTTTTTTTCAAACATAGTCGTAACGCATGTAAAACACTTTCTTCTTTTATTTGTATATTTAAATTCATTAATGTTTTAAGAGTTAGCATGTTGCAGGTTTTTGTATCTAAACATTTACACTGATGCAAGTCAAAAACTTATAACGATTTTAACTTTTAAATATTGATGAATTCACACATACACATAAAAGAAGTGTTCCACATATGTTACAATGGTGTTAAAAAAATCAAAGATTTGGAATGGTCTTTACAAAGTTATAGGGGTTATTGTTTTAATAGTGAGTTATTATTTGAATACTTATAACTTATGATATATTATGGTATATATATAATTATCAGGGGCGTCTCCGAGAATTCGAGTGCCCCGTGCGAAAAGGGAAAAAAAGGCCCCTTAGATAATTTTTTTTATATATAATGACTAATGTTGTGACAATTAACGTATCAGATACATACTTCTTCTTTTTTTTTCTTTTTGGGCTGGCCGAATGAGCCTTGTAGATGTGCCTGTTGTTTTTTTTAATCATTTATTGGACCTTTTAGTTTAATCTATAGAATGTTATAATGGGACAATTGAATTTTTATAAAAAATATATAGTATATATAAAATTTTTTTTATAAAATTGTGTCCCTAAAAACGATGAGCCCTGTGCGGGAGGGGGGTTTGCACCCTCTCCAAGCCGCCCCTGATAATTATAATCTTAGTTTTCTTTTATTTAGGAATTTAAATGGTATATATGTTTTTCATTAAAGCAAATAATAAGATCGATTGAGTTAACTATGGTGCCATCGCATAGGTTTAAATCTTGGCACCCCTATTTTATTGCATATTGTATTTCATGTTTTATTTATTAGTTTTGCTACCTTTTTGTATCTTTCTTTTTCCTTTTTTCTTCTCTGTTACATTTTTGTTTTTTTACAAGTTAATTAACATGCAGTAATTAATTAGTTATTTAGAGTTAACTAGGTTATTAACCCGTACACAACATGGAGTTGTATAAATAATAAACGTTTGTTAAATTGATTACTTATAAAAATTAGAGATAGATAAAATAAACTTTTTAACATTTTATAAAAGGAAAAATAATATAATTTACAAATCTTTAAACACTTCTTTATATTCAAGATTGTATATACAAAAACAATATTGTAATAAATATTTGATATGATGAAAATTACTTATTACATATAATAAAAAAATATAACAAATTAAAGTTTCCCTTAATATGTTGATTAATTTTATTTAAGAAAGAAGAAATAAAAAATCACTAAAATGTGTTAAATATGATAGTATGAAGTATGAACTAAATATTGACAACAAATGTTTTAAAAATCATAATTAATAAAGTGTGATTATTATAAGTTTAATAATCATACGAACCACATATCAAAAACTATATGTTTTAAGATAATAAATACGTATAAAATTAAGAACTAAAGCTTAGTTTTTAAAAAGAAACAACATATTCATTATTATTTAACATATTGCATTTTTACCATCTAACGACATTAAATTATTAAAAATTATAAATATCCGTAGGTAATAACTATTATCATTATTTTTCATTTTTTAGCTAGAATTTAAATATTTTGAATTATGTATCTTGATAATTCAAAGTATGAAATAATAATTATAACTTTTGACATGATTGTAATTTAATTCACATTTAAAGATAATTTGACTTAATTAATTTGCCTCATTTAAAGTATGAATTAATTATCTATACTACTATATAATACATATTAAAAGGACAGAATAGTAATTTGCTTAAATCTCTTAAAATTAAGAGTTTTACAACTCTTATAGCATATGATACGACTTTTTAATTTAATGTAAATGTTTATTTGTGTTTTCACTTTGTCCCACATTGGTAGATTTTAAGAATTTAAGTGAGATATAGTGATTATAAAAGTAAACCCTTCAAAACAAATAAATCACTTCTTGACATTTTTGGTACATTTGGACTTTTATGTTAGTAGTTAAAGTCACTTTTAGTTAATTATCAAGTTAAAAAAATTGTTTTTGTTATGGTTCTGACTAAGAATGAAATATGCAAACATTTAAAATTGTCCAACTTAAGTGTTGTATTTCTCGCTGCAACGCGCGGGTACTAAACTAGTATTTATTAAATGAAATTAATTTTTAAAATGTCTAGAATTAATATAGTATTGACATGTGGCAAACATATGATATGGATAACCTAAATTGATGTCATGTGGCACAAATATGATGTGGATATCCAAAAATGATGTCATGTGGCCAATTGTTACTCTTTTATTATGTAGTATAGATATAGATGATACAAACATATATGTAATTAAATTTACATTATATATCTATTTTTTTATTATTTAATAGGAGAGAAAAATTGAAAAATAAAAGTGAGCAACACATAAAATTTGACGTGTGTAATTTTAATTTAATAGGAGAAAAAATGGTAAAAGAAAGCTAAAAAATACTATATAATAACATAACCGACTGATGTTGAAGAATCAGCGGATGTATATGATACTTGGGCTCCGGGAGGAGGAGATGTAAGAAAAATCACCAACTTGACGCTTAGCCCCAGTATCATATTTGGTTATTATATATATATATATATATATATATATATATATATATATATATAAATGAGATTTTGTGCCATCGGCTCTAAACAATCTTGTTTTTTTGAACATGAAGAAATAAAGAAAATATTTTGTTGCGAATGAACAAGATATTGAGGAATTGTCCATAAGTAAAATCATAATTATTGATACGGGCCTTTTCCAGTCTTTAATGTAAAACTTGGCTCAAATAATGATGTAGAAGTAAGAAACTTTTTCAAGTATAAAGATTTGTAATGATTCTTTATGGATTCCCTCTCTTTCCTTTTTTCGTCCCCATGTCACATGACCTTTCAGTTTGTTGTAATAAAGCTTGGACCACGATAATGATCGTGTGATTAAAATCACATGGGACTAGTTAGATGATGATGATGAATCCAATTTACAATTTTTATAAATAAGTGAGATTTGATAGAGTTTGTAAGTGAGAGTTAGAATTTAAAGTGTTACCCTATATAAAAATCAAAAAGAAAAAACTAAGAAAAAAAACGATACCATTTCTCGACACACTCATGCGGGGGTGGCCTGGAGTGCTCAAGAGTGTCAGCCCCTATAAGACACACTCCACACTCCCAACTCACAAGGTATACTGCATTACATAATCTAAGGATATTAAATAATCAATAGATGTTCAACGTCAACTGTTTCCCCACAAATAGTATGTACGAGAAAAAAACCACATTAATCCCTCTTAGATGGTTATTACTTATTATGATGTTTGGAGTTGGTTTAAGGTAGAGTTTGAAGAGAGAGATAGAAGCAAAACATAGTTGTAATTAATTAAGGAGGTTTCAAGAATCATTGGCTAATTCACCAATTCACTACAAGAAAATGAGTTTTCAGCAACGACACCTATAGTTAGAGAAGACTATTGGGTAATCGAGTGCCGATTTCCCCTCTAGTGATCACTGCTAGAGAAGACTACGTACGTCCTCTACTTGTGATATGCGAAAAGTAGAATAGAGAGAGTTAGTTGATTACGTCATGATGACATGCTTGTAAATTAAATTGGGACGAAAAATTAAATAACAACAAATTAAGAAAAATTACTTAGATTGTATAAAAAACATTAAATTAAATAACAACAAGTTAACGTTATTGCATGCTTTAAAATAACTTAGACTCTCAGTTTGTTGTCATATGCATAAGTAGCATGCATGTCAAATTTTCACTTTCACACCTTTTTTTTCTTTACTTTATATTATGTCCATGTTTGCTAAAACTGTACCAACTTCGAGGGAAAAAAAAAAACCATCTTTCACCCTTTAGCTTCGACTATAAATTAAGGGTTGTGTTATTCACACACCCACCCCATCCACCTCACACCCCTTATACGCCTCGTATATGTCTATACGAGGCGTATAGGGAGACAATTATTGGGTGTCAGAATTTGTCAGTACCAATGATTGAGGGCCTATACGTGGCGTATAGACCTACACACGTCGTATAGGTCATATACACGACTCTATATGTGGCCAATCATTGGGTGTCAGTGCCAATGATTGGGACCCTATACTAGTAGCTAGTATAGATCTATACGCGGGGCTATACGCCACGTATAGATCTATATGAGACGTATATGGTCGGTGAGGGTGTTGAATTAAAAAAGAGGGGTGTGTGAATAACCGGTCCCTAAATTAATTCGATGCACAAATCCTATAATGCAAACAAACTACGTACCCTTTAAGGCTTTAATTACCTTTTTGTCCTCTAAATGCTGGATTATTGTCGGTTTTCATTCCATCGCAAATCTTCAGGATTTTTTAAAAACTAAGTCAATATATAAAAAAAAAAATTAATAATGTTTTTTTTTACTTATTCACATGCCAAACTCGAGCCGACTTCCGAGCCTAAACGAGTTTTATGCCATGTATGTTGCGATATAATAATTTTTAGAAATTGATTTAATAGAAAAAATATATATAATAACAATCAAAAGAGACACCATGTGATATAAAAAAACAAATAAAATTAAGATGACTTGGTTATAAAGACCAAAACACAAATAAAAACAACTATATAATGATACTGATGTTCTTTAGTCGTTGACAGTTTTATTTTTCTCTGTATCATCACGTTATTGTTAGTCAATAGTCGCACAATTGTTGCTATTTTCTAAACCAACAAACAGAAAAAATGAAATTATTTATATACTACCGAGGATAAACATTAAAGTTTATAAACTTGAGTAGATGAAAATAACTTTTTATAAAACTACAAGAAAAGTTTTACAAATTTTAAAATTTAAGGAGTTTAGTCGTTAAGAAGCAATTATAATTGAGTTATATAACGTTATCGATATAAATAATGCATTGCATGAATTAAAAAAAAAATGTTGAACCATGAAAAGAAAGGCAACTACCTTCCATGAGGTTTGTTGCATTGGCGGGGAGCCGCAAATAACGTGTTGTACCGGCAAGACGCCGTGGCATCTGCGTTTTTCACGCCTTTTCCACCGGTAATTTTGTGTTCTTTATTTTTTAAATAGTTAAATTCTACTTTGACTTTTTAACGATAAATCTTATGTTTGAAAATCTCTAAAAATAATTGCTTTTGAATCAGTATGAACTATTTTTAGTAAACTAATCTTACGTTTAATTTTCATCACCTGTCTTCGATAATTTAGGTGTCATGTACGAATACTAAAAATAGGTCCCGCGTATATAAAAGAATTCATAACTTGACAATTATTATGATAACAATAACATGATAAATAATATAAAAACAATTTTGTTGTAACAAAATTATGTCTTTCACATATCTAAACACATCCGGATGCTTTTTTAACATTCTTTAAACTAAAATTGTTGATCAAATCATGCATATAAAAATCAAAATTTCATACCCCTAAAAAAAGAGCCTTGTACGGTTGCACGTTTTGCACATGCTTAAAGTCGTCCATGATATTTATATATAGGAAATAAATGGTAAAAAGGAGGTAAATAGGTGATCTATTAATAATACATTCCAAGAGTTTGAAGTATAAAAATTTTCTTATAAGTGGATCGAGGACATATTGATAAATTCATTAATTTTAATTAGTATCTATAAAGGTTATATTAATTACCCAATAATGTAATAGCTAATCTATATTATATAATAAATAAAGGTTTCATCATAAGTCATATTTTTAATATTTTAATTTTTTTTTGAAAAATATATGACATATCAGTTATAATAAATAAATCTTAATTTTATTTATTTATTATGTGTAATAATAAACAAGTTTTTAACTTAGTTAGTTAGCAAGAATATGATGAAAAAAAATGTAACTATCTCTTATTCTTTTTCTTAAATCTAATAGAAAAATGAGATTATATGAGTTCAAAAAAATATGTGTACATATACTATCATTTTGTTAAAAAGAATAAGCTAGACACAAAATACATTTATTATTGCTTGATCAAAAGTTAAAGTTCATCAGATTTTATTTCTAAACCAAAAATTTTTAAAATTAAATGTATTATTTTAAACCAAATATTTGCACTAGGAAAATTTTTGTCAAACTAAAAACAAGCTTAATCGATCATAAGTTTCAATCTTCGATATCTGTTCCCATCCTCGTTCTTTTTTAACACAAAGATTCTTCGTTTAAAACGGGTTCAAGCTCCTCATGAAGAACAAGTTTATAATATTTTTCTACCTTTAATTTATAAGTAACAAAAAAACTTTACATAAAAAGCATGACAAGGGTCACGAAACCACAAAAAGCCATAATGTGGATCACATCGACTCTACATGAGGCAACAATACATAGACAAGAGTACATGCTATACGAAGACACTAATTATTTGTAAAAGATGGTAAACTTGTCAAATATGTATATAAATTATTATATATGAAAAAGATTATAATTTTGTGAAGACTGTAAATTTTATATAGTTGTATTTAGTTTATTTGATGTATAAAAAATACACAAAGGAAATAACTAAACCGAAAAATATATATATAATAAGCTAAAAGTATTAAAAAAATTATAATTTTGAAAAAATAAATAATTAATTATATTTAAATAATTTTAGAACAAATAATATATTATAACTGTTGAAAAGCATAAAGAAAAAAAAAGCAAAAAAAAAAAGTAAAAGAACTGAAAGTGATAGTATAAAAAGAAAAAGAAAAGAAAACTATTATATATTAAAGATTTTATATTTAGTCCTTTAGGTAGGTACGTAATTAAATAGTTATGTTGCACAAAAAAAAAGTTGACATAATTTTTAACACTGAGTAGTAAAAAAATAAGAAATATTAATGTTTAATATAATTAACGAAGTTTAAGTAACTGCAAAACTTAAAGTTAAGATATATATATAAAAGATGTTTCATGCTAGTTTTTTTTTATTATAATGTTAATAAGATAAGAATTCAAAGATTTTGTGGCTTTTTTTGTGTGTGTAAAGCATCTGTTCAACAACTGAGTCCAAAAGTTTGAAGTATTCCAGAAACATTTGAACATTCTAGGAACCTCTTACTCCCGGCTTGCCACTCACGACTCTGTCACTCGGTCAGGATTACGCTATTCACGACGGCTTCCACCTAATTTCACTTTCACACCACTATTCTCAACATATTTCACTTTGGTCCCCTTGTTTTATATTTTCTTCTTTCAAACCTACCCACTTGTCTCAAACGTCAACTCCCTAGTGCCGTGTCGCTAAAGCAGAAAAATGTCATTTTCGTCTTTCACACATCTTGGTCAAACTAAAATAAGTCAGCACTTTGCCACCTACAAATACCATCTCTACATTCAACTTCTTCATTCATTCAATCCAAATTTGCATTTGCTTACAAAACACTACTTTCTTTATTGGGTAATTTCACATTCATACCCCCACAACAAATCTTTCTAGTCCCATCTTTCTTTGTTTTTAATTTTGGTTGTTTGTGATTAAATCAAACATAAGCACGTAATATTAAAACATGGTGTTTTTACCGATGAAGAGATCAAGAGAAGAAGTAAACGACACGACCATAACAGGCATGGCAAATTACTTGATGCTTCTTTCAAGGGGCACCACAAGCACCGAACCGTATGTTGTCGATTCGGTTAGCCGGGTTTTTGAGTGCAAGACATGTAACCGTCAGTTCACGTCTTTTCAAGCACTCGGGGGACATAGAGCTAGTCATAAAAGGCCTAGACTTGCCGATTGTTACATGACGGGTAATCATGACGAGAGCTTAGCATCTAAGCCCAAATCACACAAGTGCTCAATTTGTGGGCTAGAGTTTGCTATAGGACAAGCGTTGGGTGGACATATGAGGCGGCATAGGGCGGCGATGACCACCGAGGACCACTCTCTTCCACCGATTGAGTTGTCATCACCGTTGGTGAAGAAAGTGAACAGCAAACGGTTTTTCTGTTTGGATTTGAACTTGACGCCATTTGAGAATGATTTCGGGTTTAGAGTTGATGATGAGAAGGTGACTCCAATAACCGTTGATTTTTTCTAATTATTTGAGTTTGATATATCATTATTATTGAGGATGCATTTTTATTTAATTTTTTTTTCTTCCTTTTTTTTTTTTTCCTTTTTTTGTAAATTAGAGTATGTTGTATATATATGAGGCAGACAGAATATTAGAGTAGATTGTATATGTGACCATTAAAACTTTACTATACTTGGCGTAACATCGGTTCTCTTTATTTTTAATACTTACTTCATGAATTTTAAAAAACAAAATATTGAGTTTTATGCTTGGACTGCAACAAACACACATACATATACATATATGTATATATATAATATGGTTGGTAAGTAAAATCTGAAAACACCAAGGGGAAGAATGTTTTGGGTTGGAATTAGCCAATCCCTGGTTGCTACAACAAAAATATAAAGAAAAAGAGTATTGTTTTTTAAGATTTAAAACCTCACTACCACATATTTTAATTGTAAATATATCTTAAAGAATAATCGCAGTTTACTACACATCTAATATATATAAAGCAACTGAAAAGAGTATGTTTATATGTGCTTGTCTTGGGTTGCATTTTTCGACTGGATTTAAAAGAGATTATCAATATATGATATTGGTAATATTAGTTTTAATTTTTTTTTTTTTTTGAGACAACCAGCCAACTACCCCAAAAAATAATAGGCCTAAAATTGAACCGTCCCAAAACATTCCGGAAACCACCCAAGAAATAACCAAAAACCCGCCCCGAATAATATCTGAAACCGCCCCTAAAAACCATTAATTCAAAATTTCAAACACAAACCATATATGATGTAAAAGAATTTTAGCATAGAAATTCAACTGGTGAAGAAATTTGTGTTTAATCAAACATTTAATGATTGATCAATTAGATATAAACCTGACAATCTTGACCTATAGTAAGATAAATTGATAGATTTAGTCAAACAATTATTTTACTTTGGGTTAAAATGTGTAGCATTATGACACTAAACGGGTTGAGATAGGTAGTACTTTAACACAATGCGAGTCAAGATGGATAACTTGAAAATTATGTGAATATAATTGATTTAAACATGTAAGAATAATAAATAATGCATTTGATGAGAAAATCATTAAAAATAAATTATTTGTTTTATTACAACTCATTTAAAATTGAAATAAATTGATTTTTTTTAAAAGCGACCCATTTAGACACAAGATAATTTTGCTTAAAACTCACCCTGACTCGTTACTCAACCCAACCCGTCTATTCTGCCAGACATAATTAATGTTCCAATACCAAATTACTCGTAATATAATAAAATCATTATCTAATCTTCCTATCTAATAATTGATTCCAAGAAAATGCCACATGGCATTCTCTAATTAATTCAAAAAAAAAATTTATTTTTAAATATAAAAATAGCCATTAATGATATACATTGTTTACATAAATACACTAAATCAATCTATCTATCTATACTAATAAATAAAGGTTTTTGATGCCACATGTCAAGTTTCTAGGGCATTTCAACCTTTATTTGTCGCATCTCTCTCCTATTAAATACATGTAATATTAAATAATAATAATATTAAATATACTTTTTAAACATTTTCAAAATAAAAAATATTTTTTAAGCATTATAGTATATTAATATTAAGAACACACTTTTTTTTAAAAAGATTATTATAAATTATAAAATTTTCAAAAACAATTATTTGAAACACCATGTTTAAAGAAAAAACAAATTATAAAAAAGTTGGTGTTTAAATAAACAATATTATTACATAATGCTTAAAATATTAAATCATATGAAATTGCAACGTGTTTTAAATTAAAAATAATATTATAATTTCTAAATTTAATTGATAATTATTCATTATATTTCTTTATCTGATCTGTGCAATACACGGGGTATTAACTTATCTATCTTATATAATAAATAAAGGTTTTTTCTTCGCCACTTGTCATGCAATGAAGCGTGTTTTACTATAATTTCCCTCCTTAAATTTAGAGTATTAATTCATTTATTAACAACATTTATTAAGAGTAATAATTAATAAATTTGACCAACTATTATATTAATTAATTTTCTTAAAAAATCTAATTTTTAATTCTTAATTTTTCATATGTTTTAATATTAATTGTAATTCAATTTAATTTAACCATGTTAAAAAAATCTTTAAAATCCGGTCTATATATTAATAAAGTTAATATTTATCAATTGCTTATAAATATTACTACACAATTTAAAAAATATATTATAAAAATTTGATAAAACAAAATTTATAATTATCATATCTTCCTATCTAATAATTGATTCCAAGAAAATGCCACATGGCATTTTCTTATTAATTCAAAAATAAATTTTTATTTTTAAATATAAAACTAACCATTAATGATATACATTGTTTACATAAATACACTAAATAAATACTATTAATTATGCAAATTTAAAAGAATGTAATAAAATTATTTTATCATGCAAATATATGAATACATAGTTATAAAATCACATATTTTTATTTATAAATCCGTGTAATACACGGGTGTATAACCTAGTGATATAATATACCAGTATCCTGTATCTCTCACGATCGATTAGATAATGTAATGCGATCTAATCCCAAATTATCAAAGTTGTTTTACTAACCGATTACAATTAACCATGTTATTACCTATTAGCATCATCAATTTATTCTCGATGGTTATTTTTGTTAATTTAAACAAATCACATGCACCAATTATGTTATTTGTTCTAAATAAATCAAATGAAATTTCCATTCTTTTTTACTTGATCTCATTTTGTTAATGAAAATTAAACTTGCCGGCCCAAGCCTTTAATAACAGTCCATTAAAGAGACGCTATTATTTAATAAGTTTGGATTGGTTTGGTCATCTTTTTTCTTTGTTATGGGCCATAACGGGCCATTAATTCTACTCTTGCTAGGTTTGAAGATTTTAGGCTTTAGCTAGTAGACCCTGGGACGGCCCATTAGCCGGATATGTGATGAATAAAAACATGCATCTAGAGTAGAGGTGGGCAAAAAAACCAAAACCGTAACCGTAATCGGAACAGACAACCTGAACCGGAATCGGTGGGTACAAACGGGTCCGGTTTTATAGACAAATTATAACCGAAACCGGAAAAACCGGAACTCGTTCCACTTGTACCCGGCCAAAACCCGAACCGGAACCGGGTATTGACTTTGTTGGCTGGGACTAGAACCTGTTGGAAGCGGAACCGGTTCCCAAAAACCTGATTTGTGCACGTCTAATCTAGAATTGTGGATAGAGATGGGGAAAAAACCCGGTCATACCCGAACCGATGGGCAACAGTCAGTTCCAGATTCTCAGAGAAATCGAAACCGGAACCGAATAAAGCGAGACCGGTTCCACCTTTACCCTGCAAAAGCTGAATCGGAACCGGCCAAAAGCCGGTTGGAACCGGTCAAAAATTGGAACCGAAACCGGTTATTGACTTTGTTGACCTGAACCATTTGAAACCAGAACTAGTTCCAAAAAAACCCAGTTTGTGGATCCTAAACCTATCTAGAAACGGTTCGCGTGAAACTAGTTTGGATCTGATTCTATTATTCTTAATAGCAACTCTTAAAATATGTAAAATAAAATGAAAAACACATATTTACCACTACATCCAAACCCCCACCCACAATTCGCCAGTTTAGTTTGTATATACTTTAAATCCGTTTTATGTTGGTTTCGATTCAGAATTGACACACTCAAAACATGCAAATTCACGTATGAGGAGATAAATTTCTATATGCTTAAAAACTCACTCTTTCTCATCCACTTCAACATTATAGAGTCAAAACATGGAAGGCCATGTTCTCACGTCAAACCCACTATTTCATACAACCTAGTCGGCTATTTGACCTGATAATGGGTGAGGGACGCCTAATGGTGGCGTTCACCATTTTTTTAGTCGGCTATTTGACCCGAGAAACTTGTAACTGACCAATAACCTATTGACCCTTACTCATTGACTCTTAACATAACTTGACTTGACCAAGCTATCACTTGCGTTATCAGAATCGCTTTTAAAACATATCTGCTTTCCCTCAAAATCCGGTTTCTACAAAAGAAAACAATATATATTTTTTTGAACGACAGAGGCACCGAAAGAAAATATTATATATATTTTTGAACGACAGAAGCACCCGTTGTGCTACCTTCAGTTGTCCTGAAGGTTGGTAGCTAAAATTGATTTCTCGATTGCCGTCCTGAAACCATACCCCCTGATAGGGTGTTCAGTTTTCGAATATGACTCGAATTAATTGTAATTCGATTCGAATTTTTCATATTCGAATTCGATTCGATTCGATTCGTAGTATAATATCGAACTTCGAATTTCATATCTTTTATTTGATTCGATTCGAAATTCGAATTTAAATTATTTATATATTTTTATTTTATATACACACGTAGTACTATATTTATAAATTATGATTTTTAGTTAGCTGGTTTAGTTAAAAAAAACTGAAAGACTACTATACAAATGTCAATATACTCATAATTTTAACATTTTTAAATACGCTAAACCTAAACATTCACAACAAAAGTGTCAATAATGAAGCTCAAAAAATTGATCATTTTGATTGTTAATTTTTAATATTTTGATTATTTGTTAATTTATGTTTTTTGTATGTTATCACGTACATTATATATTGAACTATTATCATTTTATAAGTTTAAATGATATTTCTAATATTACAACTTAAATGTTGGTTATTTGATAATTGGATGTTTAAGGTTTTGACTATTTGATATTTTGAACGTATAAAGATAACAAGTATAAACAAATTTTTAATTAAATTATAATCAAACCAATTAGAATTCTAATCGAATTCGGATCGAATTCGAATTCTGAATTCGAATAGAATCGAATTTCGAATTGGAGAACGAATTCGAATGCCCCTAAAAAATTCAAAATTCGAAATCATTCGATTCGAAATATTTGAGTTATTCGATCCGATGAACACCCTCACCCCCTGATGCACGGGAACTCCGTGTAATAAATAAACCCTTGCCCCCAATTGGTTCAAAACTCAAGATTAAGCTCAAGATTCCCAACTCATTTGGTATCCATCAATGTGTCACCAGTGAGACATGAACCCTGGTCTTCAAGGAGAACAAGCCAAGCCTTAATCTATAGGCTAACTTTGCTGGATAAAGAAAACAATATATATTTTAAAAGAATACGTATTCCTCTTTTTAATAAAGAAAAGTCGTACTTTTTGGATGTGTGTAAACAACACTAGATTAGAGAAAGTTATGTATGCTAAAACTGCGTTTAACATAATTAATCCAAACCTCTTTCAATTGCTGCATGATATAAACCTACCCGTTATAATACACATAGCCAAACCACAAATAAATAAATAAATAAATAAATAAATAAATAAATAAAATACAATCACGTTATTTTGTAACAAGCTGAACTATTAATCATCTAGAAAACTGTCGGGAGATACGGAAACTAACTTGTCTTAATGGGGATGTATTGTCTTCTCATGTCATATATGGGTAGGCAAAATTATGTTACTCTGTTTGTCAACAACTACAAAAGTTATTTTAATATTAGGTATTTAGTAAGTCTCATAAAACGGATAGGTTAGTTTAAAATCTAAATTTTAGAACTTCCTGTTTGGTTCTAATGAAAATAGATCACACTAAAATGTTGGTGTATTAAAAAAATCAAAATAAGTTCATCTTCTATATTTTCCTTTTTAACGCCTAATAATGATAGGGATTTGATTTTTTTTACATGACTCATAACAACAAGAACTTTACATGCATTTGTGTCATTGTGTGTTTTGTGTTCGGCATAAAAAAGTTGACGTCAACATTTGGTCAAACCATACGAACACGTTTAGCTAAATTGATCATGCTTAACGCATTCACAGGTTGAATTTAATAATAATAATAATAATAATAATAATAATAATAATAATAATAATAATAATAATAATAATAAAAAATAATAATATTATTATTATTATTATTATTATTTTGCCAAAAATTTAAAAATGAAATTAACATAACATTTTATATAACTTAAATAGTTGTTTTATATTCACTCATAACATTTTATGATTATATTTGTGTCGTGTTTAGATTCATTTTTCTAACAAAATTTTCGAATTCGTGTTTAGTTGTGTGTTTATAAAATTTTGGGTTCAGATCGCCTTGGACCATCTAATCGGCACGATAATGCTCACCCATTTGAAACTATTTTAAGTTACCAAAATTTTATATTACGACCTAAATTGTGTTGTGTAACGTGAATCAACCAAAATAACCTGTTGTATAACTTAAAGAGAGTTTAATTGACCAATAAATAACATTTTAACCTTATCAACTAATTTCTTACTTAATTAAGCTTAATGAATTGCCACACATGCATATAGTATTTAAATTACAAAATTATATAAATTAAAAAGAATAATATGTTTATATGATCCAAATAATTTAAATATATAAGATACATGTTTTTATAATCACACATATAAATAGAAAATCCATATAAGCTTATTTATGACATCATAAAAAATGTTGCAACAAAACTATAAATTAAATACTTTGTGATCCTAGCTAGTTCACTCTATATATTATGTTCGAAACGTCTATATCGACCCTCTATTGTTTTTTACAAAATTACAACCATGATTAAAGAAAAACAAATTAAGACACAAAATAACTCTCCGAATCAAACCGGTAGCAGTTTGAATATCATCTAAACGTTTCTAACACTAGTGAACAAAAGATTGATTGTTTGATCAAACAATTTATGTTTTCCCATTGAACAAAAAGCTAGCATCAAACCGAAGCTTCAACATCGCGATCTTCTTTAACGATCATAGCAGGAACTATATCCGGTTCTTGATTCTTAGTTTCTTGATCAATCATTTCCGCCTCGTCGTTTCTTGAGTCCGACAAACCCGAATCTTTGCTTTTACCCCATATGATTAAGTATAGGCCGATAACAATGACTGATGCTCCAATAATCCTGAAAAATATTAAGGTTATTAATTTAAGAAAATTTGAATGAAGTACAAAACAGGTCTTGTTATGCTACCATAGCCTTAATTTGTAGTGAACATGCATGTTAATTATACCTTATCTAGATACATTATTTTAGAGAAAACTTTATATAAATGTAACCAACTTGTCATTTTGTTTCAATCAAGTTTCAAAAACTTTTTTTTTGTTTCAATTAAATTATTCAAGTTATTTTTGTGTTTGAATTCTATGTTTTTAACCTGAATTGTAGGTAATACATGTTGATATAAGTTTGAGTTAATAATTTAAAAAAAAATGACTGACTTGAATAAATAATTATTAATTATTAATTTTTTGTTCTTTGTTCTTTGTCATATATTAGTTAAAATTAATAATTATTGATTCAAATCAGTCATTTTTTTAAAAAAATTATTCACTCAAACTTATATCAACATGTATTACCTACTATTCAAGTTAAAAACGTAGAATTCAAACATAAAAGTAACTTGAATGACTTAATTAAGACAAAAAAAAGTTTGAGTGACTTGATTGAAACAAAATGAAAAATTGGTTACATTTCTACAAAGTTATCCAATTTTTTTACGGGTACCCACTTGCGAGGTAAACCCTCGGATTCCTTCCAATACCCGAGTAAAGCGCGACCACAAGGCCATCGGATTTAATATATATACACCTAATACGTACCTTCCCACGTTCATTTGTTCCCCTAGAGTAAACGAACTCAGGATCACCACGATCACCATGCCGAATGGATTGAAGGCCGTTACAAAGAAAGGTCCTTTTACTTTCATAATGAGACCCGATACATAATAACTTGCTCCGGATCGAATTATTCCCTGTACGTCTCAATTCCAAAAAAAATTAATTAATTAAGTTTCAGACACACCGGCCACAAATTAATTTATTAAATCTTTCAACAAGAGAAACATACATAAAAGTTCCATGTATATTTGAATTTATTCGATCTATCATTTGACCAATCCATTACTAATTACTTTTTTTTAAACTTGGAATGATGATACCCATGACGAGATTTCAACCGTTCTCTTAGATTTGACACTATGGGCATGTACTCGATCCCACCCAAGAGAAACCCTACAACTGGTAAAACACATGACCTTTTCTCAACAAATAAAGGCTAATTGGCCCCGATTCAAACCTAAGAAGTAAGACCTCACATAGAGAAGTCTTAGGGAGTAACCGTTAGGTTTAAATCCCTTGCTTCATTACTAATTACTAGCTAATTACCGACGAAACTTGGTCTAATATTTTAATTTATTTGAGAGTTAAATGTCAAAATAATCTCTGTGTTTATATCAAAAATGTCATTATTTTAGTCCTTAAATAAAATTTGTTGCCATTTTAATCATTGTGTTTGAAATTTAGTTGTCAATATAGTTCCTAAAATGGCAACTAAAATTTTGACGAACGACCATATTGGCAACTAAATTAAAACACAAGGACTAAAATTGCAACAAAAATTATTTAGAGACTAAAATGATATTTTTGATATGAACACAGGGAATATTTCGGCATTTAACTCTTTATTTGACGATAAATAATTTAAAAAACATAAACAATACATATGTTTAGTTTAATTTCTTACACTATATAGTGTGGCGAATAGTTTGGCGTCCCAATTTATAGACCAAATGTCTCTTTTGGCCTTTTCAATAAGAAGTGTCATAACAGTGCCTTGCAAAGCACCCATCATGCATATCAGGGTTGTAAGAGACAATTGAGCAGGATATTTTTTCAATGTCACAGCCTGGAAATATAAATTAACAAAATTACAAATTAATTTGACAGCTTATATATAAGCAATATATTCATGTTTTCAATATGAAACCCGTCGTCTAACCAGTCGTCCACTGCACTCATTGGATCAGACATCAAAATGCATGCATGCATATATATATATATATATATATATATATATATCAAATTTCAACTCAAATTATGAATTTTGTTTTGATAAAATTTGTAAATTTAAAAACTTTAATAGATAAAATATGAAGCCTGGAGTTTTAATTATTGGCTTAATTAATAATCTTTAAATATTTTTATATAAAATAGTAAACAAGCTGGATTTGAAGGTCTCCGTTTTGACATGCGTACACTTTTTCATCCGTAACAAAAGTGAATTAAACTGGCTAAAGATTATACCTGAAGGATGAAAAAGCTAGCCCAAAAGACGCAGCCAGCAGTGATCATGATGGCACCTTTGATATGTTGGTCTTGAGAGGCTGCAACCATTGCTAGAGGTTGGTGCACCCTGCTCACACCAGTCCATGGCAATGGGATCGGTGCTCCATTAATAAGGGTCATGACCATGGCTCCACCTACTGTCACAAGGGTCCCTACGATCTTCGCTTGGCTATGCGATTGTTTTATGTTCACCTTCTCTAGCCTACCAGGCAAAAATATAAATATTAATTAAACTAAATGAGTTTTTTTAACATTAAATATAAAGTTGAAGTATCATATATATACCTGAATATCCACGCCATGAAAAACGTCAAAGCAGGGATGATGTTACACATTGCTATCGCAAATGTCGCAGTGGTGTACTTCATTCCAGTGTAATACAATATTTGGTCCAAAACAGGCCTGGTAAATTTCACAAAAAAAATAAATAAATAACTTGTTACTTTATAAAAAGACATTAATAAAAGATAAAATAAAATATAATTAATTAAGCATGGACATGATTTATGCTTACTCCAATTGTGCAAGCAACATTATCTTCAAGAACACAGATAATGTCATCTGAGGCCTCATTCTCCTGCCAAAAAAAAATAATAATAAAATAAAATAAAATTGCCTTTCAATCATCATATATTATGTTAATCAAATATATATGATTTATTAATGAATTCATTGCAAAAAATAAAATAAAATAAAATAAATAAAGAAGATTAATTTAATTTGACCTTTCAAAATAGAAAGCAAAGGGACCAAAAACGATGACTGCAGCAATATTCCGATAAACAGAAAACGTGCAGGGATTTAATCCCTTGTTCAAAGCAGCCTTAACTATAACACCATTGAAAGCATATCCCAGTTGAAGAAACAACACACCGAGGTACAGCTTCCCTTGATCGATATATCGCGACCACCGATCGTGTGTCATTTGCTTAATTTGTACGTGATTGATCGATCGATCGATCTGGGTGGATCGTCGATATATATATGATCTTGATTTGTTTGATGATCGAGTGAAATGGAGGATGTGTTGGTGTGTTGGACTATATATGCATGCAGAACGATATATAATTAGTTTGATAATATTATTAAGGATAATTAATTAATAATATATAATGACTTCAATAATTCTTGTTACCATGACCTCCATTTTTAAAGCATGGCTTAAAGAAAATGAAGAAATGCTTCAAAGTACAGTGTCTCACCCTATTATGTTACTTTTATATTACTTTTATGTTACGAAATAGATTACTCGATCGAGACAATTTCTTTTTCTTAACCCGACAGACAATGCTAATTTGTCTATACTAGAATTTTGTTATCTGTCATTTTAATGTCTTATAATTTATTTAATTTTATAAATGTTATAAATTAATATATATATATATATATATATATTATATAATATTTAATATATTTATTAGAAGAAAACAATTGAATTGAAGTTAATTTCTTGCAATGGGTAGTGACACTTGGACACGGTGGTATTCCACGACACTACCACCGCTAAAAAGATAGGTGCATTTACGTATCCTTTATCTCGTTAAAGCCTGACATATCGTCTTGATTTAGCAGTACGTACTGGCCTGGTGGCTATTTACAACATGTGAACATATGACAGCCTCTTTATCGCAAAACCTTAATAAAGTTAAAATACTTTCATATCAAAATCTTATCCATTTATAACTACGTTTGGTTCAATTTGCAGCTTATTCAAACGGCCGGGTATATATGTAGCTAAAATTAATTGTTTTTAATCTATATTTATACCTCGAAGTAACTGCCTTATACACATTTTTACAACATATATATTCTTTTCAAATGGTAACTTAGAACTGTCCACTTGATAGAAACATTTTATTGATCTTAGAAGGAATGTCTTGAGTTCAACTCCAAGCAAAGGAGAACATTTGGGAGTAGAGCTGACAAAACGGGTCTTATCGTGTTTAACAGGTTAGAAACAACGCGATGAATGCAAATATAAAACATGAAAACGACTTTGTTTGGTTATTTAAGCTTCATAGTTCAATATTTTATGTAACAAAAAAGATAAATGATAAAGTCTAATCTTATAATTTTTATTTCTAAAAAAATATATAAATTTTAGTATACTTTTTGTTAAACAGGTGCTATCGTATCTTATTAGGTACATGTTTTGCCATCTCTACTAATTTGGGATTAGTTTGGTAGTAATGTTTTACAAAAATTATATATATATTCTTCCCTAATCAACTTGGATAAAAATGAAAAAAAATATATAGAATTTTTTTTAAAAAATTGATTAGTTAGTAAGAGTTTTCTTAGTTTTCTCCAAAACGAAGAGTTTTCTTTTGAACCCTCCCATATATATATATATGGAATGGATAATTTGAAAACCACTTCTTAGTGTGAAAACCTTGAAAACCATGTAAAAATCATGTAAAAAAAACGTATTTTTTTTTGAAAATTTTTTTACAGGTTTGTAACACTATTGGGCATATTTTTAT
The DNA here is from genome assembly GCA_009363875.1 of Mikania micrantha. Classification (NCBI taxonomy): domain Eukaryota; kingdom Viridiplantae; phylum Streptophyta; class Magnoliopsida; order Asterales; family Asteraceae; genus Mikania; species Mikania micrantha. The sequence goes on from CM018680.1 coordinate 113,075,655, forward strand.
AAAAAAAAATCAAAAAAGCGCAGACCATATATTTTTAAAAAATATATTTTATAAAACCATGTAAAACATACGTAACAAAACTAAAAAAATTTCGTCAGATCTTACGAAGAGTTACGTATGTTTTACATGATTTTATAAAATATATTTTTTTAAAAATATACGGTCGGCGCTTTTTTGATTTTTTTTTTCATAAAAATGTGCCCAATAGTGTTACAAACCTGTAAAAAAAATTTAAAAAAAAAATACGTTTTTTTTACATGATTTTTACATGGTTTTCAAGGTTTTCGCACTAAAAAGTGGTTTTCAAATTATCTATTACCTATATATATATATAACCTGGCTAGCTTTATATAGATTTGTTAAAAGGTTGACTATATTCACATTTATGGCTAAAGTCCTATTTTGAGCGACCTAAGAATTGAACAAGTTTTTTTTTTTTTTTTTTTTTTTTTTTTTAAGTTATGTTATAAACTATTTCTATTTATCCGGGGTTTGAGACTGGTAGTACATAATAAATTTTTATATATAGCTAGCGAAGTTAAAAGAAATTTCGTATTATATATAACTTTTTGTATGAAAATAAACATATTTAGTTTAAGTTCATTAAATTAGGTTAATTTATTTGATGCAAACTATTTAATTATACATGTGTAATCATGTATTTTTTAAAAAAAAATTATGAGTTTTAAGTCCTTGTATATAAGTTGGGACAACTTGAGTTAATTAAAAGGGGCCAGTTGGTGATATCGATCGGTTTCTATAAATATAAAAAGTTTTATAAAAGAGTATGAAAATGATTAATTAATGCAACAAATCCAGAAAAAGACTAAGTTTGTTGAACAAAGATTACAACTTTACAAGATCCTCACGGCTCTAAATGTGCAACTCATGATGCTGAGGACATTAATTAGACTTGCTGAAACATGTTTGTTTCCGCTGTTGAGTGTAATTACACCTATCCACTACTCATGATATGCTTCTTGTTGTAACATCAAATCTATTATTTAGTTATAATATTGTATCTGTAATTAATACTATTATATATGTAATTATAAATTATTATATATAATAATAAAATTTCTATTTATATAAATAATGCATTCACTTAGGTTGCAACACTAATAAAACACGATATAGAGGGGTTGGGCTTAATTAATTTAATCATTAAAATATTATTGATTGTACTAGATCTCTTTTAAACTCAACTTACTTCGAGTTTCAAGCTAGCGAATTACTCTAAAGCCTCTCACACTCAATTCTACTTGTTTGTATTCTACATGCATTATACTAAAAAAGTTTAGTTTGTTAGATATATTTTAGTATAATTAATTTATTTTGTTGATCATTAAGAATTATAAAATTCATTAAACAAGTTAGTTGTAAGATGCAAGATGCACGATTCTTTAAAATTCTATGATTCAATGGAGTTTAAAGAGGGTGATTTTAAACGTGTATGTCACTTAATTAGTTTGTTATAAAAATCACCTTCTATAAAAATGCAAGTATTCACTTATATAGAAAGATGTGTGCAACACTCCTTCAAATCCATGTTTTAATAAAGGCAAAGAGTACATATAAACCATTCAATGTATCGAGCTTAAAATTATTCTAATAGTTTAATTAATTAGAAAATGTAAATGGAATTTAGACATTATGTATAGGATAAATGATGACTTGTAAGTGAAGCACCGAATGCTTCATTCAAGATATCCTAGATTTGTTGAGACACAATATAATGTCTTTTCTATTAATGACAAAAATATAATTAGAACATATGAGTTGACCGTTAGAATGTAATTAATGCACATATGTTTGTAAGTGGCAAAAAAGGACTTTTTTAACGGCTAATTTTTGAATCACTAATGGATTACTAGAGTATCATTATGTTACCAACGGTACCAACCGATCATATTCACCACCAAGTCACTAGTTTTGTAGAAAATTCAATATTTTGAAGAAAACTTTCCTTATAGTAAAATTTTAGTGGTAAAATTAGAATAAGTTCAAGATAACGGATTAATAAAAGGAATATTAGGTATGCATTGATGAGAATGATAAAATGAGATCGAAAGAGAGATATAATGAGGCTATAACAAAGATAAAAGACACAGTACGTCATTCTCAATCTCAAATTTCTAATTAAAGTTAGGATTTGTGGTTCATCATTTTATTTATCTATTTGCATCATTTTACTTTGATTACTGGATTATTTATTATTTAATTTGACCAAAATTGAGTTGTTTATCATGTCGCAAAGCAAATCACACATTTAAACCCGATATCCGAACACCGAATAAACCAAATTCCATTGGGGAACAGTATTTGGTTAATGTCATACACAAATACCTGAATTACCGACTCATTTAACTAGCAACCCGAACAAAATACCAGAAGAACACCCCTAATTCATGGTTTCAAGATCCCTTTGATTGGATCCTACATAAATTTGAAATCTATACATATAGTGCTTTAAACAAGATAAATAACTTTTACATAAAGCAGTTAACAGGAAAACAATTTGTGTTGATGCTTTTGATAAACAACCGACTAAGAGGGGCGTTTATGCAAATAATACGTGTGAAAGGGCCAAACAGGATATCTTATTAAACATTTAAACTAAAGTCCCTAACTATAAGGCACGTGCCACATTACATTACCTAATATGATTTTGTGGCGACAGGATTGTCGAGCATATGTTGAGAGCTACATATATATACCATTGCCGCTATATATCGGTGCTTCCATGTCGTACGTAACTGTATATAGTTTTTGTGATAATGAATAAATAACAATATACTTTAGTTTTTGTTTATAATCAGCGATGTGTACTATATTTATATCATGGTTATACAAGGAATATATAAAATAAAAATTTCCTTAAGTTGTTCGAACTCCATTTTTTTTTCTTGTCAATTTTCTTCTTGTTATCATGTTGTCCATTATTATGTTTGATAAATTGTACTTTGAACTTGCCTTGTCTGCAAAACATGTAACAAATGATTGATTTATAACGACTAACACGCGTGTAACGTTATTCAAACATATTGCCAAAACCAATTTTACATTAATTTCAAGCATTTTTTTTCCTTTTCTAACAATAACATATGGCACAACATATAATCTAACTACTTACATTTATTTTAAACTATATAGTTATATTTTAACATTAATTGGTTAATAAACACAATTAGACTAGGGTTAATTTTATTTTCATCTTACCAACAGAAATTAAAGACATGAATGAAAAAAGATGGAAAGGTATACACAAATTTGAAAGATATAATTTTCTAACCCATGTCGTACACAGTTTTTGTTAATCTATCTATCATAATAAATAAAAATGACATTGAATACTTGTTACAATTGTAGACTACCTACATTTTAGTTTTTCGCTTATCTCCCCTATTTAGTTTTATACGTTTATTATTTAGTTAGAAATTAGAAATTAGAGAATGTTATATAATGGATTATAATACGTATATTAATTAATATACTATTAATTAAATGTATTTAAAATAAAATTAATTAAATATGCATGTTGTTTGTTACCAGCTATGTATATATAACATATTATTTTTTTAACATAATAAACAAATAAAACAAGTTTCAAAAAAACACCTTGATTACAAATTTTTTTGTGCCGTTGAATAAGTAAATAATAAGAAGAATAATAATACTTTTGGCAGAGATCGAACGAGCCACACTCCTTTGTATACGTCAGGAGTCCATTGATGAGAAGGGGCTGGGGAAAGCTTGAATCCAATTCCTATAGTGATAAATATGAGGGCAATTGAAATTCCTGTAGAGTTATACATTTGTGTATTGATAAGGCCATTCACTATCTCGAATGAGTGTAATTGAAAAAAAAATATTTATCAAATAGATGTAGTTGAAAACTTATTTACCAAAATAAGTATTTTTTATTATTATTTTTAAAAATTAGTTAAAAGTAATAAAAAAACTCTAATTTTGGTAAATAAGTTTTCAACAAACATTTTTCTAAGTGGACTCTTTTAGGGAAAAAAAAACTCCTTTTGGCGTTACTCAATACGGTTAGATTTTCATAATGAATTTTAAATTTATTCTTTTAAATTGACCAGTTTTTATGGTATTTAATTATTATTATTGTTTTTTTTTTTGTTTTTTTATTATAACATTTGAGTACATGGATATGATGGATTATCCCGTCACATGTTTTAATCTAAAACATAATTTTTCTCGCGTACATAGCATACAAAATAAATTGATATACGCTTTAATAAATCAAAATATAAGACAGTGATTGTTAAAACAATTAACTAAGTCATTAATTCAGATAAAGGTTCGAAGTAAACAATACATCTAGCGTAACTATGATCTAGGTATATGTCTCAATTTGTTTAGACCAAAAAGCTTTTAAACATATGTATAATCTAATTATTTATTTAATATTGGTAGAAAAAGGATTTACGAGAATATGTAGAGATTTAATTCATATTTTTTCTATCAACATTTTTGGTAAATAAATAAGGTAAATCAGTCAATCAATCGGACCAAGTAAATATCAATCATATCATGATTATTTGTAAAGTTTTGAAAATATGAAATATAGACATGTAATACCTTTATCTCTAAAGAAAGAGATATTACTTTTAAACATACCTCTCAAATACAGAAAAACAAACAAATATGCACATAAATCAACTAAATCACGGGAGATATATCACAAATCGCAACACATGTAGTATTATAATATCTTAAGAGCACACGGTGTGTCAAGTGAACGGGGCGTGGGTGGGGCTGGGTTGGGCGTGGATGACTTGGGCGTGGCCACAGCCATGCTTCTCGACCTTTGACCATATAAGTATTAGGCAAGATTCCCGGTGGATGTTAAAGGTCGACTTGGGCATGGCCACCAACTAAGGGGCATTTCCACAACAAGTGGTTGAGTAGGTAGTTGTGGTGGATGTCTATGTGATTATGGTTGATGCCTACGTGGTGTCTAGATGGGGTGGTTTCAACCATGAGGCATACCCCATGGTCTAATAGAATAAAATTGAGGCCGATACATGCAAAAAATATTTTAATTCCTAATACGTTATACTACATCTACAAAAAAACAAACAAACTTACCCAGTATATTCTCACTTTTCAGTATAGTTTGGGAGAGAATGATAGACACAAACCTTACCTCTATCTCAATTAGGATAGAGAGGCTCATCCGAAGAAGTCCCCGACTCAAAGTTATCGTTTGAAGTTGATTATCCCAACATTTTTAACGTTATTTTCACAAAATAAGTAAAATAACTTTAAAATTAGTGCAATTTTACTTTGGTCCCTGGAGGGCCTACACATATATTATATATACACAGTAAAAGGCGCAAATGGGGCTTATACTACATCTACAAAGTGTTCTAAAAATCTTTAAACTTAATCCTACGTCCACACAAATTCTATCTCGAACCATGTTCTCATATAAGTGCAATTCTAGAAAATTCTACCTAATCATCTCATCTGAAGTCGGTCTCTACCTACCTTAACCCTACTTCCCTCCACAATGAGGAATTCTCCTGCCATAACTCGGGCCATAAGGTAAGTTAGTTAAAAGAATAACAGATTAATAAAGAAACAAAACATTTTAGTATATATATTTTCTTCATCCGCGGTTTAAGTAGGGAAAAAAAAACTCAGAAAAACGAAATTTATGACTCCATTTTGTCCTTGTATAGAGGCATGACTTACAAATAGGTCAGATTATTATAAAGTAATTTCATATGTCTGCATATTTTTTATGCTTATTTTGAGAACTAGAGGGGGTACATGAAATTTCAACTCCCATTCTTATAACTAGAGACCCTAGTACATGAGCAAACCCAAGGCTAACAACTAGCTGTTTGCCTCCTAAATTTGTTCGATATAAAGTAAGGAGACAAGCAAGAAAGAGTACATACACTAGAAAACATCCAGCTAGAGTCCAGTGGCGGACCTAGAAAATTTTTTTATGGGGTCGGAAATTTTTTCTAGATAATTATTTGTCGTTAAATATTTTTTAGTGGACCAATTCGAACGAGTTCGGATCATACAAAAAAATGATGAAACTAAATTAAATCACAAATACATTATAAAAGTACGTCAAATAATCTCGTTGATTAGGATGACCGATGATATGATAAAATTAGTTTTCTTTTCATAGAATTTAAATGAATATTATTCAAACCAACAAAGTCAAGATTTAACTAAGTTTTATTTTGAAAAAAACATTCCATATTACCTAAATATATACAAATTATACACAAATCAACTAAGTTTTTAAATATGCTAACAAGTTTCAATTATTCAAATTGTACAATAATCACTTAATCTATAAAGTTTGGTGTATACAGGTTAGTTACTGTTCCAGTTTATTTTCTGGGAGGAACCGAACATAAATTATAATAGTTAAATTCAATCACTTAATATACAAATTAGGTATTATTACTTTTTTTAAGTTGGGTTATGAGTGATTAGGTATTGAGTTGAATTAAAAATTGCTAATTGGGTTTTAATCATAGGTAATGCATATTGCGATATTTGGGTACTATTTTATAAGTTTTGGTTTTAAATGGTTTTAGAATGAGTTTTATCGGGGCCACCAAATTTTTATGGGGGTCAGGGAAAATTTTCTTAGGTGTCGATCTAGATCGAATCCTATATATATCATTAAAAATAAAAAGTTCATAAAGGTCGGTCGAACCCCATTTCCATATGGTGGGTACGTCCTGAGGTAGACCCCACTAAGTGAGTAAGTGGTGTAAGCATCGCGTCCTAATAATGTGGATACATACTTGTTTTATACACACATATAGGATGATGCTCTGTTAGGAACTGATACAAGTTTTTTTAATTTTGAAATTAAAGTATATGTAAGTTAAGTTTATATACGTTGTACATGTGGCTATAAATAATATTTTTTTGGCTATCACCAACTTGTTCTTATTTGAATGTAAACGAGTGTTCTTATACTAACCAAGAAAACCAAGAAAACCAAGAAATTTTTTAAAAAGTGTTCTTCAGTAACTCTTTATTTTGAAGAAAACCAAGAAAACTTATACTAACCAACAAATTTTTTAAAAAAAATTTGTAATTTTTTATTAATTATAAGGTTAAAATGTTACAAGGGAAAAAAATAATTTTAATGCAAATATGTATATCATGAAGTTACATATATGTAATAATATAAAGACAAAATTACATACTTGAACCTTTATGTTTGTAGTAAATAACAAATATGAACCTTTAACTATATTAATTACGCTAAACAACCTTTAAGTATTTAAGTTGTTTCAACTTTCAACCTTTACATTAACCCTGGTTAGATTTACTAGTTAAATCTAGTCATGTGCAAAACATGTGATGGGTATTCTAGGTATTTTGATCTTTTGTTATTTTTAAACATAAAACCCACTATTCACGTATTATCGTATCTTATTCAATAATTTACTCCAAATGGGGGTGTAGGGGTGTTCAAAAAATCCGAAATCCGAATCGTATCCGAAACCCGAAAAAACCGATCCGAATCAAAGATTCGGATATTCGGATCGGATATCTGTTTTCCGAATTCAATCCGAATAACCCGAATAAACCTTGTTTATTCGGGTTGTTCGGATTATTCAGATGAAAAAATATGTTTATTCGGGTTTTTCGGGTAGATTCGGATCAGATAGAAAATTTTCGAATTCGGATCGGGTCGGGTTTCGGATAAGGTCTTAAAATTTTCAAATCCGAACAACCCGATCCGAATAAACCGTTATCCGATCCGATGAACACCCCTATGGGGGTGTTCGAAAATTAGGGCTAAAACCCACCCAGAAGTTCACGTGGTTCCTCCCTCTTCGGTTAGTGTTCACCCAGAATTTCATGTGATTCCTCCATCTTCAGTTAGTGTTCGAAACCTAAGGTTGTAGTTGAATAGAATTTATCATTTTTCTTTTTATCATTAGTAACAATGATAAATCCTATCCAACTACAACACTAGGTTTCAAACACTAACTGAAGATGGAGAAACACGTGAACTTCTGGGTGGGTTTTAGCCCTAATTTTCAAACACCCCCATTTGGAGTAAATTATTGAATAAGATACGATAATACGTGAATAGTGAGTTTTATGTTTAAAAATAACAAAAGATCAAAATACCTAGAATACCCATCACATGTTTTGCACATGACTAGATTTAACTAGTAAATCTAACCAGGGTTAATGTAAAGGTTGAAAGTTGAAACAACTTAAATACTTAAAGGTTGTTTAGCGTAATTAATATAGTTAAAGGTTCATATTTGTTATTTACTACAAACATAAAGGTTCAAGTATGTAATTTTGTCTAATATAAAATACATATATTTTTTTTATTTTTTTATTTTTTTTAAGATGTCTTACCTTTAAATATAAAGAAATAAAAAAATGAAAAAAAAAAAGTTTAATTGGTAATGATTGTGATTAGTTTACTCTAAAATGAAGGTTTTCTAAGGAACCTTCCAATCTATTTCTATCTATCTATACACACATATATACAAGAGTGTCTGTGTGTGTGGGGAGAGAGAGTTTTCAAAAAGTAAAAGTTGCAAGCATATGCTTGGGAAGATCCTCTTCTTGGCCACACCCACCTCACTTCAAAAAGGTAAAAGCCACATACAAAACCCAACTATCTAAGCTTTCATACGTCTTTACATATTCATACCTCATACCCCATTCTCCTCTTCATCTCTTCAAAATGGAGATAGAAGCAGGTGGCAGCAATGATGATGAAGAAGAAGAGAGGAAAGATGAAATCAAGTGTTAGTGACAGTCTCATAATGGTTTTTATAAAATCCATTAGGGCAACTAAGACCTTTGGCAAACTGTTTTAATGATGATCCAGGAACCTCATAAGAGGACTTATGTAAAGGAAATGTGGTAATTTTAGTTTTTGTTATGTCTTACGTACTCTCTCACTGGGGCTAGCTCAGGATATGCCGGTAATGTTTTACTTAAATAAAGCTTGTGTTTGCTATGTAATTTATCTTTTTATAGCTAAAAATAATGATTATTGATGCATCCTTCCATCCTGGTAAATTCATCGAGTGATAAATGCTTATTCAATGAAAAGTCAAGGCCTTTGAGTGGGTCATTACCAATCACCCATTTAAGTCAAGTTGGGCCGTATTATTAAAATGTCAGAAATTATATATATTTATATTTATGTGTATGTTTGGATATATGTACTAGAAAATAATATATAATTCGAAATATGTAAAATGAAACAAGAAACCTTTCCATCAGCGTTCCATAAGTCATGAAAATAGTATATCTGCAATACATTGTGTACACAAAGACACTGCTTCATAATGCCACAGTTACCCTATGAAGAGCACCAACATTCTATATAGCATGTATCCTATTAAGAAAACAAAATCTAAATAGCCTAGAAAAACAGAAACATCAAAAGTTGTTTCCTACTTAAATGCATGGCCGGCTTAAGCTTTTTTTATGCCCAAAGCGAAGTGAAAAATGGTGATTTTTTTTTCTACTATATATAAAAACTCTCATTTATTATCCAAGCTTATGACATAAAAAATATAGATAAACATAAAGGAGAAAGTTACAAAAAACATAAATCACGAACAAAATATTTAGATTAATTACAAGTATTAAAACAAAATTTTTTTACACAAATCATAAATCGTTACAACAAAAAAACCCCAAAAGCCAATGTAGGAATATCTCATTTAGTAGAAGAATTGCCTCTTAGAAAGGAGATATTAGGTTCAAATCCAAGCAAAGTGAAGAATATTGGGGACATTTGGGGTATAGTTTAGGAGTATGAGTAGGATAATATGAATGTTAAAAAGAAAACTCAAAATTTTGAGGCCCTGAGATTTTGGTGGCCCTAAGATAGGACTTCTTTTTTTTTTTTTCACATTGTCCATTGAAGCCGGCCTTGCTTTGATGGTGGAGGTATGGCAACAAGTTCATGAATAAAAATCAATTCTAAAAATTATTTGGAAAAACAGAGGGTTTAAACAAACCTGTATAGATGAGAGTGATGATACAGTCCAGTCCTCAATTTCCTTCATCTCAATGTGAAAACGTTACTAATGGCCGCCCATACGTTTTTTTTTCTTTTACACATTCAAAAACGATAAGAGCATCTCCAATGCAAAATCCACAGATGCATACACACGAGTCTCGTTAACTGCCACATTAGCAATCCATCCATCTTTCGGAGATATCATCCGCCAACCCACAGGGATGAGCAAGGACACTCTTTGGTGGATCCTCCACGCATAACCTTAATGTTAAATACAGTTTTGCATAAAATAGATGAAAAAATGTATGGACAAATGGCAAGACTTCATCAATGAATAGAAGAAAGGCTTGACCTTCTGTTTCTCCGTCTCCTAATGGACAAGCTTGTGTGTTTCTTGATATTTGTGCAAATCAGCTTGCAGTTTAAGTAGGTTGATTATGAATTTATAAACTTAACTGTCAGATGATCCATACACTAAAAGCCTTTTTTCTATATCAGAGCCTATGAACCATTAGATACTTTTATTCTTTATTATTTCACACATTTTGCCACCAACCAAGGATGCTTCAAAGTCTTTGCACAAACTGTTATGAGCAATAACCCAGGTTAAAATTGTAAAGCCCGCATTCATGAAAGAACAATTGTGCAATAAGATCTTAAAATGCAAGTCTTGAAGCTTACTTTTAGAATAACTGTTTTATAATTGATTTGTGTGTTAATTTGTTCAGTAACATATAAGTGCTGCTAAACAGTCATGAATGTGAAATTATCAATGCCAAATTATGAAAACAAACAGTAAAAAAATATAATTGCGTCATGATCACAAGGTTTATAAACGCCTAATCACATCATTTCAATTGCATGGATCTTCAACATTTTGAACTAGCTGCACTTGATCAATAAGTCTACTGCCATTACAGTCCATTTTTATACAAATTATACGGCATTTTAGCAACTAAACAGCAATCACAATATAGAATAAGTATCATACGGCTTTACAAACAACACAAATATAGTGACCATTGTTATAATTCAAGTAGGTATCAACACTCAAATGGTCGCAATTTTTTACGATATTATTCATGATAAACACCATAGCTATATAGCCTTCAAACAGAACACACGACTCCAATGTAAACATGAAAATCTGGAATAACCTTGAATCAACTAATTTGACCTAATCTTCCGGTTATGCTACGACTTTACAGAGTACATAACTCACCGGACTAACTACGGACCTGGACTCATAAACATCGGGTTAAAACCATTATTAAATAAAGAAATAAAACCAACAATCATGACTTCAGCGAATAAGAAACTTCTGTCATATTACATATCAATCATTACAACAAAATCAATTCAATTCAATTCAATGCACTGACAAATTCACACGAATATGGACCCTAAAATGATGCTATCTACTCATGAAACAATGTAAAAAGTTTTAAATCTGAGTATGGAGAAATCAGAAACTCAACTGGATCAACGGTGGTCCGCTGCGGCGCGTGGCAGTTACAATCTCCCGGTGAAGGCGTATTCGCTTAGGCGGTGGTTCAATTGTTCGCCAATATGTCAATTGTCAAATAGTTTATAATTGAAAATTCTATTATATGGGCTTCGAGACTAGGCTTTTTATTGGGCCGTATTCTAGGGCTATGATAAGTTGATAACAATATAACCTGAATTTCTGAACCCATCTCAATTTCCATAAAAAAAAATTCCTATAAAAAATACTTGGTGTTCGACCTAATTTCAGTATATTAAAGTTTCTTACATCGTCTAAAATACGTAACGATAAATGTCGGTTACTAACACATTCATTACATATGCCGAGGTTGCTTAGTTGATACGAATTTTGTGTGCTCTTTTATATAGTCATTTTTTATTGTTCTAAATAGAATGACTATAATTTTTTTTTCTGCGGTCAAAAAGTTGTCGGGTTCCTACTGGGTGGGATTGGGAGTATGCCACATATTGTCAAATCTTAGAGAACGGTTGAAATCATGTCTTAAATTTCTTTTGGTGTTATAAGCTGTTAAAAAAATCTAAAATTATCTGTGTAACTTCATCAAATCTTAACATTTTATGAGTTATCAAGTCAATATTTTAATTTTTTAATATATACGTGTAAATTTATGGGTTTGTGTACTAAATTTAAAGTTAGGAGTATACTGACATTATCATAGTAGTCTCTTTACTCTTAAAAATAAGAAAGATTTTGTTACTTGTATTTATTATTTTAGGTATACACAATTTGAGTCGACAGATTTTCATGGAATGACAAATTAGTTTTTAACCCTTTAAATTCATAATATTCATAAATCTAGACATCTATCTTTAGTTTATAATTATAATCAAATAATTCCAAGAGATTTCTTTAAGTGGTATACTTACTATTGACAACTTTTCTTTGATTATAAACTGAAAGATATGTTGATATATGTTTATAAAAATTTATAATTAAAACAACCCAAGATGGAGGGAGACACTTATCAGTTTCACTTTTGGCCTGCATGGCTGCATCATGCATGCATGATGCATGATAATTGAACCAGTCCTTCTCAACAAAACAGGTAATCGCGTTGACTATTTATTTAATTCTTTCGAATTATTTAATTTCAAAATTTATAAAGTTTATAAAATAAGTAGCAATTGTCATGACATCAACTTTGCTTATTATTAATTCTGTCTAATTATATATTTAATTTCAAATTTTATAAAGATTAATATAAAGTAAGTAGCAATTGTCATGACATCAACTATGCTTTGACTTCTTTGTTGAACTTCCTTTTGTATCATACATTACTTCCAGTAGCTTTATGTTAGATTGAGTCAAAGTCAAATAATAACTCAAATTGCAGGGTTATTTTTTTATTGTAATTAGGATCCAAACAGGTCTATTTTTTTCCGCGTGTCAAGCTTATGCGTCTATGAAGGTTTCATTCATGATATATAGTTTTATTTATATCCTTATCGTTTAAAACGAACAAAATCTTAAAAAATATAATATATATCAAAACTTATTTTAATTTTTATGTTTGAAATCACATAATAAATACTTGTAAAACAAAAAAATTGTACTTGATACAATTGTTTATTAATTAAGATTCTAATGACTGTGATTTCTTACTAAAACAACACAAAACTTAAACTTAGTACAATAGTTTTTTACGATTCTGAGATAGTAATTGAAAAGGTATTTCTGTTAACTTGAATCTATAATTACGTACAAATATATACAAGGAAGATGAAGTTTTAAGAATATAATAAATACAATAAATACAAGTGTAAGTGTGTAACCAATGTCTACTTAATATCCTTAATAGATTCCCGTACTTTTTACGTTAAATATCATTTTTAGTATAACCTAACCATACATATTATATGTGTGTGTTTGTGTGTGTGTATATATATATAGGGGAGGGTTCAAAGGAAAACATTTTATTTTGAAGAAAACTAAGAAAACTCTTACTAAACAAACAATTTAAAAAAAATTCATGATTTTTTATTATTAGCTTAGAAATGTTATAGGCAAAAAAAAATTTTTTATAAAAATATGTAGATCACGAAGTTACGTATATGTAACCTGTAAATTTACATATATGTAATCAATGAGTTACATATATGTAATAACATGAATTACATATAATTTTTATTTTTGTTAACAAATTTAACTTTATAATAAAACAAAATGTAAAACAAAAAATGAGAAACGAAATTGATTGATAACAATTGTGATTAATTTCTAAATTTTCTCCAAAATAAAGGTTTTGTATGGAACCCTCCCCTATATATATATAAACCAACAAGTTGTTGAAAACAAAAAAATAAGGTTTGAATAAAAAAATCTTTTATGTAACATATGTGTAACAAGTGCTTATAATTTTTTATTTTATTATAATAACATATATTACATATCCAAATACAAATATATAAAGCATAAAATTATCTAATTAAGGGCTTATAGCCAAATGATTATCTCATTGATTTCTCTATGAAAGGTCACGAGTTTGAATCCATGCCGAAACATGTTTGTTGAGCAAGCTCAGGAGATTTACCCAGTTATAAGGTTCCTTTTAGGTTGGGCTCGGACGTATGCTTAAAAGCGTCAAATCTGAGGGAATGATTTGAAATCTCATCTTAGGTGCGTATCAAGCCTTTAAAAAAATTAAAAATGATCCAGGTTAAAATTTCTTATATTTGTTTATTAAGAAGAGACCACGCATTCAGGTAATGAAATCTAAACAACGGGGTCAACTATGATTATCAAAGAGGTCAAATACATATACATTTAGTTAGTGACAAGTCGAAAAGGAACATGCAAGATAGACAAAATAAAGCTTTTTGGTCAAAGCTAATTAGCCAACTACGAATAGAAAACTTAATTTTTAAAATTCAATTTTACTTTTTTCTTTTTCTTTTATGAAGTGCAATGAAAATTTGTAGACTAACGATCGTCTTTTATTTTATTTATTTTATTTTTTAATCTTAAAGATATAACATATAACTATTTGTATATCATCAATAATTAACCTGGTAGTTTGTTCTCTTGATCTTCATATATATATATACTAGGTTATAAACCCGTGTATTACACGGGATGGGTTACAAAGAATGATCCAATTAAAATATATAATAATAACATAATATACCATAAATGAATACATTTTATAATTACGAAAACAAACTATAAATCTTTAAAAACTTTTTTGTATACATAATTGGACGTGTTTTTAATAACATTATCGTGTTTATCTAAAATTAAAATTTCATACCATCTTTACTTTTTGACTCTGGATAAAGTAATATATTGTTGTCTTTGTGAAAAGTGAAAAAGAAAACTAATTGTTTCAATAATAAACCTACTTTTTATAACAATTGGCCTTAACTTTAATTTATTGTCATTGCAAATGATCTCGCGAGAGGAACTGTCTTATTTAAATTTAAGCAGATTCTTCTTATCTTACAGTGTTAGAGCTATTATAGGATTGAATATTAGGTTACTTCTATGACTTCTAAATATTACTTCTGCTTCAATAACAAACTTTAAAGTGAGATGATTCTTAATCTACTCATGTTGCATAAACCATTATTTTATCAACATTGATTAGTAACAGCATAAGACACCAACCTTTAGTACTAACTTGTGGTTAGACAAAATGGAAATTTTAAGACCATTTAATATGTTAAGTGAGTATAAACTTTGATCAATACCTTTATATAAATGCTCTGATTCATAAATACTATCTGAACTTAAGTATTTACTTGCATCTCATGAAAATATAGAGTACAAGTGATCATTGTTTCATCTACAACTTCATTTGGATGCTAAATTGACATTTTTCCTTGAAAAAATTGGAATATTTTAAATTCCAAAAAATGAAAGTATAAACAAATTCAATAAGATCATAAATATGAGTATATGAATCCATAATCAAATGATCAACTTGTATGTTTAGTAAAACTTTTAGAGATGATATAATAAGATGTTTGAATAAATACAATTTTATTAAAAAATGAAGGAAACATATATATTACAATATTTGAATAAAATTATAAAAATAACAATAATAACATTCTTTAATTAGAAATAAACTTATAGATATAAAGCTCAAAGAGTTTTAAATTAATATTGATATTTATACAAATCAAAAATGACAAAAAAAATTGGATTTAGATGTTTTAATATACGTTATTAAAACAAAACTTTGGCTCTAGAATGTTGGGTTTATGCAGGTGAAAGAAAATTTTTACAAAAACTTTATATAATAAGATGTTTGAATAAAAATAATTAAATTTAAAAGATAAAGAAAAATAAAGCGTGTTACATCATGTGATTAAAAGTAAAAAATAACTATAATAACATTCTTTGTTAATTAAAAATAACTACATACCCATATAAAAGTAAAGACTTTTAAATTGAAATTGATATTTAAACAAATTATTAATGACAAATAAAACGTATAATGTATAAGATGTTATACAAATAGATATGTACACAAAACGATTATTAAAAATAAATTCTCTTCATAATAATAACGTAATTAAAAGATTAAAACTAATGGAATATTAATAAATTTGTGTACACGATATGGATACAAATTAGTATATTTAATATAGATTTACATAATTTAATGATTAGTAAACATCTTATATGTTTAACTTCGTAGTAGAGGATGACATGAAAATATTTTATATGATATGAAGAAGTATATAGTAGAGGAAGAAAAAAGTTTTGCACGTATGAATAGTGTTAAATAAAATTTATATTTGTTTATATGAAAAATGATTAAGTGATTATATAAGTAAATATAGCAGAGGAGTAAAATATGAAAATTCAAAGATAAATTAGTTAAATATTGAGTAACAATATAAATTAAATATTAATACGCTTTTGTTTTTTTTGAAATTTAAATTTTTTAACTTTTGTATTTGATAAAGATAAAATTAAATGACATATTTTTAGGATAAGCTTGGGAAATTAGAATAAAATTTAAATGAAAATTACTTTAAAAAAATATATAATTTTTCACGAAATGTACGTAATTATTTTAAAATTAAGTAAATAAATATTGAAACATATTTATTATTTGTCAGTGGCTAGGGTAAATTATTATTTTTTAGAATAATATGATATGTTAACAATCATATTTTATAGTACAATTGAAAGTAATCAAAAGATTAATTATTAAAAAGTTATAAAAAGTTTAAATATTATATTCAAAAGTCAACAATTTGTTACTAAAAAATAGAAGTAATTAAGTTTATATTATTCAAAATAATACTTGTAATTTTTGAAAGTTTGAATTTGATTTCATGTGTGATTGCCATGTGTCAAAATTAATTTGAAAATTAATGTGCTAATGACACAAGTCAATTTTAAATGTAGAATTATTGTGGTAATGACAACTAAGCAAAACTATCTTCATTTATTATATAGTATAGATATATATATATATATATACACTATTATATAATACATATTAGAAGGACAAAATAGTAATTTGATTAAATCTCTTAAAATTAAGAGTTTTACAACTCTTATAGCATAGGGTACAACTTTTTAATTATAATATAAATGTTTGTTTGTGTTTTCACTTTGTCCCACATTGGTAGCTTTTAAAAATTTCAGTGAGATAGAGTGATTATAAAAGAAAACCCTTCAAAACAAATGAATCACTTCTTGACATTTTTGGTGTATTTAGCATTTTATGTTAATAGTTAAAGTCACTTTTATTTGAATTCCAAGTTAAAAAATTGTTTTTGTTATGATTATGACTCAAAAACAAACCATATAAACCTTTAAAACATCCAACTTAAGTGTTTTGTTTTCCGCTGCAACGCGCGGATACTAGTATATATATATATATAGGGGAAGGATCAAATGTTAACCCTTCCTTATTGCGATAACCGTATAACCCTAGCATTTTTTGCGTTTTTTGCCCGAATCTTTTTTTTTTCATGGTCTTTATTATACATAAATAGGGGGTTTCCTTCTTGTGTTTTTGCTAATTCATCACCGTTTAGAAGTTATTTACAACCGTAAGTAACTGTAACGACTTACAGTTACTTACATTACGTATCTGATGGAAGTGTGATGTAAGTAACTGTAAGTCGTTACAGTTACTTACGGTTGTAAATAACTTCTAAACGGTGATGAATTAGCAAAAACACAAGAAGGAAACCCCCTATTTATGTATAATAAAGACCATGAAAAAAAGAAAAAAAAAGATTCGGGCAAAAAACGCAAAAAAATGCTAGGGTTATACGGTTATCACAATAAGGAAGGGTTAATTAACAAAGGAACCATCCCCTATATATATATATATATATATATATATATATATATATATATATATATATACACACACACACTCTCTCGATCACGTACGTACACTGCTTTCTCTTTTTGATTAATTTTACACATATACTAATTATGTTTTTGAATTTTTTTTTAATTTCTGTACGTACAATCATTATATTAACTATGTCAGTCTATATATCATGATTATTTGATTTTGCATGTGAGTAAACTTGCATGAATATTGAGAATTATTTATCGTTGTGGGTTTTCAGAATTGTACAATCTAGACACTTGTAAAAAATAGCAAAAAGAAAGTAAAAAATTAAAAAAATATATATTGTCGTCATTTTTTAATAGGGGCAGGTTATTTGGACACCCCCTAAGGATAAGTCGACACCCCCTACTTCTATACGGGCCGTATACACCAATACGGGCCGTATAGGTGTCAGCTTTTGTCATATTCTGTCAGATTTTACTCTCTCTCTTCATCAATTACAAGGCACAACTTCCCATGTTGCAGGTTTTCTTTTACAAAAATGCCCTGATTTGGTCAACCTTGAGACCCCCCTTCCCTGTCTTTGGCGAGTCTACCGATTGAGTAGAGAGAGAAAGATTGCTTTTAGACCAAAGGAGAGAGAAAGATACAGATTACGCTTTTAGAGAGATAAAAATCCTTTTAGAGAGAGAAACAAAGAGATTCAAATATATATACATATACATACACTTTTAGAGAGAGAGAAGAGAGATTCATATATATATATACATACATATACTCATTTAGAGAGGGAGAAGAGAGAGATTTAGATGTATACGGGCCGTATTGTGACATACGGGCCGTATGGGTGTGTCAGACCTGCGTCAGACCTATGATTTGACGTGTCAGTTTTTGTCAGAATATTATTTTCAATACGACCCGTAAAGCCCAATACGGGTCGTATTGACGGGTGTCCAGTTATCCACCTGGGCGTCTCCCTAACAGGCCCCTTTTAATAATAGAGATTTCTATATATAATCGTTTGGATAGATAACCAGTTTACAAAACAAAATACCTGCCAGCAGATAACATCACCTTGACCTGTCTCCTTTATCTACATAATTCAATTCCCTTCTAAAAAAATATTAATTAAAATAAAATAATCAAAAGGACGGTTTTCATAATTTATTTAACACACAACTAAATTAAACAAGTCAACCTTGATTAAACTAAAACCTTCCCATCATGTGTCTAGCCGCCCTTGATACATACTTAAATGGCCATCCAATCCCCTAACATCTAACCATCCTAATCCTAACAGGCTAACCGGTGGTCAAGGCCATTACTGTTACTAAAATAGGCTGGGAATGAGTTACAGTGCGATCCTATCATTGTTTTCATCTCAGCTAAACAACTTTAGTAAGTACATTTTCAGTATCTTTAATCTATTATCTATATACTTATTAAGCTAGGTTTAGAAAAGACATGTCGGCTGTCGCGTATCAGGGTCATAAATAACTAACACAATTTCTAAAGATCAATTTGCAGGTAACATGAAAGAAGCATCATCTTCCACCACCTTCCCTCAGGAACTTGCAGAAATGATACAAGGGGATAAACTGTAAGAATATAAACATGTATATGCATTTATGCATGACACATTTTACTTGTTTGGTTACTTGTAAAATGTATTTGGATATATTAACAGGACTTGTTATAGTAACAACTTACAAGTTGGATCAGATATGTATAACTACTGCCAACAGCCTGATCGTAGAGACATCGGTGTTCCTATCCAATACCCCTTGATGATTAACTACCAATCTGCAGGTGTAAACGATAACGGCCATGATCATATTTTCCAGCAACCTTTTTCTCCCAGAATGAAAGTTTCAGATTGGAGATGTCAACAAGTATGTTTCTTTTGATTTTGTGACAATATTTGGTCTTAGTTCAAGAACATGAATGTGATGAATTGGAGTTTACAGGTAACTGAGAATCCTAGGAAACGCTTGAGTAATGTTTGTGTTCAAAATGTTGCGAACAAAAAACTTGCATGTGCGGACCAAATGCAAGAAATCAAGTGTCTAAGAGAAAGGGTAATGAATTAATAACTGATGAATCTATTAGGTTTTAATGATTCAAAAGTTTTCATTAGCAGTTAATAGATCAAGTTAGTTAATATGTGGAACAGGTGCCTGTGAGAAGAAGCCAGAAGCTAGCTGACAAAATTACAGCTCTTCAGAAGCTTGTCTCACCTTACGGCAAGGTCAATCTTTACCAAAATGATTCTATTTTCTCAGCCTATTTTTCTTTGTTTTTTCCTCTATTTTAATTTGTGGGTCTTGTTTTCATGAAATGAAGTCAAAGTTCAAGTTTTGACCCATAAATGCAAAGAAACTTAATAAATAACTACCAATAAATGCAGACGGACACGGCATCTGTGCTCCAAGAGGCTCATATCTCTATCAGTCTCCTTCATGACCAGATTAAGGTAAACTTATTATCTAAAAGGGGAGTAAGATAAAGTTCCAAAAAGCAGCTCAAAATGAAATGAGTCAAATGTGTAGAAAATTGCACATTGTGTATTTTGATACATAAATTCCCTAATCCTTTCATTAGAAATAAATAGTTTACAACTGTAATAAAAGAGTTTGCAATGTTACATCTGATACTTTGTATATTTATAAAAAGAAAACTTGCAAATTTACCCGTTTCAAATCTTTAACATGAGCACTTACCTGATCGACCCATTTTGTCACCTCTTTACTATGTGAACAGAAGTTGCTACAGAATACTTCAAGGATCAACGACGGATCACTCCGATTTCAGGTAAATAATGTTTTGCATTATCAAGTTTCAACTGAAGCTAGCACTCTGTGGTTTTGGTTCTAAACCTGTGTCTTAAACAGGATAATAAGGAGGCAGAAACCAGCTTACGAGATAAAGGCCTATGTTTGGTTCCAATATCGAGTCCTCAGATTAACAGCCTCGACAATTTTATGCCCAGAAACTACTAAGCTACTTGTGCTTGTGGTCTAATAAATCAACCTAACCATGCCCACTTCTAGAACCATTTCTGTCAGATTTTGAAGAAAAGAGATGTTGGTAGTTGGTACTAGCTTGTATAGCCGTGTATTTTTTTTTTGAAATCAACTTAAGAATTACCGATTCCTATTTACCTTCTGTTAGATCTAGAGGTGACAATTATAGGTTTAATGCTTACATGTTTCGCTTGAATCATTGATGCTCCATGTTTATAATTTTTGTTTCCGGTTGTGATATTATATATGTTATGTTTGTTTTGTTGTAAAACAAAAAAAAACAATAATAATAAAATAATAATAATAATAATAATAATAATAAAAAAATAAAATTAAAAAAAAATCCTTTGAGCCGCGGGACTCCAGCGAAGTAGCCTCTCTATTCTACTTTGTAGTTTAGGGGTAAGGTGTGTCTTTATCCTTCCCTCCCCAGACCCCACTCTAAGTGGGCTTTTACTGGGTACGTTGTTGTTGTTGTAGATCTAGAGGTGACAATTTTTACCCATATCAAAGGAAATGAGTTGGTTTGGGTAAACAATTGTAGTATAATATGTTGAAATGAGTAACAACATAATATTGAATGGGTTGAAACTTGAAATGTGTAGCACTTAAACACAATACGTGTCAAGATGGGTAACAAAAAAACTATGTAAATGCAATGAATTCAAATATTTAAGAATGATTAATAATATATTTGATGAGAAAATCATTAAAAAATATCTAAATGGACTATATGTTTACTTCTAATACATCTTAAGTTAAACTAAATTGATTTTTTTAAGAACAATTTATTTAGACCCGAACTGATTTTACTCAAAACTCGTTCTGACCCGCACTCATCCTGACCCGAACCCGTTTTAACTCGTTACCCAATCCGACCCAACCCACCCACTTTGCCAAGCATAGTTAGTTCAAGACCCTCGTCAAATTGTCATTTGTTTGCTTTATAATTTATGGTATCTATCAATGTTTTCCATTGCATTAAAGAAACAAAAATAGAGCATCAAGACTACCCTCAAATTCAAAAACAATATATGGGAACAAGCCCTAATGTTTCAAATCCAAAAGTGAGACAATGATTTAAAGCCTGCATAAGCATAGCATTACTCTTCAAATTTAAAGCATAAACATTTTAAGACTTTTGCCTATGTTGGATGTTAATGATTTCTTTTTCTTATGTAGTTTTCATGCACTAGTTATCCTCTATTTTATAAGTTCCATATATGTTTCACCTTACATCAAGCAGATGAGACCCCCTCTCTAAAGTCATACCTTAATTTGATTTTCCTCACACCATGTAAATGACCAAAACGAACGATCTTGATTTCAAATCATCTTGGTTTAGATTTCAGTAGCTTGAACCGATTAAGAAGCAAAAATATAAAGCAAGACAGAAAAACCAAATAAGATATGTACAAGAGTGAAGTATAATTTCAATAATCTGATTTGATAATACTCCTTCAATATTAGCAAATTTGTACTCGGGCTAAAGCCTAAAGGTTGCTTGAGCTGACCACTAGTCCAGACGGACGGAGACGGACGGAGCCTCTAGCCTATCAGTCACCAATTCAGGGAAACCCAACCCAAACACCTGCTGAAAGTCAAGTATCGAACCCAAGACCTAGGCCTCCAATCAGGAGTTTTTTCCAAATAGGTGTTGATAGAAAACTTATTTACCAAATTGGGTGATTTGAAAAATATTTACCAAAATGGGTGTTTTTTCATTTATTTCTTTATTTTTAACTATTTTTGTAATTCAATCAATATATTATAATATTTTTCTATTTTATTTTCAACCAACTAACTATGAAGTATGTGATTAAATTAAAAAGAAATTATAATAAGTTAGTTCAAAATAAAGAAATACATGGAAAAACACTCATTTTGGTAAATATTTTTCAAATCACCCATTTTGGTAAATAAGTTTTCCATCAACACTTATTTGGAAAAAAACTCCTCCAATCAGTTCCACAATATTTATGATTTATCTTAATCACTACCCAATAATTTTCAGATAATTAACATTGGCTGCTAACCAATCCAATTGCTTGAGAATTTTGGGGTTGGTTTGAACTATCCGACTCGCGGGTAAACCAAGCAAGTTTTCAAGATGGATCAGGCTTGACCGACGCCATAGTCGACACATATTCAAACCTTTCTGGTGCTTCATTTTCGTAACCAGCCAAGCATGTCATTTGGTCATCGTCCTCCATGAATCTCGAAAAAGAAGGATGAATCAGAGGTATCTCTTCCAAACGTTCAATCATCATCATGCGCTGCCAAAATCCCTTAATTTCATCTACAGAGCCTTTAATAATTCTCCTCTACGATTCCACTCAAACAGTCATCACCATCATCTACTCAACCTCATATCCACCAGTAAAACCCTAAAACATTCTTCTTCAAATCCACGCCCAATTACTAATCTCAGGATTCACACAAGACAATTTCATTAACACCCACCTTATAGAATCTTACTCTTTGTTCAAAAAAATCAATCTTGCTCGATTAGTATTCAACGCAACACCAAACCCAAGTGTTGTGTTGTGGAATTCGATGATTAAAGCGCACATAAGATCAAAACAACATCAAGAAGCAGTAATTATGTACAATAAAATGATAAGCAATGATTTTGGTGCAGTACAACCGGACAAGTATACTTACACATTTGTACTCAAAGCTTGTACTATGCTTTTAGACATCGAAAAGGGCATTCTGCTTCACGAAGAGATTGCTAAGAAGGGGCTGGAATATGATGTATTCATTGGGACCGGACTTATTGATATGTACTGTAAATGTGGGCATTGGTTCACGCACGACAAGTGTTTGATAAAATGCCTGACAGAGATGTGGCCGTGTGGAATGCAATGCTTTCCGGGTTATCACAGAGTTCAGATTGTGCTCAGGCGGTTGAGTTTTTCTGCAGTATGCAGTTGCTCGGTGGAGTCGAGCCAAATACTGTCAGCTTGTTAAATTTGTTTCCATCAATTCATAAGTTATCAAGTGTAAGATTATGCAAGTGTGTTCATGGGTATGTAACTAGAAGAAATTTCCCGAATACAGTTGTGAATGGATTAATTGATGTGTACTTGAAGTGCAAAAGAACAGATATTGCTTATCAGGTATTTGAGCTTATGCAGGAACCAGATGATGTCTCATGGGGAACGCTAATGGCAGGATTTGCACTCAACGGGTGTCACTACGAAGTGCTGGAATTATTCGATCAGATAAAAAATAATAATCTAAATGTAAATATGGTATCAGTTGTAAGTGCTTTATCTGCAGCTGGTGAAACAAAAGATTTAGTAAAAGGAAAAATGATTCATGAATGTGTCAAGAAAAACAAATTTGATTCTGATATTCGCGTATCCACTCCACTTATAACAATGTATGCAAAGTGTGGTGAATTAAAAAAGGCTCATGATTTATTTAACAGTCTATCTGGAAAAGATATGGTGGCTTGGTCTGCGGTTATTGCAGCATTAACACAATCTGGTTATCATGAAGAAGCAATTTCTCTATTTTGTGATATGCAGCGTGCAGGTTTTAAACCAAGTATGGTAACAGTAGTTGGTGTTCTTCCAGCTTTTGCAGAGTTATGCTTCAAGAAGCTAGGAAAAAGCGTGCACTGTTATTCCATTAGACATGATATAGTTTATGATATTTCTGTAGAAACTTCCCTAGTCGCCATGTATGCTAAATTTGACGATTTCACATCAGCAATGATTGTTTTTGACAGAATGTTTTACAAAGAAGTGGTTGCATGGAATGTTTTAATTAACCGGTATGCTCAAATTGGTGAGGCTAATCTTGCAATAAAGATGTTTTGTGAATTACAGTTGACTGAGGTTCTCACTGATCCTGGGACCATTGTGGGTGTGGTATCAGCATCGGCTCACTTGGCCAATCTTAACCTTGGAACCAGCATTCATGGGTTAGTTATGAAACGTGGGTTTGAATCAGATTGTCATGTGAATAATGCTCTTATTGACATGTATTCCAAAAGTCGAAGCCTTTCCTCTGCTGAACTGTTGTTTGGTTTGACCAAAAATCAAGATCAAGTTCTATGGAATGTAATGATCGGAGCATATATGCGAAACAGGTATGCTCAAGAATCAATTAATACATTTCACCAGATGAAATTTGAAGGTTTTCGACCTAGTTTAGTTACATATGTGAGCACACTTCCTGCAGTGTCCTATTTGGCAGCCATAAAAGAGGGCACATCTCTGCATGCAGGCATATACCGTATGGGTTATATTTCTCATACCATAGTTTTGAACGGGCTAATAGACATGTATTCAAAATGTGGGCGTGTTGATTTATCAGAGGCGGTTTTTCGTGAACTTAAAGATAAAGATGATGTTTCTTGGAATGTGATGTTGGCCGGATATGCATTAAATGGGAGGGTGGATTGTGCATTTGGTTTCTTTTCACATATGCAAGATAATCTTGTGGATGTCGACCCTGTGTCATTCTTAAGCTTGTTATCTGCTTGTAGACATGCAGGTTTAGTTAAAGAGGGCAAGCATGTGTTTAACTTGATTAAAGAAAGACACAATATTGAGCCAAAGTTGGAACATTATGCTTGTATGGTAGATTTGCTAGGCAGGGCGGGTTTATATGATGAAACATTGAGGTTAATCGAGTCAATGCAAATGGAACCTGATGGTGGAGTTTGGGGAGGTTTATTGGGTGCCTGTCAAATGCATGGTAATGTGAAGTTGGCAGAGTTAGCATTAGATAATCTTGTGAGATTAGAACCGAGAAATCAAGCTCATTATGTGGTTTTATCGAGCATTTATGCTCAATCGGGCAGATGGGCTGATGCAAGAAGCTTGAGGTTGAAGATGATCGAGTCAGGTGTCAAGAAAACTCCGGGTTGGAGTTGGGTCAATGAAAAGCAAGATTTGAGTATGTTGGAAGGATAAGAAAAAGGATATAGCTGTAAAGAAGGTGTAAAACTATGTGTGTTCAAGCTTTTCTTTTGATGCTATAGTCAATGCTGTGGTTTTTAGATATATATAACCAATTTATTTATTTCAGTTATTAGAAAAGACAATACAATTCATTTGGTTAATAGGAAATACATGGACTTTAGATATTTATAACCGGTTTGGTTATTTCAGTTTTTAGGATAGACAATTCAGTTATTTTAATTAATAGGAAAGACATGGTTTTTAGTTACTTATAGCCACTTTGGTGGTTATTATGGATAGTTGGAAAGAAAATTTTAGATACTTAAGTTATTCTAGCTAATAGGAAAGAAAGTTTTATACAACTCGGTTATTATGGTTGATATGAAAGAAAATTGGGTTATTTTTACAAGGACTTCCATTTGTCAGGAGGATTCTGAAATTGCAGAAGCTTGGTTCGACCAAGCCGCTGAGTATTGGAAACATGCTATAGCACTTACTCCTAGTAAATATATTGAAGCTCATAATTGGTTGAAGATCACTAGACGTTTCTAATAGAAGATCAGACCTTTTCTTTACATCGGGACATATGCAATCTTTAATTTGTTCTAGACTTTTGATATCAAAAATGATGTAAATGAATGTTTTTACCTTATTTAAAAATTCAAACTAAATGAGAGAATGATACATAAGAAAGTCTGAAAGTGTAACAGTCGTTTTAAGAAAGAAATGCATGCACACCCTCATTTCTTTCCGCATTTTTTACGACTTTGATACAGGTGCATTTGATGTAATTCAATCAATATATTATAATATTTTTCTATTTTATTTTCAACCAACTAACTATGAAGTATGTGATTAAATTAAAAAGAAATTATAATAAGTTAGTTCAAAATAAAGAAATACATGGAAAAACACTCATTTTGGTAAATATTTTTCAAATCACCCATTTTGGTAAATAAGTTTCCATCAACACTTATTTGGAAAAAAACTCCTCCAATCAGTTCCACAATATTTATGATTTACCTTAATCACTATGTAACAACCGGTTTCTTATAATGAAATGTATTTGAAATAATCGTTAATTGAACGATTGAGACTGTTGTGATTTGAAAATGTGTGAGAATTACGTCATCAATGGCAAGAGCACATGTGATCATTTTAGAAATCCACGTTAATTTGATGATTGTAATTATTACAAGTTGATAGTATATGAGAAATGATAAACGTGGGCGAAAACCGTGCGAGAAACGGAGTTACGGATTGTCCGGAATCGCGAAACGAAGAAAATCATAAAGAAGACTCTTCGCAGTACGCGAAGATGTTTCTGAGGCTTCTTCGCGGTACGCGAAGCTTGAAAATATCTAAAGACTCCGGATTTCTTCGCGGTACGCGAAGAGTTCTTTTGCCCCGTGTCGCGGTACGCGACGAGTATGTCGGTTTGAAAAATGAGTTTTAAGATCAGAACTTGTTCCAGAAGTTTTTTTTGATGTTTCTTCGAACTCAGTTGAACCAAAAACGAAAAGTTAAGCTGCCAAACTCGAAGCCGATTAAACCCACGGATCGTACCAGAGAACGTATCTGCAACATCTGATCGTTGTTTTGGCATTGAATATCCGTTCGATTGGGTAACGATTCGTTTTATCCTACTAGTTTAATATTTTGTGAATTAAATCTAGTTTTGATTGTAATAATATGATTATGGGTATTTGTCACACCCCCAATTTCCCACTCGTGGCGTATGTCCACGTGGATGTGACGTGTCCAGAATCACAGCTCAAGGTCATATAGAACACCTCTATATGCGTTTACAAATCCAAGTTTGACACATACACTTGATAAAATAGTTGCAGCGGAAATAAAGTAGTATTGCAGCGGAATAAATAAGTCATAACATGCAGCGGAAAATGATTGTTTACACAGCGGAAATTGTAAGTAGTTCAATACAACAACGTTTTAAATAAAATAAAGTCAAATTGTTTTCAAAAGTCACGAAAACAAATGCATGTGGGACCCTATGCTCATGTCCCCTATGTGCTTTCCTGCTCCACGAGCCTGTCATGCTAGTTACCTGAGAATACAAGTTTGAAACAAGTGTCAACACGATGGTTGGTGAGTTCACAGGTTTTGATATACATATAGTAATGAAAGTGTGTCATGCTGTTTATCAAATGTTAGTACCGAGCCCTAGGCCCAAAGTGTCAGTGCGTCACTACCGAACTAGACTTGTTTGTCCTTGCCTCCGCTATGCCTCGTATGCATAGCAAGTTAGGTCAGAATTTGCACGGGTTATGACATCCAGTCAACATAGTGCCCCGTGGGGTTAGTCATTCCCTAATGGATCCATCCAAATCTACCACGTTGTTCGTACATTAACGGTAAGACTTTGTGAGGGCTTGTAACGAGTTCAACACTTAATGTTTGTCCAATAAACCAGCATACACAAAAATGTTTGTAATAGCAATAATGTTTGACTCGATGCAACTAGTATTCTCCCCCTATTTAAAAGCGTTTGAAAAAGAGTAAAGAGGGGCCGTAAACTCACCTTAGTGAAACGAATGTATGTAAGCGTAAGCTCCCGAGTTGTCGTGTAGCACGTCGGTCACCGGCAACCTATATCGTAGATCGTACGTGAGTTCGTGTAAGTGACCGTGCTAATGTTAGTGCTCGTGTTTGTGTCCAACAACCCTTGGTTGTTCATGTTTGTTCGTGTCGGTCCAC
This sequence comes from Mikania micrantha, assembly GCA_009363875.1. Taxonomy (NCBI): domain Eukaryota; kingdom Viridiplantae; phylum Streptophyta; class Magnoliopsida; order Asterales; family Asteraceae; genus Mikania; species Mikania micrantha. The sequence continues at coordinate 113,104,135 of CM018680.1, forward strand.
AATGACCGTGTTTGCTCGTGTTGGTCCATATTGACCGTGTTTGACCATGTTTGACCAAAGTTGACCGTGTCAAGTCAACGACCCGTTGGTGAACCGTGTGACGGTTTGTGACTCGTGTAGCAATCGTGTAAGTGTTTGTCGTGTGCAAAACGCGTAGGTTGCGTTTATGGACAACTTACTATTTATAGTAAGTTTCCATTTTTAGAAAGTTCACAAAGCATGACGGTTTTATAGTTCTAGCATGTTCAATAGTCCTACGGGGTCATGTTAACACATAGCACATTATCATACAAGTTCATATATGCCGTTTATAACATGTTAGTGCACAAAAGTTTCCTAAAATGGAAAGTTTCCATTTTTAGCATACGTGACATCCGAAACCATCTAACTTAGCATCTAAACATCATATTATAACATAATAATCATTTAGCATGCTCAAGTCATTCAACATATTCCTAAGTCGGTTTTTGTAACCATAAAGTTACTAAAAATAGTAACTTTGTGGTTTTTGCATAAAAATGACCATTTAACATTTCTAAACAAATTTTTATATCACCAATCATCATAATAAACCACTTAACACCATTTAATCATGTCATCTCATCCCAAATTATCATTTAACAACATTCTAACTAGAAAAGTTACTAAAAATAGAAATAACACTACCTATGATCATAGACATCATCAAGATTACTTTCTAACACATCAAATCATCATGTTATCCTCCTAGCAACAATTCTATATACATGCATGTTCATCATATATCCCAAATCATCAATTTGTAACTAAAAGTTACTAAAAATAGCAAGTTTGTCTACAAATCACATTTTAACCATCCTAATCACAATCTAATCTTGCAAGGACACTTATACATCATCATGAATCATTTCAACATCAACAAGACTATCTAAAATGCCTTAGATCATACATGCATGTCCATATCTCATCACAAAACATCATTTTAAGCAACAAGACCCATTCCCATCATCATAGATCATCATAGATCATCATCTAAACACCTTAGATCATCAAATACAGTAGGTTTATCAACAAACCCAGAAACAAAATTCGTGCATGTGCACTATAGGTGCTTGCATGTGGGTTTTGTGCATTGCATGTGTGTGTAGGAGTGAAGGGAGTAAGTTTTAAGCATAGAACTACCTTCTAGAGATCCTTGAACACTAGATTGATGAATAATCAGCTCCTGGACCTCCTGAGATTACTGATTTCGACAGGAAGGAGGGTGGTGGTGGTGATCTACAAGCTACAACGTCCTTATCTTTCGTGTTCTTGATGGCAACCAAGCTTCAAAGCTTCAAGAAGGTCCTCTAATGGCTTCCACAGGGTAGGATTAAGTGTTTCAGTGGTTTGGGAAGAGAAATTGCCGAGCTATGGCGTGTAAGAATGGTTAAGATAGGTGAAATGATGATCTTGGAAGTTTAAAAAGAAAATCTGCGAATCTATGAGTCAGGCGTATCGCCTGACGTGGGTGGTTTCACCCTGTCGTTACGCGCGGATCCGGTCGGACGAGGCGCTCAAGTTCCACCCGCGCGCATCGCCTGTCGCGGGCATCCCGGGTCAGGCGTACCGCCTGGCCTGTTTTTCAAGCCCAATAAGCTTGTTTTTGTTGTTCTGGCCCGATCTTGCCCGTTTCTCGATCATAGAACGTCGTTCGAGCGTCGTTTGGACTCTATTGATCAATTATTAGTCATAATTGACTTGTGACAGTGTTTCGTGAAGTTTCGAGTGTTGTGCTACACAATGTGTTAGACGTTCACCAACGTTCGTGTGTTTTGACACGTGTGTGCTGTTTGCCGATAATTCCACGAATTATCTAGTCATGAGTCAATGTTCGTACTGTCGTGCCACGTGTCACACTAAATTAATCTAACTCTAGTGCCACGTGTACATAATGCATTTAAATAATCATTTAAATATATAAGATGCTGACCTGGAAATTACGGGGTGTCACATCCTCCCCATGTTAGAAAGAATTTCGTCCCGAAATTCAACTCGTGTTGCTAGTGTTTGTCTGTTCCGCGAACAGGTGTGGGTACTTTTGTTTCATCTGGTCCTCACGTTCCCACGTGAATTCCGGTCCTCGTCGCGAATTCCATCGTACTTTTACAATCGGGATTTTACTGAGTTTGAGCTTCTTAGTTTCCCGGTCCATAATCTCTACTGGTTCCTCAACGAAATTCAATTGTTCGTCGATTTGTATTTCCTCGAGAGGAATAACAAGTGTCTCATCAGATAGGCACTTCTTGAGGTTCGAGATGTGGAATACGTTGTGTACACTGCTCAGTTCAACTGGCAGGTTTAGTTCGTAGGCTACAGGGCCTATTCGCTTTGTAATCTCGAAAGGTCCAATGTAACGAGGGTTCAACTTTCCTCGTTTGCCAAACCGAATGATACCTTTCCAGGGCGAGACCTTGAGTAACACTCTGTCCCCCACCTGGAACTCCAATGGTTTGCGTCGCTTGTCGGCATAGCTTTTCTGTCTGTCCCGAGCTGCTGCCATTCGCTTGCGTATTTGCACGATCTTCTCAGTTGTCTCGTGCACCAGTTCTGGACCAGTCAGTTGGCTGTCTCCAACTTCCGCCCAGCAGATGGGTGATCGACACTTACGTCCGTAAAGTGCCTCGAATGGTGCAGCTTGAATGCTAGTGTGGTAGCTATTGTTATATGAGAACTCCACTAACGGTAGATGAGATTCCCAGCTACTACCAAAGTCAATGACACATGCCCGGAGCATGTCTTCCAGTGTCTGTATCGTTCGCTCACTTTGCCCGTCCGTCTGCGGGTGGTAAGCAGTACTCATGTCCAATCTCGTGCCCAAAGCCTTATGCAAGGACTTCCAGAAATGCGACGTGAATCGACTGTCGCGATCAGATATGATGGAGATTGGCACTCCATGTCGAGTGACCACTTCCTTCAAATAAATCCGAGTGAGTTTGTCTAGCTTGTCAGTCTCTTTAATGGGTAGGAAATGAGCAGACTTCGTCAGTCGGTCTACGATAACCCAGATGGTATCGCAACCACTTGCCGTCTTAGGCAGTTTAGTTATGAAGTCCATGGAAATTTGCTCCCATTTCCACATTGGTAATTCCGGTTGTTGAAGTAACCCTGATGGCTTCTGGTACTCAACCTTGACTTTTGAGCACGTTAAACACTTACTTACGTAAGTAGCTATCTCAGCTTTCATGTTTGGCCACCAATAGGTTGTCTTCAGATCGTGATACATCTTGTCAGAGCCTGGGTGTACGGAATACCGGCTCTTGTGAGCTTCATCCATCACTACTTCTCTCAATCCTCCGTAGCGTGGAATCCAGATTCGATCCATTAAATAGTAAGCTCCGTCGTCTTTTGCCTTTATTTGCTTATCCATGCCACGCATGGCTTCAAGAGTGAGGTTTTCAGTTTTCAGAGCTTCCTGTTGTGCTATCCGAATTTGATTCGGCAGTTCGGAATGGATCGTAAGTTGTAGTGCGCGCACGCGTTTTGTTGTTTCTTTTCGGCTCAACGCGTCGGCCACTACGTTGGCTTTACCGGGATGATACTTGATGGCGCAATCATAATCACCTATGAGTTCAACCCATCTTCGTTGTCTCATGTTCAACTCTTTCTGGTCGAAGATGTGTTGTAGGCTCTTATGATCGGTAAAGATTGTACATTTCGTGCCGTACAAGTAGTGTCGCCAGATCTTCAAGGCAAACACCACGGCTCCCAACTCAAGGTCATGAGTCGTGTAGTTCTTCTCATGCACCTTCAGTTGACGTGAAGCGTATGCTATCACTTTCTCGCGTTGCATCAGCACGCAACCGAGTCCTTGTTTCGAAGCGTCGCAATACACCACGAAGTCATCACATCCTTCCGGTAGGGATAGGATGGGTGCAGTGCATAGTTTCTGCTTCAACAGGTTGAAAGCAGCTTCTTGTTTGTCTCCCCAATCGAACTTTTTGTCTTTATGGGTCAGGGACGTCAATGATTGGGCAATCTTCGAGAATCCTTCAATGAATCTCCGGTAGTACCCGGCCAGTCCAAGGAATTGCCGCACCTCAGTTGGAGTCTTGGGTGCTTCCCAGTTTTTGATGGCTTCGATCTTGGCTGGGTCTACGTGAATTCCCTGCTCATTAACCACGTGTCCAAGGAATTGGACTTCGCGAATCCAAAAGTCGCATTTTGAAAATTTCGCGTACAGTTGCTCTTTCTTCAGTAGTTCCAAGACTAACCTTAGATGTTCGGCATGCTCTTCCTGATTCTTAGAGTAAATCAGGATGTCGTCAATGAACACTATCACGAATTTGTCAAGATAAGGTTTGCACACTCTATTCATGAGATCCATGAACACGGCTGGTGCATTGGTCAGTCCAAAGGGCATAACCAAGAATTCGTAGTGTCCGTATCGAGTTCTAAAGGCAGTCTTAGGGATATCGTTTTCCTGTATCCTTAGTTGGTGGTAACCCGATCTTAAATCGATCTTCGAATAGTAGCTTGACCCTTGCAACTGATCAAACAGATCGTCTATTCGCGGTAAGGGATATCGATTCTTGATCGTCACCTTGTTCAGCTCTCTGTAGTCGATACACATACGGAATGATCCGTCTTTCTTCTTTACGAACAAGACCGGTGCTCCCCAAGGTGAGAAGCTCGGTCTGATGAATCCCTTGTCTAACAGTTCTTGCAACTGGTTAGACAGTTCCTGCATCTCCGTTGGTGCTAGTCGGTATGGAGCCTTAGCAATCGGTGCTGCTCCTGGTGTAAGGTCTATCTGAAACTCGACTTGTCGTTTCGGAGGTAGTCCAGGTAGGTCTTCGGGAAACACTTCGGGAAAATCGCGGACTACGGCGATGTCCTCAATCTTCCTCTCTTTCTTGGGTTGTTCTGCGATGAGGGCTAGTATGGCAGTGTATCCCTTTTGCAGGTACTTGTTCGCCTTCATGCATGACATGATGTTCAGAGGTACTCCCCGTCTTTCCCCCTGAATCGAGATCTGTTCTCCGTTCTGCAACGTCACTCGTACGATCTTCTCGTTGCATACGATCTCGGCCTGGTTATGGATAACCAATCCATTCCTACGACTACATCAAAGCTTCCGAGAGTCACCGGCATCAAATCGATTTCGAGTTCGTGATTCGCCAAAACCATGACGCATCCTCGGAAGATGTGTTGTGTTTCAATCAGTTTGCCGTCAGCTAACTCTACAGTATACTTGTAGTCTAGTGGCGTTGGGGTAATATCTAGTAATTTGCTAAACTCACTAGATATAAAGCTCCTATCGGCACCGGTATCAAATAATATGCTAGCATAGACATTATTTAAAAGAAACGTACCGGTTACGATGTTTGGGTCATCCTTGGCTTCTCCCGAGCCAATCACAAATGCTCTTCCTTTGGCCGCTCCTCCTCCGGCCTTCTTCAATTGAGGGCAATCCCTCCTCATGTGGCCTGGTTTTCCACATTCATAACACCCTCTGGAGGTGTTCTGGTTGTTGTTCTGATTGTGGTTAGGGTTGTTGTTACTGGGAAATTTGGATCTGCAGTCTTTGGCCATGTGGCCATGTCGTCCACACTTCAAGCAACGATATCGTTCGCATTGCCCGAAGTGGTGATAAGAGCATCGGTTACACAAGGGGTATTTCCCTTGGTACACACCCTTCCCCTTGTCGTCGGGTTGGGTGGCAGTAAAGGCTCTGGCTGGTGCAGATCTTTGTTGTTGTTGAGGTTGATGAGATTGGTGGTGGCTGGGTTCCCACTTCCTCTTTTGGCTTTCTTGAGGCTTCAGCTGTTCGCCTCGTTTGGGTAGCTTGCCTTGTGCTACCGCTTGGTCGGTTAGTTTGTGAGCCAGCCTGATCAGAGGTTGGATAGTGGTGAGGTCAGACGCAGTCACCATGCTCTGAATTTGTTCGGGCAGCCCACTGATGAACTGCTCGATTTTCTTGTACTCCGGCGTCACCATAGCCGGACATAGCTTACACAGCTCATGGAATCGAGTACAGTATTGCTCGATCTCAGAGCCCACCATCTTCAGTACCCAGAACTCAGCCTCTAGCTTTCTGATCTCATCACGAGGACAGTATTCCTCTTGCAGTAGTCGGGTGAAATCAGCCCATGGCATGGAGTTGGCACCGTCCAACCCCAGGGTTTGTACATGGGTATTCCACCATGTGAGTGCTGGTCCTTCCAGTGTACCAGTTGCGAACTTCACCCGGTTCTCTTCAGTACATTCGCACATAGCGAATACAGACTCCACTTTCTCCACCCAGCGGAGCATTCCCACGGCTCCCTCAGTCCCCTTGAATTTGTGTGGGTGGCAGTTCAGGAAGGATTTAAAAGAACATCCTTTGTTGTTGTTGCCTTGTGATCCTGTCAGTCAGAAACCAATGTCGTAGGTCAGAGCGTGTTAGCTATACTATGTTAGTCATGTTAGGCGAGTGTTAGTACCGTTGTTCGAGCCACTGGTTTCACTAGCAAGGCGGTGTGCCTCGTGCTCTGCCAGTATCTTGTTAACCCGTCTGTCAACCATCATCTTAATGACGGCTGCGTCCAGTGTTCGTCTAGGAGGGCGTGCATGTGGTCCTCTTCCCGCCATAGATATTTTCTATACGGAAGGGATAGAATGTTAGTAAGTCAGAATGTTAGTCAGATGTTGTGTCGGAAGTCAGATCATATGTCATGTTAGTTGTCAAGTCAAAGCAATCATGGTCAACATGTAATAAGTAAGACAAAACATAATTCTCATTAATATTAAATTGGAAGTACAATAATTTCAAAAGGAAATACATAATAAGTTCTTCGAGCACATCCCGCTCGTCTAGGCCAAAATAAAGAAAATACAAAATACAATAGTCCTCTAATCCGAATCCATAGAGACGTGTGAGATATCGCTAGCAGCGTCCCCGTCATCATCATCCTCTTCCGGATCCTCATTAGGATCCTCATCAAGGTCCTCATCTTCGAGGTCCTCGGCCTCGAATTCAGGACCATCCTCCTGAGGTGGTTCCTCAATAAACTGTGCAGCCCATGCATTAAGCATGGCATCACTGGCCTGCACCATGGCTTGAGTCTCGGTGATGTCTGTCCGATTCTCGGTTATACGCACGTCGTGTTCCTGCACGACATCGACGACCTGTCCATGCTCGGTCAGTAGTTGGGACATTTGGAGTCGTAGGGCCTCCATCTGGGCTTCCAGTCTGTTGTTGCGCTCCTCCAGTCTCTCGTTCTGCCTCTCCAATCGATCGCTCTTCTCGCGAAGAACTCGGACCTCGTCTGTTAGCTCCCTACCCCTCCAGACTTCCCGTCGTGTGCAAGCAACATGTGCCGCGAAGGCCTGCTCCATCGGCACTCCGAACGGTGGTAGTCGGTGTCCTGGAGTGGTGTCGCCGGGATATCGATATGGAGGTACTCTCTCCTCGACGATCCAACTCTGGAGTATGGTGGGAAGCCATCCCCAATGTCTGGCCCGTGCTGCGTCCCTCACCCGCCGGTCCATTTCGGCGTCAACCTGTGATACTATGTCGTGGATCCGGCGTCGGCTCTCTGCGGCCATGTCATCAGTGGTCGGGTGTCGGTCTGCGTTCCTACCGGTACTGTCATTGTTGGCCATCCTATAAGTTTTAAGTTAGTAAGCAATAGTTCAATATAAGCAAAAACATCATCAATGTGCAAGTTCTACGTGTAGTGTCTAAAGTTGAGCAAGGCTATAGTCTAAGCTTACTATATGCAAACCTAGTTCTCTATAACCAAGGCTCTGATACCAGCCTGTCACACCCCCAATTTCCCACTCGTGGCGTATGTCCACGTGGATGTGACGTGTCCAGAATCACAGCTCAAGGTCATATAGAACACCTCTATATGCGTTTACAAATCCAAGTTTGACACATACACTTGATAAAATAGTTTGCAGCGGAAATAAAGTAGTATTGCAGCGGAATAAATAAGTCATAACATGCAGCGGAAAATGATTGTTTACACAGCGGAAATTGTAAGTAGTTCAATACAACAACGTTTTAAATAAAATAAAGTCAAATTGTTTTCAAAAGTCACGAAAACAAATGCATGTGGGACCCTATGCTCATGTCCCCTATGTGCTTTCCTGCTCCACGAGCCTGTCATGCTAGTTACCTGAGAATACAAGTTTGAAAACAAGTGTCAACACGATGGTTGGTGAGTTCACAGGTTTTGATATACATATAGTAATGAAAGTGTGTCATGCTGTTTATCAAATGTTAGTACCGAGCCCTAGGCCCAAAGTGTCAGTGCGTCACTACCGAACTAGACTTGTTTGTCCTTGCCTCCGCTATGCCTCGTATGCATAGCAAGTTAGGTCAGAATTTGCACGGGTTATGACATCCAGTCAACATAGTGCCCCGTGGGGTTAGTCATTCCCTAATGGATCCATCCAAATCTACCACGTTGTTCGTACATTAACGGTAAGACTTTGTGAGGGCTTGTAACGAGTTCAACACTTAATGTTTGTCCAATAAACCAGCATACACAAAAATGTTTGTAATAGCAATAATGTTTGACTCGATGCAACTAGTATTCTCCCCCTATTTAAAAGCGTTTGAAAAAGAGTAAAGAGGGGCCGTAAACTCACCTTAGTGAAACGAATGTATGTAAGCGTAAGCTCCCGAGTTGTCGTGTAGCACGTCGGTCACCGGCAACCTATATCGTAGATCGTACGTGAGTTCGTGTAAGTGACCGTGCTAATGTTAGTGCTCGTGTTTGTGTCCAACAACCCTTGGTTGTTCATGTTTGTTCGTGTCGGTCCACAATGACCGTGTTTGCTCGTGTTGGTCCATATTGACCGTGTTTGACCATGTTTGACCAAAGTTGACCGTGTCAAGTCAACGACCCGTTGGTGAACCGTGTGACGGTTTGTGACTCGTGTAGCAATCGTGTAAGTGTTTGTCGTGTGCAAAACGCGTAGGTTGCGTTTATGGACAACTTACTATTTATAGTAAGTTTCCATTTTTAGAAAGTTCACAAAGCATGACGGTTTTATAGTTCTAGCATGTTCAATAGTCCTACGGGGTCATGTTAACACATAGCGCATTATCATACAAGTTCATATATGCCGTTTATAACATGTTAGTGCACAAAAGTTTCCTAAAATGGAAAGTTTCCATTTTTAGCATACGTGACATCCGAAACCATCTAACTTAGCATCTAAACATCATATTATAACATAATAAATCATTTAGCATGCTCAAGTCATTCAACATATTCCTAAGTCGGTTTTTGTAACCATAAAGTTACTAAAAATAGTAACTTTGTGGTTTTTGCATAAAAATGACCATTTAACATTTCTAAACAAATTTTTATATCACCAATCATCATAATAAACCACTTAACACCATTTAATCATGTCATCTCATCCCAAATTATCATTTAACAACATTCTAACTAGAAAAGTTACTAAAAATAGAAATAACACTACCTATGATCGTAGACATCATCAAGATTACTTTCTAACACATCAAATCATCATGTTATCCTCCTAGCAACAATTCTATATACATGCATGTTCATCATATATCCCAAATCATCAATTTGTAACTAAAAGTTACTAAAAATAGCAAGTTTGTCTACAAATCACATTTTAACCATCCTAATCACAATCTAATCTTGCAAGGACACTTATACATCATCATGAATCATTTCAACATCAACAAGACTATCTAAAATGCCTTAGATCATACATGCATGTCCATATCTCATCACAAAACATCATTTTAAGCAACAAGACCCATTCCCATCATCATAGATCATCATAGATCATCATCTAAACACCTTAGATCATCAAATACAGTAGGTTTATCAACAAACCCAGAAACAAAATTCGTGCATGTGCACTATAGGTGCTTGCATGTGGGTTTTGTGCATTGCATGTGTGTGTAGGAGTGAAGGGAGTAAGTTTTAAGCATAGAACTACCTTCTAGAGATCCTTGAACACTAGATTGATGAATAATCAGCTCCTGGACCTCCTGAGATTACTGATTTCGACAGGAAGGAGGGTGGTGGTGGTGATCTACAAGCTACAACGTCCTTATCTTTCGTGTTCTTGATGGCAACCAAGCTTCAAAGCTTCAAGAAGGTCCTCTAATGGCTTCCACAGGGTAGGATTAAGTGTTTCAGTGGTTTGGGAAGAGAAATTGCCGAGCTATGGCGTGTAAGAATGGTTAAGATAGGTGAAATGATGATCTTGGAAGTTTAAAAAGAAAATCTGCGAATCTATGAGTCAGGCGTATCGCCTGACGTGGGTGGTTTCACCCTGTCGTTACGCGCGGATCCGGTCGGACGAGGCGCTCAAGTTCCACCCGCGCGCATCGCCTGTCGCGGGCATCCCGGGTCAGGCGTACCGCCTGGCCTGTTTTTCAAGCCCAATAAGCTTGTTTTGTTGTTCTCGCCCGATCTTGCCCGTTTCTCGATCATAGAACGTCGTTCGAGCGTCGTTTGGACTCTATTGATCAATTATTAGTCATAATTGACTTGTGACAGTGTTTCGTGAAGTTTCGAGTGTTGTGCTACACAATGTGTTAGACGTTCACCAACGTTCGTGTGTTTTGACACGTGTGTGCTGTTTGCCGATAATTCCACGAATTATCTAGTCATGAGTCAATGTTCGTACTGTCGTGCCACGTGTCACACTAAATTAATCTAACTCTAGTGCCACGTGTACATAATGCATTTAAATAATCATTTAAATATATAAGATGCTGACCTGGAAATTACGGGGTGTCACAGTATTGATTATTGCCTAGTTGATAACTAGGGATTGTTAGAATCGAAGAACTTGATATTTTGACGGTGAAATCTTCGTTTTGAAGCCGGGATGATGTCCGGTTGTTATAAAACCCATATCATGATATGATAACTAGTAGGATGGGTAAATTGTGGTTTTGAAATATATATGGATTATGATCCATGGATTAAATGATGATTATGATGAATTGATGTTAAAATTATTAATAGTTATGATCTTAAAATAAAAATTAAATAATAAAAGTGATTAAAGATCGTAACTAATATAATGAACATCAATTATTTGATAAATTGCCTGGGAAGGCATGAAATATGAATAAGTGTGATAATTGACTAAAACTTGCTAAATGAAGTAAGATAGAGTCAGTTATATGATGAATTGACTTTGAGAAAGTCAAATCAGTCAAGTGTGTTGAACTTGATTGTATGTGCTATATGTGTTGAAACTAGTTGTATATATGTATTTTGCAACTAGGTGGTGGTAGTTGAAATCATACCACTAGTCATAGAGCAGGAAAGGAGCCTGCAGTTGCTAATCCCTTATCTGATTAAGGTAAGTAATCCCACAACTATGACATCACATAATAAATATTGAAATTGTTGTTGAATAAATTATATAATAAATATGGCATTGGTGATAGGGGAATGTTGAATAATAAAAGTTCAACAACCTATGATAAATCCAATACCTTGGTAAATAATAGTGTGGGACTTCTATGATGGAAGTACCGGTTGGGTGAACATCATAGTAATTTGATTAAATTATATATGACTCCACAATGGTGGATAGCCAGAGGTGCTGGCAATTGTCTAGATGGAAGTACTGGTGGGTGAACATCTTAGACTAAATAAATATGACTCCACAATGGTGGATAGCCAGAGGTGCTGGCAATTGTCTAGATGGAAGTACCGGTGGGTGAACATCTTAGACTAAATAAATATGACTCCACAATGGTGGATAGACAGAGGTGCTGTCAATTGTCTTAGATGGAAGTACCGGTGGGTGAACATCTTAAGACTTGAATTATATATGACTCCACAATGGTGGATAGACAGAGGTGCTGTCAATTGTCTTAGATGGAAGCACCGGTTGGTGAACATCTTAAGACTTGAATTATTTATGACTCCACAATGGTGGATAGCCAGAGGTGCTGGCAATTGGCTATGGTGGAAGCACAGAAATGTGAACCCCATAGTGTAATATTGATTAAACTATTGTGAGCAATAGTTGATGATTGGTAATGTGATATTTTATATTGTGAGAGTCAATTCAAATAGAAATGACTCAGTTGAATGTTGATTGTGAAAAATATATTTTTACATTTAATTGTTAAGAAACCATTGGGGTTTACTTACTTAGTTCTTATGAACTAATGGGAATTATTGTGTGATGTTTGTAGGTCAAAAATGACGTACACGGCTGTAAGGATCGAGGTGGAACAGGAATCGAACAAACAAACCTTGTTGCAAACGTTTGAAATTTTGGTTTAAACTTACTTATGTAAATAAGTATTGTAAAATGTGTGACACGTTTACGTTTGCGTTAAACTTTGTTTAATATTATTAAATAAAGAGGGTCATACAAGGTTTTAAAATTGAAAAATTTGCTGGGACCAACTCTGATATTATTTTAAAAGGTTGAATAGTAACTGGGGGTTACAAAGCTGGTATCAGAGCATTGGTTTGAGGGATTCAAGTGTTGGAAACACACTTGAACTCAAATCTTATGCTCTTGATATGTGATTAAATGTTCGATTCAAGCCTCGATCATTAAGCCGGAGGTATGAGGTCAGTATTTATGTATTGAATTGTGTATGTACAAATACGAAAGGAGTTAAATTTTATCAAACAATTTTTTTTTTAATTTTTACACATGTAAAATAGAATTGGGACAGGTGGAGGAATTCTTAAACCCCTGGACTGCAATTGGGACAGGTGTTCTTAACATGGAATGATAATCTCTTTTCTATTTAATTGTTACCATCGCATTAAACTTCCAGCAACTTCCCATCAATTTTTTTTTATTTTTCAATTTTACCGTCTTAATTTTAAATTTAAATTCGGACAGGTGGACTGTTAGTGGGGGACAGGTGTTGGTAACCTGTAATGTTAATCTCATTTAAATTTAAATGCGAGAACCGCATATAATTTCCTTTAAATTTGTTGGACACGTCGTAATGGAATTCGTTTTATGTGGTAACCGGTAACAACTCCTCATTAATTAGGACAGTTGTATCGTAAGCTGTAACCGGTGTCTTAAAGTAAACTGATTTAAACTGCTGATTAAATGGATTTTATACGGCTGAGATTTAATCTCAGCCAATTTAAATGGACATGATTCATTTTCAGGGGAGTTGAAAACACCGCTGTCTATATAATAATAATTGCTTGATAATTTTGGGGTTGGTTTGAACTATCCGACTCGCGGGTAAACCAAGCAAGTTTTCAAGATGGATCAGGCTTGACCGACGCCATAGTCGACACATATTCAAACCTTTCTGGTGCTTCATTTTCGTAACCAGCCAAGCGTGTCATTTGGTCATCGTCCTCCATGAATCTCGAAAAGAAGGATGAATCAGAGGTATCTCTTCCAAACGTTCAATCATCATCATGCGCTGCCAAAATCCCTTAATTTCATCTACAGAGCCTTTAATAATTCTCCTCTACGATTCCACTCAAACAGTCATCACCATCATCTACTCAACCTCATATCCACCAGTAAAACCCTAAAACATCTTCTTCAAATCCACGCCCAATTACTAATCTCAGGATTCACACAAGACAATTTCATTAACACCCACCTTATAGAATCTTACTCTTTGTTCAAAAAAATCAATCTTGCTCGATTAGTATTCAACGCAACACCAAACCCAAGTGTTGTGTTGTGGAATTCGATGATTAAAGCGCACATAAGATCAAAACAACATCAAGAAGCAGTAATTATGTACAATAAAATGATAAGCAATGATTTTGGTGCAGTACAACCGGACAAGTATACTTACACATTTGTACTCAAAGCTTGTACTATGCTTTTAGACATCGAAAAGGGCATTCTGCTTCACGAAGAGATTGCTAAGAAGGGGCTGGAATATGATGTATTCATTGGGACCGGACTTATTGATATGTACTGTAAATGTGGGCATTTGGTTCACGCACGACAAGTGTTTGATAAAATGCCTGAGAGAGATGTGGCCGTGTGGAATGCAATGCTTTCCGGGTTATCACAGAGTTCAGATTGTGCTCAGGAGGTTGAGTTTTTCTGCAGTATGCAGTTGCTCGGTGGAGTCGAGCCAAATACTGTCATCTTGTTAAATTTGTTTCCATCAATTCATAAGTTATCAAGTGTAAGATTATGCAAGTGTGTTCATGGGTATGTAACTAGAAGAAATTTCCCGAATACAGTTGTGAATGGATTAATTGATGTGTACTTGAAGTGCAAAAGAACAGATATTGCTTATCAGGTATTTGAGCTTATGCAGGAACCAGATGATGTCTCATGGGGAACGCTAATGGCAGGATTTGCACTCAACGGGTGTCACTACGAAGTGCTGGAATTATTCGATCAGATAAAAAATAATAATCTAAATGTAAATATGGTATCAGTTGTAAGTGCTTTATCTGCAGCTGGTGAAACAAAAGATTTAGTAAAAGGAAAAATGATTCATGAATGTGTCAAGAAAAACAAATTTGATTCTGATATTCGCGTATCCACTCCACTTATAACAATGTATGCAAAGTGTGGTGAATTAAAAAAGGCTCATGATTTATTTAACAGTCTATCTGGAAAAGATATGGTGGCTTGGTCTGCGGTTATTGCAGCATTAACACAATCTGGTTATCATGAAGAAGCAATTTCTCTATTTTGTGATATGCAGCGTGCAGGTTTTAAACCAAGTATGGTAACAGTAGTTGGTGTTCTTCCAGCTTTTGCAGAGTTATGCTTCAAGAAGCTAGGAAAAAGCGTGCACTGTTATTCCATTAGACATGATATAGTTTATGATATTTCTGTAGAAACTTCCCTAGTCGCCATGTATGCTAAATTTGACGATTTCACATCAGCAATGATTGTTTTTGACAGAATGTTTTACAAAGAAGTGGTTGCATGGAATGTTTTAATTAACCGGTATGCTCAAATTGGTGAGGCTAATCTTGCAATAAAGATGTTTTGTGAATTACAGTTGACTGAGGTTCTCCCTGATCCTGGGACCATTGTGGGTGTGGTATCAGCATCGGCTCACTTGGCCAATCTTAACCTTGGAACCAGCATTCATGGGTTAGTTATGAAACGGGGTTTGAATCAGATTGTCATGTGAATAATGCTCTTATTGACATGTATTCCAAAAGTCGAAGCCTTTCCTCTGCTGAACTGTTGTTTGGTTTGACAAAAAATCAAGATCAAGTTCTATGGAATGTAATGATCGGAGCATATATGCGAAACGGGTATGCTCAAGAATCAATTAATACATTTCACCAGATGAAATTTGAAGGTTTTCGACCTAGTTTAGTTACATATGTGAGCACACTTCCTGCAGTGTCCTATTTGGCAGCCATAAAAGAGGGCACATCTCTGCATGCAGGCATATACCGTATGGGTTATATTTCTCATACCATAGTTTTGAACGGGCTAATAGACATGTATTCAAAATGTGGGCGTGTTGATTTATCAGAGGCGGTTTTTCGTGAACTTAAAGATAAAGATGATGTTTCTTGGAATGTGATGTTGGCCGGATATGCATTAAATGGGAGGGTGGATTGTGCATTTGGTTTCTTTTCACATATGCAAGATAATCTTGTGGATGTCGACCCTGTGTCATTCTTAAGCTTGTTATCTGCTTGTAGACATGCAGGTTTAGTTAAAGAGGGCAAGCATGTGTTTAACTTGATGAAAGAAAGACACAATATTGAGCCAAAGTTGGAACATTATGCTTGTATGGTAGATTTGCTAGGCAGGGCGGGTTTATATGATGAAACATTGAGGTTAATCGAGTCAATGCAAATGGAACCTGATGGTGGAGTTTGGGGAGGTTTATTGGGTGCCTGTCAAATGCATGGTAATGTGAAGTTGGCAGAGTTAGCATTAGATAATCTTGTGAGATTAGAACCGAGAAATCAAGCTCATTATGTGGTTTTATCGAGCATTTATGCTCAATCGGGCAGATGGGCTGATGCAAGAAGCTTGAGGTTGAAGATGATCGAGTCAGGTGTCAAGAAAACTCCGGGTTGGAGTTGGGTCAATGAAAAGCAAGATTTGAGTAGCTATTGGTAGCCATTTCCCGCTCAAACTCTTTCAACAATTATACACGCGGGTCAATGGGTAAACAATACTATTTGTTAACCCATGTATAAACCCTTTTGATAACCCGAATAACACAGTTTCCCTCTTCCAAACGAAACCCTAAATTTGTTCTCTCAAACGGCTGATAACCCGAACCCTACCGGCTTGCTTCTTCATCTTGATTAAGACCATAAGAATCTTCTCATCTTCCATCTCCACAAATCCTCAGATCATCAGCCCTCTTCTCAATCAGATTTGAAGCCTTCATCGTTTTGAACAACCCACACATGTTGTAGTCTGCATCACTATCAATCGGTTGTCTTCTTCGTCACGAGCAAAGACATCAGAATCTTTTCATCATTATACAGTACAAATGTTCATGTCGTGCATATTCTCAACTGCATTTAAAGCCTTCATCGTTGTACGACCCACCAATGTTGTAATCATCGTTTGGTTTGCAATTTGTAATACTCTGTAATCGAAAGAATAGGTAATTTCGAACATCCATGAATCATTATTTGCTTTTTACTACTAATTAGCGTAATCGGCAAAAACCATAATTCATACCTTCTAAAAACTGTGATAGTCTTTAAATTACAAACACTAACTTATACCTCCTAATGCATACTGTTAGACTAAATTAATGTATTTTTTTTTTCTGTTTTTCTAATTTGTTATTTATACACACATAGATGTGTTTTATTCATTAATGTATCTGAGATAATTAAACTTATAATTTATTATATGTTTTTTTGTTTGATGTCATGTTCAGTTTCCTTAGTATATTCAAAAGCACTTCAGTAGGACAAGTTGGGTTGGTAAAAGGATTTGTGACAATGTTGAAGCACGAAGTTATCTAACAATGGTTATAGGTTATTAGTAGTTAAAATCTTGAAGATGTAATGGTGATAATGAGTTGTTATTGATCCTTTATAGTTAAAACCTGATGTAGTGCTATTAATTTCAGAGAGCTTTTCAAAGGATGCATAACTTTGTTTTGAGATTGTGCTAACATAGTTATTTAATATCAATCCAGGAGTTGCAACCTACTACCTTAACTAATGTTACGGTGTTAATTGTATCTTATATATTCAAGGTGACAAGCTATTAAACACAGTAAGTTATTCTATCCATATATTCGATTGAATCATGAAATTTGTTTGCATAATTATATATATCTAGATTCAGGTTTTCAGATACATATTTTGTTCTTGAGCAATTAGTGTTTTTGACAATAAATCTAAATTTTGATTTTCTAAAATATATTTTGTTCAAATTATCGTGCTTGATCTCCACTTTAATTCTTCGAACCCTAAATGGCTAAATGTGATGGATTCAAGAAATTTGATTCATGATTTTTTGTGTTTATTTTCTTGCAAGAGGCGATTAAACTTTCTTAGAAACCCTAATAGTGTATTTTGGATAGGCCATGTGTATGTGTGTTTTGCTTATACTGTTTTCAAAATTAGCAATTGTACAAGTCTTCCTGAAAATCATTTGAGATATTAACTAATTGAAGCTAAACACCTCATTTTGACATAGTTAGGATTGGAAGACCGAGAACTACAAGGATATAATTGAGTGTTTAAGTGTAAGATGTAACCTTTTGTTTTTTATGTCATATTTTTATGTACATATGATTGTCTTGTGAAGCAAGACGCTTAGATGCTAATTTTTGTGACTGGGTATAGAAAATTTTCTGATTATGCTATGATTCTATGTTTTTTTACAGTATTGATTGGATAATATTTTTTAAATGCAATTTTCATGTTGTAGCCGGCCAAGGTTTCAAGAGGACTGCAACTAAAAAGATTTAGTCAGGTATAAATGCAAGCTTTACTTAGCCTGAGTAGCATACATAAATGATAGCAAAATGGGTAACATCTGTAATGTCTATAATTGAAATGATATTTTAGTGCAGAATTAGGAACCCAAGGTTGAAGATCATGGTGATGAAGATAAAGCAGATGATGTTGAAGGTGAGACTATGTGCTTGAAAATTTTGCATAAAGTTGTAGTCTATTGCTATTTGATTATGTATAATCATGCAAGATAAAAGTATCTAACCTTAAGAATTAGTTATAACTCAATTACTCTGTTTCATTATTTTCAACTTACTAGAATTGCTAAGCAAGTTTGCTACTTCTACGTACCATAAAAGGTGAGTGACGGTTCATTTTAAAGTCGAAGTAGCTACTACATGAACCAACCAAACAAAACCAAACCATTGAGATTGAGCGTTTAATGTTATATACAATTTTTTTTAAATAGTTGTATTTTTATATTTGTAAATTGTATATGTGTTTCAATTGTATCATTTTTTTTACTAAACCCCGTGTATCACACGTGTTTATAACCTAGTCTATACTTTATAATAAAGAAATATATTTTTACCTACGTGTCATCACCACATTAACTCTCTCTTTAAATTTGACATGTGTCGTCGTCATATTAATTCTTAGAATAAAATTGACACATGTCACTCAGTTATTAAATATTAGAATTTGTATATTTAATTTAAATAATAATAATATAATATAGATCCTACTTATTCGTTTAATATACCCGCATTTCTCTAGATCAATTTGACCAAGAGAAAACCTAGAACAAATTCGATGAAAAAAGTTTTCAGATACTTTTTTTTGTTGGATTCATTATCCTTCTTAATCGACTGAGTTCACTTCGAATACGAGAATAACACAGGTTGGAATTGGAAACTCTAAAACTATTATTCAATATTTTGATGTAATCAGTTTTCAAACAAATGTATTTGATTCATACTCCTTCTCCTTATCTTTCGGTTGGATTCAATTCTAATACGATTTCAACACAGGTTTGATTTCGAAACCCTAAAACTACAAATAACTAATATTATATAATATGTTTCTTATCAACAATTTGGATTCACTTTTCTACTCTGTAGTATGTGTAAGGTTGCCCAATTCGACTACCAGGTTTGCATTTAAACCCTAAAGATATTAACTTAATATTGTATTATTAAGGTTCTGATTCATACAAAGGTGGGATAATTAACAGATGTGAGAGATTTTGAAAAAGGCATATTGATGGTGTTTGTGTGTGTGTGTGTGGGGGGGGGGGTGGAGTTATTTGAGTTTGATTCACATTGTTGGGTGTCTAATGTATGGTTCAGATTTCTTTTGTGTATTTGTGTGTATTATCATTAATTGTAAAAGGGTTTGCTTGATTTCATATTTTGAAACAGATTTTGAGGGGTTTGTAGCTTTTTATGATTTGGATTTGAATTTTGGAGTTGGGATTTTAGGGTTTCCGCTATTTTCTTGATTGGTTCTTTGTAATCCAAGAGATGATCAAAAAAATTCTCAGCAAGATTTACAGGAAACAATCGAAATCTACCAAAAATCAAGAGTTTTTTTTGGTACCCAATACCCTAATTTAACATATTCAAGTTCAAAAAGAAGTGATTTTGCAAGTGGGAATTTAAGAAAACTTTTGAATTCTGATATCTCAGCCCCATTAAACTCCAGATTTAATTCAAATGATGCAAATTTTCATAATGTTGGTCCCGTAAGCGTTTCTTATGTATCTTTACCAAGTTTTTGAGATGTACCGAGCTCTGAAAAACAAAATTTATTCATAAAGAAACTAGGAAAGTAATCATGTGTTATGTAATTTTTGATTTCATTAACCCAACAAAAACCTCAAAGAAAAATAGATAAAAGTACTAACTTTATTACAGTTAGTCGATTTTGTGGCTTCTAGCAATGTTAAATTCACATAATTTGTTATGTGAGAGTTTGTGAAAATGGTTTCTGAAAATTTGTTCAGAGGACTCACATCTCAACCACGTAATTGTAAAATCTTGGAATCTTGTGATGTAGAATAGGAGGTACCATCAATATATCTATAATGGCACCATTTACAAATTGTTTATGGACTTTTACTTAGGTTTATTGCATCACCAGAGGTTGATGCAAAAATTGCAAAACAGTTCATTGATCATTTCTTTGATCTCAGGCTATTATATTTATTTGATTCTGAAGATACTAGAGAATGCGGGTATTTGAAGACAATTCTTCATAGGGTTTATGGTAAAGTCATGTTTCTTCGTCCATTTATCAGGAAATCCAGGAAGAATATATTTTACAGATTTGTTTTAGAGACTAAGAAACACAACAGGATTGCTGAACTTTTCGAGATTTTAGGAAGTATTATTAATGGGTTTGCTTTGCCTTTGAAGGAAGAAAACAAATTGTTTGTTTCTAAGGCTTTTGAAGTATTGGTTGATTACAAACAGTTCAAAATAAATTATGTTTTTAGGTGAGTTGGAGGAGGTTTTAGAAACAACACAACAACAGTCCATCATTGTATGTAGCTTTATTTATGCAAATCGCCTATTGTTTGAACAATTTGCATATTCACGTAATTTTATTGATCTATTTTGCATATTTTATCTTTTAGATACAAAGTAATTTGTCAGTTGTATACACCTTAATATTAGACCTAACAAAATGGGCGGGTTGGGTTGGGTAACGGGTCAGAACGGGTTCGGATTAAGATGAGTGCGGGCCAAAATGGGTTTTAAACAAAATCAGTTCGGGTCTAAATGGATTATTCTTAAAAAACATCAATTTAGTTTAACTTAATATGTGTTATAAGTAAACAAATAGTTCATTTGGATAATTTTTAGTGATTTATCATCAGATATGTTATTAATCATTCTTAAATGTTTGAATCCATTGCATTTACATACTATTTTTGTTACCCGCGTCTTGACCGCATTATGTTTAAGTGCTACCCATCTCAACACATTCAATATTATGATGTTGCCCATTTCAACTCATTATACTACAATTGTTTACCTAAACCAACCCATTTTCTTTGACACTGGTACAAATTGCAACCCCTACTTAATATGCATGCCAAGATAAAAATATGCTAATCCCATTTTGTTCATTGTAAATATATTTTAGTTGCATTATTCTTTTTACTAAACCCCGTGTATCACACGGGTTTATAACCTAGTTAGGTAATATAAATATCTTCGGATCCCAAATTATATTAATTCATATTTGATCCCAATTCTCCACGTCCAGCCAAACATCACCACCACAACCGGATGAATTTCCGCTTGTATCTCCATTTTCTCTCTCGGCCTCTCGAGCGACGAGAATCGCTCATCGCCTAACATTGACGGTAGGGTTTGTTCTACCACTTCACAGTCCCATGGGGTACAAGTTCCTCTTCTGTGCTTAATTGATTGATTACGTTATGTATTAGGGTTTATACGGGTAGTTTGGGATTTTTATTTTCATTTTTCAATCGTTGTTTCTTACTTCGTATATCGATTTGCATCAAGGTTTTGGGCATGTTTCGTATAATTTCTTTGCTACACAGATGTTATAAGTTTTTGTTGAATCGATTTGGGGTTTCTATTATTACTTCATTTAGCTTGTTAGATTATTGAAGTTTATTACTGTTTGAATAGTTGCGTATTTTTCATTTATTCTAAAACTTTTAAACATTTTATGTCTACTAAAGATATTAGGGTTTATCGTCGATTGGGAACATCACGCTTATGAAACATCTTTTGAACGTTTTACTAAACACTTTGAAAAACTCTTGACAATCCAACTTTACTTTTTACTTGACCTTTTTTTTTTTGCATAATCCTTGTTATATGTGGTTTTAACTATATGTGAAGTTAAAGATGGTCAGTTATTCAGTTAGTGTTCGTATGAGTGTTGTATGATGTACGAAAAATAGGTTTCCTATCTGATGCTATGTTTTAATGGTTAATGTTATGAAGCTGTTTCACTTTTTTACTTTTGGGTGTTAGTTTTTGGTATAGGTTTCAGTATAATGCCACTTCAAACATATTAAATCTTTAAGTTTTTTAGGTTTTTGTATATCTCTTTGGCCTTAATTTGCATGTGCCATGAAACTCGCAAAGATTAGTGTTTGTTAACTTCTTTTTGTTATGAATTTAAATATGTGATTTTCTTGTTCGCGATCTTTAGTAAAATGACTTCTTAATTTGTTAATCGGTTGTTAAATTAGTGAGTCTTGGATTTTCATCGGTTAGTTAAAGCCTGCATGTGTCATGATACTGCAAAGATAAATGTTTTTTAACTTCCTTTTGTTTTAATGGTTTTTTTATATGTGATTTTTTTGTTCATGCCCTACTGTAAAGTTGACTTCTTAATTCATTCATCGGTTGTTAACTAAGAGACTCAAGGGTATTCTATATCCTTAATATTTGTCTTTTGAACACATTCTACATGTCATCCAATTTGGTTCTATTTTTCATCTGAATAATGATACTTTATATATTTGATTAACATTGATGGTATGAATGTTGCAGGTTTTCCTTCATACGTTTTGTGGAGGAAATAGATAGATATAATCCAACATATTGCAATGCTCCTTGGTAGCTCAAGTGAAGTTGAATTGAAATGTGTGGATTAATTTTACTCCTTTTGTTAATATTTCAATATAAATACAGGGGTGATGCTCACTACTTGACATGGTATGTGTCTCTTTTTCATGTAAGTTTTCGGAAATTATGTTGTAATTTGAATCCTACTAATAATTATTTATTTGAATAAGGTGATATAACTTTTAAATTACTTATTAGAGTCATGTATGCATGTGCTTTTCCATTGAACTTTTAGTTTGCACTTTGTACACATGAATTGGATCATTTATATTTGTGTATTTATAATAACACATTAGACTTTGTTTATGGAGGTGGAGTACAAGCATGACCGATGTTGCAACCAGAGGCTGAATGAGCAGTTTACCCACTGGGAACACCTGAGTTGTAATGATGTACCTAATATACAGAGCAGGTAATACCTAATTTAGTCTTTTTTTAATCTTTGTCAATACTTTTTTTCTTTCGAGCAAAGTGCAGTTCATCGTTTGAAAATTAATATTTCTTTTAAAAAAAGATATAATAAGTTTTATTTAAACAATGTATATGGAATCATACGAGTCGTATGAGGATATACTTCATGTACTGGTTTTTACAAAGCAGGAAAAAAATTGTTTTTTCTGCAAATCATTTGAATTGAAACGCATACTACGTATTAAAAGTAAATCAATCTAAAAATATTGTAGTTGATAAGTGTATGTAAAGTAAACATGTACAATAACATCATTGACAAAAAGTTACTTACTGTTATGGGTAGACTGCAATTTGAGCTTTTTCGATAGCAAGTTAACCTGCTTCACATAATAACTTGTATTCAATGTAGGTTAAATAAAAAACATAATGTAGTCAACTTATGCAAATTAAACAATTCAAAGAGTAAAATTGCGTACCTTTATAAGTCAAACTTTTTACTCGATAGATGTAGATGTACTTATGTTGCTTCAAATTGCAATTGGTGCTGTTTAACAATGAATCACATATCAATATACAACTGACCTCGTGATTTTCTGGAAAATGTCAACAACAAATCAGGAACTAAAATTAATAAATACCATATTTTCTTTTCCCTTAATTTGAAGAAAGCAAATGCATACTGCATATGAAAACTAAATCACTTTTGAAAGAAGAATACCTTTATAGCATTCTCAGTTTTTTTCCGACAAACGATCCAAGTTGAAGATAGTTTAAATTTGCAAACAACTTAAAGCAATTAGAAATTCACATATATATAAGATTCGGACAAGATAGTTATAAAACTGTTTTTTTTGTTCCCAATTTTAAATTTTTTAATTCCCGGTTACACATAATTTGAATTTTTGTAAATGAATTTGATTTATTTTTAGATTTGCCGCTATTTCTGTATCTGAAAATGCTGCATTTATAGGTAGTTTTGCATGCAACTGCTTTGCCCACGTATGAAACCTTTTGTAATTTTAAATTTACCGCCTTAGTTAACCAAAACTGAATTATTGTTGGTGTAGTTGCATTTTAAACAATTCCATAAACTTCTTTCTAACCAGATAAGTTTTTTCTTTAATCACTGAAGTGTGAATTGTTACAGCTGTTGCATTATGAAGCTTGATTTGTATTGGAGACGTGTCACAAATACGAAAGGAGTTAAATTTTATCAAACAATTTTTTTTTTAATTTTTACACATGTAAAATAGAATTGGGACAGGTGGAGGAATTCTTAAACCCCTGGACTGCAATTGGGACAGGTGTTCTTAACATGGAATGATAATCTCTTTTCTATTTAATTGTTACCATCGCATTAAACTTCCAGCAACTTCCCATCAAATTTTTTTTATTTTTCAATTTTACCGTCTTAATTTTAAATTTAAATTCGGACACGTGGACTGTTAGTGGGGGACAGGTGTTGGTAACCTGTAATGTTAATCTCATTTAAATTTAAATGCGAGAACCGCATATAATTTCCTTTAAATTTGTTGGACACGTCGTAATGGAATTCGTTTTATGTGGTAACCGGTAACAACTCCTCATTAATTAGGACAGTTGTATCGTAAGCTGTAACCGGTGTCTTAAAGTAAACTGATTTAAACTGCTGATTAAATGGATTTTATACGGCTGAGATTTAATCTCAGCCAATTTAAATGGACATGATTCATTTTCAGGGGAGTTGAAAACACCGCTGTCTATATAATAATAATTGCTTGATAATTTTGGGGTTGGTTTGAACTATCCGACTCGCGGGTAAACCAAGCAAGTTTTCAAGATGGATCAGGCTTGACCGACGCCATAGTCGACACATATTCAAACCTTTCTGGTGCTTCATTTTCGTAACCAGCCAAGCGTGTCATTTGGTCATCGTCCTCCATGAATCTCGAAAAAGAAGGATGAATCAGAGGTATCTCTTCCAAACGTTCAATCATCATCATGCGCTGCCAAAATCCCTTAATTTCATCTACAGAGCCTTTAATAATTCTCCTCTACGATTCCACTCAAACAGTCATCACCATCATCTACTCAACCTCATATCCACCAGTAAAACCCTAAAACATCTTCTTCAAATCCACGCCCAATTACTAATCTCAGGATTCACACAAGACAATTTCATTAACACCCACCTTATAGAATCTTACTCTTTGTTCAAAAAAATCAATCTTGCTCGATTAGTATTCAACGCAACACCAAACCCAAGTGTTGTGTTGTGGAATTCGATGATTAAAGCGCACATAAGATCAAAACAACATCAAGAAGCAGTAATTATGTACAATAAAATGATAAGCAATGATTTTGGTGCAGTACAACCGGACAAGTATACTTACACATTTGTACTCAAAGCTTGTACTATGCTTTTAGACATCGAAAAGGGCATTCTGCTTCACGAAGAGATTGCTAAGAAGGGGCTGGAATATGATGTATTCATTGGGACCGGACTTATTGATATGTACTGTAAATGTGGGCATTTGGTTCACGCACGACAAGTGTTTGATAAAATGCCTGACAGAGATGTGGCCGTGTGGAATGCAATGCTTTCCGGGTTATCACAGAGTTCAGATTGTGCTCAGGCGGTTGAGTTTTTCTGCAGTATGCAGTTGCTCGGTGGAGTCGAGCCAAATACTGTCAGCTTGTTAAATTTGTTTCCATCAATTCATAAGTTATCAAGTGTAAGATTATGCAAGTGTGTTCATGGGTATGTAACTAGAAGAAATTTCCCGAATACAGTTGTGAATGGATTAATTGATGTGTACTTGAAGTGCAAAAGAACAGATATTGCTTATCAGGTATTTGAGCTTATGCAGGAACCAGATGATGTCTCATGGGGAACGCTAATGGCAGGATTTGCACTCAACGGGTGTCACTATGAAGTGCTGGAATTATTCGATCAGATAAAAAATAATAATCTAAATGTAAATATGGTATCAGTTGTAAGTGCTTTATCTGCAGCTGGTGAAACAAAAGATTTAGTAAAAGGAAAAATGATTCATGAATGTGTCAAGAAAAACAAATTTGATTCTGATATTCGCGTATCCACTCCACTTATAACAATGTATGCAAAGTGTGGTGAATTAAAAAAGGCTCATGATTTATTTAACAGTCTATCTGGAAAAGATATGGTGGCTTGGTCTGCGGTTATTGCAGCATTAACACAATCTGGTTATCATGAAGAAGCAATTTCTCTATTTTGTGATATGCAGCGTGCAGGTTTTAAACCAAGTATGGTAACAGTAGTTGGTGTTCTTCCAGCTTTTGCAGAGTTATGCTTCAAGAAGCTAGGAAAAAGCGTGCACTGTTATTCCATTAGACATGATATAGTTTATGATATTTCTGTAGAAACTTCCCTAGTCGCCATGTATGCTAAATTTGACGATTTCACATCAGCAATGATTGTTTTTGACAGAATGTTTTACAAAGAAGTGGTTGCATGGAATGTTTTAATTAACCGGTATGCTCAAATTGGTGAGGCTAATCTTGCAATAAAGATGTTTTGTGAATTACAGTTGACTGAGGTTCTCCCTGATCCTGGGACCATTGTGGGTGTGGTATCAGCATCGGCTCACTTGGCCAATCTTAACCTTGGAACCAGCATTCATGGGTTAGTTATGAAACGTGGGTTTGAATCAGATTGTCATGTGAATAATGCTCTTATTGACATGTATTCCAAAAGTCGAAGCCTTTCCTCTGCTGAACTGTTGTTTGGTTTGACAAAAAATCAAGATCAAGTTCTATGGAATGTAATGATCGGAGCATATATGCGAAACGGGTATGCTCAAGAATCAATTAATACATTTCACCAGATGAAATTTGAAGGTTTTCGACCTAGTTTAGTTACATATGTGAGCACACTTCCTGCAGTGTCCTATTTGGCAGCCATAAAAGAGGGCACATCTCTGCATGCAGGCATATACCGTATGGGTTATATTTCTCATACCATAGTTTTGAACGGGCTAATAGACATGTATTCAAAATGTGGGCGTGTTGATTTATCAGAGGCGGTTTTTCGTGAACTTAAAGATAAAGATGATGTTTCTTGGAATGTGATGTTGGCCGGATATGCATTAAATGGGAGGGTGGATTGTGCATTTGGTTTCTTTTCACATATGCAAGATAATCTTGTGGATGTCGACCCTGTGTCATTCTTAAGCTTGTTATCTGCTTGTAGACATGCAGGTTTAGTTAAAGAGGGCAAGCATGTGTTTAACTTGATGAAAGAAAGACACAATATTGAGCCAAAGTTGGAACATTATGCTTGTATGGTAGATTTGCTAGGCAGGGCGGGTTTATATGATGAAACATTGAGGTTAATCGAGTCAATGCAAATGGAACCTGATGGTGGAGTTTGGGGAGGTTTATTGGGTGCCTGTCAAATGCATGGTAATGTGAAGTTGGCAGAGTTAGCATTAGATAATCTTGTGAGATTAGAACCGAGAAATCAAGCTCATTATGTGGTTTTATCGAGCATTTATGCTCAATCGGGCAGATGGGCTGATGCAAGAAGCTTGAGGTTGAAGATGATCGAGTCAGGTGTCAAGAAAACTCCGGGTTGGAGTTGGGTCAATGAAAAGCAAGATTTGAGTAGCTATTGGTAGCCATTTCCCGCTCAAACTCTTTCAACAATTATACACGCGGGTCAATGGGTAAACAATACTATTTGTTAACCCATGTATAAACCCTTTTGATAACCCGAATAACACAGTTTCCCTCTTCCAAACGAAACCCTAAATTTGTTCTCTCAAACGGCTGATAACCCGAACCCTACCGGCTTGCTTCTTCATCTTGATTAAGACCATAAGAATCTTCTCATCTTCCATCTCCACAAATCCTCAGATCATCAGCCCTCTTCTCAATCAGATTTGAAGCCTTCATCGTTTTGAACAACCCACACATGTTGTAGTCTGCATCACTATCAATCGGTTGTCTTCTTCGTCACGAGCAAAGACATCAGAATCTTTTCATCATTATACAGTACAAATGTTCATGTCGTGCATATTCTCAACTGCATTTAAAGCCTTCATCGTTGTACGACCCACCAATGTTGTAATCATCGTTTGGTTTGCAATTTGTAATACTCTGTAATCGAAAGAATAGGTAATTTCGAACATCCATGAATCATTATTTGCTTTTTACTACTAATTAGCGTAATCGGCAAAAACCATAATTCATACCTTCTAAAAACTGTGATAGTCTTTAAATTACAAACACTAACTTATACCTCCTAATGCATACTGTTAGACTAAATTAATGTATTTTTTTTTTCTGTTTTTCTAATTTGTTATTTATACACACATAGATGTGTTTTATTCATTAATGTATCTGAGATAATTAAACTTATAATTTATTATATGTTTTTTTGTTTGATGTCATGTTCAGTTTCCTTAGTATATTCAAAAGCACTTCAGTAGGACAAGTTGGGTTGGTAAAAGGATTTGTGACAATGTTGAAGCACGAAGTTATCTAACAATGGTTATAGGTTATTAGTAGTTAAAATCTTGAAGATGTAATGGTGATAATGAGTTGTTATTGATCCTTTATAGTTAAAACCTGATGTAGTGCTATTAATTTCAGAGAGCTTTTCAAAGGATGCATAACTTTGTTTTGAGATTGTGCTAACATAGTTATTTAATATCAATCCAGGAGTTGCAACCTACTACCTTAACTAATGTTACGGTGTTAATTGTATCTTATATATTCAAGGTGACAAGCTATTAAACACAGTAAGTTATTCTATCCATATATTCGATTGAATCATGAAATTTGTTTGCATAATTATATATATCTAGATTCAGGTTTTCAGATACATATTTTGTTCTTGAGCAATTAGTGTTTTTGACAATAAATCTAAATTTTGATTTTCTAAAATATATTTTGTTCAAATTATCGTGCTTGATCTCCACTTTAATTCTTCGAACCCTAAATGGCTAAATGTGATGGATTCAAGAAATTTGATTCATGATTTTTTGTGTTTATTTTCTTGCAAGAGGCGATTAAACTTTCTTAGAAACCCTAATAGTGTATTTTGGATAGGCCATGTGTATGTGTGTTTTGCTTATACTGTTTTCAAAATTAGCAATTGTACAAGTCTTCCTGAAAATCATTTGAGATATTAACTAATTGAAGCTAAACACCTCATTTTGACATAGTTAGGATTGGAAGACCGAGAACTACAAGGATATAATTGAGTGTTTAAGTGTAAGATGTAACCTTTTGTTTTTTATGTCATATTTTTATGTACATATGATTGTCTTGTGAAGCAAGACGCTTAGATGCTAATTTTTGTGACTGGGTATAGAAAATTTTCTGATTATGCTATGATTCTATGTTTTTTTACAGTATTGATTGGATAATATTTTTTAAATGCAATTTTCATGTTGTAGCCGGCCAAGGTTTCAAGAGGACTGCAACTAAAAAGATTTAGTCAGGTATAAATGCAAGCTTTACTTAGCCTGAGTAGCATACATAAATGATAGCAAAATGGGTAACATCTGTAATGTCTATAATTGAAATGATATTTTAGTGCAGAATTAGGAACCCAAGGTTGAAGATCATGGTGATGAAGATAAAGCAGATGATGTTGAAGGTGAGACTATGTGCTTGAAAATTTTGCATAAAGTTGTAGTCTATTGCTATTTGATTATGTATAATCATGCAAGATAAAAGTATCTAACCTTAAGAATTAGTTATAACTCAATTACTCTGTTTCATTATTTTCAACTTACTAGAATTGCTAAGCAAGTTTGCTACTTCTACGTACCATAAAAGGTGAGTGACGGTTCATTTTAAAGTCGAAGTAGCTACTACATGAACTAACCAAACAAAACCAAACCATTGAGATTGAGCGTTTAATGTTATATACAATTTTTTTTAAATAGTTGTATTTTTATATTTGTAAATTGTATATGTGTTTCAATTGTATCATTTGTTTTTTACTAAACCCCGTGTATCACACGTGTTTATAACCTAGTCTATACTTTATAATAAAGAAATATATTTTTACCTACGTGTCATCAACACATTAACTCTCTCTTTAAATTTGACATGTGTCGTCGTCATATTAATTCTTAGAATAAAATTGACACATGTCACTCAGTTATTAAATATTAGAATTTGTATATTTAATTTAAATAATAATAATATAATATAGATCCTACTTATTCGTTTAATATACCCGCATTTCTCTAGATCAATTTGACCAAGAGAAAACCTAGAACAAATTCGATGAAAAAAGTTTTCAGATACTTTTTTTTGTTGGATTCATTATCCTTCTTAATCGACTGAGTTCACTTCGAATACGAGAATAACACAGGTTGGAATTGGAAACTCTAAAACTATTATTCAATATTTTGATGTAATCAGTTTTCAAACAAATGTATTTGATTCATACTCCTTCTCCTTATCTTTCGGTTGGATTCAATTCTAATACGATTTCAACACAGGTTTGATTTCGAAACCCTAAAACTACAAATAACTAATATTATATAATATGTTTCTTATCAACAATTTGGATTCACTTTTCTACTCTGTAGTATGTGTAAGGTTGCCCAATTCGACTACCAGGTTTGCATTTAAACCCTAAAGATATTAACTTAATATTGTATTATTAAGGTTCTGATTCATACAAAGGTGGGATAATTAACAGATGTGAGAGATTTTGAAAAAGGCATATTGATGGTGTTTGTGTGTGTGTGTGTGGGGGGGGGGGGTGGAGTTATTTGAGTTTGATTCACATTGTTGGGTGTCTAATGTATGGTTCAGATTTCTTTTGTGTATTTGGTGTGTATTATCATTAATTGTAAAAGGGTTTGCTTGATTTCATATTTTGAAACAGATTTTGAGGGGTTTGTAGCTTTTTATGATTTGGATTTGAATTTTGGAGTTGGGATTTTAGGGTTTCCGCTATTTTCTTGATTGGTTCTTTGTAATCCAAGAGATGATCAAAAAAATTCTCAGCAAGATTTACAGGAAACAATCGAAATCTACCAAAAATCAAGAGTTTTTTTTGGTACCCAATACCCTAATTTAACATATTCAAGTTCAAAAAGAAGTGATTTTGCAAGTGGGAATTTAAGAAAACTTTTGAATTCTGATATCTCAGCCCCATTAAACTCCAGATTTAATTCAAATGATGCAAATTTTCATAATGTTGGTCCCGTAAGCGTTTCTTATGTATCTTTACCAAGTTTTTGAGATGTACCGAGCTCTGAAAAACAAAATTTATTCATAAAGAAACTAGGAAAGTAATCATGTGTTATGTAATTTTTGATTTCATTAACCCAACAAAAACCTCAAAGAAAAATAGATAAAAGTACTAACTTTATTACAGTTAGTCGATTTTGTGGCTTCTAGCAATGTTAAATTCACATAATTTGTTATGTGAGAGTTTGTGAAAATGGTTTCTGAAAATTTGTTCAGAGGACTCACATCTCAACCACGTAATTGTAAAATCTTGGAATCTTGTGATGTAGAATAGGAGGTACCATCAATATATCTATAATGGCACCATTTACAAATTGTTTATGGACTTTTACTTAGGTTTATTGCATCACCAGAGGTTGATGCAAAAATTGCAAAACAGTTCATTGATCATTTCTTTGATCTCAGGCTATTATATTTATTTGATTCTGAAGATACTAGAGAATGCGGGTATTTGAAGACAATTCTTCATAGGGTTTATGGTAAAGTCATGTTTCTTCGTCCATTTATCAGGAAATCCAGGAAGAATATATTTTACAGATTTGTTTTAGAGACTAAGAAACACAACAGGATTGCTGAACTTTTCGAGATTTTAGGAAGTATTATTAATGGGTTTGCTTTGCCTTTGAAGGAAGAAAACAAATTGTTTGTTTCTAAGGCTTTTGAAGTATTGGTTGATTACAAACAGTTCAAAATAAATTATGTTTTTAGGTGAGTTGGAGGAGGTTTTAGAAACAACACAACAACAGTCCATCATTGTATGTAGCTTTATTTATGCAAATCGCCTATTGTTTGAACAATTTGCATATTCACGTAATTTTATTGATCTATTTTGCATATTTTATCTTTTAGATACAAAGTAATTTGTCAGTTGTATACACCTTAATATTAGACCTAACAAAATGGGCGGGTTGGGTTGGGTAACGGGTCAGAACGGGTTCGGATTAAGATGAGTGCGGGCCAAAATGGGTTTTAAACAAAATCAGTTCGGGTCTAAATGGATTATTCTTAAAAAACATCAATTTAGTTTAACTTAATATGTGTTATAAGTAAACAAATAGTTCATTTGGATAATTTTTAGTGATTTATCATCAGATATGTTATTAATCATTCTTAAATGTTTGAATCCATTGCATTTACATACTATTTTTGTTACCCGCGTCTTGACCGCATTATGTTTAAGTGCTACCCATCTCAACACATTCAATATTATGATGTTGCCCATTTCAACTCATTATACTACAATTGTTTACCTAAACCAACCCATTTTCTTTGACACTGGTACAAATTGCAACCCCTACTTAATATGCATGCCAAGATAAAAATATGCTAATCCCATTTTGTTCATTGTAAATATATTTTAGTTGCATTATTCTTTTTACTAAACCCCGTGTATCACACGGGTTTATAACCTAGTTAGGTAATATAAATATCTTCGGATCCCAAATTATATTAATTCATATTTGATCCCAATTCTCCACGTCCAGCCAAACATCACCACCACAACCGGATGAATTTCCGCTTGTATCTCCATTTTCTCTCTCGGCCTCTCGAGCGACGAGAATCGCTCATCGCCTAACATTGACGGTAGGGTTTGTTCTACCACTTCACAGTCCCATGGGGTACAAGTTCCTCTTCTGTGCTTAATTGATTGATTACGTTATGTATTAGGGTTTATACGGGTAGTTTGGGATTTTTATTTTCATTTTTCAATCGTTGTTTCTTACTTCGTATATCGATTTGCATCAAGGTTTTGGGCATGTTTCGTATAATTTCTTTGCTACACAGATGTTATAAGTTTTTGTTGAATCGATTTGGGGTTTCTATTATTACTTCATTTAGCTTGTTAGATTATTGAAGTTTATTACTGTTTGAATAGTTGCGTATTTTTCATTTATTCTAAAACTTTTAAACATTTTATGTCTACTAAAGATATTAGGGTTTATCGTCGATTGGGAACATCACGCTTATGAAACATCTTTTGAACGTTTTACTAAACACTTTGAAAAACTCTTGACAATCCAACTTTACTTTTTACTTGACCTTTTTTTTTTTGCATAATCCTTGTTATATGTGGTTTTAACTATATGTGAAGTTAAAGATGGTCAGTTATTCAGTTAGTGTTCGTATGAGTGTTGTATGATGTACGAAAAATAGGTTTCCTATCTGATGCTATGTTTTAATGGTTAATGTTATGAAGCTGTTTCACTTTTTTACTTTTGGGTGTTAGTTTTTGGTATAGGTTTCAGTATAATGCCACTTCAAACATATTAAATCTTTAAGTTTTTTAGGTTTTTGTATATCTCTTTGGCCTTAATTTGCATGTGCCATGAAACTCGCAAAGATTAGTGTTTGTTAACTTCTTTTTGTTATGAATTTAAATATGTGATTTTCTTGTTCGCGATCTTTAGTAAAATGACTTCTTAATTTGTTAATCGGTTGTTAAATTAGTGAGTCTTGGATTTTCATCGGTTAGTTAAAGCCTGCATGTGTCATGATACTGCAAAGATAAATGTTTTTTAACTTCCTTTTGTTTTAATGGTTTTTTTATATGTGATTTTTTTGTTCATGCCCTACTGTAAAGTTGACTTCTTAATTCATTCATCGGTTGTTAACTAAGAGACTCAAGGGTATTCTATATCCTTAATATTTGTCTTTTGAACACATTCTACATGTCATCCAATTTGGTTCTATTTTTCATCTGAATAATGATACTTTATATATTTGATTAACATTGATGGTATGAATGTTGCAGGTTTTCCTTCATACGTTTTGTGGAGGAAATAGATAGATATAATCCAACATATTGCAATGCTCCTTGGTAGCTCAAGTGAAGTTGAATTGAAATGTGTGGATTAATTTTACTCCTTTTGTTAATATTTCAATATAAATACAGGGGTGATGCTCACTACTTGACATGGTATGTGTCTCTTTTTCATGTAAGTTTTCGGAAATTATGTTGTAATTTGAATCCTACTAATAATTATTTATTTGAATAAGGTGATATAACTTTTAAATTACTTATTAGAGTCATGTATGCATGTGCTTTTCCATTGAACTTTTAGTTTGCACTTTGTACACATGAATTGGATCATTTATATTTGTGTATTTATAATAACACATTAGACTTTGTTTATGGAGGTGGAGTACAAGCATGACCGATGTTGCAACCAGAGGCTGAATGAGCAGTTTACCCACTGGGAACACCTGAGTTGTAATGATGTACCTAATATACAGAGCAGGTAATACCTAATTTAGTCTTTTTTTTAATCTTTGTCAATACTTTTTTTCTTTCGAGCAAAGTGCAGTTCATCGTTTGAAAATTAATATTTCTTTTAAAAAAAGATATAATAAGTTTTATTTAAACAATGTATATGGAATCATACGAGTCGTATGAGGATATACTTCATGTACTGGTTTTTACAAAGCAGGAAAAAAATTGTTTTTTCTGCAAATCATTTGAATTGAAACGCATACTACGTATTAAAAGTAAATCAATCTAAAAATATTGTAGTTGATAAGTGTATGTAAAGTAAACATGTACAATAACATCATTGACAAAAAGTTACTTACTGTTATGGGTAGACTGCAATTTGAGCTTTTTCGATAGCAAGTTAACCTGCTTCACATAATAACTTGTATTCAATGTAGGTTAAATAAAAAACATAATGTAGTCAACTTATGCAAATTAAACAATTCAAAGAGTAAAATTGCGTACCTTTATAAGTCAAACTTTTTACTCGATAGATGTAGATGTACTTATGTTGCTTCAAATTGCAATTGGTGCTGTTTAACAATGAATCACATATCAATATACAACTGACCTCGTGATTTTCTGGAAAATGTCAACAACAAATCAGGAACTAAAATTAATAAATACCATATTTTCTTTTCCCTTAATTTGAAGAAAGCAAATGCATACTGCATATGAAAACTAAATCACTTTTGAAAGAAGAATACCTTTATAGCATTCTCAGTTTTTTTCCGACAAACGATCCAAGTTGAAGATAGTTTAAATTTGCAAACAACTTAAAGCAATTAGAAATTCACATATATATAAGATTCGGACAAGATAGTTATAAAACTGTTTTTTTTGTTCCCAATTTTAAATTTTTTAATTCCCGGTTACACATAATTTGAATTTTTGTAAATGAATTTGATTTATTTTTAGATTTGCCGCTATTTCTGTATCTGAAAATGCTGCATTTATAGGTAGTTTTGCATGCAACTGCTTGCCCACGTATGAAACCTTTTGTAATTTTAAATTTACCGCCTTAGTTAACCAAAACTGAATTATTGTTGGTGTAGTTGCATTTTAAACAATTCCATAAACTTCTTTCTAACCAGATAAGTTTTTTCTTTAATCACTGAAGTGTGAATTGTTACAGCTGTTGCATTATGAAGCTTGATTTGTATTGGAGACGTGTCACAAATACGAAAGGAGTTAAATTTTATCAAACAATTTTTTTTTTTAATTTTTACACATGTAAAATAGAATTGGGACAGGTGGAGGAATTCTTAAACCCCTGGACTGCAATTGGGACAGGTGTTCTTAACATGGAATGATAATCTCTTTTCTATTTAATTGTTACCATCGCATTAAACTTCCAGCAACTTCCCATCAAATTTTTTTTATTTTTCAATTTTACCGTCTTAATTTTAAATTTAAATTCGGACACGTGGACTGTTAGTGGGGGACAGGTGTTGGTAACCTGTAATGTTAATCTCATTTAAATTTAAATGCGAGAACCGCATATAATTTCCTTTAAATTTGTTGGACACGTCGTAATGGAATTCGTTTTATGTGGTAACCGGTAACAACTCCTCATTAATTAGGACAGTTGTATCGTAAGCTGTAACCGGTGTCTTAAAGTAAACTGATTTAAACTGCTGATTAAATGGATTTTATACGGCTGAGATTTAATCTCAGCCAATTTAAATGGACATGATTCATTTTCAGGGGAGTTGAAAACACCGCTGTCTATATAATAATAATTGCTTGATAATTTTGGGGTTGGTTTGAACTATCCGACTCGCGGGTAAACCAAGCAAGTTTTCAAGATGGATCAGGCTTGACCGACGCCATAGTCGACACATATTCAAACCTTTCTGGTGCTTCATTTTCGTAACCAGCCAAGCGTGTCATTTGGTCATCGTCCTCCATGAATCTCGAAAAAGAAGGATGAATCAGAGGTATCTCTTCCAAACGTTCAATCATCATCATGCGCTGCCAAAATCCCTTAATTTCATCTACAGAGCCTTTAATAATTCTCCTCTACGATTCCACTCAAACAGTCATCACCATCATCTACTCAACCTCATATCCACCAGTAAAACCCTAAAACATCTTCTTCAAATCCACGCCCAATTACTAATCTCAGGATTCACACAAGACAATTTCATTAACACCCACCTTATAGAATCTTACTCTTTGTTCAAAAAAATCAATCTTGCTCGATTAGTATTCAACGCAACACCAAACCCAAGTGTTGTGTTGTGGAATTCGATGATTAAAGCGCACATAAGATCAAAACAACATCAAGAAGCAGTAATTATGTACAATAAAATGATAAGCAATGATTTTGGTGCAGTACAACCGGACAAGTATACTTACACATTTGTACTCAAAGCTTGTACTATGCTTTTAGACATCGAAAAGGGCATTCTGCTTCACGAAGAGATTGCTAAGAAGGGGCTGGAATATGATGTATTCATTGGGAC
Source organism: Mikania micrantha (assembly GCA_009363875.1). Lineage (NCBI taxonomy): Eukaryota > Viridiplantae > Streptophyta > Magnoliopsida > Asterales > Asteraceae > Mikania > Mikania micrantha. The sequence continues at coordinate 113,140,964 of CM018680.1, forward strand.
CGGACTTATTGATATGTACTGTAAATGTGGGCATTTGGTTCACGCACGACAAGTGTTTGATAAAATGCCTGACAGAGATGTGGCCGTGTGGAATGCAATGCTTTCCGGGTTATCACAGAGTTCAGATTGTGCTCACGCGGTTGAGTTTTTCTGCAGTATGCAGTTGCTCGGTGGAGTCGAGCCAAATACTGTCAGCTTGTTAAATTTGTTTCCATCAATTCATAAATTATCAAGTGTAAGATTATGCAAGTGTGTTCATGGGTATGTAACTAGAAGAAATTTCCCAAATACAGTTGTGAATGGATTAATTGATGTGTACTTGAAGTGCAAAAGAACAGATATTGCTTATCAGGTATTTGAGCTTATGCAGGAACCAGATGATGTCTCATGGGGAACGCTAATGGCAGGATTTGCACTCAACGGGTGTCACTATGAAGTGCTGGAATTATTCGATCAGATAAAAAATAATAATCTAAATGTAAATATGGTATCAGTTGTAAGTGCTTTATCTGCAGCTGGTGAAACAAAAGATTTAGTAAAAGGAAAAATGATTCATGAATGTGTCAAGAAAAACAAATTTGATTCTGATATTCGCGTATCCACTCCACTTATAACAATGTATGCAAAGTGTGGTGAATTAAAAAAGGCTCATGATTTATTTAACAGTCTATCTGGAAAAGATATGGTGGCTTGGTCTGCGGTTATTGCAGCATTAACACAATCTGGTTATCATGAAGAAGCAATTTCTCTATTTTGTGATATGCAGCGTGCAGGTTTTAAACCAAGTATGGTAACAGTAGTTGGTGTTCTTCCAGCTTTTGCAGAGTTATGCTTCAAGAAGCTAGGAAAAAGCGTGCACTGTTATTCCATTAGACATGATATAGTTTATGATATTTCTGTAGAAACTTCCCTAGTCGCCATGTATGCTAAATTTGACGATTTCACATCAGCAATGATTGTTTTTGACAGAATGTTTTACAAAGAAGTGGTTGCATGGAATGTTTTAATTAACCGGTATGCTCAAATTGGTGAGGCTAATCTTGCAATAAAGATGTTTTGTGAATTACAGTTGACTGAGGTTCTCCCTGATCCTGGGACCATTGTGGGTGTGGTATCAGCATCGGCTCACTTGGCCAATCTTAACCTTGGAACCAGCATTCATGGGTTAGTTATGAAACGTGGGTTTGAATCAGATTGTCATGTGAATAATGCTCTTATTGACATGTATTCCAAAAGTCGAAGCCTTTCCTCTGCTGAACTGTTGTTTGGTTTGACAAAAAATCAAGATCAAGTTCTATGGAATGTAATGATCGGAGCATATATGCGAAACGGGTATGCTCAAGAATCAATTAATACATTTCACCAGATGAAATTTGAAGGTTTTCGACCTAGTTTAGTTACATATGTGAGCACACTTCCTGCAGTGTCCTATTTGGCAGCCATAAAAGAGGGCACATCTCTGCATGCAGGCATATACCGTATGGGTTATATTTCTCATACCATAGTTTTGAACGGGCTAATAGACATGTATTCAAAATGTGGGCGTGTTGATTTATCAGAGGCGGTTTTTCGTGAACTTAAAGATAAAGATGATGTTTCTTGGAATGTGATGTTGGCCGGATATGCATTAAATGGGAGGGTGGATTGTGCATTTGGTTTCTTTTCACATATGCAAGATAATCTTGTGGATGTCGACCCTGTGTCATTCTTAAGCTTGTTATCTGCTTGTAGACATGCAGGTTTAGTTAAAGAGGGCAAGCATGTGTTTAACTTGATGAAAGAAAGACACAATATTGAGCCAAAGTTGGAACATTATGCTTGTATGGTAGATTTGCTAGGCAGGGCGGGTTTATATGATGAAACATTGAGGTTAATCGAGTCAATGCAAATGGAACCTGATGGTGGAGTTTGGGGAGGTTTATTGGGTGCCTGTCAAATGCATGGTAATGTGAAGTTGGCAGAGTTAGCATTAGATAATCTTGTGAGATTAGAACCGAGAAATCAAGCTCATTATGTGGTTTTATCGAGCATTTATGCTCAATCGGGCAGATGGGCTGATGCAAGAAGCTTGAGGTTGAAGATGATCGAGTCAGGTGTCAAGAAAACTCCGGGTTGGAGTTGGGTCAATGAAAAGCAAGATTTGAGTAGCTATTGGTAGCCATTTCCCGCTCAAACTCTTTCAACAATTATACACGCGGGTCAATGGGTAAACAATACTATTTGTTAACCCATGTATAAACCCTTTTGATAACCCGAATAACACAGTTTCCCTCTTCCAAACGAAACCCTAAATTTGTTCTCTCAAACGGCTGATAACCCGAACCCTACCGGCTTGCTTCTTCATCTTGATTAAGACCATAAGAATCTTCTCATCTTCCATCTCCACAAATCCTCAGATCATCAGCCCTCTTCTCAATCAGATTTGAAGCCTTCATCGTTTTGAACAACTCACACATGTTGTAGTCTGCATCACTATCAATCGGTTGTCTTCTTCGTCACGAGCAAAGACATCAGAATCTTTTCATCATTATACAGTACAAATGTTCATGTCGTGCATATTCTCAACTGCATTTAAAGCCTTCATCGTTGTACGACCCACCAATGTTGTAATCATCGTTTGGTTTGCAATTTGTAATACTCTGTAATCGAAAGAATAGGTAATTTCGAACATCCATGAATCATTATTTGCTTTTTACTACTAATTAGCGTAATCGGCAAAAACCATAATTCATACCTTCTAAAAACTGTGATAGTCTTTAAATTACAAACACTAACTTATACCTCCTAATGCATACTGTTAGACTAAATTAATGTATTTTTTTTTCTGTTTTTCTAATTTGTTATTTATACACACATAGATGTGTTTTATTCATTAATGTATCTGAGATAATTAAACTTATAATTTATTATATGTTTTTTTGTTTGATGTCATGTTCAGTTTCCTTAGTATATTCAAAAGCACTTCAGTAGGACAAGTTGGGTTGGTAAAAGGATTTGTGACAATGTTGAAGCACGAAGTTATCTAACAATGGTTATAGGTTATTAGTAGTTAAAATCTTGAAGATGTAATGGTGATAATGAGTTGTTATTGATCCTTTATAGTTAAAACCTGATGTAGTGCTATTAATTTCAGAGAGCTTTTCAAAGGATGCATAACTTTGTTTTGAGATTGTGCTAACATAGTTATTTAATATCAATCCAGGAGTTGCAACCTACTACCTTAACTAATGTTACGGTGTTAATTGTATCTTATATATTCAAGGTGACAAGCTATTAAACACAGTAAGTTATTCTATCCATATATTCGATTGAATCATGAAATTTGTTTGCATAATTATATATATCTAGATTCAGGTTTTCAGATACATATTTTGTTCTTGAGCAATTAGTGTTTTTGACAATAAATCTAAATTTTGATTTTCTAAAATATATTTTGTTCAAATTATCGTGCTTGATCTCCACTTTAATTCTTCGAACCCTAAATGGCTAAATGTGATGGATTCAAGAAATTTGATTCATGATTTTTTGTGTTTATTTTCTTGCAAGAGGCGATTAAACTTTCTTAGAAACCCTAATAGTGTATTTTGGATAGGCCATGTGTATGTGTGTTTTGCTTATACTGTTTTCAAAATTAGCAATTGTACAAGTCTTCCTGAAAATCATTTGAGATATTAACTAATTGAAGCTAAACACCTCATTTTGACATAGTTAGGATTGGAAGACCGAGAACTACAAGGATATAATTGAGTGTTTAAGTGTAAGATGTAACCTTTTGTTTTTTATGTCATATTTTTATGTACATATGATTGTCTTGTGAAGCAAGACGCTTAGATGCTAATTTTTGTGACTGGGTATAGAAAATTTTCTGATTATGCTATGATTCTATGTTTTTTTACAGTATTGATTGGATAATATTTTTTAAATGCAATTTTCATGTTGTAGCCGGCCAAGGTTTCAAGAGGACTGCAACTAAAAAGATTTAGTCAGGTATAAATGCAAGCTTTACTTAGCCTGAGTAGCATACATAAATGATAGCAAAATGGGTAAGATCTATAATGTCTATAATTGAAATGATATTTTAGTGCAGAATTAGGAACCCAAGGTTGAAGATCATGGTGATGAAGATAAAGCAGATGATGTTGAAGGTGAGACTATGTGCTTGAAAATTTTGCATAAAGTTGTAGTCTATTGCTATTTGATTATGTATAATCATGCAAGATAAAAGTATCTAACCTTAAGAATTAGTTATAACTCAATTACTCTGTTTCATTATTTTCAACTTACTAGAATTGCTAAGCAAGTTTGCTACTTCTACGTACCATAAAAGGTGAGTGACGGTTCATTTTAAAGTCGAAGTAGCTACTACATGAACCAACCAAACAAAACCAAACCATTGAGATTGAGCGTTTAATGTTATATACAATTTTTTTTAAATAGTTGTATTTTTATATTTGTAAATTGTATATGTGTTTCAATTGTATCATTTTTTTTTTACTAAACCCCGTGTATCACACGGGTTTATAACCTAGTTAGGTAATATAAATATCTTCGGATCCCAAATTATATTAATTCATATTTGATCCCAATTCTCCACGTCCAGCCAAACATCACCACCACAACCGGATGAATTTCCGCTTGTATCTCCATTTTCTGTCTCGGCCTCTCGAGCGACGAGAATCGCTCATCGCCTAACATTGACGGTAGGGTTTGTTCTACCACTTCACAGTCCCATGGGGTACAAGTTCCTCTTCTGTGCTTAATTGATTGATTACGTTATGTATTAGGGTTTATACGGGTAGTTTGGGATTTTTATTTTCATTTTTCAATCGTTGTTTCTTACTTCGTATATCGATTTGCATCAAGGTTTTGGGCATGTTTCGTATAATTTCTTTGCTACACAGATGTTTTAAGTTTTTGTTGAATCGATTTGGGGTTTCTATTATTACTTCATTTAGCTTGTTAGATTATTGAAGTTTATTACTGTTTGAATAGTTGCGTATTTTTCATTTATTCTAAAACTTTTAAACATTTTATGTCTACTAAAGATATTAGGGTTTATCGTCGATTGGGAACATCACGCTTATGAAACATCTTTTGAACGTTTTACTAAACACTTTGAAAAACTCTTGACAATCCAACTTTACTTTTTACTTGACCTTTTTTTTTTTGCATAATCCTTGTTATATGTGGTTTTAACTATATGTGAAGTTAAAGATGGTCAGTTATTCAGTTAGTGTTCGTATGAGTGTTGTATGATGTACGAAAAATAGGTTTCCTATCTGATGCTATGTTTTAATGGTTAATGTTATGAAGCTGTTTCACTTTTTTACTTTTGGGTGTTAGTTTTTGGTATAGGTTTCAGTATAATGCCACTTCAAACATATTAAATCTTTAAGTTTTTTAGGTTTTTGTATATCTCTTTGGCCTTAATTTGCATGTGCCATGAAACTCGCAAAGATTAGTGTTTGTTAACTTCTTTTTGTTATGAATTTAAATATGTGATTTTCTTGTTCGCGATCTTTAGTAAAATGACTTCTTAATTTGTTAATCGGTTGTTAAATTAGTGAGTCTTGGATTTTCATCGGTTAGTTAAAGCCTGCATGTGTCATGATACTGCAAAGATAAATGTTTTTTAACTTCCTTTTGTTTTAATGGTTTTTTTATATGTGATTTTTTTGTTCATGCCCTACTGTAAAGTTGACTTCTTAATTCATTCATCGGTTGTTAACTAAGAGACTCAAGGGTATTCTATATCCTTAATATTTGTCTTTTGAACACATTCTACATGTCATCCAATTTGGTTCTATTTTTCATCTGAATAATGATACTTTATATATTTGATTAACATTGATGGTATGAATGTTGCAGGTTTTCCTTCATACGTTTTGTGGAGGAAATAGATAGATATAATCCAACATATTGCAATGCTCCTTGGTAGCTCAAGTGAAGTTGAATTGAAATGTGTGGATTAATTTTACTCCTTTTGTTAATATTTCAATATAAATACAGGGGTGATGCTCACTACTTGACATGGTATGTGTCTCTTTTTCATGTAAGTTTTCGGAAATTATGTTGTAATTTGAATCCTACTAATAATTATTTATTTGAATAAGGTGATATAACTTTTAAATTACTTATTAGAGTCATGTATGCATGTGCTTTTCCATTGAACTTTTAGTTTGCACTTTGTACACATGAATTGGATCATTTATATTTGTGTATTTATAATAACACATTAGACTTTGTTTATGGAGGTGGAGTACAAGCATGACCGATGTTGCAACCAGAGGCTGAATGAGCAGTTTACCCACTGGGAACACCTGAGTTGTAATGATGTACCTAATATACAGAGCAGGTAATACCTAATTTAGTCTTTTTTTTAATCTTTGTCAATACTTTTTTTCTTTCGAGCAAAGTGCAGTTCATCGTTTGAAAATTAATATTTCTTTTAAAAAAAGATATAATAAGTTTTATTTAAACAATGTATATGGAATCATACGAGTCGTATGAGGATATACTTCATGTACTGGTTTTTACAAAGCAGGAAAAAAATTGTTTTTTCTGCAAATCATTTGAATTGAAACGCATACTACGTATTAAAAGTAAATCAATCTAAAAATATTGTAGTTGATAAGTGTATGTAAAGTAAACATGTACAATAACATCATTGACAAAAAGTTACTTACTGTTATGGGTAGACTGCAATTTGAGCTTTTTCGATAGCAAGTTAACCTGCTTCACATAATAACTTGTATTCAATGTAGGTTAAATAAAAAACATAATGTAGTCAACTTATGCAAATTAAACAATTCAAAGAGTAAAATTGCGTACCTTTATAAGTCAAACTTTTTACTCGATAGATGTAGATGTACTTATGTTGCTTCAATTGCAATTGGTGCTGTTTAACAATGAATCACATATCAATATACAACTGACCTCGTGATTTTCTGGAAAATGTCAACAACAAATCAGGAACTAAAATTAATAAATACCATATTTTCTTTTCCCTTAATTTGAAGAAAGCAAATGCATACTGCATATGAAAACTAAATCACTTTTGAAAGAAGAATACCTTTATAGCATTCTCAGTTTTTTTCCGACAAACGATCCAAGTTGAAGATAGTTTAAATTTGCAAACAACTTAAAGCAATTAGAAATTCACATATATATAAGATTCGGACAAGATAGTTATAAAACTGTTTTTTTGTTCCCAATTTTAAATTTTTTAATTCCCGGTTACACATAATTTGAATTTTTGTAAATGAATTTGATTTATTTTTAGATTTGCCGCTATTTCTGTATCTGAAAATGCTGCATTTATAGGTAGTTTTGCATGCAACTGCTTGCCCACGTATGAAACCTTTTGTAATTTTAAATTTACCGCCTTAGTTAACCAAAACTGAATTATTGTTGGTGTAGTTGCATTTTAAACAATTCCATAAACTTCTTTCTAACCAGATAAGTTTTTTCTTTAATCACTGAAGTGTGAATTGTTACAGCTGTTGCATTATGAAGCTTGATTTGTATTGGAGACGTGTCACAAATACGAAAGGAGTTAAATTTTATCAAACATTTTTTTTTTTAATTTTTACACATGTAAAATAGAATTGGGACAGGTGGAGGAATTCTTAAACCCCTGGACTGCAATTGGGACAGGTGTTCTTAACATGGAATGATAATCTCTTTTCTATTTAATTGTTACCATCGCATTAAACTTCCAGCAACTTCCCATCAAATTTTTTTTATTTTTCAATTTTACCGTCTTAATTTTAAATTTAAATTCGGACACGTGGACTGTTAGTGGGGGACAGGTGTTGGTAACCTGTAATGTTAATCTCATTTAAATTTAAATGCGAGAACCGCATATAATTTCCTTTAAATTTGTTGGACACGTCGTAATGGAATTCGTTTTATGTGGTAACCGGTAACAACTCCTCATTAATTAGGACAGTTGTATCGTAAGCTGTAACCGGTGTCTTAAAGTAAACTGATTTAAACTGCTGATTAAATGGATTTTATACGGCTGAGATTTGATCTCAGCCAATTTAAATGGACATGATTTATTTTCAGGGGAGTTGAAAACACCGCTGTCTATATAATAATAATTGCTTGATAATTTTGGGGTTGGTTTGAACTATCCGACTCGCGGGTAAACCAAGCAAGTTTTCAAGATGGATCAGGCTTGACCGACGCCATAGTCGACACATATTCAAACCTTTCTGGTGCTTCATTTTCGTAACCAGCCAAGCGTGTCATTTGGTCATCGTCCTCCATGAATCTCGAAAAAGAAGGATGAATCAGAGGTATCTATTCCAAACGTTCAATCATCATCATGCGCTGCCAAAATCCCTTAATTTCATCTACAGAGCCTTTAATAATTCTCCTCTACGATTCCACTCAAACAGTCATCACCATCATCTACTCAACCTCATATCCACCAGTAAAACCCTAAAACATCTTCTTCAAATCCACGCCCAATTACTAATCTCAGGATTCACACAAGACAATTTCATTAACACCCACCTTATAGAATCTTACTCTTTGTTCAAAAAAATCAATCTTGCTCGATTAGTATTCAACGCAACACCAAACCCAAGTGTTGTGTTGTGGAATTCGATGATTAAAGCGCACATAAGATCAAAACAACATCAAGAAGCAGTAATTATGTACAATAAAATGATAAGCAATGATTTTAGTGCAGTACAACCGGACAAGTATACTTACACATTTGTACTCAAAGCTTGTACTATGCTTTTAGACATCGAAAAGGGCATTCTGCTTCACGAAGAGATTGCTAAGAAGGGGCTGGAATATGATGTATTCATTGGGACCGGACTAATTGATATGTACTGTAAATGTGGGCATTTGGTTCACGCACGACAAGTGTTTGATAAAATGCCTGACAGAGATGTGGCCGTGTGGAATGCAATGCTTTCCGGGTTATCACAGAGTTCAGATTGTGCTCACGCGGTTGAGTTTTTCTGCAGTATGCAGTTGCTCGGTGGAGTCGAGCCAAATACTGTCAGCTTGTTAAATTTGTTTCCATCAATTCATAAATTATCAAGTGTAAGATTATGCAAGTGTGTTCATGGGTATGTAACTAGAAGAAATTTCCCACATACAGTTGTGAATGGATTAATTGATGTGTACTTGAAGTGCAAAAGAACAGATATTGCTTATCAGGTATTTGAGCTTATGCAGGAACCAGATGATGTCTCATGGGGAACGCTAATGGCAGGATTTGCACTCAACGGGTGTCACTATGAAGTGCTGGAATTATTCGATCAGATAAAAAATAATAATCTAAATGTAAATATGGTATCAGTTGTAAGTGCTTTATCTGCAGCTGGTGAAACAAAAGATTTAGTAAAAGGAAAATGATTCATGAATGTGTCAAGAAAAACAAATTTGATTCTGATATTCGCGTATCCACTCCACTTATAACAATGTATGCAAAGTGTGGTGAATTAAAAAAGGCTCATGATTTATTTAACAGTCTATCTGGAAAAGATATGGTGGCTTGGTCTGCGGTTATTGCAGCATTAACACAATCTGGTTATCATGAAGAAGCAATTTCTCTATTTTGTGATATGCAGCGTGCAGGTTTTAAACCAAGTATGGTAACAGTAGTTGGTGTTCTTCCAGCTTTTGCAGAGTTATGCTTCAAGAAGCTAGGAAAAAGCGTGCACTGTTATTCCATTAGACATGATATAGTTTATGATATTTCTGTAGAAACTTCCCTAGTCGCCATGTATGCTAAATTTGACGATTTCACATCAGCAATGATTGTTTTTGACAGAATGTTTTACAAAGAAGTGGTTGCATGGAATGTTTTAATTAACCGGTATGCTCAAATTGGTGAGGCTAATCTTGCAATAAAGATGTTTTGTGAATTACAGTTGACTGAGGTTCTCCCTGATCCTGGGACCATTGTGGGTGTGGTATCAGCATCGGCTCACTTGGCCAATCTTAACCTTGGAACCAGCATTCATGGGTTAGTTATGAAACGTGGGTTTGAATCAGATTGTCATGTGAATAATGCTCTTATTGACATGTATTCCAAAAGTCGAAGCCTTTCCTCTGCTGAACTGTTGTTTGGTTTGACAAAAATCAAGATCAAGTTCTATGGAATGTAATGATCGGAGCATATACGCGAAACGGGTATGCTCAAGAATCAATTAATACATTTCACCAGATGAAATTTGAAGGTTTTCGACCTAGTTTAGTTACATATGTGAGCACACTTCCTGCAGTGTCCTATTTGGCAGCCATAAAAGAGGGCACATCTCTGCATGCAGGCATATACCGTATGGGTTATATTTCTCATACCATAGTTTTGAACGGCTAATAGACATGTATTCAAAATGTGGGCGTGTTGATTTATCAGAGGCGGTTTTTCGTGAACTTAAAGATAAAGATGATGTTTCTTGGAATGTGATGTTGGCCGGATATGCATTAAATGGGAGGGTGGATTGTGCATTTGGTTTCTTTTCACATATGCAAGATAATCTTGTGGATGTCGACCCTGTGTCATTCTTAAGCTTGTTATCTGCTTGTAGACATGCAGGTTTAGTTAAAGAGGGCAAGCATGTGTTTAACTTGATGAAAGAAAGACACAATATTGAGCCAAAGTTGGAACATTATGCTTGTATGGTAGATTTGCTAGGCAGGGCGGGTTTATATGATGAAACATTGAGGTTAATCGAGTCAATGCAAATGGAACCTGATGGTGGAGTTTGGGGAGGTTTATTGGGTGCCTGTCAAATGCATGGTAATGTGAAATTGGCAGAGTTAGCATTAGATAATCTTGTGAGATTAGAACCGAGAAATCAAGCTCATTATGTGGTTTTATCGAGCATTTATGCTCAATCGGGCAGATGGGCTGATGCAAGAAGCTTGAGGTTGAAGATGATCGAGTCAGGTGTCAAGAAAACTCCGGGTTGGAGTTGGGTCAATGAAAAGCAAGATTTGAGTAGCTATTGGTAGCCATTTCCCGCTCAAACTCTTTCAACAATTATACACGCGGGTCAATGGGTAAACAATACTATTTGTTAACCCATGTATAAACCCTTTTGATAACCCGAATAACACAGTTTCCCTCTTCCAAACGAAACCCTAAATTTGTTCTCTCAAACGGCTGATAACCCGAACCCTACCGGCTTGCTTCTTCATCTTGATTAAGACCAAGCCGCTGAGTATTGGAAACATGCTATAGCACTTACTCCTAGTAAATATATTGAAGCTCATAATTGGTTGAAGATCACTAGACGTTTCTAATAGAAGATCAGACCTTTTCTTTACATCGGGACATATGCAATCTTTAATTTGTTCTAGACTTTTGATATCAAAAATGATGTAAATGAATGTTTTTACCTTATTTAAAAATTCAAACTAAATGAGAGAATGATACGTAAGAAAGTCTGAAAGTGTAACAGTCGTTTTAAGAAAGAAATGCATGCACACCCTCATTTCTTTCCGCATTTTTTACGACTTTGATACAGGTGCATTTGATGTAAAAGATTTTTTTTTTTTTGGGAATTTATGTAGAGAATTATTTACTTTTCTAAATTTTGTCCTGTTAAAACTTAAAAGTAATAGTTTTAGAAATACAGGTAAGTAGTAACCGTTTTGAAGCAACTTCTTTTGTCAGTTCGGAAATAAATTATGAAAAAATAAAAAGGGCCCAACCGGGTTCGAACCGGTGACCTCTTGATCTGCAGTCAAATGCTCTACCACTGAGCTATGGACCCATTATTGTTATATATTTGTATTAAAAAACTAAAACCACACCCACAAAAATGCAATAAGCTATTCTAGTATTCTTATAATAATTTGGGGTGTTAACCAGTATCGAGGTTTTAGGAATTTAGGGTTCTCAGCATATAGCGTTCTTGGCGAATCAAACTTAACCAAACACAAAATCGACCTAAAACTATAAACTTTTTGCATCTTTTATTAAACAATAAATTGATAAAGAACCAATTATTTAGTAATCCTAAACGTGAACATTGAAATATGAAAATCCTGAAAGTGGATATGAGATAATATAAAAATTTATTTGACACATATTCTACTCAATATATATTATTTACAAAATATCATCAACTTTGAAGCATACCACTTATGCAACACATGAATATATAACTGATAAGTTTTAGATTATGTATTTATATCTGTTAAACACTTATAATTTTGATAGGTATTATGTTTATTACATGCCACTTATGCAACACATGAATATATAACTGATAAGTTTTAGATTATGTATTTAAACACTTATAATTTTGATAGGTATTATGTTTATTACATGCATTACAATGATTGTATGCATGGAGCCTGAAAATGTCTAATGTATTCTTTAAACTATTCTCACTCATTTCTTAAAAACTGGTTGATTGTTGATTATATTGAAAAAAAAAAAGAAAAAAATTATTTGATTGCAGTCTTAGTGTACAAATTGTTCTCTTGAAAGACTAAAAGTCACAAACAATTGTGTAATTTTCTAGTTTTTTTTTTTTGAATAAGCTTGCGAAATTTGGATTTTCTTTGAACACTTATCATATTATAATTGAGTTAGGTTGATTGTGAATGAAAATGAAAAGTTTAAGATTCTTTTTGTTTTTTTCAAGAAGATCTTCCTGACCTCTTTTGTCTGCACCGTACAGATAACGGGCAGATGTAGGGGGCTGCAACTTGTTTGTTTTTTGGAAAAGTTTTAATTAAAAAACGTCTGCATCATCTTTTTCTCGCGCAGACGTGAGGATGCCTCTTCCCGTCCTCTTCCCGTGTCTTTTTTTTTTGCCCAACGCTCACAATTAGGTTTTGGAACCTCTCCCCCCATTATCTCCTCCCAAGACCGGCGCCTCTCCCCTCGATCCACGGCGCCTCTTCGACTGCGACGCTTCTCCCGTCACTCCACCGATCATCTCCTCCCTCGCTCGACCGTCGACCCAATCTTCTCCCGTCACTCCACCGAAGGTATGTTCTTGTGATGTTGTTTGAAATTAAATTTTGATCTTTGAAATTGACTTTTGATTTTGAAAATCTGATCTTGAGATGCTGTTTAATCTTTTGATGATGTTGCAAATTGATTTTGAATTTTTGATCTTGTGATTCGTATCTCAATCGGCTTTGAATGCTTGTATGAAAAAGGATACTTTGAATGCTTATTGATTTTGATTTTTCTAGATACTTGAGCGATGAATTATTTGCATAATATGATCAATCCAATGTGTCGTTACGAAATACTCATGTGAATGTTGGTGCTGATGAAGACGATGTCGAATCAAATGGTACCGCATCGGATCGAGGTTATATGATTCGGTTACGAGATGAAATTGCTGAGCAGTTAATGCAAAATATGTAATGAATGAATTAAAAAAATGTAATTGTGGTTTTATGAATGCTATTTCAAAGATGTAAAACTATTATTTAAATTTCAATGTTGAAAAACGATTGCAGGTTAAAAGAAATGGTTTATTTAAATTTCTGGTTATTTTAGCAGGTTGTAGACGTTAAAAAACAAACAATTTTCTTTTAAGAACCTACAGACTTAGTCCATACACCGCATACATTTTATCTCTGAAAAAACAGATAGAATGCAAGTATGTTTGATCATACAAGTGAAACACAAGAAAAATAAATTTTAATTAATGATTTAGATGATATAAATAAAAATAAAATAGAAAAATATTTTTTTAATTAATAATTTAGATTGATTGAAAAGGAAACCTGAAATTCAAAATTTTCACGCTGAGAAAGTAAGGAAAAGGTTAAAAGGGGGTAACTTCGTGTCGCTCTCCAGAGCAAAAACTGTCATGCTCCCAAATTCTTGCGTATCATAAACCCTAACCATAAATGGCTGAATGTCTCGACATGTCGCTCGATGATATCATCAGGAACAACAAGAAATCTGGAAGATCGTACCCTAATATTAGTTTCAGAGCCGGAGGAAGCACCCGCGGTGGCAGTCGCGGTCATGGCCATAGCAGCGGTCGCCATTTGGAACCAGGACCCGGCCCCGCCAGACGTTCGGACAATCGACTTACCACTATGCGTATGAAACCTTACTTCGTTCCACAGGTGCTGTTTTAGGATTTTTATCGTGTATATCAAGAGAATTTGTACGATCTATTATGATTTCTAGAATTTTGCATGCTTTTATAAGACTCGGTATATAATACTCTGCCCAATGTGTTGATTACCGATTACTGTGTGTACGTTGAAATGATGAGCCGGTGATTATCGTTGTGTGCTTGTAATGAATCTAGATGTGAAGGCGGATTAATTAACAGTTTTGATTTCAGGCTTTTCCTCCGCAAAATATGCTGCCTGGAGGAGAGTTCATTTCTGAAGCAGAGACAAAGCTTTACATCTCAAATCTGGACTATGATGTTTCTAACGAGGATATTAGGGTAAAAACTTCACAGCTATGAATGTTTTCTAAGTTTATATTTAGGTGTTGTTTTGATAAAAGTGCTAATGATAGTATAAAACTGGAACATATATTGTTTACATGTAAATGCCTTTTCATTCCAAATTTGATCTTATTTTTTATTTGTATCAAGGTGTTACTAATAGAGACAAAAAAAATGGTCTTGGAACACTATTTAAAAATCTGTGCACATGACTAGTTTAAAATTTGGTTGCATCACTTTATATGTTTTAGAGGTGCCACAACATTTAAGTTTGTAATCAAGCAAACTTCTTAACTGCTTAAATATTGTTAAGAGTCTTTAAGCATTTTTTTTTCAAATTCAATTGGGTATTTTCCTCTTTAGAAGAACATAATGCACAAAAATCTTTAGCATCATATTGGCCTGTCTGCAGGTGCTATTTTCAGATGTTGGTGAATTGAAACACTACTCAATCCATTATGATAGAAGTGGAAGATCCAAGGTATATTAGTTTTGCTATCTCAAAATTGTTAATTTTTGGTATGTGTTAAACAGGTTCTTTCAAGATGCAGAAAATTGTTTTTCTTTTCTTTTTCTTAAAATTTAATAAATGTTTAAAACAAATAATGTGATTAAAATAACAGTATCGTTATCATGATAATTTAAATAGTGAAACAGAACAGATGTTGATGGTTTTAAGCATTTTGAATACCTGGTAGTGTTTGACTTGTTCAACCTGTTTCCAATTCAGGTAGTTATTCTTAGTTAAGTTCACATGTTTTGCCCGTTAATGGTTAAATTTATAACCCAAACTGACCCATTTTTCTCCCAGGGAACTGCAGAGGTGGTGTATATGCTCCGATCAGATGCAATGGCAGCGATGAAGAGATATAACAATGTACTGCTGGATGGCAAACCTTTGAAACTTGAATTGGTTGGAATAAACATCATTTCTCCAGTTCCTGTTCCACCAATGCAAAGGGGTATTTTGGGAAGTGACTCCATCAATTCCTCTCGAGGGTATAAATTGTACTTTCACACAGACAAGTTATTTCACCAGTAACATGAATTTTTACTATATTACTATCATGCATTCACTCTATTATACTCGTTTTCAATTTTGTGTTTTAATTACACATTTATAATACTATTCACATTTTTACGTCTGACAGCATCCAAGGCAGAATTGTTGGAAGAGGGCAAGATCGTGGTGGTAATAACACATATCATCAAGAATCTGGAAGGGGTCATGGTGGAGACGGAAATTGTCCAGAAAAGATTTCTGCTAATGATCTGGATGCTGATTTGGAGAGGTATCGTCTCCAAGGAATGCGTATAAACTGAAAAATACCCTACTCGTGACACTTAAATTTTGAAATTAAACCAAGATTACTTATATTCCAGTAGTTATGCGAAATATTAGCAGATACTAAAAGTCCATTAGGTATGCAACTTAGTTTTGCTGTGTGGTTTTCACACATGATGTGTGGTGTCACACATTGGCTAATCTTCTAATTTTCAGTGGCATAGGCGCATAGTGTGGAATTGTGATCTTAATGTTGGTATGCTTGTGTTTAAATCGATTCTGGAGATTGAATTGTTTAGTGCCTATGAACTTAGTCGAGTTATCGACATTGAGGGATGTTTTTAGGTCAAGACTAATCTGTAACCAGACCATAGAAATTGGAGTTTATTTGAATGTGGTTAAACGTAGCTCAAGTGCTCGACGTCTATTTTGAATTTATGGACTATTTGGTTGGGTCTGAATCATTAAGTGTTGAATGGTGAAGATGTCTGAATGATTAAGAGGGTCTGAATCATTAAGTGCTGAATGGTTAAAACCGTTTGTTTATGCATTTGAATGAAAAAAAAAACTTTTTTTTTCAAAAACCTAAACTCTGACCCAGCCCCCACCTGTCGCCCCTCACCCTAGGGGTGTCGTTCGGATTGGTTCCTCGGGTATCGGGTTGCTCGGGTCGGGTTATTCGGGTTTTTGTAATATGAAATTGGAACCGAGAACCGAACCATTTAACTTCGGTTTAATTGGTTCTCGGGTTTCGGTTCTCGGGTTTAATCGGGTTGGGTTAAACGGTTCTCGGGTAATACTTGAAAAACTAATATACTATTTTTCAAACAAATAAAATTAAAACATGTTTAACCAAAATATACATTTCCTTAAAAATTTCAAATGTTTAACCATAACATAACAAAAACGTGTTTAACTAAAACATACATTTCTTCAATAATGTCAAAACATATAAAGGATTTGAAAATCAAAAAATGTTATCGCCCCTTAGAATCCTAGTTCGGGTTATTCGGGTTTACCCGAACAAATCTCGTGGGTACCCAAGGATCGAACCATTCTAAGTTTTCGGGTTCGGGTAATAGGCTTTTTCGGGTTAGGTATTTTCGGGTTCGGGTAGGAGTTTTTCGGGTTGGTTCTTCGGGTTCGGGTAAAAAACACACCCCTACCTCACCCTAGCCCCCAACCCAGCCGATCTCCTCCGTCGGTGCCTTCATCGCCGGTCGCCACATCCATCTCCTCCATCACCGGTCGCCATCTCCATCGCCTCAATCGCCGGTCGTCACCTCCATCGCCGGTCGCCACCTCCGTCTCCTCCATCACCGGTCGCCATCTCCATCTCCTCAATCGCGGTCGTCACCTCCATCGCCGGTCGCCACCTCCATCTCCTCCATCACCGGTCGCCATCTCCATCGCCTCAATAGCCAGTCGTCACCTCCATCGTCGCTTCACCAAACCCTAAATCCCTCGTCGATGCTCCTACTGCTACTGCTGCTGATGGGTAACCTCCTGCTGACCTCCTGCCGCTGCGACGGTGTGGTAGTGGAAAGGGTGGAGCCGGCGATAGAGATGAAGACGACGACAGAGGGAGGCGACCGCATGTGTTCATTCAGAGGTTACCCCCTTCCTTTCCCTTCATTCAGACTTGATTCAATGTCTGAATGGTTCAGATGTTTTTTTTTTGTTCAGATGTGCGAAACAAACGGTCTGAATCTGAATGGTTCAAATTCAGACCCATTCAGATGTATTCAGACCCAAACAAACAGCCCAGTCCTTTCAATATTTAAGGATTAATACGTCTCAAAACTTGGAACGTTATTTTTTAGCGCTAAATTTTATCTTCATACAATACTTGTACGTACCAAGAAAATATGCATATGATGATATTTATCCTCTTTCAAATTCTTTTAAGTAAAGTTTTTATTTGACTGAGTACAACATAACTTTTTTTTTTTTTCAAAAGGTTTGTTGATGGAAAAACTATTTACTAAAATGGATGATTTTAAAAATATTTATCAGATTGAGTGTTTTTCATTTATTTCTTTATTTTTAACTAATTTAGTATAAAATTTTATTTTAATCAACATATTATCTTGATTGAAAAAAAATAGAAAAATATAATATTCTGATTGAATTAAAAATATAGTTAAAAAAATAAATAAATAAAAAACACTTATTTTAGTAAATAGTTTTAAAAGTATCTAGTTTGGTAAATAATGTTTTCACCTGTTTAACAGCTAAATATAGGAGGAAAAAAAAGTAAAAAAAACCATCAAACAAAGTGAGTGGAATGAGTTTCAACTTCCAAGTGCTCAACAATTTTCAATATTTTATACCAATCGCAATATATGACCAACTAAAGTCGAGAGGAGCCAAGATTGGCGTGGGCCACGTCCTCGACGGTCTCATCAAAGTCCAACGCCGGCAACACATCGCCGAACAAAGCCTTCCGATTACGACCGTACACCTCTCCATCCCAATTCCTCCTCACCAGCGTCTCCGCAAGGCTAACCGCCGCCTCAACGGTCTCCGCCGCGCTATTGTGCGCTGAATAGATAATTCCTTTCTCAACCGCCGCCTCCGCTGTTATTCTCTCAGCTCTCAAGACCAGATCACGCAAAGCCGCCGGAGATCCGATCCTGTTCTGCAGAAGCTTTACGAACCAATCCGGCACCACCAGCTTGATATCCAACTCACTCATGTACATAAATCCTCTATCCTTCCGCATCAGAACGTAATCGTGCGCCTGCGCCAGAATAAAACCGCCGGCAGACGCGTGGCCGGTTACGGCGGCTATCGTAGGCATCGGGAGAGAGATGAGGTCGCGGACGAGTGACCGGAGTTTAGAGGACATGATGATATGTCGTTGAGGATCGGATTGAGCCCAGGCGAGGTCGTACCCGTTGGAGAAGAATTTGCCGTGTGCGGTGGTGATGAGGGCGGATGGAGAGGTGGCTTCAGATCGGATACGGTTGATCGCGGAGGTGATCGAGTCGAGTAGCGTGGGGTTTAACCGGTGGTCATCGTCGCCGGTCAGGGTAAGGATGTAAATGTTACCGCGTTTTTCTAACGTGCACATCTTTACCTGTCTTTTGTGGAAGTGATTTTATGACACTGCCACGCTGGTGCGGCTTATATACAATAGAAAAACAAAATAAATATGGAAAATAACGAAAATTTTGACTTTCTTTTTTAGCTCATAGTGGATTAAAACTTCAAACTTAGACATATTAAATAGAGCGGATAAATATTCAGAGGCTAAGATTGCTTAATTTTAGCCCTCGGATAAAAGAGGAAAAAAACAAGTGTTTACACAACAAATCAAAACGCAACACATGTACTTAAAAAGACAAAGTTTGAGCCGTTTGATAAAAGAACACAATTTATTTACCATGAACAAACGCAATCATTAACTATGAATACTAAAAGTAATTAATTAAAAATAATAATTGGATAAATGCATCAATTTCTTTTTTTTTGAACGGCTTGGTACAACGACACCCAAGACGGGATTTCAACCGTCCCCTCGGATTTGACGCTCTGGGGCGTATGCCCGAGCCCACCTCAGGAGGAACCCCACAACTGGGTAAACCCCCTGACCTTGCTTCAGCAAATATGCCTCAGCCCGGATTCGAACCCAAGACCTCCCATAGGGAAGTCAAGGGGGTAACCATTAGGCTAGAAGCCCTTGGTTAAATGCATCAATTTCTAACGTATTCATTTTTGGTTTGCTGGTTAGAGCACTGGTTATTTACCCGGAAAGGTCGCGGTTTCAATAATAATAATAAGGAAAATTGTCTTTTAATAATCCAAACTTTGATTTATTAGTCACTATCGATTCCAACTATAAAATCACACATAACGATCCGAACTTTCGACATATTTACTTCTGGCGGACCGCCGTCAAAAAAACGCTAACGGCGTTAATCTTTTTTCGAGTTTCGAACGGATTTTTGATAGCTTTTGTTCAGATGAAAAATACAAGTCGAATTAATAACATATAACTTACTTCGAAATGTTGTTTCAAATTTCTCAATTTGATGATTTTTTTGATGAATTGAAAGTTTAAACACCAAAATTGGGAAATTTAAATCAACGTGTCTTCATTCTTATATTTGCAATCGTGTAAGAATTTCCCTCGCAATGCGTGGGTCGTTATATTACAGTCATTAAATAGACATGATATTTTTATATTAGTTGGTTTTTAATTTGAAGGTTGAGTTTTAACAATTTTTACTTTCTAAACGCTACCAAATCATAAATTATTTTATGTCTGTATATATATAGAATAATTTATTAGAAGATTAAGATTTCTTTCAGATTTTAATAATAAACAAATGTAGTAGACTAGTTCTCATGAATTCTTGTATTGTTTATCGTTTTGAAAACGACTTTTACATATAAACGAACTTTATTAGAATATAAATCACAAATTTATTAAAGACAATGATTCCTGGATAATAAATTTTATTTGACATGCAAGTGCGAGTATCGACGACTTTGCCTGTTTTTATGTAAATATTGTATTATAATTCATAAAATTATTTTGATTTTTTTTAACAACTAATGACAAATATTGTTGTTTAAATTAGTACATTGACACCACCTTCTAGTAGGAAATTCATACTGGGAAAACTCTTTATCTCAACCTAGACTCCTAGAGCATTTTTTTGCTCCAGCCGAGACTTGAACGTAAGATCTCTCATTTGGAAAGTAAAGGGGGTACCATTATGCTATAGACCCATTGGTCATAAAATTATTTTGATGATATATAAATTTTAAATTACTAAAGCTAAACTATTATTTACCCGTGTATATCCATGGCCTTTTTGTCTCAAATTTAGATTAACTGTTAAATTATTTTAACTTTAAATAAAAATAATTAAAATTTATTTTATTTAAAGAGCGGCATCCGTGCTTTTTTAATTTCTTTGGTATTTAGTTGTCGAGATTTGCCACAGATGCTGACAAGACTTTTTCGCAAAAAAAAAAAATATTTTCTTATATTTTCTTACAAAAAGGGCGAAATTCATGGTAAGTTATTTCAATTGTTTTTGAAAGTATTTAGCTGAAAAAATATTTATGCAGATATCCTAAATATATGAAGTTTTTTTAGAAACTAATCCTAATTTTAGGATATTTCATATTTAGGTTTTTTACAAACCTCTAGTTGCAAAATACAGCAATACATGTTCATTACTGCATATAAGTACGCTTGAAAAAGAAACATATTAAAT
This sequence comes from Mikania micrantha, assembly GCA_009363875.1. Lineage (NCBI taxonomy): Eukaryota > Viridiplantae > Streptophyta > Magnoliopsida > Asterales > Asteraceae > Mikania > Mikania micrantha. The sequence goes on from CM018680.1 coordinate 113,161,900, forward strand.
AGTGACAAATCAGTTATGAAGATTTAAACATAGAAAAAAAATCTTATTATGCCCTATACATTGTAATATAAAATTTTTAAAAAGTAATTTAATAAAAAAAGTCCCAAAAAGTCAAAAGCGTTCTTATGATCTTCGTTATGCAGGAGTTGGTGGCATTAAAGCACATAAAAATAGGTTTGCTTTTAACTCTCAACCACCAACTTTGACTTTAAAATCAAGTTAACTCTGTGATAATCAGACATAAAAACTCGTCACCTGAAGCAGTCTAAAAAGGCTGGCACTTAAACCAGTTGTGAAGTATAATATCCCCGCATGAAAAAAGTGAGATTCAAGAAGGAATTTTGTTGTACAAGTGAGGGAGCACAGGATGGTGATAACAAATGGCTAAAATGAAAACACATATCCATAGCAGTAAACCCCCTAAGGCAGCAATCTTTACGCGCTTCCGATTAGTATCCAAGATGGAACCAATATAATGCTCAGAATCATAAGATGTAGAGTTTTGATGATGGTCTCTAAGATCAAAGCGTGTGTTTTCACCAACCGTTTCCACCTTATTTGCACATTTTGGGCAACAACATTTGCCACCAAGAAAAGGTGGTAATTCTTCAAAGTATCTGGAAAGAACCTCTTGGTAGTTATCTCCCACAACTATCAACTTTTGTTGTGTCCTAGGCTTCAAAACCTGAACCCATTTACAAAAGTCACATCTAGGTTTAGATAAAAGCATCATTGTATAACCCCATCTCACCACATAATTCTTCAGAATGATGACAATGAGCAACTAAACAATTCTAGATCAAAAAATACTATGACATCCATGTGGGCATTTTAAAAGAATTTGTCACAATTCTCATTTAATGACTGCCTCCTCCAGTCCTCCATCCTCCATAGTGTGTAACTTGATAAATTCCTAAGGCCATCGTTACAAATGTTAAACTACCTATTTGGCCATTGTCATGGTGTTACTTCATCTGGTTCTACCAAATTCTTTATTCTGCAATTTTTTTTAGGTGATTTATGTTTCTATATTTAGTCAAAAAAATTTGCTTAGACTAATCCAATTCAAGTGTGGTGATATACAGGATGAGTAGGGGAAGGTGATATTCGGAATTCTCATGTACATGACCCTTTGCCTGAAATTGTAAATCGCTGTTCGGAATACGTAAACTTTATAGGTTCAAGTCAAAACATATTAGGCAAGGCTAGGCAAACATGCAAATACCTTTTTATTCATTTTTTTTTTTAGTTTCATAAATAAAATAAGATGCCAGATATGACTACAAAGCTACGTTGTCAAAGGCGATATGCACACTCAAGGCACAAAGGTCTCGCCTGGGGCCTGACAAGGCACATAAAAACCAAGGGATTGAGGAAAAACAAGCGCGCATAGTGAAAAAAGATAAATTTTATTACACATTTTAAATTAATATTATTTTACAAAGATTATTATCAACGTACTCAGTATATCACAAAAATTAAGTAATGTAACATTAAAATTAGTGTAACTTTACTTTTATCACTCGAGGGCCGACACATATATACATTATATGTTTAAAATCTATTATAATTATAGCTTATAAGATAGTATATTTAGTACCAATACCAAATGTTCGAATCCAATAACAAATGTTCAAAAACCAATACCAAATTAATAGTACATGAAGTATAAGAAAATCATGAAGTACATTATAACTTTAAAGTTCTTTATGGTCATGTTGAAGCATAAAAAAATCGCATGAAAAAATATAAAAAATAAATAATAATAATAATAATAATAATAATAATAATAATAAATTAACATGTTTGTTGTTCATTAGCTTGTAATCTCTTAAATGAAACTTCTGTGATATGTAGAAGTGAAAATAATCGTAATATATATCTAGTTGTTACGTTAATGATAACTGCCTAATTCTCTAGGTTTAGGAGTTATAGTTAATCTCAAGCTATTAAATAAAAATAAAACAAATCAAAACAAAACAAAGAAAAAAAAAAGATAAGAATGCCTTATTTTGAAAAAGCCCTTGACTTTGTGAGCCAGCGCCTTGATTAAAGCGCATTTTCTCTCGCTTTTGTAAAAATAACCCAACTATGGACCCAGACCTTCCAGAGGCGCAAATTTTGGGCTTGCCCTTATTTCAGGGCCTAGGCGTGAGCCTTAAGATTTTTGACAACACAGCCACAAAGACTGTATTATTACTAAAATAATCTAATAAAGTGATTTAGGAGCGCATTATTTTGCATTTGGATACGCCTATGATCAGTTCTACCTATTAGACATGTTTTCTTTTACTTAAATATTGCATCTTAATATGAAATTTACAACTTTACTAATGCCACAATTTCTATTCGTCTTTTTTCTATGATCATGATTACAAAAAAATTTAGTGTTACAGACAAAGTACAAAATCACATATGCTTACTTGGAACAGAGTTTGAGATATGACTCGTGCAACAGAGGGGAGTCGTACAACAAGTAAACACCCAAGCCGGTTTGGGTAATGATCTTGAAGAAGTACAACACATGATCTGAAAGTTTTTACGGGGATTCCAAAAGGTGAGAGTCCTTCACAATCCATCAAAACAGTAATCTGAGGATGTTCCACGTCAAGCAAGTTTAGCACTCCATATTCCACCTGTGAAACTGAAATAATATGATTTTATACTTCTTATTAACCATCAACATTGTTGGAAGTAGAATAAAACTATAAAAGGAAAGAAAGCCAATATAACTAATAAAAAAGACAAAATTCAGAGAACTGCATAATACATGCATTTATTATCATATTACAACCTCGCCAAAAGCACATGTTCCAATTACTAGGGCAGTTAATGTCTTGCCCAATATTATGATAATCACTATAAGATATTCAAAACAAAATGAAGAAACCCACTCAAATCACACTTTTCCACACTCTTTAGTCTAGCATACCAAACCCGCCCATGTAGCATCATATCATTGAACAACCAAGCAATATTATGCCAATCACAATATAACATTCAGAATAACATGAAGAAAATCACTTAAGTACTCATCTTTTCCATGATATTCTAATACTATATACAAGTTAGCCACCTCATTGGCTGAAAGGCTTAAAGTTTGTCTGGTTCAACAGGTATTTGAATGGACACATTTAGACCCTGTGATGTAGGTTTGACTTCTTAAAAATGTCCAAGTCAACTAAAGAATGACCCACTTCCAATTTACATGCTAGATCTCAGTCTAAAAATACGTTTGGAAGTTCCAACGACTGTTTTGCCATACACGTGAGATAAAAGTGCATGTTCATTTAAGTTTTCTTGTCATTATAGTATGACTTGGAAGGTTTTTAAAATATAAACCTAACTTCTCTAAGTAGGGTGAATGAATAAAAGTACAAGCTCAGTTATACACATACAAGAAGAGATGCTATAAAACATACATTACATAACATACCCAGTAAAATCCCACTATTGAGTGGGGATTCAAGAGGGAGAGATGAGGCAAACCTTACCCCTACCCCAAGATAGGATAGGGGAGGAATGCTATAAAACATATTGCATCGAAAAGAATCACTGATTATATGACCACATGCCAAAGGATTAAAAATAAAGCAAAGATTACACATAATGATGTAAACATTAGGGCTAGGCGGCTGGCACAAAGGTTGGATAAGGCAAATTGGATAAAGGATTAAAATGGGAAACTTTGGGGCGTAACAAAACGGTATAGGGCCAGCTCAAACCGGCCAGCTCAAACCGGCCTGCACTTTAAAACCACACATTACTTTATCATTAATAATTTTCTATAAATAATTACTGTGCTAAATACAATTACAAAAACTACACTATTACAAGACTAGTCTAACATGATTAAAGTAATAGGAGGTTTTTAAGCATCTGACAACACTTGGATTACCTTCAACTGTTTCTCAGTTTAAAATGTTTCCTTTTTAATTGACTCTAGTGCTTAGCCCATTTAACACCTTAAGAGACAAGATATAACCCAAAAGGTGAATCTAAGCCACCTGAATAGACATACAAAGTTACAAGGAAGAATTGTACCAACTGCTTTAACAAACTGTGCTTGGCCATTTGAGCCCAAATCAGCTGCTAGTCCAATGCGCATAATGAGGCAAGGATGTTGCATCACATCAGATCCATGCCAAAAGACAAAATTAGCCCAAGCCTCAAGCTCTTGTGGTGAAAAAAGGCTATATTTCTGCCTCCAACGAATAGTCTTCTTAACTGATGATAAAAACAATGAAAAGTCACCATCAGAGGCAGCATAGAATCTACGAAGCTCATCCTCAGTCATCCTGTAACAATCATCCAAAAATACAATATAATAAATTTATTAAATAACATCTCACACACAACTTGTATTAATTATGTAGATCTAGAAATACATTATACAAAGCTTAAATGAGACTGCAGGAATACAAGTGCCACATCATGGACAAAAAGCACAGAATTGAATCCATAATGACGTAGTCCTACCACTTGAAGCTATAAGTAGCTATATATAGTCAGAATCTAAGTAACCTGATTCTACAGAACCAATCTTGTGTCATCTCATGGACAAAAACAGGAAATGCTTATTTAAATAAAAAATTGATGGTACCTCTCTGGAATAGTAAGACCCTGCTTATCAAGTTCTGCATAGAGTTCCACCAACCAATCTTCCACAACATCACTTCCAGAAACCTTGTCAGCAAGGCTGTATAACTCAAATATGTGAGACACGCAAGGTTTATTGAAGACCGAATTTGCAAAATGTGCACATGCTTGTCAAACTTAAGTTCCGTGCCAATTTCTTTCTTTCTTCTTTTTTTTTCAGTTTTAGCAATTGAACAATGAAAAACAGGAAGGAAGTGCAGACCTTGGGTCTTGTGTAGCCAATTGCGAAGATAACTCAATGAGCTCAGCACTTGAACCACTGAGTGTTCCTTTTGAGGAGTCTGTTTTATTACATAAACCTGTTGCCACTGAGAGGAACAGCAATGGCCTTGATAACGTCTGAAGAAAATTATTATGCGGTCAAAGTTAAACAGCAAAAACCTTATTCTACAAAAGATAAAGATGAATATGTTACATTGTAACTCCAACCTGCATTCCTTTAACTAAACTAGCGAAAGGGGCCCATTTCTGGATCCATTTAAATGGTGGACAGCAGAGAATTTGCAGAACCTGAAGCCCACGCCAAATAAACGGACAGTGGGCTGAAGAGAACCTCCTGACAATCTCTAGGGCTGCAGTTGTCAAAAGAAAGACTCCGATATCACCAGCACCACTAGTGGCCACTAAGTTCACTTTCACTGAAGTAACGCATTTGATCGTCTTTTTTGAATACTTGTTTGCAACTAAACCAAATAAACGACTTTTAGGCAGATTCTGAGTAGCAGTGATTCTCAGCTCTAACTTCTTGTTTGATTGGAAAAAGCGTAATGTTTCCCCCATCACTTCACATCCTTCATAAAAACATAAACCTAATTGATTGTTGAAATAATCAAAGTAAAATAGTTACACAAGTTTCCATAACCAAACACCTTCTTGTAGTTATTTCAAGAACAATGTAACAAGAAATTGACACTTGACACTATCATAGTTAGTAATGAATCAACCTAATGTGTATCATAGGAATCTTTTGTCAGGACACATAAGTTTCCTTCTAAATAAAAATATTATTGGCATAACTGGAGCATCAATGAATGTCATTCTTACATTCTTTGGTTACAACTGTACAATCTTCTATATTTCACCAAAGAACAATGATTTTATGTAACTTCTAATAAGTTTATTCCTGGTTCTTGTATATATGTCACAAAGGAAACAATAGAATTTCACTGATTTTATTAACTATAAACTATCAAGAACAAAAATAATCAATCCGTGACTAAGAGGGTTCATTTTGCAAACCAAGCGAATTGAAATTCTACATATCCTAGAATTTTGAAGAGTGAATTCCGGATGTCGGAAGAACTTTTCAAAAAACAACGAACAACATGATTGATAAAACCATAAAAAACAGCAACAATATCGTCGTTGGACCTTTTGAAAATATAATCGGAAGCTATTCAAAAGTGAAATCAGACAAACGATCGATTATATAAATAGATACATTAACAAAATTCAGTTGTTCGCTACCTCGAAAGCTTTTTTTTCTTCAATGGCGGTGGACGGTGTCGATGTATTCAGACGTGATTATGACTCGTTTGAGATTTTTGAGAGCACCGTGGCGATGAAGATAAGTATTTCGGTCCGGGTCGAATCTTCTGGTTTGGTCCACATTGGTAACCCTTTTATGTAATAATATATGACACACAAGGTTATATTCTCGTGTATTACACGAGTTTGTGAAGAAAAATTATGTGATAATATAATTCTTTATTATTATATTCTTTTTTTTATTAAATAATTATATTAAAAAACTTTAAATATAAAAAATGTACTTTAGACACACACATATATGACATTAAATATGGGGATGATATTTATTATCAAGTATTAATATTAATTTTGTGTATTTATGTAAATAATGTATATTATTAATAACATTAAATGTGATTTTTATATTTAAAAATACCGTTTTTTTTGGAATAATATAAGAATGTCATGTGGCATTTTTTGGAATCAATTATTAGTATAGGAAGATAAGATCGTCTTCTTTTCATGTTTTCAACTTTTGTTAATCTTGTTTTTACGGTCTGTAACCACCGAATGTTGTACGCCTGTCGCCCTGTTTAATTTAAATACGTACAAGAAACCAATGACTTTGACCTAATTGCTACATTCTTTATTTTCTTAGGGTTTGAATCTGGACCGAAATTATTTATTAAGATAAAGTAATAGTTTACTCAATTATATTGTTTCTTCTGAGGTGAGCTCAAGTATACGACCCAGTGTGTCAAATATGAGGACACGGTTGAAATCTTGATATTATCATTGGAACGGTCAGTAGCACAGGCATTGAATGTTGAACGGCTCTCACCCACTCCTAATGCTTCAGTTTAAAACCATAAAAACAATAAAATCAGCAGCTTTTTTTTAGTTTTACGTCATTTAATTCGGTCAATAAGCTTTGGATTTCGAATCATTTTCTTTGGCATTTATATCATTGCCAATTGTATAAAACTTGATCAAAACCAAAGAATTGGATTGTGTTAGTATTTTATAAGACCATCCTCATTAACAACCTTTTCTAGATCTTTACACTGTTCAGGAAAAAAAAGGGCCTAGCAAACTTTCACGATCCGGTCGCCACACCATCTAGATTGCAACCATCCATTTGTACTTTTTCTCTCTCTTTTTGTTTACTTTATCATGATTAGTTTTTAAAATAATTATTTTTTTTAATAACTTCAAATAATTAACATCAAAAAAATCTAAAAACACGGCCTTGATCAATTTTTTTTACGAACATGTCTGTGTAAATTTTGTTAAAAACATAGTTCGTTTTTAAAAAACGTATTTTTTAATACAAAATAAATAAAAAGTAGTTGAGGTTGAGTTGTTAATGAGAGTAAAAAGTTGGGTTGTTTAGGTGAAAGAAAGAGAAATTACTTTTGTTAGGCGCCAAAATATCCTCATTCGGGATATTTCAGGATTCGGGATATTTCAGGATCAGGGATATTTCGGGATCATGGATATTTTAGGAATATGAATATTACTAACAATTATCTCTGTTGTTTAACATTTATTGCGAGATTTCAGGAATTAGCAGGTTGAATATTGATTGGTCCTATTATCAAGGAAACATGTGACAAATAACTTTGACTATTATGAAGACATTGGAAAGTGGATGATTTGAAGAAGTCGTCCATGATGAAAACGTGCCGAAATAATAGGAACTACTTTGTGAACGTTGTAAAACGTCTTTTATAGATTTGAAGTATATATATTGAGGCAATGGATCGATATAGGACACTGATTATTGATTAAACACACAACATTCACTGATTTAGCATCATAGTATCGATTACATTGTGCTCTTCGTATTGTATTATCTCACTTCGATTATTAATAAAACTAGGCAGAGTGACAATTGTCACCTCCCGAGGTTTTTATGCCGGCAATCCTAAGGGATTAAGGGCTTTTCCTCGTATAAATCTCGTGTGTATTGCTATTTTTCTGTTTGATATATTCAACTATCCTCAGGGATATTCGGAGATATCCTGAACATATTCTCAGTATATTCAACATATTTGCTTGTTAAACACAATACATCACTTTACTAATTCGGTTTTGTCAAAAGTTAAGCTTGTTAATTTTTACCCGAAACAACTTTTTATTAAAAGATTGGGTTGGGTTGAATTATGAATGAGGATGGTCTAATATGCAATACACATTGGCCCGTGTGACACGATAGAAAATATAACATGAAAATTATAGAAAATAAAATGATTGATTTTTATTTTTTTTTTTAAATATTAACGAATTCAAATTTTGAAATGTTTAAAAAATTATGATGATTGTTATTGTGTTATTATTTAAAGCAAAGTTTAATTAATATTTATTATTGAAACAAATCGATATATAACCTTCCTTGAGCACCATTAATGTCTAATTGGGTGCCTCTTCATTGACAATTATTAGTCTGAATATTCATTGTATTCGGAAATACTTTTTAGATCCTGTTAGTTTTATTAAAATATATAAAAAATCTCATTAATTTAGTATTTTCAGGGATGCAATGAAATTTAAGAATATTCGAATAGTCTATTGTTTTTTAATAAGAATTTTCCTCTATCCCATAAACATTGTCACGCATTAGAGGGCGAATGAATTGTGTGTAAATCATATTTATAATATTATAACTGAAATTGAATATAAATTTATCGTATTTGTTTGAACATACCATTGTTTAAATAAACGTGTACAACTATAAAAGAGGTTATGTTGATTTGTGACAGTATTTTACCATTCATGTGTTTCCTTAGGTGATTTTCAATCACGCTAACTTCATCCTATTTTGTACTGTTTTTTACGTGCATAATGACTTGGTGTCACCCTCATAGTTTAATGCATCACAATGTTTAGATCTTGATACTAATAAACATATTAATAATTTAAATTTTTAAAAGATAAAAAATTATCAAAACTATTATTTACCGTGATTTTTTATTCAAGTTCAAGTCGGTGGTGTGGTTTGTGCCCAAATTTTGACACTTACATATATTTGCTTTATTGTTTAATCGCAAAAGAAATAGGAATATGCTCACACTTATTTTATAAATGAATGCCTTGTTTCGTTACTCATTAGTCAATGTTATGAGTCTGTAGGTCACGTTAATATATAAAAATTATCCTCGTGGGATGCGTTTTGCTACTTGAATATTTTATTTATAGTTTGTATTTTTAAATAATAATAAGAGTAGATTACAAAAATGATTCTTGTGATTTGCTAATATTTCATTCTTGGTTTTAGGTTTCATAAATACCATATGATTCCAAACTTTATATATTTGTAACACATGTAATCCTTATGTGAGAGTAATTTGGTCAATTATAGGCTAATTTGCAGACCTAAAAACTATATGTTGTTACAAATGTCTAAAGTTTGAGAACATATGAGTAATTTATGAAACATGAGAACGAAAAGTGAAATATTAACAGACTAAGGGGGTGTTTGTTTGCCTCTTAATGATTCCATTAAGAGGTAACCTCTGAACCGGTAAGAGGTTTGAGTGTTTGTTTCACTTTAAAAAAGCCTCTGAATAATTCAGCAAATGTCTGAACCATTCAGATTAAAATTGAGGGGCTGTTTGGTAGGGTCTGAATGGATCTGAACGGGTCTGAATCTGAACCATTCAGATTCAGACCGTTTGTTTCATGCAAAAAAACACGTCTGAATGGGATACAAGGTATGAATGAAGGTTTGAATGATTCAGACTTCAAACCAAGTCTGAATGAGAGAACACAAGGCTGCTTGCATATCTGTTGGGTTCGAACCTCCGACCAAGGATCCAGCAACCGCACCTCACTACCGGCGACCAACCGTCGCTCAAGACTGCCGACCGACCGCCGCTCACTACCGGCGACCGACCGTCGCTTAATACCACTTCATTTCTTCGTCGTCTGATGTTTGCTCCAACCCGAGATCGGAAAAGAGTATGGCTTCATTTCTTAGTCGTCTGATGTTTGCCCCAACTCTAGATCAGAAAAGACTATGGCTTCATTTCTTCATCGTCTACTTCTTCTTCATCGTCTGCTTCATTTCTAAGTGTATGGCTTCTGGATCAATAATCACGGGGGGCGGCGACGGAGTTGGCGAGCTGCGATGTAGGCGTCGACGGAGGAGGCTACCGGTTGGGGTGGGGGGGGCTACGAAGGAGACGTTCGGTGATGTTGACGGAGGAGGCGTTCGGTGATGGTGACGAAGGAGGCTACTGACGGGTGAGGGTTAGGCTTTTGACAAAAAAAAAGTTTTTTTTTATTTTTAATTTTTCATTCAGATGTGTAACCAAATGGTCTTAACCAGTTCAACACTTAATAGTTCAGACCCTCTTAACCATTCAGACATCTTAACCATTCAGCACTTAATGGTTCAGATTCAACCAAACAGCCCCTGAGTCTGAATGAAACATAAGAACCCTAAGGGTAAAAATTTATCCCCCACGCCATGCCTCTCTATTTCACGCAGCTCCTCTCCTTCTCGAAGAACGACTGGTCATCTCCGGCCGCCGCTTAACACCACCGTCGCCATCACCTTCCTGCCTCCGCCCTCCGGCCACTGCTTAACACCCACCGTCGAATCTCACGACGGGGACATCTATTGTCGCCATATCCTATGGTACAATCTTCATCCGATTTTCAGTCGAATTTCATCCAATTTTTGTTGGCTCAACCGTCGGTTCTGGGCGTTCGATTGTTGAATGATGCTGTGTTTCTTGTGAGAACATCTTAAATTGTTGATGTTATCCAATTTCATAGCTGTGTCGAATGATGGTTTGTTTCTGGTGGGACCATTTGTAATGTACCCTCTGCTTTACAGGTTGTACGTTGAATGCTTGCTTTAAACATGTTTATATCTGTTCTATATGAGTTGTTCTGATTCACAACTCATAAATGCATGACACTGTTTACAAATTTATATTGTTGAATGGGACTATGAATTGGTGTCATTTTATGAATATTGAAGAAGGGTAAAATAGTCATTCTTTAAATTCGTTCAGAGGTCCAATCAAACAGCATTATTGATTCAACACTTAACTGGTTCAGAGTCTCTTATTCGTTCAGACCTCTTACTTGTTCAGCACTTAATGATACAGATTCTATCAAACAGCCCCTAACATTAATCATATTACTTTAATAAAAATAATATTAATATACGTAAACATCCCATTTGACTCCAAGCCTCTGGTCAAAGCATGGTATGACCACGAGGCAGAAAGTGATTGGAGAGGGGAAAAAAGGGCACACCATAACACAATCCTCACACCCACACAATACTTTAGCCGCTCAATGATCCGGTGTGTTTCAAAAACCCGAAACAATCCTACACATGAAATCTAGAGCCGTTGATTATGAAACAGGCAACTCGGAATCCAGACAGTAACGCGGAGATCATCAGAAACAAAAATCCGGCGAATCCTAAGGCCACGGCGATGTCCGATTGGATGCAAAACACATCACACGTGGCGGTACCTCTAAGCTGCCTCGCCATTTCAGTTCCCGCCGAGTTCGCCGACAGCAACACGTACGCAAAAACCTACAGCAAAATTAATAATTATATCAATCCGTAATTCGCAGGAAAATTAGCGCCATTTATCGCTGTGAAAATTTGAATATTTCGAGATGAAGATTTTCAAGAGTTTTTGTTATTCTCGAAGTCACCCCACGGCCCACACCTTCAAACCTATATACGTATCGTATAAGCGTATAAGGGGTCTATGAGAATTTTGTAGTGTTAATGATTGGACTTCTTGTATTATAGGCAATGACGGATCCAGAATTTTGTGTCAGTGGGGACAAAAACAAATATATGAAAACACCTTTGCTGAAACAGTTAAAACGGGCTGGTTAAAAAGAGTCAAAACGGGTCAGTTAAAACAAGTTAAGAGAGTAATTTAAGGTTAAAAGAAAGTTATATACACCATACTCACACTCACAAAACTTGAATTGTTACTCAATTAAATTTATATATTCAAAACAAAACCTCATTTATATTCATATACTAAGAATTCAATATGAAATAACTTGTAGTTCAAGTGATTTCAATACTCGGATTATAAATATGGTCTAACAACAAAAAAATGAAGAATAACCTCGAATTTTAATTTGATTAGGGATATTTTAATAAAACTCAAGGGGGCCTAATATTTTAAGGTTTAATTTATAAATACGTTTACATTAACAAGTGTCTTTTGAGTGGGGGTCTGCCACCCCCTAAACTCAAGGTAAATTCGCCCATGATTATAGGTCTCATACAAGGCGTATATTTCGTATACGAAACCAATCATTGTTAAACCAGTGATTGTAACTGGGGTCATACGTCTCGTATATGGTTGGGTGAAGTGTTAAACTTGAGTGTGTAAACGAAGCTCTCTCAAAATGATTTAGTTAAACGTTTCCCACCCTCTTCCTTTTCAAAATTTCCAAAAAAAAAAAACACAAAACGCATAAATAATTTATCAATAAATCAGAGAAATTTTGAAAGGCTGGATACGTTTAGACAACCTCTTTTCAAGAAAAAAAAAAGTACACGAAACCCTTAAATAAGTTATCAAGGGTGACGAATACCTGATCGTGACCAAAATCGAACCAGACTTGAAATAATTGGGGGAAAATGGTGGAACCTCGAGAAATCTCCCAAGCAGAAGCAACCATTTCGAATAACGAATATAAAGCAACGATCCCATTTGCCGCTACAACAAATCTGTAGAGTTTTGTTATTATTATTTTCAAATTTTCGATAACTAAAATGAGACCCGGTGGCGGTGCACATGGTTCTCGTAGCAGGGCCCAAAGGTAAGCTGAGTCCATATTTTGACAACTTGAACCGGGACCCGCACTAAATTACCAATGCCTAATTTCAAAAAAGGTGGATGAGATGAAGTTTACGGTTTACCTGAAGGCACCAAAGTCGTACCAGTGAGGAGAATCCGGCTTGGTGGCGATCAAGAACACGGCGGCGGAGAGGGAAAAGCAGAATCCGGCGAGACGGAAGACGAAAATGAAGCAATTGAAACGGCGGATCTTGCGTTCGGAGACGGTGGAGTGAAAGTGAGGTGAGTCATGTGGATGGGTCTGGTGGATCCGAGGTCTCGGGGACGGGTTGCTGGTCATACCTGAATACGTACGTGTGAATGAAGGGGACGGGTGGAATCGTGATAGAATGAATGATTTACGTGTATGTGTATGTGTATATATATATATATTATATATATATATATATATATATATATATATATATATATATATATATATATATATATATAGGGAGAGGTTCAAATGTTAACCCTCCCTTATAGCGTTAACCGCTTAACCCTAGCGTTTTTTGCCCGAATCTTAAAAATTTTTTTTTCATGGTTTTTATTATGTAAAAATAGGGGGGTTTCTTTTTTGTGTTTTTGCTAATTCATCACCGTTTAGAAGTTATTGTAAGTGTAAGTTACTTACACTTACTTACATTTACTGCATCAGATACGGAAATGTAAGTAAGTGTAAGTAACTTACACTTACAATAACTTCTAAACGGTGATGAATTAGCAAAAACACAAAAAAGAAACCCCCCTTATTTTTGCAAAATAAAAACCATGAAAAAAAAAATTTTAAGATTCGGGCAAAAAACGCTAGGGTTAAGCGGTTAACGCTATAAGGGAGGGTTAACAAAGGAACCATCCCCTATATATATATATATATATATACATACATACATATAAGATCAATCAGTCACGGGGGAGGGGATGCATGATTTCCATGGGGAACATAAAAAATTAGATGATGGTGAAACAAAGCAACACAGACAGGTGTGTGAACTCCTGAAATCTGTGAAAGAAAAAAAGAAAGGAGATGATGATGGTATTGGACATTGGTTGGTATATCAGCACTCTGCTTTATTCTTTTTACTATTCATTTGTTGCTTCCTTTTTTTCAACGTTTGACAGTTTTTTTAGTCCATGGATGTTTCATACTCTGTTACTAGTTTTATTTATTTGTTTTGCAAATATAGCTTCCTGGTTGGGTATCTTCTGGTGACCGAAAGGTCCGTATTCAAATCCTCGCTGGAACAAATGTTTAATAGACATTTAGGTGAGAGAAAAGAATATTAAGATTAATATCAGGCTCTGGTCGATGGAGCGGGGGTTTATATATTTCATCCAGTTCTCACGCATCTGGAGACACATGTGTCTCAGTCAAGGTCGGAGATCAAGGGATTGATTTTAGCTATCAATCGTCAACATAACTAAAGATATCACGATGAGAAGTTTAACTGTTGTTAAAAAAAATGGTTTTATTTATTCATTACACGAGTTAGAAATCTATTATACTTAATAAATCAAAATAACTTTGGACACTTGTCACAAATATAGAGCACACACTTTTTTTCCCGCTTCTCTCTCCTAATAAATGCATTACTTTATTAAATACTAATAATAATAATTATATAATTATATATTTTTTCTACCTTTTTCGATTAAAAAATGTTCTTAATACCAAAAAAATTTATTACATAATAGTATTAAATACTAATTATATTATATATACATTTTATAATTAAAAATAATTTCTTAATATAATAAAAAATATTTTAATATTAAAAAACACAATTTTAAAAAATTAAATTACTATAAAATATGAAAATTTTCTAATAATTTACAAATCATAATAACTTTTTATAATTTATAAGTCATTATTATTAAATTGTTTTCTTTATCCACTTGTGTAATAATAGATAACATCCTTTTATTTTGTAAGAAAATACATTTTTTGAAAAACAACTTTTTTAAAATGAAATGTATAAAAAATCAATCTTTGAAAAAGGAATTTTTTTAAAAAATAAAATATTTTTATTTTATTTTATTTTATATGTTATGTTATGTTGATAATATTTTAAATCAAAAAATCATTTAGAGTTATTAAAGTTATATTATTGAATACTTATTAACTTTTATTCAACCCGTGTAATACACGGGATACTAACCTAGTTATTAAATAAACACATAACTTAGTGATAAAAAAATTAAATTAAAAAAATTGTGAATATTAATTAAAATAGATTATTAATCCAGTTTTTAATAAAATATAATAAATTGATTAAAATTTAAAAAAGTTAACTGCATAATAAGAACTCATAATACTAGGTTGTATATTAAATATATAAAAATATATTTATTTAATATTATTATTATTAATATAAGAGAAAAACAAAATGATAATATAAAAAAATACTATAAAATACTACGTGTCTCCTCACTTACGATTATAAATTAATATTTGGGAAGAAAAAAAAAATTGTACAGTATCCATCTTTTGGTTTCTTATAGAAATTTCTTGTTTGTATATTCCTAATCATGAATTTTATAATCATTTTGTTTTGACGGTGTAATTGTTATTGTTAACCTATTCATTTTCTATGCAATATTATGCATATCCATCCAGGATGTTATTAGTCGGCAAAATAAGGAACCTAAAGAAAAACAATATATTATGATCTTAATAATTTACTTTAATCGGACACGTAAACGTAAATTCTAACATTTTTTTTGAACAACTAAACGACTCTTCGGACCCAACAACCACGCGCTGCGATCACAGACCGCTACCAACCCCCGGAAACATTTAAAGCCGGGCGTTGGCGAGTGCCGAATCGAGGAACCACCACACCATCTAGGAGGAAACTCACGCTGAGAAAACCCCCTAGCTCACCTAGGAAACAATATATTCTGATCTTAATAATTTACTTAATGTATTATACAACGAACTATCAAACTAAACGTGTTTGTGGTAGTGTTTTGAACTTTAAACTGAGGGAATACATATGAAAGTGATAATCACCTTTTGAGCCAATTAGTTTTACAAAGGCCAATATTCACTACTTAATAGACTTACCATGTTCTTTGTGTTATTCTCTAACACAATCATGGTGTTTTGATTGACGTTTTACGATAAAATATCTACGACATCTTGAATGTATTAGATAAAAAGAAAGTTGGTGGTTAAAAAAGCCTGAATAAGATAACCTGTTACAAGGGAACTAAGCAAGGTTTAAGGTTGCATATTTAGAAGACGGCATAAGCTAAGACATACAATGAAGAGCATAAGAAAATGAGGTAACTATCAAGTAGTTCAGAGATGATAAGCATTTGTAGAAATATTAAGTTCAAACCCAACTTTCCCATTAAGGCTTAAAGGGGCGGCCTAATGTTAAACAAACTAGGAAATAGGAATACAGTTGTGGACAATTTTTTTTTTGAACGGCAATACTATCCTACACCTAAATTACACCCAATTTCCCTCTTGCTTGGATTTGAACCCAAGACCTCCTTTCTAAGAGCTTGATAACAAAAAGGGTTTGGTTATTTACACACACCAACTCTATACGTCTTGTACACACCTAAACCAGGTGTATAGCTCTCTCTGACGCCTTATGATTGGTCACATATACGACTAGCATAACCTATATGAGGCGTATAGGAGTCCAATCATTGACACTGACAAATTCTGACAACAAATGATTGCCCCTTATACACGAGGTGTATATAAAGTAAGGCTGACAATTTCAGACACGAACATATTAACACGACACGAACTTAACATGTTTCGTGTATAAAACAAATCGACATGTTAAGACATGTTTATTTTTCGTGACTAAACAGATAAAAACCCGTTAAAACATGTTGAGACCTTTTTATAATTTAAGTTTTAAATTAATAATATAATAAAATAGATGGTAATCGATTACCTTATAAAAATTTCTAATCTTCTAACCCTAGTTCCACAATAGGTTTTTTAACGAGTCATTTATAGCGTTAACTGTTAGCAACTTTCTTAATGGGTCATTTTATGTTTACGTTTTTTAAACGGGTCGTGTTCGTTTCTACCCATTCCGTGTTTCGTGTTTGAAATGTTATGACAGCCGTAATAGAAAGTGTGGGTATAAGGTATGTGCGAATATCGGGATCCTAACAAAAAGGTGGATGACAGAGTTGAGCAGATTGTGTAGTGGCAGGGATTTGAGGACAATATCAACAAATAAGGGTGTATCTATAAGACCACCATATGTAATCATCATCCACTTATGGCCTTATTATTTTATATAGACGTCACATAAACAACTAAAATCATCATTTCTTTTCACATATGTAATCACTCCAACTCAATTTCTGACTGGCACGTGACCAGCATCACGCTGAAGCCCCACGCCTGGCTTAAGGCCCTGGCTGAAATGGAGCAGCGGCACAATGGGGGCGTGACCAATAGCTTTCACACCCCAGTCACCCCATAACACATATTCTAACCCTATAACTGCTATGAGCCAAACAAATTCACTACAGGACCAGACATTCAAACATGCCAATTCATCATATCATACGACATTACAACTAATCAACATTTTCATTATTTAATGTAAAAAAAATTAAGCTTTGTAACACAATAAACGCATCGGAACACATACATGCCCAAAGGGTAACCGCCATTAAAATATAGGCAACCAATGTGGCATCACAACCATTCTTGGGTTATATGATGCAAACAAACACTATATTCAGATAAAATATAGATCAACGATGGCACACAAAGCAACCATGATCTATTACAAATCACTAACAGTTGTCCTACAAAAAAAAAAACACTTATACAGATTTTTTTCTTTTTTTTTAAAATTTGAATGATTCAACAAGCAAAGACTTAAAGATAGAGCTCAAAAGCTATCCATAGAATGCAACTTCCTCCCCCTTTGACTTTCTATTGCTTTGTCTCATGAAAATTGCAACCTTTACTGTTCCCATACACTAAACTGATTTTTTTATGCAAATTTGATGGGAATTAATGATGCATATGATAAGGTTAGCAAAAACAATGAAATTAGCAACATAATCTTTTCTAATCACCCCCATCCATGAAATTTTATAATAAAGTTTCCGTCAAGTCAACATACGGGCGTTCATAGGGACGAAGACAAACACGAACCTCATGTTCTTCTGGTCCTTCCCGATGTTTGGGGACAATAATCTCAAGCATGGTCCCACTCTCGTCACCATAAGCTTCTATCTTTGCATCTTCAGGAATACGTGTTGGAAGAGGTATTTCCCGAATAAATTCCCCTGGAGGACAGTGTTCAGGTGCAGGATCAGTCAACTTAAAAGTTCTGTCTTTTCTTTTTAAAGTAGGCATACACCCGGTGCTTACACAAAAGATCTTTACAATACCATGAGACAGAGTATTTCTCCATGTAACTTTGACCCGTTGAAGATCAGCACAAGGCAAGCTTACAACAATCAAGAACCCTTCATCATCTTCATAGATGGTCTTAGCAGCTGTCACAGGCCCGTACGCATTTCTCATAACCCCAGAAAAATCAGTCAACCAATGTGGCTCTATATGATGGACATCAAGAATCCCATCAGAAGTATCATCATCATTAATATGTGGGAAGAAGGTTTTCTTCCGTTTACTATTACACCCAACCATGAGATCCATTCCATTTAAATTCCCGTTTGCTTCACCATTAACATGCTCTGATAATTGAGTTGAAAGATTCAGCCCTGAACCATTTAGCAATCTTTTTGGTTGATGATGATTCCCATTAGAAGAACTGCTTCTAATTACCGGAGGCCGGTCAATTTCAAAATCTGTACTAGGAAGATTTCTCCAAGAACCAAAATCACTAGCATCAAGAGGAATAGAAAAGTTAAAATCTCTTCCTGTTAGCTCCATCCATCTTTTTCTTTCTTCTTCGTCTAATCCCATTAAATTTGGGGCTCGAACAACTTCAATCCCATGAACACATTGAGGATTAGAGAGTCCCCTATAGTGTTTTCTTTGCATTCTGTGAGACCGGACAAACCCTCTATCAGCACTGAAAGGAAACGGCTTTTCACCCTGCCGGGAATGACCGTTCATATAACTTCTTAGCTGCATCTTCCCCAACGCATTCTCGGGCCTCTCTTTAAAAGTCCACATATACATATTCTCCATATCATGCTGAACCAAGAAAACATCCAACTTCAAATCTGATTTATCATACCCATTGTCCCGAGTCACCTTGTTCTTTGATTTCTCATTCAAAGCTGGTTTGAAGTAGAAATTAAAGAAAAACCAAGCCCCCCATACACTATCAAGTCGTTTAGCACACTTTTTCCCAATCTTTGTTACATTAATACTTGTTTCCACCTCATAATGTTGAGACCCCAATCCAACTTCCAACATATCACAAGCATCATTCCATGAGGATGGTGGAGGGCTAGGCTCAGCTGAGAGTGGGAGATTGATATCAGGCGGTAATCCAAGATCCACTGCTCGATTCAGCTCCCTCTCCATCTCATCATGTACTGATAAACTCGAATCCATGGATAGAATCGTCGATAGATGATTATTATCCATGGATAAGGTAGTCAGCAGATCTCCACCATGTTTTTCCTTTGCGGGCATTATCGTGTTTGTATCTTCTTCGGTGGAATCGTTAGTCCCACCACAATCAACACTCAACAGCATGAGAACAACCTCACACAATCATATCCTAAACTAAATCTAATAAATCAAGATCCCCTTTTTATTCCACAAATCAATTCATAGCATACCCCTCAATACAATAGAACCAACTTAGACACATCTTTATATCAAAAAACAAGAAAAAAAATAGTAATATTCTCTACAATTCCAAGAGTCTGATTTCAGGTATCAGATGAATAGATCGATTAATTGTACGAATTTCATGATAAAGAAACAGTTAACGAAATTCTAACCCTGGAAAAATCGAGATATAGAGATGAAATCAGGGATAAGATCGAACGATACCTGTGGAGACAACGCATTTGATCGCCGACACCAATGAAAAACAAGATTTGGGGAAAACGATTTGATGATAACCCTAAAGAGAGAGAGAGAGTTGTTAACGCAGGGGGAGAGACGGTACCGTGTATGGGTTTGGCGCTGTGAGAAGGGACCTACACCAGTTGAAACCGCGGGGTTAATTTGACGGCCGAAATTGACGCCGTTATGTACGAACACCGTCCTCTCCGTTTTATGTGAGGATATGAGTGATTGCTTTTCCTTTGTGCAAATTATTGAATAACAGTTTCCACTCTTTTGGTATGTTTAACGTTACATATCTCATCTCATAAAGTAAACTATATATGTTACATCAAATCCAAATCCCAATCCCGGTGAATGTTAAATTTAGGGAGGGGTTATCTACACACCCCAGGATTTTAATTCAACACCCCGCCGCCACCCATACATCCCGTAGTGGCCACTACGGGGCGTTTGAGCCACAGACTGACAACCTTAAACGACAGAATTCTTTTCTCAGCTTTTTCAGGACCTATACGCCACGTAGTGACCACTACGGGGCGTTTAGGTCTAAAAAAAACAAACGCGCAACAGCTTGGGTCGTTTGAGGGTGATTTGGGGGGTTTGGGTATGATTTTTGAGGTGTAAAAATATAGTTTTTTTGTTAAAAACTATTTTTATATTTTGCGTATTTTGCGACGTATCTCTCGTAGCATTTTTATTTTACGACGACGTATCTCTCGTACGTAAAAGTTTAGTTATTTTTTTAAACGCTTGTTTTTTTGTTTGTAAAAATCTAATATTTTTTTGTTTAAAACTTGTTTTTTATTTTTACGGTCTCTCAGTTCGTTTATTTTTTAATTGTTTTTTAAAACATTTAGTTTTGAAAGCTAAAAATGTTTTTAATTTTTAGATTTAATTAAAATTTAAATATATTAAATAATTTATATATGAATGACGTTCTTTGTTTAAGCATACTGATGTTACAGAATAATACGATAAATAATGCATCACCAACCAAAACATATTTAAATAATAAACACGCATCAACAAGAAAACATATAATAATAAACACGTATCACCAACAAAGCATATTTAAATAATAAACACGCATCACTAACTAAAACAACCAGATATATGCACGCATCATCAACCAAAACAACCAAATATATACAAACTATAAACATGAATACAAGTGTCTGTTTAACAAATACAAACATGACTGAAAATACTAAGGTGGAGGTGGAGGTGGAGGAGGATAATCTCGTGGCCGAGGAACTGCAGGAAGCTGAATACCCTCACCTTCTGCATGCCTAAGCTCGACATGCACATGCCACGAGATCAGATCCTCCAACCGATCCAGTCTTCGCGTCTGATCAAACTGTTGCTGTAGGATCTGCGTCTGCTGCTGCTGTATCTGCAACAGCTGCTGCGTGAGCTCGAGCTGCTGCTGCTGCATGTGCTCATGCTGCTGGATGAGCTGCTGCGTCGAATCAGCTATCCCCTGTATATGCGCTCAGGATGCTGATGTGGCACATCCTGATGCGGCTCCCCCTCGCCATGTGGCGGCGGCGGCGGTGGCGGCTGCTGTGGCTGCGGTTGTGGCTGCGGCTGTGGGAACACAGGCATAGGGTCCTCGTCTCTGTAATGGAGATCATTTGGCCCCGGCTGCCAAATGACCCCCCTCTCGAGCGAAAATCGAAGCCCGACCCGTGGGAATGTCTGCGCGATACGCATGCCAAGCACTGTCCGTCGATCTAAACGAACTGGATGAAAGGCCTCCATACCGGCAGGCTCCATATCTATAAGCCCGTTAAAACGAGCAATACGGGTCACATACACCCCCCGAAGATCAGCCCCCTCTCCTGGCGGTGGTAATACGTGCTAAAGTACTCGGCGAGACAACGTGCAAGGTTGCACGGTCTCCCACTCAATATACAATACAAAAAAAATAAATCCTGTAAAGTGCACCACTCCTGGCTCATGCCACGTCCTGTAACAGACGAGGCAATGCACCGGTGCAAATACCGAATGAGCGGGTCACGAATACGCGTGACCCGGGCGCTGCGGACAAAGGCGTCGTCGCCTATCCGAGGCCACCAAACACTGACGACGGCGTCGTCAGCTGTATGAATAGCCGTCGTGTAGATCGGCATATGAGTCTCCTCCTCGGTGTACAAACCGAGGACGCTCCCAAACTCGGCCAAAGACAAATGGTACGCGGCCCCGCAGAGTCTAAAGGAAACCTCTGCCGGCTGGGCCTGACCCGGCTATGGCTGGAAATCAGGAGCCCGAGGCCTGTACCTAAATGTCGAAAGAAACTCCACAGTGATAAGTCGGTACTGTGGAGCATACGTCATCTCAAAAAGACGAGACCATGGCGTGTCCTCGCCAATGATCACCGTCATCCTCTCCTGCTGGCCAAGCTCGGCCAACAGGTCGTAGTCAATCGCCTTCTGGTTGCCCATCTCCTTCTTCAGGAGACGATCGCGCCTCTTACGCGCGTTCGTCCCCTGAGGAAATGCCAACCAGGGATGGTCCATAAGCTCGTCGAAATGATCGACATCTAGATCATCAACATGCGGCTGTCCCACATCGTCATCAGCAATCTCCATCTCATCAGAAGAAGACATATCTGAAGAATGAACAAATAAAACAAATTACGATAATAAATAATAAATAATAATAATAGTAATAATAAATAATAACAATAAATAACAAATAAATAATAAGAATAATAATAAATAATAAACAAATAACAATAATAATAATAAATAACAAATAAATAAATAATAAATAAATAATAACAATAATAATAAATAGTAAATAAATATTAATTATAGTTATAATAACAATAATAATAAATAATAAATAAATAATAACAATAATAATAAATAGTAAATAAATATTAATTATAGTTATAATAACAATAATAATAAATAATAAATAAATAATAACAATAATAATAAATAGTAAATAAATATTAATTATAGTTATAATAACAATAATAATAAATAATAAATAAATAATAACAATAATAATAAATAGTAAATAAATATTAATTATAGTTATAATAACAATAATAATAAATAATAAATAAATAATAACAATAATAATAAATAGTAAATAAATATTAATTATAGTTATAATAACAATAATAATAAATAATAAATAAATAATAACAATAATAATTAATAGTAAATAAATATTAATTATAGTTATAATAACAATAATAATAAATAATCAATAAATAACAATAATAATAATAATAAATAATAAATAAATATTAATAATAATAGTAATAATAACACTGATAATAAATAATAAATAATAAATAAATAATAACAATAATAATAAATAGTAAATAAATATTAATAATAGTAATAATAACAATAATAATAAATAATTAATAAATAATAACAGAAGGAGCAAACGCCCCGTAGTGGCCCATATGGGGCGTTTGTTTTGAACCAGAAGGGGCAAACGCCCCGTTGTGCTCCAAACGGGGGGTCCGCGGTCACGTTTGCTTCAAAAACCCAACCCCCGGTCATCCACCAAGATTAATCGAGTCGGATTACTAACCTTGAAGTTGCAAACGAGGTCCAAACGAGATCCAAACGGTGGTCAGCGACGGTCAGCGGCGGTGGCGTAGAGAGCAAACGGGTGTCGAGAGGGTCGTTTGTGGGGAACCGGGGGGCGTTTTGGGGGTTAGTAGATGATAATACGCCACGTAGTGGGCACTACGTGGCGTTTAGCTTTATTTTTTTTTTAATTTTTAATTTATATTATATATAATGATATTATATTAAATGTAATATATATAATTATATTTAAATGTAATATAATTGATTATATTAAATATAATTATATTATCTTTTATTTTGTTTTATATAATTATATTATATTTAATATTTATTATATATAATTTATAATAATTATAATGATATTATATTAAATGTAATATATATAATTATATTATCTTTTATTTTGTTTTATATAATTATATTTAATATTTATTATATATAAATGTAATGTAATCTAATTATATATTATTGGTTCGAAACGTTATCAATAATTATACAAAGTTACAAAGTTTCGTGGTGATAATATACTTCTTTGTTTGCTTCTATAATCGATCTATACCGTTGGATTCGTTCTTGATAAACCAGCTCCCACGCACCGGCCGCATCATTTCGGTAACGTTTCCAGACCGCACTTAGAGTTGGAATCGGATAATCCCCTTCCAACCTTATGTTGACGAAATGTTGTGGCATATGAAGAAGACAAACCACATTATGTTGTGGTAGTGTCGATGGAGCTAACCATAACGGGAAAAACGTGATACACCCTTGTTGACTGATAAGGTGAACTATAACGCCAAATCTTTGTGCAACAACGAGTCCTGTATAAGGCATAAGCATCCAATGTTCTTCAGGTGCAGGTTTGATATCAAACCAGTTTATGCTATGACGTATTGCTTCATATAAATTTTCATCAACGGAGTTAAGAACATATCTGTATGCTTCCCTATTGGTGTCCACCTCTTGTAACAGTTGCTGTCGAACGAAACCCCATTGATTTTCATCGAACCCTAACCCAACGGCTACAGACCTGAATCCACAATTACCATCTGGCATAACATCTTGTATGTTGCTTACATAACAATGAAGCATTGAAGGAATGTAACGACCAAATCGTCTAAGATTGTTCATTCCTTCTGGTTTCACTGGCGAGGCAACTACCGAGTCAACTTGACTTGTCTCGAGTCCTTTTTTCCCTCTAGAAGACGTTGAACGACTACGTTGGAGGGCGGGTCTTTGCTGGTTTGACATTGCTGGAGTGAATGAACTATGCCTTGGAAGTTGAAAACTACTCTCTTGTGAGTCGACAACTGCGCTTTGTCTAGATTCACTCCCCCTTTGTTGTTGAGTCTTCAATGTCGGACGTCCGCGTGTATCCTTCTGAACCAATGGCGTTTTCTTTTCACTTTTAAACGGAAACACCTGCGAAAGTATTTTTTTAACCAGACTCTTTTCACTGACTCAGGTTTTGAATTTATTTCCTGCGTCACCAGACCCATTTGTCCTGCAACGTCGATTTCTTCGTCTTCTAGAAGTGTCGGGTACTTAGTATCAAGTTTTGTCCAGAAGATGTCTATATCAGAAAGCGGGATAATCGTGTCTGTATACAAATGAAAGGAAAATAATCAGTTTACAACAAAAAAATGTAAAAAACAAACAAAGAGGAATTGATTACAGTAATTTGATACCTGTATTTTCGTATGTTGAGATCCGACAGGCACATGGCAAGCCACAACTTGTCCACAATTGGTGGCCGCATGACATACTACCTTGACGCATAACCTTGATCTTATTTATTTCATCAAGTAGTAAATCAAGAGCTTTATGTGAAACCTTGCCACGTAAGTTATTAAACAAGGGTATTTTATGATGACCCATTGTCTTTATTAAACTTGTTTCAAACCCATGTTTCATGTTTACCTCCTGCAATTCTATCATTTGATCAACAAAACCTACCAATGTCGAGAGCGAGTTATTAGTGGTTCTTAGATATCTTTTTAAGTTTGAATGTTGACTCTCGACTCTGTTAGTTGTACGTTGACCAAAGTTAGGCGTTCTGTTAGTCCAGGCTGTGACAAACATGTCTTTGTATGGGTTTAACCAAGTCTGAGTCACATAATTCAAAACCCCTGAAATAAAAAAAAACTATGACATACGAAAACGTAATTTTACCAAAAATAATGATAATGATACTGAATGACGCTTACTTTGACGGTTATCTGAGACAAGTTGTTGGTACAGGCGGTTATAGTTGTAGTCGTAAATTTCTGGCGACGAAGAGTCACACAAATTCCCCCAACGACCCTTAAACTTTTTCCAGTCACCATCTGAAAAACTCGCCTTGCAGTGTTTTGCGATATTTTCGCTTATGTGCCACCTGCATAAATACCTGGAAGCGTGCGGAAAGACCTTACGACATGCATTCATCAGAGCAAGGTCTCTGTCGGTTATTATCACACGGGGCTCCATACACTTATCTAGCATATCTTTTACTCGTTCTAGAACCCAATGATAATTTTCCTCTTTTTCTTTACTCACGAACGCGTGAGCAATACAAAACGTATGGTGTGTTGAGGTAACACCAACTATCTGTACAAAAGGAAGTTTGTACATGTTAGCCTTGTAAGTCGCGTCGATCATAAGAACATGTGGAACGCACGCCACCAGGTGTATGATTTTTTATGACAAAAGAAAATCTCCTCCACGACATTCGTTTCAGAGTTTTCCCGAGTAAAGTATACGTAATTTTTAGTATGTAGCAGGTTCTCTAAGACCTGCATTGGGGTTGATCCGATTTTTTGTTTATTTTTAAATTTATGCTGCACATTGTATACGTCTCTACGGATGGAGATGTTGTTGGGATTCTGCTTCTTTAGGCTGGAAAGTATGTTGCGTGGGTCCATGTGTTGCTCAGTCAGATGGTGCACCATGTTTTGTTCCTGCTCGGACATTCTTCTAACAAACGGATGCCCCTCAAGATTTTGAGCAGGTTCATGGTTGTGTTTGTCGTTTCTGACCTGAAGCTTCCAACCATAAGAATCAGAGTCGTATATCCCTATTAATTTAAAAGGACACCCGATTTTCTTGCTACCGGTACGCCTTAAGATGGCTGTACTATTGTGTTCACCACCACGATCACACACAAGCCAGATTTTGTTGACCTCATCGGTCCCCTTCTTTTTCTTAGATCGTCCGGTAACTACGATGTATCCATTATCAAGGGCTCTAGTTTTCACCCATGCCATCAGCTCCTCCACAGAAATGAATATCTGAAAACAATGTTGTCATTAAACTAATGCCCATCTAACTAAAAACAAGTGAAAATATATTACCTCATTGGTATTCCAGTCCATATTTTGGTATACAATGTCAGCTTCTTCCTTTTTAACGGCCACTTGGGGTGGTTGTGATTGTTCACCACCGTAACATTCCCTGTCATAGCAAGGTTCCTGGTTCAAATCAAACTGCCAGTACGAACTTTGACCCGCAACCTCTTCGTTAAGATCTGGCAATGCCGGTCTATTTGTTGCCTCAGACGATTGCACACCAGTCTCATCCTTAAAAACATTATGATTAGTTTGTCATTTGATTAACAATAAAAGCAAGTAAATACAGTTTCGTACCTGATATGTTTCAGCCACACGCGAAACGTCGGAATATTGACCAAAGAAAAAGTCTCCGTCCCACCAAGACATATTTCAAATAAAAAATACGGCTATAGAGTGTAGATATTTATTAAACGAAACAAGAGAAACTGGTTCAAGTATTTGGAAAGTGATTCGAGGGAATGCGTAATATTGTAACTCAGTATGTGTATATATGGGCGATGAATTCGTAAGTTGCAAACTATTTGTCACGTTTTAAACATTAAACGCCACGTAGTGGTCACTACGGGGCGTTTAGGGTTATCCCTAAACGCCCCGTAGTGACCAAACGCCCCGTAGTGACCACTACGTGGCGTTTGGGTATAATCAACTGACATGTCGGAAGCTTTTGCAGAACCTCGTACGAAAACGCCTCGTAGTGGGCACTATGGGGCGTTTAGGTCTAATCATGGTACCTGTCGTTTGACTGAGCTAGTACAATTCGTACCTAAACGCCCCGTAGTGGCCACTACGGGGCGTTTGAGGGGTGTGCAGACATTATTTTGGGGTGTAAGTTTAACACCACCCTAAATTTATTTTTTTTAGTAATGTGATCCCAAAATATTAGATGATTTCATTTTTTCTCCAAATTTGTGGCTACGTAAGCAATAAAGCTGCTTGTGAACTTAAATATACATTATTTAAATACAACATAAATTTTATTAAGAGTAAAATTATTAGTTTTCATGATTTGTTAGTATTTCATTTTTCTATCATATGCTTCATAAATTACACATTCGATCCAATAATTTAAACATTTGTAGCACATATACTTTTTATGTGAGGATAATTTTGTCGAGTACCTAAGGGCAATTTAGAGTCTTAGAAACTATATGTGTTGCAAATATTTAAATTTTTGAGACCATATGAGTAATTTATAAAACCTATGGACCAAGAATGAAATACTAACAAAACGCAGAGATCATATTAGGAATTTACTCTTTTATTAAAATATATAAAGTAAATTAACAATTTGGTTCATATGGTTTGTTAATATTTCACTATATATTAATCATTAGTTTTCATAACTTACTAATTTGGTTCCAAATTTTAAACATTTGTAACACATACAATCACTAGATGGGAGTAATTTAGTCAAGCATGTGATGATAATTTGATAACCTAAAAATTGTATGTGTTACAAATGTTTAACGTTTGTGACCATATTGGTAATTTATGAAACATATGAATCAAGAATGAAATACTAGTAAAATACAGAGACTATCTCGACAATATACTCAAATATATGTTATAATGTTTGAAAAAAATATATATATACAAAGCTAAATGACCACCATAATTAACCGCCAACCTTTGATGGAGTGGGATGGTGAAGTTCATAGCTATGAACACCAAGAACGAATGGTGTGAAATGGGAAGGAGAGAGTAGGAATAAAAGAGGATACTCGATCCTTTTAAAGAGAAGAAGTGGTGTGATTAGATGTGGCAATTTTTACCCATGTCAAAGGAAATAGATTGATTTAAGTAAACAATTGTAGTATAATGGGTTGAAATGGGTAACATCATAATATTGAATGGGTTGAAATGGGTAACAATTAAACATAATGCGGGTCAAGACGGGTAAACAAAAAAGTATGTAAATGCAATGGATTCAAACATTTAAGAATGATTAATAACATATTTGATGAGAAAATCACTAAAAAATATTAAAATTATAACACATCTTAAGTTAAACTAAATTGATGTTTTTTTAAGAATAATCCATTTAGACCCGAACTAATTTTGCATAAAACCCGTTCTGACCCGCACCCATCCTAACCCGAACCCGCTCTGACTCGTTACCCAACCCGACCCAACCCGTCCATTTTGCCAGGCATAGGTGTGATGGTTCTCAAAATATAAAATGCAAATTTTACCAATGATGTCTTGTTCTAGTGGTAAGATGGATGTATGAGAGAACTGATAGGAGATCCAGGTCCTGTGTTCGATTCTTGATCCCACTTGGTTTTACCGGCCTTCCACTGTCATGTCTTTGGGCGAGTGCTTGAGTCGGGTTTTTCCCGGGAATTGGTGGTTGGTGGGCTAGGGGCTCCGTCTGTCTAGACTAGTGGCCAGCTTGAGCATCCTTTAGCCATTAGGGGCCGCGTATGAAATGTCCGACTGTTGATTAGTTGGCCATTCAAAAAAAAAATAAAATGCAAATTTTAAAGTGTGTGCACATTAATGCATAGAGTTTATCTAGAATCTTTACTATTACAAACCTCACTTTTTTTCAATAGCAAATATCCGGTCATCAGGGATTACCCTGACAAATAAATCATCCTTCCCTCCAAAGAACAGATCGTGATGAACTGAACTATCTGTCTAAAGAAACTCATAACTAGTAAAATTATCTGGTTAAACTTAAAGCAATATTTACTTTACATAAGAGCACTGAATCAATTGGTTTTTGGTACCACATACCTACCAACTTAAAATAATTAACATGTTACTTGTGCAGTTATAAACATTTAACTAGCATTTTCTTTTATACAAGTAAACGTATATAATCAAATTAGTCACCTGACAGAAGTAATTAGGGTGCAATTTTTGCATACCCTACTTATGTATGATCGTTTTGATGCAACTTTGATGAGTAAAAGTGATATGAAATTTACAATTATGAATGTTTGACAAATCGTCTAATTAAAAATTTTGGATTTCATTTTCTAGCTCTAAAAAATAGTTTCTTTTTTCGTGTATTTATGGTGGGCACTTGATACCCGTTTCTTAATTATATATTAATATGACACTGTTAAAATAACCAACTTTTAGACAAATATTGACCCTTTAAAGTCATCAGGATTTAATCTTAACCATTCAAAACACCTAAAAAAAACTTCTAGAAGCAGAAGTTGAAAGCAGTTCCATATTCTCTCTCATCATTCACTGCAGTTTTTCCCACGTTCCTACGATCACGGAGAGGAGCGTCTTCCCCCTCCATGCTATATATGACAAAGTATTCTCAGTTTCAGAATTTCCATTGCTCCTGATGAAGAAATCGTCAACGACGCTCGTCCTCTCTTACTACCACGTCGATTGAAAGAAAAACCTAACTTGACCTAAGTTTTGTCAATGGTTCATCTCCTCGAAATCGAATCTGCACGTCATCGTTGAAGGTATTCTTATGCCCTTATCCTAACCAATTTCCATAATCTAGTGAGTCCATCCCCATAAAACCGTTGTTCTTTGTTTGATTCCTAACATATGCACTTTAATTTTGCAAATTGTTATCATTTGATGTCAAGACGATAGGTGAGAATTCAGTTTACTATTTAGATTCATTCTCAGACGGAATCTGGAATGCCGTCGCGCCTCTACAAAATTTCCGCCATCTGCACTTTCCATGAAAGCTTGAGCCTCCTTGCTTTGACTCTTAAATTTTAACTGTTTGCTTGCATGAAATCGAAGATCAACGTTGAGGAGTTGGCCGGAGCAGAAAACGGCTCCGTATGATCACTAAATTAGGGTTTGAGGCGTTGATTTCAAATAAGGTTTTCAATTGATTATTATTACCTGTCGTTTGCATTTGTTTATAGCTTTCACATCAATTTGAAATTTACAATCAAGCTTGTGGAAGAATTTTGTTGAAATGTATCTTTCTATGGTTTTATTTGATTACATATGAAGTTGATTACTGTTAAGCATTGGGGATTTGAGTTACATAATGATTTCAATAACATTGGGGTGGTTTAGATGTATGCAATAAGGTATTTATTAAGCCTGTAATTTTGGATGCAGTTCTGCAAGTACATTGTTCTGTTCTTGGAGGAATGTGGAAGTTGACCTTGAATGATTTTAATTTAATCACAGAAGCAACATTAGCTGCTATCTTATTGATTCCTTTTGCAGAGCTTTACTGTGATTCTTTGAAAGATTTTAATCCTATGGATAATATTTCTTTAGAAATATGTATGCCTTTTAAAAGTTGATGTCATCACTTAATATCACGATGTATGCAACCAGCATCTCAGAATTACTATAATCTGTAATTCTATTAAGACATTATTACCCATAACAAACATACCTAGTAAGTCCTATAAAATAGTAGGTATTAAGATGTAATTATTCACATGTAATTTCTCAAGCTTTAATATGAATTTATGT
Organism: Mikania micrantha; assembly: GCA_009363875.1. Classification (NCBI taxonomy): domain Eukaryota; kingdom Viridiplantae; phylum Streptophyta; class Magnoliopsida; order Asterales; family Asteraceae; genus Mikania; species Mikania micrantha. Next base: position 113,193,167 of record CM018680.1, read on the forward strand.
GAAAAGCTTGATGTGATGATCGTCAGTTTGCACTTTGCAGCCTAAAACTGTAACTTTTAAGTGAAGTTGATATAATATGTTTATTTCAATCCTTAGAAACGTTTTTTGTGAAATAATATCCTCCCCCACCCAAACACACACACTGCAGAAATCAGTGAATGAGAAATGCTACAAGTTGTCAAAGCAAGTTGTAGTTTACACTGTGGATTGTAGGGGTAATATTTGTTGATTTGCAGAAATATTTGTATGTCAAGGTGATGATATTTCTTGATTGGTGCTTTTAATGCATTATGATTATGCCTGACAAAATGGACGGGTTGGGTAACGGGTTACAACGGGTTCGGGTCAGGATGAATGCGGGTCAGAACGGGTTTTAAACAAAATCAGTTCGGGTTTAAATGGATTGTTCTTAAAAAACATCAATTTCGTTTAACTTAAGATGTGTTATAAGTAAACATATAGTCCATTTAGATAATTTTTAGTGATTTTCATATCAAATATGTTATTAATCATTCTTAAATGTTTGAATCCATTGCATTTACATAGTTTTTTTGTTACTCATCTTGACCCGCATTGTGTTTAAGTGTTATTCATCTCAACCCATTCAATATTATGTTGTTACTCATTTCAACCCATTATACTACAATTGTTTACCCAAACAACCCATTTCCTTTGATATGGGTAAAAATTGTCACCTCTAATTATGATTTTCTTAATATTAACGATCCAATTTTATTATATGGCTCAAACAAATTTCCTTGGTAAAACACGTGTGAGACTTATCCTTACCCATATTTCCCTTGTATACAAAAATCTGCTAGGTCAAACATATGATCTGTATATGCAATGAAAAGGCTAGGATATAAAATGGGGTTAAAATAAACACAACCTTAAAATTTTTTATCATTGGTGAAAAGTTTTTTTTTTTTTTTTTTTTTTTTTTTTTTTTTTTGCTCTTTTGAAAATAACACATTGATTCTTGGAAATAACACAACAAACTTATATACACCGTTCGTATTTTTTATTCTCTTAATCTCTCCTCTATCTCTGAGTCTTCTAATTTTAATTTTGTTTTTAATTTTATATTATAATAGTTAAATGCAGTATATGTTTAAATAAAATAACAATATTGCGAGTTGGTTTGGTTTTTGCATTCATGGTTTACGATGTGTGACTTTATTTTGTGGATTAACTTTATCATCGGTATTTTATTTTCTGCAAATTTTAATGGTGTTGTAATAAATTAAGGCAACTCTTTTGAATCAAATGGGGATGAATATTGTCACGTCTACACAAGATTTGCGTAGTGACGATGCATCAATTCCGAAGGCATTAAGTGTCCAATACAACAAGGACCAACAAAAAACAAACATAAGACCTAAGAGGACGATTCATAAGCAAAAGTGATTTTTGTGTGACTAACATCAATGGTTAACAAATAATTCCAAGTATCTTGTAGTTAGCTTCTTTTAACGAACATTAAGTTACATTTTCAATCTATTGAATGTTACGTTGTTATGTTTAAGTTGTTTAACAATTACTTCTTAACGTTGTTTTTTGTTTTGTTAATATATGCGATTTAGCATAGTGATTTCATTATGATATTAACATACCCGGCCACCGGACGGGTAAGCATCTAGTTAATATTATGACGGTTGCAAATATAATTTTTTTTTTCCAATTATGATTATTGTTTACTATACGTATATTAGTAATTAGCTTTCTTTGTTGAAAAAATATCTCTTCCAACAACGGATACGAAAGTGACGTTTGACAACACTATTTTCGTAACATGCTAAAAACAAAACTTGTGAAATATACACACTAAAAAGGATCAATATAGGTTTGAGTTGTAATTGTATGTGTTGTTAAAAATAATTCGAGTTAGATTGTGTTAGCTACTAATAGTATTCTACTTTTTAAAATTCATGTTAGCATTATCTAGTAAATATGGTTAAAATGTTGTTTGTAATGTACCTAGATGTAAGCATCATCACTATCATGGTGGCCAAAACAGCGCCTGAAGCTGCTAGTGGTCGGTAGAGGGGCACAAACCGGCTAACCGGTCAAAGTTTGGCAGCCGTTTTTACTAATAACCGGTTTTTCAAGATCTAAAACCGAAACCGATATGGCGATATATAACTGAAAACGGTTAACCGCCAAATAACCGATATTTTCCTAAGTTGGACTGGTTAACCTGTTTGAAAAACCGGTTAATAACCGGTTTGGTCTCTTGAAACTTCAAACCGGTCCTAAACCATTAAATGAATCAAATCACTGGATCAAGTACTCAAATACCCATTACTATTTGTAGGTTGAAGTTTGTATAAGGTAGGTAATGTATATTTTCCTTCTTTTTTTTCTTTTTTGAGCAAATACAATTTATAAAAATATGAGAATATTAAATGTTCCTAGGTGAAATCCACCCATCTAACCTGTTTGACACAACTATCTTATTTTGTTTTTATTTGCTTTCAGTATTTTACCTATTTAACATGTCATAAAATAAATACAAACAAAGTTAGACCTATTTTATATAAACTTTTTGAATATACAACCTCTAATTATAAAATTTTGCCGGTAACATGATTTTGGACATTATCACAAATTTTGCTTATGCAATCTTCTGATATTGGCGAACAACAAGATATATATTCTGGATTTTATTTATTAAACTTCTTAGTTGTTTGGGTAAATGTCAGACATTTCACCTTATTTTAATCTACATGGTTTTCCTCATTTTTATTACTCTCATTTTCTATTTACTAATTCAATCATGTTGGTTTTTTTAAATAATAAACCTGGAAACAAACATAATTTTTATTTTGAAAAAACATAAGTCACCAGCAAAATATTGTTAAAACCCAAATTAATTTGATAAAGGTAACACCTAAAAAAACTTCATCTCAATCGAAATTTCGTATGCTGCATTCAAAATCTTTACATGTTTCGTAAACTATTAATAATTAAGCTAGATTGTATAAAACCCAGTCACGATTTGCAGTTTTGTTCACGTATTATATATGCACATTAACGTAATTGTATCCTTCGCTTTGTTTGTCATAAATAAACAGAAATAAAACTCCAAACGAAAAAAACAATTTATTTATTTAGTTGATCAAGTTAAAGTGTTTGAAATATGCCCAATGGGAACCAAATCATATATTGGGACAATTGATTTGCATTTTTGTTTACATATATATATACACATTAATTTAATATGTATACTTCGCTTTGTTTTTCATAATAACACAAACATAAAGCTCCAAAAGAAAAGCAAATTATTTATTTATTTATATATATATTTATTTAGTTGATCAAGTCAATGTGATTGAAAGATGCCTAATTAGAACAACATCAAATATTGAGACAATTGACTCCATTGTAATGTCCGCAATCGCAATCAAGATTCTAGCTATGTGTCACCTTCTAAATCTTACATAATTTCCACCAAATTTTCTAACTAAATCATGGAAGATAACTCATTGACACTCAAACTAATATCCCTTCTTGTCATAGTTTCATTGATAGCCGTCTTGATGGCCGTGTATCATTTCATCACCATCAATTGGTGCAACCGTCGTCGACGGAATCCTATCCCGCCACATCATGTGCACCAGCAAGGTCATAACCAAGAAAACGACTATAGTTTGGAGAACTCAGTGGTTCTTCTAATCCCGACCCACAAGCACCAAAAGGGGTTGGGATTAGATTCAAATGGAGGAAATAGTGACGATGATGCCATGTGTTCGATTTGTTTGTGTGAGTTTGAGGAGGATGAAGAGCTACGCACATTACCAGAATGCAAACACTCTTTTCATGTACCATGTATCGACATGTGGCTATCTTCACATTCAACTTGCCCCATATGTCGAGCTAATGCTATACCTTCTACTCAAATATTGTTTCAAATTTTGGATTCTGATTCAGATGTAGAGGTTAGACAAGAAGCATCTAACATTTTTATAATTTCGAGTGCATAGTTTATTTATTTTTTTATTATTTTTTGTTAATGTTTTAAAAATAATTATAATCAGCCTCTTAATTGCAAAACTCTTAAACAGAGATGACTAGGAACAATAATAAGTACTTTCTCATTTTGTTATCAAGTATAATGACGAGATATAAAAAATTGTAGCACTTTTATGCTTTAACAAACATTGTTTTACTTGTGTTAGATTTCATATCACAGGACATATTATAACCATAGCAAAGCTGAGATTGAAGAGGGGCGAAGCTTTTATGAGACAAGGGGGCGGTCGTCTCCCCTCTTTTTTCATTCGTATTGTTATTTTTTTTGCCGAATGGTTATTTTTTTTAAATAGTGGTGTCGCCCCTTCCTTTAAAAAAGGTCATGTATTATGAGTCCTGTAAATTTCCGCCCCTTTCAAATTGTCTAAGCTCCGCCACTGAATTGAAACTAGTATACACTCTTAATTACAACTATTTTTTAATACGAAACACATTCACAACCTAACTATCAAGATTAGGGAAAAAGTTATTGCTAATCTTTATCATATTGGAGAATGGAGGGAAGTTTGCATACGATCGATCCAATTTATTTTAGAGAGAAAATAGTAAAAGAAACTTTTGATTGAAGAATTCTGAACATTTGTATTTATATTGATTCATATTTTTGTTGTATTTATATTGAGTTGTATTTTTATTGTTAATTGATATCCTTTTCTTTAACTTATATAGAATACTTCATGTGATTACATTTGTTTCTAACATATACTCTTTTATAGTTTTATTATTCAATTTGTAATCTTTTTACTCCATCTATTAACAATCAAAGTATATGGTAGACCGGATATGTCGTCGGCGAAAGTAGTGTAGTATCACCTCATAATTCTCATATGCCTGATTGATGAGATATGACCTTTTCTGTTGCAAGGTGTGTTTGCCCTCTTTAGATAGCATAAAACGCATTTTAGAGAGCCTCAGGGTTTAAATACTGTCATAATTTGGTTAGGTGTGTTCTTTTTGACACACCCAAGCGGCCAAGCGTTTTAAGATTTCTAATAAGAAAGAAGTAGTAGAGAACTTTTTGATTACTCGTTAAAAAGAAGATCAACACTTAGATTAGCTGATATTTTATCCTTTGAATGGATAAGAAGATAAAACACATGTGTCTCAAATGGGAGTTTCTCTTGTGTGTGAAAAGTAATACTTTTACAGAAGGTCGGGTTGTTGTAAAGTTGTTTCAAACAAAATGATTAAACACAGAAAAACATGACTTGATAACTAACACATATTATACCATTTGCATTTGACATTTTCGATTTTATTGTGCATTATATTGTATAGTTACTTAGTTGAATTCAATAGGTCATGCACAAGAATGTTACGACCCTAACATTCATGAAAGCGGTTTTTGAAAAAGTTAGCTTTGCTCTTGAAAAAGAGACCAGCGTCACTGGTTGGTGTCTATTTTCTTTCTACTTAATTGTAAAAAATTGAAAGATCTATAATTCATAGAAGTTTTCATATGTTTTAATATTAATTAATTTTTTTTACTAGAAATGTACCAGGATCTCAAGAAGAACGAACCAAACTCTAAATGCATCAAACTTCAAAATAACAAGGCGGCCCAAAATTTTTTAACTTTAAAATTTTAAATGGCGAAATGTGCTGATGGTCCAGAAAAGCCCGTTATTATTTTATAAAATATATATTTATGCACCAACATCAAGTCATCAACCCCTCAATTTAAGGGATCATCTACATTCAAGAGACTAAATAACTTTTATTCTAATGGTTACACAATTGACTTTCTTTGTTGAGACAATGTCATGGTATTCCTAGTTGTGGAGTTCCTTTTATGGTAGGCTCGAGTGTATACCCTAGAGCATCAAATCTGATTGGACGATTGAAATCTTGTCTTATGAGTTTACGTTCCAAGCCGTTGAAAAAAAGGAAAAAAACTGTTTTCTACAAGCGTAAATTTATTTTATAAAAATCTATAGAATAATATATAATATTTATTTGATTTGAGGTAATGTTACTTTATATGTATCTGATTTATGTTAAAAAGATATAAGATTGCTCAATATGCGTAGATTTAAGAAAGGGACAATGTTAATCGTTTTAAAAACCAAATACCATTAACCTTCTACCCAAATGTACAGAAAGAAACATAAATTTGTACAACAATTTGTTGATAAGCACACTGAATACTTGGCGAATTGTCACAAGGATTTAGATGACATTCACACAGAATTCATGAATTTATAATGTTAAGAAACTTCCATGCATATTAAGAAATAACATTTAACCTAAATGTATATATATTTTTAAATTCGCATATATTTTGTATTGTATTTAAATAAATTATAAGATTGCCCCAAAAAAATTTTAGATTTCTAACAATTTATATATGAGTCGTATAAGGCTATCATATAATAACAAACTTTTATCTAGAAACATTAATTTTCAAACCTATACGAGTCATATAAGTCAGTCTGCTAAATAACATTTGACCTCTATACGACCGTCAACTCATATGACTTTATATGTATGTTAACGTTACCAATGACATATGTGAATTGCACCCTAGTGTCCAAACAACGGGAGCCTATTTTGTATGAAGCTTTAAAGCTTCGGATTAAACTTATACTTCCTGGCATTCATCTTCTATAAGCATTCTGCATTTTAAGATCTTAATCCCCTCATACTCTACTTTAAGTGTGATTTTTACCAGGTATGCTTGTTGATATTGTATACCACATAAGAGACACTCTTCCATTGGCCGGTCTAATTCCATCATTGAATCTTCCTCCCCCTCAACGTCCTCTCTAGCCTCCACTCCCTTCTTGTCGAAAGTTTTCAACGAGAACGGTTTTGAAAGTTTTAGTGAAAATTTGATATCGAAAGTGTATTACGAGATATCAAATTCAAACAGGCTTTAGAAATTAATTTGGAACCATGTAGTGAAGATGGATCGATGGTAAATTAATGCAAATAGGTTGACTGGAATCTAACATGGTTGGTTACGTGTGGCAAGGGGATGCTTAGATTAATTGTGCATTCAAACTTTAGATATTTGTAAGGTATATGATGTGACACTTAAACTAGCGTCACCTCCTAACAAATAATATTTATCTAGTGTTATTTATACAAGGGTTATTGGATTTTAATACTCCCAACTTTCACCTATTGGCCGGAAATACTCCCTACTGAGGAAATGTTTACTAACACCCCCAACTTTCAACATACTTTCTTGTGGCACTCCCCGGTTAACGAAATTCAAACGATGTTAATTTTTTGATGACGTGGCACTGAGTTTTCCACCTCACCTGCTGATTTGGCTTACCATTTAACTTGAGGGATCAATGTTGCCAAATTGTAAAACTAATGTTTCAGCTTTAAAAAATTAAAATTTGAGAAATATCTAAACATGGGGGCCAGTAGGGCTGTCATAACGGGTCAGACACGACCCGTTAAGACACGAAACACGAACTGGTAAGACACGAACACGACACGAATTCTTATCGTGTCTGTTTTTTCAAACACGAACACGACTCGTTAAAAACCCGTAAACACGAAAAGACCCGTTAAGGAACCTGTTAAGAATTCACACGATAAATGACCTGTTAAAGAACCTGTTAAAACCCGTTAAAGAACCTGTTAAGGAACCTGTTAAAGAATTAAGGTTAGACAATTAGAAATTTTTTGAAGCTAATCGGTTACACATATGGCTAAATATTTTATTATATTATTTATTTTAAATTTTAAACAGGTCTTAATAGGTCTTAACGGGTCTTAACGGGTCTTAACAGGTCTTAATAGCTCTTAACAGGTCTTAACGGGTCTTAACGGGTCTTAGCAGGTTTTACCTATTTAGACACGAAAAATAAACAGGTCTTAACGTGTCGACCTGTTTTAGACACCAAACATGTTAAGGGTAAACACGAACAGGTTAAAGTCGTGTCGTGTCGTGTTAACGTGTTCGTGTCTGAAATTGCCAGCCCTAATGGGGGGGCTGAATGGCAATTAACCCAAAGTCTATTTCTTCCTTACCCAATTCCTCTATTCGGTACCCCTTGACCCCGTTTCGACCCACCTCTAACCCGAATCGCAATCCACACGATTATAGCCAAATTACAGTTCATCCTTGGTCGTTTAGGAAGGTATTCGAAAGCATTAACATCCTTAATCACCAATTATTCGAAATCAATTCCATTAAACGTGTGTTCATAACCCTAACCTAGCCCTAAAATGCCATAAATGGCAAACTGGCACCATGATTGCAGTCAACATAGCAAAATACGCAAGAAAAGCTATGAATATTATAACAACGATCGTTTAAGGAGTTGAAGAATAACCGTGATTTCAATTGGCACACGAGTGTCAATCCTGCTGATAATACAGATCGATGCAATCAATTTCAAGTCGCTGTAGGCTAGCTTCACAAGATGCCCTCACATACGCTGGATCGCCGCGAATCTCCCACACACCTACGTTTTTGATCCCAAATTTACTCGCCAGCTCTACTTTCTCTCGAATTCCCCCCTATAAAGCCTGCAATCAAAACAAAAAAAAATAAAACCCTAAGTTCACTAATCGGAAGATGATAATCGATCAAGACTCTCTGCGTATCTTGAACCTCTATCAAAAGAACACCAAACCAAGTAAACATTATATCATTGAAACCATAGGAGTGTGAGGATCAAAAGCCCTATGCTTTTGATCCCTCACAATCAACAGATCGAACGAATTTGGGAGCGATTCGAATTAGGGTTCATAGGGTTCAAGACTTCGTTTATAAGATGCCATGTGTGTAAAAGAAAAAACAAATAAGGGGGGGAAAAAGCCAAATCAGCAGGTGAAGTGGAAAACTCAGTGCCACGTCATCAAAAAATTAACACCGTTTGAATTTCGTTAACCGGGGAGTGCCACAAGAAAGTATGTTGAAAGTTGGGGGTGTTAGTAAACATTTCCTCAGTAGGGAGTATTTCCGGCCAATATGTGAAAGTTGGGAGTATTAAAATCCAATAACCCAAATATAAAATACATAAATTACATATTAATAAGCACTTCAAATAATAAAACAATAATTAAAAACTTTATTAACTAAAGATTTGATAACTGACCTTCTTTAAGATGTAAACCTTAATTGAATATATCAATATATAAGATTGTGAAAAACAACATGTAATATCGTAGTTTGCAAATACGATGACTCTAAAGTGTTAGAATTTTACTGAAACAACGTGAAGTAAAACTACCCCAAAGAGTGGAGTTGTTTGATTGCTCTCAAGTCTCAAGTAAATAAACCAACTCCTTGTTAATCGATTTTTTTTTTTTTTTGAATTGTGATTTGGATCCACAAACATGTCACCGATGGCAATGCTAACATGACAAGTTGCGTAAGGTTTTGTTAGAGGTCGTGATTTTTCTTTTTTTTTTTTTGTAATAAATTAGAGGGCCGTTTACAAAATTTAAATAGTAAGCTTAAACTAATATTAAAAATATTAAAAAAGGCACTAAAAAAACCTTAAAATTTAAAGAACGACATAAATTATTATCAGTTGTATAATGATCTTAATCATAATAACAATAACAACAACAATAACAATAACAAAATTTTGTTGTTGTTGAGTAGCAACATCAACAATAACAATAATAATTATGTTAAATATCTTAATTTTGTAATAGAATAAAACTTATCAATGAGTTTTGAATATAAACTAGTAAGTTAACCACTTATGTTATGATATATTTTAAGTGTGATTAAATACGTAAATAAGTGCATGTAATGATAATATATTGAAAATAAATAAAAAATAGTGTCACTGTAAAAATATTTGTGACTATAAATAATACTTTTAGTTTTTAACTAATATTAGTTTATAATTGAAAACCTCTTGTTTACCATTATATAAAGGGTTATTGGATTTTAATACTCCAAACTTTCACCTATTGGCCGGAAATACTCCCTACTGAAGAAATGTTTACTAACACCCCAACTTTCAACATACTTTCTTGTGGCACTCCTCGGTTAACGAAATTCAAACGGTGTTAATTTTTTGATGACGTGGCACTGAGTTTTCCACTTCACCTGCTGATTTGGCTTCCCCCCCCCCCCTTTTTGTTTTTTCTTTTACACACATGGCATCTTATAAACGAAGTCTTGAACCCTATGAACCCTAATTCGAATCGCTCCCAAATTCGTTCGATCTGTTGATTGTGAGGGGTCAAAAGCATAGGGCTTTTGATCCTCACACTCCTACGGTTTCAATGATGTAATGTTTACTTGGTTTGGTGTTCGTTTGATAGAGGTTCAAGATACGCAGAGAGTCTTGATCGATTATCATCTTCCGATTAGTGAACTTAGGGTTTTTTTTTTTTTTTTTTGTTTTGATTGCAGGCTTTGAAGGGGGGAATTCGAGAGAAAGTAGAGCTGGCGACTAAATTTGGGATCAAAAACGTAGGTGTGTGGGAGATTCGCGGCGATCCAGCGTATGTGAGGGCATCTTGTGAAGCTAGCCTGCAGCGACTTGAAATTGATTGCATCGATCTGTATTATCAGCAGGATTGACACTCGTGTGCCAATTGAAATCACGGTTATTCTTCAACTCCTTAAACGATCGTTGTTATAATATTCATAGCTTTTCTTGCGTATTTTGCTATGTTGACTGCAATCATGGTGCCAGTTTGCCATTTATGGCATTTTAGGGCTAGGTTAGGGTTATGAACACACGTTTAATGGAATTGATTTCGAATAATTGGTGATTAAGGATGTTAATGCTTTCGAATACCTTCCTAACGACCAAGGATGAACTGTAATTTGGCTATAATCGTGTGGATTGCGATTCGGGTTAGAGGTGGGTCGAAACCGGGTCAAGGGGTACCGAATAGAGGAATCGGGTAAGGAAGAAATAGACTTTGGGTTAATTGCCATTCAGCCTCCCCATGTTTAGATATTTCTCAAATTTTATTTTTTTAAAGCTGAAACATTAGTTTTACAATTTGGCAACATTGATCCCTCAAGTTAAATGGTAAGCCAAATCAGCAGGTGAGGTGGAAAACTCAGTGCCACGTCATCAAAAAATTAACATCGTTTGAATTTCGTTAACCGGGGAGTGCCACAAGAAAGTATGTTGAAAGTTGGGGGTGTTAATAAACATTTCCTCAGTAGGGAGTATTTTCGGCCAATAGGTGAAAGTTGAGAGTATTAAAATCCAATAACCCTTTATATTTTTATTACTAGGTATTTAATATTATATATCAAATTCACGTAATACACGAGAAAAAAATCTATTATAGTATATAACAAAAATAATCAAGTGTTTTGAGTTTGAGGTTTTATTAAATAATAGTTTTAATATTTGATTAGTTTAAGGTTTTATTAGGGTTTTATTAATAATAGTTTAAGGTTTATGTTTTATTAGTTTAAGGTTTTTATTAAATAATAGTTTTAAGGTTTGATTAGTTTAAGGTTTAATTAGGGTTTTATTAAATAATAGTTTAAGGTTTGATTAGTTTAAGGTTTTATTAAATAATAGTTTAAGGTTTTATTAGTTTAATTTTTCATTAGGGTTTAATTAAATAATAGTTTAAGGTTTGATTAGTTTAAGATTTTTGGATAATTACAAAGCTTCATTGTTACCCTTCTTCGTTATTAAAATAAAATAACATAAAATAAAAAAGGCAAGTTAAAGGTTACAATTTAACCAAGTTAAAGGTTACAATTTTGATCATTAACCATTTCATTTATAATAAACTAACTCGAAAGCCCAATACAACTTAATTCCCATATCTATAAATATATACTACTTATATTAGTTATTTTTATATTTTATATTTATACTAGTGTTTGTATCCACATTGAATTATTTCAAATAATGCATACTTAAAGACACACTAGTTAACCGATTTCATAAAGATTTTTAACTTCTAATTTGATAAACAACTATTAATATAAAACCAAAAAAAAAGTTTATAAACATTTATATCTATAATTTTAACATTTAAAGTCAAAAGTATTAACCGGCATATATAAGCAAAAACTAGAAAGTAGAACCAACCACATATGAAATCTTGCAAAACAAACTACATTTATGAATGATGATCCTAATTGGGCCTTGGCTAGTTGGCCCCCTTCAAGTGAGGTAGTTCTTCCAAAATCTAGAAATGATTTCATTCTATAAATGCATTTAATACTTGTACCAAGTCGCAAGAAAGAGTGGGACAAGCATACACCATAAATGTGGTGAGAAAAAATCAATCTTTTTACATGAATCAAAATTGCTAGCTTAAGACACATCTAATTGCTAGCTAACATATATGCTTATATTATAAACATACAAACCAACTACATGACCAATAAATATGCATTTATTTACATGAATCAAAATCCTAATTAAGTTTCATGCTATACGAATTGAATCAAACTTCAAAAAAAAAACAAATTATATTACCTTCAAATTGCCTACTTGAATTTGTTCAAACTTCAAAATTCCCAAATAAACTTCAAATTTTCTTCCTTTGTTTCTTGTAAACATACATACAATCATAAATAAACACTAATCATTTATGTAACACCCCGACCGATGGCGGAAACGTCGGGATGCCACGAGGGATGTGTAGATTGTTCAAAAGCTCGTGGGCATCTAATTCAATCATCATATATCATTTAAGCAAACAACATCATTACACAAAAATCATGTTCATCATGAATCGATTACATCAATTACACAAAAGAATTAGTTAAACTAACTAAACTCTAATCGCCAGAAATTTAGTTAATTAACTAAGTCCAAGAGCCTATATGATGATGTCCAAAATAGAAGAGATCCTCTCTTCATCCTACTTGTCTCCATCACCTGAAACATGTAAGAAAATCAAGTGTCAACTACAAAAGTAGTTGGTGAGTAATCATAAGTTTTTATACTCAAAAATGTTTTACAAAAATGAGTTTGAAAGTTGGTGTTTTAAAATAGTTTAATAAAATGCTTTGTTTAAAACGAGTGTAAGACTTATGATCTCCTTGAGAAAATCCATATGAATACCTGTATGAGATAATCCAACACACATCCACCAATTCAACAATCAAACACTTACAAAATCACATAACCACATAACCAAATCAAACATAGTCAATTTCAAATAATCATAATCAAATATAGATAATCAATCCACAACAAATCAACCAATCTCATCAATCATATTCTCAAATAATGTTCGTGACTATACATGATCATTATGTAATTAACATAAGTTAAATACATGATTCATGGAGTGGTAGCTAACCACGTGACAATACATGAATCCAAAGCAATTAACCGAAGTCAAAAGCAATGATTCACGGATGTGGAACTCATCCACGTGACAATACATGAAGTCAAAGCAATTAACCGAAGTCAAAGGCAATGATTCACGGATGTGGAAATCATCCACGTGACAATACATGTAATCTTTGTTATTGACCGAAATCAATAACAATATTTACACGGATGAATAATAATGACAATCAGTGATAATTCATAATATGAATATCATAATGATAAACAGGTATTATCCTTGTGTTATCAAAATAATATTTAAACTGGTATACATGTTTCACCTCCGAGTTTTAAAACTAAAACAGTTTAAAGAAAGGGAGGTTATGAGAACTCACCTGTAGTCCTTAGATTCAATGTTTTAGAAGTATGCGCGCTCGCGTAAATGAATCTCAAGATCCACTCAATTATCTGTAATTATATTTTATTTCACACTCTTAAGCATATGGGCTTCATTTCAAATTAGTATCCATTTAAATCCTTACGTGTTTAGTTACTTAGTTTATTTACTCTAAGTTAACTTGCAACACCTAAGGCTTATAGATGATCATTGTAACATGCGAATTAAACTTGTTAATTTCTATCACCTAGAGTTGATAATTACTTGTAGCTTGTATGTTCACTTTTCATAATCAAGTGTATTAAAATATTATTCTTATTCATACACGCCCTTGTTTATGCATGCATGAGTAATTAGGTCAACCACCTTAGTTTTATTTATTACATAAAAAGATATTCAATTTAAGTTAAAGAGGGTTATAATTGAATCACTCTCATAATTTCAACCTCATGATATCAAGAAAAGGTGGTACTCTAATTCCCCATGCATGCATTGATATATATATGTGTATATGTATCTAAAATCATGTCTCTTATTTATCCTTAAACCCTTGTTAAGTAAATCTAAGTAGGGTTCCCCCTTGTGGCAGCGAACCTATGGCAAAATACAGCCAAGGTTCGGCTCCAAGGTGATCGGTTCGTGGCTCACAGACCCCACAGGGTTCGACTAGCAGATCTTCCAACCCTAGGTTCGGTTAACACCTAGGGTTCGTCTGGGTTGACTACAAAGGTTCGACACATGTGGGTTCGTGTGTCAAGCACCACAGGGTTCGCTGCATGGATTCGCAGCCCATGGTTCGGCCCAAGTTCAAGGGTTCGCTGCCTGGGGTATAGGGTTCGCTGGCCATGGTTCGTGAAGCATAAGGTTCGTTTAGCAAAGGGTGGCTGCATGGGTTCGTCGAGACCTAGGGTTCGTTGCAGGCTGGAAGAAGGAATGGCTCGGCTGAAACAAGGGTTCGCCACCCTAGTTCCCGCTCAACAGAAGGCTCGTTCAACCAGAGAAGGGTTCGGCTCGTCGGGAGGATGGGGTTCGCCACCCTTTTAGGGTTCGGCGGCCAAGTAGGGTTCGACCCTGGCGGCACCTTTCACGAACCAGCACCCCCATCCACTGTTCTTCTTCCACATCGTGTACAATCTGTTACAGTCGATCCCTAGCTCCACTAAGTATCCTACCAGTTCGTTTAACATATACAAAACCAAGGACAACATAAAAGATGATGCTCGATTTCTAAGTAGCCCAAAACCGAAAAGTAAAATGACCATTATACCTTCGAATCGTGATCAACAGTCGAGTTTCTTCGTATCCTCTTGTAGCTCTCGTTCACACGGTCGTCTGGACACCGAGATCTCTGAAATCCGACAAGAATTGAAGGAGAAAGGCTAGAGAGAAGGTAGAGAGAATGTGGGTGTGTGTGTTTTAGAGAGAGAGGGGGTCTTTGAAAATGACCAAAATGGTGGAGTCTTCCACCTATTATGTCCACCACATTCCCGCGTGCCCGGCCCCGTTTTTATCGCGATATATTATGAAATGCTCGGTTTTTAAACGTAAACATATTTAAACATAAAATGTTTAAATAATAAGGTTTCGTTAATTAAATTTATTTTTTTAAACCATCTTTATTTCGCAAACATACTCTCGTTTAATATGCGTTAATCATTACTAATTTACACGGTTCTCTTTGTAACATGTTTAAAGTCTTTTTAAATAAACGTGTTTTCTTTGTAATAAAAATAATTTTAAGAAATCATTTAAATAAGCGGTTCCGTTTATTTTCGTTAAATTAATAATTTAATAATTAATTTATTCGAACTCATTTTAGGTTGTGATTCCTAATAAACGTTTTAAGTTTTATTTATTAATTTAATATCGTTTGATATTATTTAATTATCTCGTCGAAACGCGTTACTCGCGTACGTATTCGTAAAGATCGTCACCTTTGTGAATCTGATGCTCGTACCGTATTTCGATTTGATCTATGATTTATGGAATATCGTTTTAGAACATTATTCTTAATAATCATATTCGTGTGAATCGTCACCCACGCGAATACATTATTAAGTTAATGTTTCTGAATCAATACTCGCGTTTAAATAATGTTCGTAACCTCACATCGCGTAATTAATTTCCATTATTTAATAACTTTAATATTATCATTTCCCAAACCAAAACCCACTAAACCCTAGTCACTGACACATCCATGATAGACCGAAATATGCATATGTATAGGGCATATGTAAGGGTCAGTCGCAACTGCCCTAGCCACCGTCCCACCGCTATTTCGATAAACCATGTCCATGGGTCCTTGACTATGTTTAGTACCCAGACTCTAACAAACTCCCAGTTCCATCCCAAATCCATTCTCAGGCCATTAATCTGTCATCATCAATAATGAGTAACTGCGATAAACGCTACGAGCCTGTTTAGTTGTATCACAACTAAACTTCCCGTGGTTTACGCGTATGATAAATGTGTTATAACATGCATACCAGTACAGTGATAATATCAGTAATGAAAATCAATAATTTCATAATCATTAATAATTACAAATCTCCGGTCGTAACAGTACAATCGTACGGATGTACGGATGTACGGACAACCGGAAGTACAGTGATGTTACAGTCTCCCCTAGTTAAAGGAATTTCGTCCCGAAATTCAACTTGGAGTGACCGTAGTAAATAAATGTGGGTACTTAAGCTTCATCTGATCTTCTCGTTCCCATGTGAATTCTGGACCCCGCTTCGATTCCCAACGTACTTTGACAATTGGAATTCTACTGCGTTTGAGCTTCTTAACCTCACGATCCATTATCTCCACTGGTTTTTCAACAAAATGCATGGTATCATCGATGCGAATGTCATCAAGTGGTACCTGAAGATCCTGATCAGCTAAGCACTTTCTCAGATTGGACACGTGGAATGTCGGATGCACGTTACTAAGTTCATGAGGAAGTTCCAATTTGTAAGCAACCTTCCCGATCCGTTCAAGGATCTTAAAAGGGCCAACATAACGTGGAGTAAGCTTCCCTTTTTCCCAAATCGTACAACGCCCTTCCAAGGCGACACTTTAAGTAATACCATATCTCCCACTTCAAACTCTAAAGGTTTTCTTCGTTTATCCGCGTAGCTCTTCTGTCGACTGCGAGCAGCTAACAGATTGTCGCGGATCTGACGGATCTTGTCAGTCGTTTCCTGAATAATCTCGGGACCAGTAATTTGCGAATCGCCGACCTCGGTCCAACAAATAGGTGACCGACATTTTCTGCCATAAAAAGCTTCAAACGGTGCCATACCAATGCTCGCGTGATAACTGTTGTTATAAGAGAACTCAACCAACGGTAGATGGCTATCCCAATTGCCACCGAAATCGATGACACAAGCTCTCAGCATGTCTTCCAATGTTTGAATCGTTCGCTCCGTTTGACCATCCGTTTGAGGATGATAAGCAGTGCTAAGATCCAATCTTGTTCCAAAGGCTTCATGAAGTGATTCCCAAAATCGTGCCGTGAAACGAGCATCACGGTCCGATATTATGCTTAAGGGAATACCATGTCGGCTAATGATCTCATCAATGTAGATACGAGCTAACTTCCGCACAGGGTAAGTTTCGCGTATTGGTAAGAAATGTGCCGACTTGGTCAATCTATCAACAATCACCCAGATACTATCTTTACCGTTCGTGGTTCGTGGGAGTTTGGTAATGAAATCCATAGAAATATTCTCCCACTTCCACGTCGGTATTTCTGGTTGTAATAACAATCCCGAAGGTCGCTGATGTTCTGCCTTGACTTTGGCACAGTTAAGGCACTTAGATACATACTCAGCAATGTCCTTCTTCATTCCAGGCCACCAGTACAAGCCCCTAAGGTCTTGATACATCTTGTCAGCACCCGGATGGATTGAATAACGAGACTTATGAGCTTCATCCATAATCATCGTTCTAAGATCACCCCTGTTCGGTATCCACAACCGATTCAAATAATACATCAAACCGTCATCCTTAGTTTCCAATAAGATTTCAGCCCCGCAAGACATCTCATTCTTCAAATTATCTTGAGCTAATGAGTGTTGTTGGGCTGTGAGAACATCATTACGGAGGTTAGTGTGCACTCGGACACTATGGATCTGAACTTGACTTTTGCGACTAAGCGCATCTGCTACTACATTCGCTTTACCAGGATGGTAGCGAATTTCACAGTCATAATCATTTAACAGTTCAACCCATCTCCGTTGTCTCATATTGAGCTCCTTTTTGATTTAGAATGTGTTGCAAGCTTTTATGATCAGTGAACACTACACACTTAGTGCCATAAAGATAATGTCTCCATATCTTCAAGGCAAACACGACTGCGCCAAGTTCCAAGTCATGTGTGGTGTAGTTCTTCTCGTGAATCTTTAGTTGTCTTGATGCATAAGCCACAACCTTTCCCCGTTGCATAAGAACACACCCGAGACCTAGGTTGGATGCATCACAATAAACCACAAAATCATCATTCTCGTCAGGCAATGTCAAGACAGGAGCATCACAAAGTTTCTGCTTCAAAGTCTGAAATGCCTCTTCTTGCTTTGGTCCCCACTCGTATGGCCTATTCTTCTGAGTCAAAGCAGTGAGAGGGACAGCAATCCTGGAGAAATTCGATATGAACCGCCGGTAGTAACCGGCAAGTCCGAGAAACGATCGAATCTCCGTCGGTGTCTTCGGTGTACTCCAATTCTTCACAGCATCAATCTTTGCAGGATCTACGTGAACACCGTATTCGTTGACTATGTGCCCCAAGAATTGAACTTCCTTAAGCCAAAATTCACATTTAGAGAATTTGGCATACAGTCGCTCCTCTCTTAGGATCTCCAAAACCAACTTAAGGTGTTTCTCGTGTTCTTCCTTAGTCTTTGAGTAGATCAGAATATCATCAATGAATACAATCACAAATTTATCCAAGTATGGCCTGCAAACACGGTTCATGAGGTCCATGAAAACCGCTGGTGCATTGGTAAGGCCGAAAGGCATTACCAAAAATTCATAATGGCCATACCTTGTTCTGAAGGCAGTCTTGGGAATATCATCATCATGTACGCGAAGCTGATGATACCCAGACCTAAGATCGATCTTTGAAAACCACGCCGAGCCTTGAAGCTGATCGAAGAGATCATCGATGCGCGGCAGCGGATATCGATTTTTAATTGTGAGTTTGTTTAATTCGCGGTAATCGATGCACATTCGGAATGACCCGTCCTTTTTCTTGACAAACAAGACCGGTGCACCCATGGCGAATGGCTCGGGCGAATGAATCCTTTATCGGTAAGTTCTTGCAGCTGGCTCGCCAATTCTTGCAACTCCGAAGGCGCAAGTCTGTAGGGAGCTTTGGCGACTGGGTTCGCACCAGGTACTAAGTCTATTCGGAACTCAACTTGACGTTCTGGTGGAAGACCCGGCAAATCATCTGGAAATACTTCCGGAAAATCTCGTATCACCGGAACATCTTCAATTCTCTTTTCTTTCTCTTTCTTCTCCACAATATGAGCTAGAAATGCTACGCATTTCTTTCTAAGGTACTTGTGTGCTTTAGTGCAAGACATCAGCTTAAGACCTTTACTAGCAGTTTCTCCAAATATTCTCAAAGTTTCACCCGAAGGTAAGGGAATACGAATATACTTTTCATGGCATACAATCTCCGCTTTGTGGGTGGCTAACCAATCCATGCCTATGATAACATCAAAGCTACCAAGATGCATAGGTATAAGATCAATTGGGAAAACGTGATCATTTAAGTTCACCGTACATCCAACGATAATAGTGTCAATATCAATAGTGTTTCCGTCAGCCACTTCCACCTTGAACGGTTTATCTAAATATGTACGTGTTCTACCAAGCAAGCATTCAAAGTCATATGAAACGAAACTCCTATCGGCACCAGAATCAAATAAGACAGATGCATAAGAGTTGTTGATCAGAAATGTACCGTTGACGACGTCCTGGTTGGCTTGAGCAGCTGGAGCATTCAACTGGAAAGCTCGGCCTCTTGCCACCCTCTGATTGTTCCCGGTCAACTTTGGGCATTGATTTCTGAAGTGACCCACTTCACCACACTCATAGCAGGCTCTTGCCTGCGCTTGAGGTACCTGGCGAACGGGTACAGCTGGTATAGGTTGTGCATGCGGAGCTGGCAGTGCAAGCGGTGCTTGTTGCATCCTTTGTGCTTGCGGTGCACTCCGACAGACGTTAGCAAAATGACCAAACTTGCCGCAGTTGTTGCATACGCGACAAGGCAAGTTCGGTGCGTGATGATATCGGCAGGTATTACACTGAGGAGTGTTCCCAGTGAAATTCCTGGCAGTTGAATTGTTTGATGATTGCTGCGCAGACTTGGCAGCAGGAGTAGCGACCATGAAGTTTCTGGTCTTTCTCTTCTTGTTGCTGCTTTTGGATGAGCTAGCAGCTTCAGACTTGAATTCAGTTTTGACTTCCTTTGCAGCAGTCTTGGTGTCAGTCTTCTTGTATCCTTTCCTAGTGAGTGTTCCATTCCTCACATGATTGTCAGTAAGAGTTGCAGATAATCGGATTGCAGCCTCAAGTGTTTTGGGATTGCTCCCGTAGACTGTATCCTGAATCTGTACCGGCAGTCCGCCGATATATTTCTCAATCGCCCTTTCCAAGGGTGTCACCATATGAGGTACCAGTAAGCTATACTCATGAAACTGAGTATTATAGATGACGTTCTCGCCACTATCTTGTTTGAGTTCCCAGAACTCAGTCTCCAGTTTCCTCATCTCGCTTCGAGGACAGAATTCAGTGGTCATCAAGTTCTTGACCTCAGTCCACGTCAGTGCAAGTGCAGCATCCACTCCCCTAGTTCGCTTTTCCCCATTCCACCAAGTCAGTGCTCTCTTTTGGAAAACACTGGTGGCATAGCGGACTTTCAGATTCTCGGGACATTCGCTGTTGATGAAGGTGTTCTCCATACTCTCAAACCACTGCAGCAGACCAGTGGCCGATTCAGCACCCGTGAATTTCAGGGGGTTGCAGGAATTGAAGTGCTTGAATGTGCAAGTTGGGGGGTTTGCACCACCTCTGTTCTGGTTGATATTTCTGGTTAGCCTGAGTCAATTGGCTCACCAGTCCAGAGATAAGATTAGCTAACTCTTGTATGCCGGAGTTGGCATTACTGTTGTTAGCATCCCCATTGTTTGAATCATCTCCGTTGTGACGGCGAGGCATGTTTCTGAAGAAATTAGAAACATGTTACTACCGTTTACAACATAAGGCATACAAACAATGGTCAAATGAGTTCATTTAAACAGTTAGGATTACATATAGGAACTATATTTCTCTCCTATCTGTCATTAAACTCATAACATTTATAAATTTCCTAATATTATACTAAGTGTCCTACTTGGTCATAACTAATATTAGCTAGCTATTCCTAAGTCCTATACATTTCCCACCCTATACCAACACTGACAACCTCCCGATGCAACGCAACAAGCTTATATATAGGGCATATGCAGAGGTAGATCGCAATCTCCCCTACACCGTCCCACCACCGTTCCGTTGCACCACGATTATGCCCTTGTTAGTATTTAGGGTGTATCATGTATTTCACCATATTCTCACTTCACAAACCTTATCCAAGATAGGATAATTTTGAGTGAAGCGATCTTTAGTTCCCTTGGAAAATTAGGTTCGCCTAATGTCTAAGTTCACCTGACATGTAGGTTTACCTATTTCTAAGTTCACCTAATGTCTAAGTTCACCTGACATTAGAGTTCCCCTAATTGTCTAAGTTCACTAAATTCCAAGCTATTCTCAATGTCTATAAGGGTCCATATCATCACTAAGTGCTCTAATTGTCACTAAGTGTTCATATCCTCCCTATGGTTCATCCTCATCAAGTGTTCATACTATCACTAAGTGTTAGTATCATCACTATGCGTTTATATTATCACCAAGTGTCTATATCATCACCTAAGTCCATATTTCATCACTAATCGCTCATATCGTTCATTAATCCTATGCACCCTACGTGTCCAATCATTATGGTTCATAAGTGAATTTAATAGTGTCCATCAATGTGATCATCAAAATGTCAATCCAAAACATTCTCAACCAACATATCATCACCAACCATCAATCATAACCTCGCAGGAGTTCCTAATAATATCCTAAGTTCCTGACACTGACAGACCCCAATATACTACAAATGGTATATTTATAGGGCATATGTAGGGGTCAGTCGCAACTGCCCCAGCCACCGTCCCACCACCTTTGTAGTATACCACGAGTGTGTCCTTGTCTGGAGTTTATAGATCAAACAAATAATTCTTAAAGCAGATAATTCCTAAGCATTTAATTTCCTAAGCAGGTAATTTCCCAAACGGGTAGTTCCCACATTCTTCAATACTGACATCCACCCAATGTACCGTAAATGGTATATATATAGGGCATATGTAGGGGTCAGTCGCAACTGCCCCAGCCAACGTCCCACCACCTTTACGATACACCACGTGCATGTCCTTATCGAATCATTAGGGCACACGTAAGTAAGAAATTAGTAAGCAGCATATATATATCAGGTGTATAACAGGAGTTCATTTAACATGTAATAAACACATAAGCATGAAATCCTGAATATACTAACTAATGTATGAAATAACTTCATACTAGGGTATCCTACGGTTATAGACTAGGTCAACCATTTCTAGTAACCTAATTCCCTATAACCCAGGCTCTGATACCAATCTGTAACATCCCGACGTTTCCGCCATCGGTCGGGGTGTTACAATTTACAAAAAAACATGAATATATATATATATATATTTAAATAAATATTTAGCAAGAAAAATGATTATTTTACCTTAAGAATCCAAAAATGAAACAACAAGTTCTTAAACACCCATCTAACTTCAAAAACCTAAAAGACATGAAGAACATAAGTGAAAATTGGCATAATGGGTATCAAAACTTCAAAACCAACAACAATCTAAGCTCAAAATCACTTTAAAAATGGAAATTACCTTTGAAAACCATCAAGAACTCGAAAGATACGAACAAATCGCGAAAGGGCAGCAACATGAAGAACCTAAATATGAAAGAAGTTCTTATACATCCATCCAATCTTCAAAAACCTAGAAAAATATGAAGAACATAGGCAAAAATTAGTTCAAAACTTGAATCCATAACAATCTAATCTCCAAATAGAAGTTCTTACCTTCAAAATGGCGAAATTTTAGCTTCAAAAACTCGAGATGGAGCTGGGAAACGAGAGAAAAGAGAACGAGTGAAATGGGGGAGAAAAGGAGAAGCTGAAAATATTAATTCACGCTTTAACCTGTCCCGACGACTTGTAGTCGGGATAGGGTTACCCGGTTTTTTTTTTAATTAACCAGTGCCGACGACTTATCGGTGGGAAAACCAATCCGGGAAAAAAAATTCCATTTAACGCGCGTGTGAAATAGAGGCAAAAAAGAAAAAAAATTTTTTACCCTATACCGACCATGAGTCGTCGGTATAGATAATAGGAAAAGGCGCCAGATTGCCCGCCATTTACATTTGCGCTTTGCCGACCGAATGTCGTCGGGATAGGGTCGCGAACAAAAAAATTTTCGGGGACTCTGTGCCGACTACAAGTCGTCGGCACAGCCCGACCTATAGCAGCGACTTTGTTGGTCGGTACAGGGTTAGACGGGATATGATTAGTTTCTTGTAGTGATGGCTGGTTTTCCTCCTTTTTATCGTTTTCACCTCTATTTACTCGTCCAATGTCTTGTTCATATATATAGATATATATACTCATTTAGCATCCCTCGTTTTGTTTGTCAAAACTCATAAAGAACATAAACACAAAATGTCCAAGAAGTGAATTGTTTATTCATTTGTCTTATTTTTAATAATAGCAACACTAAGAAGTTTAGTTTTATTCATTAGTCTTATTTTTAAATAGGACAAAAAACAATTGTTTACGGTTTTTTTCTATCTCCATCCCTATAATTTTAACTAAAACTCACATTTATCTTTAAATTTTATTTACTTTAATTTATTTCCTATATCTATTTAATTAATTAATATTAATTAGGGTTAATTTTTTTTCTTTTTCTCCCACTCACAAATTATATTATATATATATATAAATAAAATTAAACTTCATGAAAACAAATAGTAGTTATATATGTATTTTATTAAATAGTAACTTCATATATATATATATATATATATATAATGATGCATAGTAAAATGAATAGTAATGCATATATGTCTTATTCATGTAGTGACGTTTTGATAATTTAAACATGGATCATCAGTAGAAAAAAATTTACTTGAAAAGTAGTAAATAGAGAAGGGGTACTAAATTTAAGAGATTTGTTAGGAGATTTGAGTTTTTATTAAATTTGAGAGAGCTTCTTAGAAAGTTTGATTTTTATTTTAATTCAAACGATTGGTTGCCGGCAAAAATGATTTCGAGAGTAATTTTTTCTATTATTTTTGTAACATATTTGTGAGGATTTTGTATGATTTTATATCTCTATAAAAAATTTGTATAAATATCGTGATGAGTAACTTATGCTTTTGCAAATGATATATAATACCCGTTCTTGAGAGTGTACTGTAATAACGCGCCGTAACACGGGGGTGAAATAAACCTAGTTAATATAAGTGGAATGAAAGCGTGCCCTCAAATATGGGGATAACTTATTATTTTCTCTTATAATTAGAAACAGATACGATTATACGAAGATAGATTGAAAAAAGAAGCAAAAAATAAACTTTTGTGTTGTTTTCCTATAAAATAAAGACGGGGAAAGGGTTGGGATGGTTTCTAAATGGTAAGTTTAGTTGATGATCACTTAACCTAGCCATCTTGATCCAAAACATAATAAATGAGATTTTTGGGAGAGCAATTATAGTATTTTAGGTTATAATGAGTAAAATCACAACATATAATAAGTTAAGATATGTAACACCCTAATACCATACGTGCCAAGATGGGGTAACTTAAAAATCATGAAATTATAATATATATATATATATATATATATATATATATATATAAGTAAAAATTATCAATAATACATTGATGTGAGAACTACTAAAAATTTTGCAAATAAACTATTTGTTTGCTTACAACTCAATTTAACTTGAACTAAGTTGATATTTTTTTAAAACAACTCATTTAGACCTAAACTAATATTGCTTAAAAATCATTATGTCCTGCATACGTCCTAACTCGAATATGTTTTGACCCATTACCTTATTTTTTGAACGGCAAATGTTATCTCCTCCTAAACTATTACAAACTAATTACACCATTACATGAGTTAAACCCATGACTTTGCATTCTAAAAGGCAAAACCTCTATTAAGTATGCTAGTCCCACATTGGCTTTTGATCCATTACCTAAGACTGTTCGTAATGCACTCCCCGTCCTTTACCGGGATCCGGCGGTGACGTGGGCCAAGGCGGGAACACTGCCCCTCCCCCCGGCATCTTCAGTTCGCAACGGCCAGCGGCCCCGCTCCCCGTTCCCCCCCCTCTCACACACCGCTTTCTCCTCTCTCACAATGGGGAAGGTTTTCAGCTGGGGTGATCATCATTGTGGTGTTTTAAGGTTTTTCGTAGGGTGACGACGTGGAAGAAAATTTTGATGGGGTGAGATTTCAGTAGGGTGGGTATTAAAGATGGTCTAATTGATCCTATTCGTCCTTTTTCATTTTGTCGGGCTTAGATGAAGTTAACATTTTGGAAAGATACCCAATCAAAAGTTCAGAACATAAATCAAATATTGGGATAATTGATTCTCCATTGTAATGTACGCAATCAAAATTCCATGTGCCACCTTCTAAATAATACATAACTTCTACCAAACTTTCTAACTACATCATGGAAGTTAACTTACTCGCACTCAAACTAATCTCCCTTGTTGTGACAGTTTCCTTGGTTGCCATCATCGTCAACTGGTGCAACCGTCGGCAGAACCGTATCCCACCGATTCATGTGCAGCAACGAAGTCATCACCGAGACAATAACAATAGTTTGGAGAACTCAATGGTTCTTCTTATACCAACCCACAAGCACCAAAAAGGGTCAGGGTCAGGATCAGATGCAAAAGGTGGAGATGGTGACACTGATGTCATGTGTTCGATTTGTTTGTGTGAGTTTAAGGAAGACGAAGTGTTACGTACCTTACCAGAATGCCTACACTCTTTTCATGTACCGTGTATCGATATGTGGCTCTATTCCAATTCGACTTGCCCCATATGTCGAGTTGATGCTTTATCTTCGTCTCAAAAATTTTTCCAAGTTTTGAATTCTGATTCGAATATAGATGTTAGACAAGAATCTTCTAACATTGTTCAGGTATCAAGTGCATAGTTTTTTTTTTTTTTTTTTTTTTTTTTTTTTTTTTTTGGTAGGATTTTTTGTTAAGCTAGTTAAAAATTAGCCTCTTAATTCGAGCATATGATACTTTCCAAATTAAATTAAGATGAAGAGGCGACCAGGGACAACAATAAGTACCTTCTTATTTTGTTATATTATGTTTTAACACACATTGTTTTTAATATGTTAGCTTTCATGTATTATGATAACAATTTATAGTTACTTTTGGACTCATGTAACAATTTTAATTGTGATCGTGTGACTATATATGTGTGTGTCATGACATAGTTATATTATAACGGTAACAAAGTTGAGATTAAAATTAGTATGTACTCTTGAATCTAACTTCTTCTTCTTCTCTTTTTTTTTCTATTAATTTTTTTAAACATGAATCACATTCACACCCTAACTGTCAAATTTAGGGCGAAATTAGGTGTTTGGTCTTTATCCTTGATGTGTAAGTTTCAAATCCTGTTATAGATAGATGTTAAGTAGAGAAGATAAGTCTTTGTGCGTGCAGTGACAGACCTAAGATTTTTTTACAGTGTGGTCACTTTTTTCTGAAATTATTATTTATATATAGTAACTAATGTTGCAATTATTGACTATGTCCAGTTCACCTGGTCGGGTCAAGTCGGGACGGATTTTAGGGTCGGGACGGATTTTAGGGTAATTCCGTAATTGAATATGTTTGTAGTTAGGAATTAAAACAAAATAAAAACCTAACCTCTCTTGGATTCAAACCTTAGCCCTATTTTTTAAGAATGATTCATGATGCTTTCAATAACCATTACACCAACTTCAATTTTGATATGATGCATCATTTTTAATATATTTATGGGGCCACTACAAAAAATTTTATGAAGTCACAAGAAATTTCGCGATGTACGTTCTATAAACGAGCTGAGATTATATAAGGTCCCTGTGACCCCAAATTCCCATAAATAGGTCTGCCTATATGTGTGTGTGTGTTTATTGTTCAAGAAAAAAGATTATGGAGAAGTTGTTGCTAATCAATATCATGTTGGAAAATGGAGAGAATTTTGCAAACAACTATCTGTCTTGATTTAATTATAGATCTGTAAAAGAAAAATCTTGATTTGAGAATCTAAATTTCATAACATGATTATGCATGATGATAACTTTCTTATGTTACAAAATTACCAAATCTACTTTTGCAGATTTGATTTTTTTCTTTTCATAAAAATGATGTTGGTTATAAAATAATTGTTTGAATTTTTATTTTATTTTTTGCAAAATGTGTACATTCGTAAGTGATTAAAAACCCACATTAAAACACGTCAACTAATCTTATATTTGATGTGCCTTGATTGTCAAAGGGCTGTATATCCCTTGTCGACTTGAAATTCTAGACTTGTTAGTTTTAAACATACATTCTTTGTATGGTCGAATCACGAGTCAATTGTCCTCCTTTTGTCCATCGTTCTTTTGATTAATTATTTCTTTGTTTAAACAAATTATATGTATATTGAGGGGAGATGATCCCTTGAAAAAATAAAATTTTGTCCAAGAAAGCAAATTTAAAATCCGACATCTTATAATTCTAACGAATTCCGACTAAACTTATTTAAAATTGTTAGTATTTCAGTTTTCTAAACATGAATCGAAATTATTCAATTAATCTTGAAGAATTTAATAAAGAAATTTACAGAGAATTCTTTTGTAAGTTCGAATTTGCTCATGTATTTTTTCATCTAAGACTTACCTTAGTTTGTTTAGTAGAATACCAGTTGTAACAATTTCATTATATTAGAAAATGAAAAATAAACTGCCTTGAATCACTTCAATGCATTTTTGTAATGTCTTTAATACTTTGAAAAAGAATAGCCACAATTATTGTACATAAGTGCTATTTTGGTCTGGATGCAATTGAGCTGTTGTTCAAGATGCACCTGCTTGAGTGGCTCGAAATCCTAGGGGTGTGCACGGTTCGGTTCGGTTCGGTTTTTGGCTAAAACCGCAACTGAAACCGACATAGTCGGTTTTTAGTTATTACAAACCGTTCGGTTTTCGGTTTTTCGGTTTTTCGGTTTTTCGGTTTTTCGGTTTTTTTGTCGGTTTCGGTTCGGTTTTCGGTTTTTTCGGTTTTTTTTTTGTTTGCTTTTTTTTTTTGTTCGATCTTACGCCCAACATTAAAAATACAAACATGTTTAACAATTAATAAATTATTTGATCAAGCACCAATTAGTTAAAAAACAAAATAATTACCACAATGTTCTTACATTTAAAAAAAAACGAAAGTAAATAACTAAATATGCAATAATTCCGATATTTACCTTTTAAAATGATAGATTTTATATAATCTAAATTTTTATCATCTCCAACGGTATACTTTTTGTATGTTTTTTCCCATTAAATAAGTATGGAAATAGCATTATATATAAATATATATATATATTAATTTTTTAAGAAATATTAAAAATCGGTTCGGTTCGGTTTTTTTCGGTTTTTATAAAATGAAAAACCGCAACCGAACTGAAAAATTCGGTTTCGGTTTTTTTCGGTTCGGTTTTTCCCGGTTATTCATTTGGTTCGGTTTTTTAGGTTCGGTTTTTTCGGTTAATTCGGTTCCGGTTCGGTTTTTTCGGTTTTTTGCTCACCCCTACGAAATCCTGATTCATGTAAGTTTGTGCTACTTTGGCTCTAGCTGGATGATTGTATTATCTAGGTCGTGTTCATGTGGTTCAAACACGTGAGCCACACCAGGCTGACTAGTCTGAACTCTCTATCCGCACCACTTGGTTTAGTTTCACACTTTAGCAAAACGACAATGTGAAGTGAAAAGTGTGCTACCATGCCACACTTGCGTGTGGACTAAAACATGTATCAAGAAGATAACATGAAAATGAGAAAACTGTAAAAGTTTATTAATGGTGATTACCAAAATAAGAATCACTCTTAAAAACATTTATACTCAAAATGTAACATAAGAAACAAACTAACACAAAGAAAACAGGAATACATAATTACACAATCCACCCTTAACTATCTTAAAATTACAATTAAGTCCTCCAACATGGAGGATTGCGAGTTAGTGTGCTTCACACCCTTAGGATTCTACTTGAGTGTCCTAAAAAGGAAAACAATAGCTAAGAGAAGCTTCCTCTTATATTGCACTTTTGTGTTCCTCCCACCATTAATGTGCAAAAGTTTTAATATTTTCTTCTTAATTTCACAAATATGCACTGCTATGAAGAGTGAAGACTCAACTTTCAGTATCAATATACCATTTATTCCACGATTATTTGTATTATCTCATTTTTATTGTTATTTCCTTCTCGTTATAGAATACTTTACAGGATAACATCTGGTTCAATCATATACTTTATTGTAGTTATGATGGACATTGCGTTATCAATTACTCCATTACTAACATTTATACAATTTTTTTTAATATTATTCTTTTACATGAAATGTACTACGATCCAAAATTCCAAGTACTTTAAAGTAACAAGAATGCTCAAAATTTGTAAAATTTTAATTTAAACTTCAATGTGAAATAAATGGGCTTACTGGTCATGAAAATTGAAATAGGCTAACCGGGCTGTTGGTCTAGAACATCCCATTATTATTTACAATAAAAAAAATAAAAAATATATATATTTAGGCACCTATATTAAACCCTCAATCTGAGTGATGGACCGTTTTTAACAATCGTAATTTGTTTTACTTTCATACAAATCACTAACGTTTGCTTAAAAAATGAGAAAAACTATAAAATATAAAAAAAAATAACTATATAAAAAAGATAATAAAAATGAAGAACACCCAAGAGAGCAAAATCTGACAGTATTGAATGATACATCACTTTCTTTGCTATGTGATGCCATGTGATTTTGTGGGCATCCTTCTCTAACCATAAATTAAGCTTTTCTGAATTTTTTACACTATTTTCTCCACTTTTTATAAATATATCAGTTATTTCTTACCCATTTTTCACAAAAATAAATTATAATTATCACAAAAATTATCAAACCGTGTTAGGTCTCCAATTGAAATTTGTTTTAAAATAATGATTTAAAACACGCTTTACAGAACGGTGTGTTTCACTTAAAAGCATATATGACTATATATATGTGGTTTGCTCTGTCATTTTAAAAGTCTTTAAATGGATTTTTTTTATCTTGTCTTTATGTTACATCACTAAATTTGAAGTCTTATCTTGTTTTTAATTTTGTGAATATAAAGTGAAAAGTTGATCACGAGTTTAACGATACACAATCATTTAAGGGTTTCATTTCAAGTAAATAAATAAATAAATAAAAACTTTTTTTTAAAATGTTTTTGAGAATAGCTTCTTGTGTAGATAAAGTTGACCTTTATAGTTTGGAGTAAACCTATCTTTGAAGCCAAAGTTTTTATGGTTTCATCAGGCACTTGGCTTCTCTACAGCTAAGATAAAAAGATAAGGAGTAGAAGGCTTCTCAATACCACATTGTTTTAGGGACATCTTTTGGAGCTTTCATGCACACCAACCGTTTGTGAAAAGTCCTGTGAGGCGCATCATGTAAACTTCTGAAGATTGTGACACTTGTAATGTGAGTGGAAACAAGTATGAAATCTTCAAGTAGTGTAGGATTAGGTTTGAGTCTTGTTTTTGGGTGTTTATTGCTAGCTCTTGTTGCTGAGCTTTACTATTTGTTATGGTGCAAGAAGAGGGTAACAAACAGAGAGATTCAAGAAAGTTACAGCAGCCCATCAAGAGAGTTCTTGTATTTGTTTTGTTGGAAAAAGCCTTCATCGTTGAGCTCTACAGGGCTAACCACTGACACCCAAGTCCATGAACCACAACCATCATCATGGCTCAGACCAGATGGTCAAGATTGTGATGACATGACTGTTGAAGCTGAACTCTTGAGACTGCAAAACCTCTCTGGACCACCAAGATTTCTTTTCACAATCAAAGAAGAAACAAAAGAAGATTTGGAATCAGAGGATAAGAGTAAAAGAGGGTCAAGGGGAAGAAGTTTGAGTGATGTTGTGTTTTCTGTGGAAACACCATTTTTCACTCCACTTGCTTCACCACCATACATGACTCCACCTATAACCCCTAGAGATTCAACTCATAGACCCTTTAGTCCTTTGAGTCATTCATCAAGTGATGCAGAATTCAACCGGATTTGGGCATCACCACCTCCAAAATTCAAATTCTTGAGAGATGCTGAAGATAAACTTCAAAAAAGAAAACTGACTGAAAGATTTGGAGTTGATGATTCTGTTCAAGAAAGCCATGAAAATGGATCTTTTATCACACTAGTTGTCTCTAAAGACAAGGGAATTGATCATCATCATCATCATCATCACCACAATATCTCATCACAGTGCCCTTCAAGCTCTTCTCAGGTACTCCCTTTAGCAGCTTCCCCTCCAACATTCAGATCAAAATTTCATAAGAATCCCAATTCTCAATAGAACTTCATCAGTGATATAAATTGGGTTCTTATATGTACACATTTGATGTAAAATTTTCTATGAGAGCTTTAGTAGAAGTTTTAATTCAAGAAAATCCCATTTTGCCATATCTTATTAGTTTATTGAAAGTGGAATTTCTTCTTTAGTTTTAATCAGAAATAAAAATTACATTTTCCCCAAATTTCACCTTCCAAGAAAAGCATTTCTTGAATGTGTATCCTTAGTGTGGTAATTAGTGATGATTTGCAGGTTGTGATCATGTAAAGCTGAACACAACTAAAGCTTAAACTATGTGTTGGCTAAAATAAGTGAAATTGATGCATATAGAAAATTGAAAACACATACTTTTATCTTGCTTTTACAGTACAATAAATCAGTCATATTATATAAACGACAGTTGGTGACACCCAGATGGACTCTGATTCTGCTAGGACAGTTGCATATTTTTTGTTTTGTTCTTGTTGCTTCCATGGTTGTATTGACCTTTTACTGTTTGGAGTTTTATAGGATAACCAAAAAATCATAAATTTAAATATCTCATTTATAAAAATAAATCAGAAACTCAGGACTCTTTTTTATAAAAAAAAAATATTTATCTTCTTGTGTGGATTCATTTATTTCATAACTTTATTTTTGTTAAATACATTATTCCACTTGTTAACTCCATTTCTTTTCCTTAAAATATCATCAAGTTAGGTTATAACGTTTTTATTTAGACCTATTTTTACATCCTATTTCTTTTAAATACGAAAACAACCCAACAGTGGAGTCACGAATTTAAGTAACAGACTTGATTAACCTATTTTTACATCCTATTTCTTTTAAATATGAAATGTAGATGTCAAGAAATGAACTTGTAAGCAGTAAGTCTCTGTTTGAGAATAAATCCTAAGTTTAGGACTAAACTAGAATTCCGTTATAGGTGAAGGACCATTATTAAAAAGTACATATAGTTCAGTGACCACGAAAATGATTGACAATAAATCACACTTTCTGACATTCACGCGGGGTAAAAGTAAAAGTAAAACCGTAAAAGTCCAAAAGATCAACATCAAGGTATGATTTGGGGCTATATTTGTATATTAACGAAACCTCAAGGGGTTTATTGAAATTGAAAATAGAGGCATGGGGGTCTGTTAGATTTGATTTTTTTTTTTGACTTATTTAGATAAAGTAACAGAAATACGTTTGAAATTAGGAATTTGTTTTTGTGTTTGTAAATGATTTTGAGTTTTACCTAAACAACAAAGAGCCAGAAAGATGCCCGTGACAAGAGCACATGCGTGTGGTGTTGGCCAAAAATCTACCAACCCCCACATTACCTTTGTAATTGCTATTCTTCATCTTTACCCCACTTTTAACCTTACTATACCTTTTTTGGTATAATTTTTTGACTTTTGGTTTAAAATAAACAATATAGTTTTTCATTAAATTTTTAAACCATACGCGCCTTCAATATACTTTAGTTTTGTAGAAAATAATTTTATATTATAAATGCATACTTTTATTGTATTTAGTTTGATATGTTTTGAGGCATGTGTTTTATTTTATAGATTATAGTAGTGTTAATTTTACGAAGTAATGCAATGTTGTAAAGGCGCATGTTTATAATGATGTGAAAACTCATCGATGCATTAACCTTTTCAATTATAACGTATTAGTAAAATGGTTTTAAGGCACACATTTTAAATTTCGCCAAACTATTAACCTCCATTTATATATTTTGAAAAAGAACCATAAAATGATATTACAAATCATATATTTTTTTTCAAACAAGCAAAATACACGATTTTCAGCAAATAAATTCGTTTCTTATAAACACGTGATTATAAGATTATTTGTTTTTTTTTTTTTTTTTGTTACTGGTACACCATAATTCAGTCTTTGAATGTTTGAGAAGTTTCTTTATCAAATCAGGCAGAGCAACAAAATTCTAATAATGTACATTGTAGGAACAAACCTAAACAACTGATCCTAAAAGCCTAAAACCACAAATTCTACAATCCCTAATTACTGTTCCAAAAAAATAATTAATTTCTAACTCGACTTAATTAATTTATAACAAGACTTTTATGATCCTTAATTCATCATAAACCAATTACCAATGTCACAAGATCCAATTTATATATTCTATTATACAAGTCCTTATATTATTGAGTTTTTTTCTAAATTGGTGCAGTTGAAAAAAATATTTATCAAATAGGTGTATCTGAAAATTTATTTACAAAAATGTGCGTTTTTCTTTATTATTGTTTATCTTTTTAGATTAATTAAAAGTAATGAAATAAAGTAAAATACTCATTTTGGTAAATAAATTTTCAATTACGCCTTTTTGGTAAATATTTTTTTCAACTATACGTCTATACCTATTTGGAAAAAAAATTCTTTAAGATTATTATGCATTAGGAATTACAAAGCATATATACTCCATGATAATTTAATTAAAAAACTACTAATTGACCAGATTTACTATTCTATAATTCTATTACATTGTATATGAAGTTGTAATATTCAACCTTCTTTAAGCATGATTGCCAGAAAATAGACAAGTGTCATTTGAATTTCAGGCTTCACGCAACATTAGGAACATTTAACATAGAGGTACACTGGGATACTTACGAAAAAGCAACATCTAACATTAAAAACTAATAAATATAACTTAAAAAACTGAAATCTTATCTATCATAATTATAATATATAAAAATGTTACAGGACAAGTGTCATCATATCATTCCCATAATCTTTTTGTTTTCTCACTTATTTTGTTTTACTCTTTATTCTTTAATATGCCTTTTTTTTCTTTTTTCTATTACTAGTGATACACTTCTTATATCTATGATAATATGTATAACACACGAATTTTTACGTAATTTAAATAACAAAGAAAAGAATGTAAAACCCTTTGCCCCCGGAAAACAATGTGATAGTAGCTAATTGCATGTGCTTGCCAAAAAGAAAAGGTACTAGGGAGGCAATTTATATATATATATATATATATAGGAAAAAGATAAAATGAAAACCACATCTTAATGAGAAAACCGCGAAAACCATGCAAAAATCATGTAAAAACAACGTTTTTTTTAACTTTTAAACGCTTGTGAATTAACGAACGCTTAAAAAAGGAGCCCCCCTATTTTTGTATAAAAAAGACCATGAATTTTTTTTTTTTTTGCGATTTGAACGTTTTTTGCCAGGGTTAATGGGTTACCTTAATTAAGGTGGATTCTTATTTGAGCCCAATCATATATATATATATATATATATATATATATATATATATAAAGAGAAGTTGTGTTATTCACCCACCCACCCCACACCCCCATACGCTCATATAGGACTATAGGTCTATACAAGGCCTATAGAGGGGCAATCATTGGATGTCAGAATTTGTCGGTACCAATGATTGAGGACTTATACGAGGCGTATAGACCTATACGCGGCTCTATACATGACCAATCATTGGGTGTCAGTGCCAATGATTGAGGGCCTATACGAGAAGTATAGACTTATATGCAGAGCTATACGCCACGTATAGACCTATACGAGGCGTATAGGGTCGTTGGGGGTATTGAATTAAAAATGGTGGGTGTGTGAATAACCTGTCCCAAAAAAAATTGAAACGAAGCTTATGTACTTTAAGCAGTAGCCAGTAGGTACTATGCAAATACGAACTCGTGTCAAATCATTGTCTTTTGAGTTGTAATTTTCAAGTGAAGTACATAATACAAATTTGCATGCATATATATATGGTATGGTAGGGTAGAGGCTCAAAAACTCCAGGCTTAATTAAATAATGCTTAAAACTTCCAGGCTTAAATAATGATACAAGATCGAAAGGTGAAAGGAATTAAATGATGTTGTGATGCATGGCACTTATACCCAGTTCAATGTTAAGAGAGTTGAGACCACTTTCTTGTAACATGCTGAAAGCTGTAAATCCATAATATGAATGGTAAAGATCCGGAAATTGTCTAGGGAACTTGCTGAAACCACCATACTACAACAATAAATAAATAAATAAATACAAAAATTAAATAATTACACAATGATATTAAAGGGTTATCCGACATCATCGGTTAACATCAAGTAACATTAACGCGTTTTGATTGCATTGGTTGTTAGATAAGAGAGCTTCACAACTAAATGTGTTTGGGCGAGAAAGAGGCTCCACTCAAGTAGGGGAGACGGTCACGAACACCCAAGATCGGCTTGCTAAAAGCTCAAATCAATACATGAGCTCAAGCTTCATATGCCAATGTTAGTTAGACTTGAGAGCCTAAACAA
This sequence comes from Mikania micrantha, assembly GCA_009363875.1. Classification (NCBI taxonomy): domain Eukaryota; kingdom Viridiplantae; phylum Streptophyta; class Magnoliopsida; order Asterales; family Asteraceae; genus Mikania; species Mikania micrantha. Next base: position 113,228,876 of record CM018680.1, read on the forward strand.
GCCTATTATGTATATAAATCTAACAACTTTTACTCAATATGATATCATATATACATGCGCGTGTATATCACATAATAATAATAGTCATGTTTATAATTCAGAGAAAAAAAAAACTTACATATTTTCCCTTCCTAATTTCATTTATTATGTATACACTCAAGGAAGAAAGTCAATTACATATTTCTCCTTTTTAAAAAATATTTTCCCTTCCAAATAAACTAGTCAATTACATATTTCCCCCTCCTATGGGAAATATGTAATTGATTTTAAGGGTTAGGTAAATATGTAATAAGATTCTAATTGAGGGGATATATGTAAATAATCCAAATAACTAAATATCATATACTACGGAAGAAAAAATTATAAATATATGTGTATAAAAAATAAAATTTTGAATAAGAGTAATAAAAAACAAACAAGCCAAGCCCAAGCCAGCTCGTGCTTGAATAATTTATGACGAGCACAACTTGAGCTTTTGGATATAAATCTCGAACAAGACGAGCTTGAGCTCGGTTTCCACCCGTACCCAAGCAACCAAATATAAAGTCATGACCTGGTAGTGGACAAAACGGTCATTATTAATGGGTATGAGGGGTCGTATGTCAGATAATGTGCTATCATCATATGTGTTCCATGCACGATTAGTGTAGCACAATTAAGAATGAAGATTGAAGAAGCAGCTGACCTCAGACTGGCATGTGAGCAAAAATTTACGTAGGTTTCTTTCATTTAAGAATTTATTAGCACCTAAGATCTTCAGGACTCCACCAACCCTAACAATTTAGCATCAAACCAGTTATCCCTAAAAAAATACAGATAAAAGGGAAAAAAAATCAAAGGCTACTATGAACTAACCAAAAAGCATAGCACGTGTCACTAATTTTGTTAGGTCTTCCTTGAAAACCTCCATCAACTGCTTGCCTCTGAAACACAGGAAAGATGATGACAGTTAAATGACTCAAGTGACCTTCACGTACTGTTAACTTTAAACATTATCTATTGGAAAGTATGCCTGCAAACACCAATCTAGAAGCAATGGAACATCTATGATGCAGGAGGATGTGCATTTAGAAAGTAGATCATCTTCAATGAAACCCATCAGCCGAAGAGAAGCTACAGCACAGTAAGTTGCACCACCTGTGATTCTAAAAGTAAGAACGGTTTATGAGTAATAAATTTAGTTCTACAAGTAGAAATTAAGAAAAAATAATTGTCAATTCAAACAATATTGCATTTATTTTTTAGATGTAGAAAGTTTCAATTACTGCATAAAAAAATTAACACAGTAAGGCAACAGAGGTCACCATGAGATTCTTGACCAGGAATTAATCCAAATCCACCATCATATGACTGCAAGGAGACATTACCTTATAAGCTATATGTATATGGTATAAACAAGAAATCATAAAACGGTTCTAATTTAGGTAACAAAGAAAGGAGACCATTTCAATTAGAACTGTATTACACGCCACTTACATAGAAGTGACAAAATGGTTGGGTTGGGTAACGGATTATAGCGAGTTTTATACCTGTCCAATGCCGGTCAGGTCAGGTTGACTGACCTAGCAACACTTTCTGTCTTTTTTTAATTACTTATAACGATAGAGACGTATCAAATAAGATTATAGACACTATATTATCATGATAATCATTTAAACTTTTTAAACAATTATTTAGGGGATTTTAACAGTGAGAAACAGACTTTGATAACTGGATCGTGTTCTCTGCATTGTTCGTTTTACATTATTTTTGTGTTACACTATTGTCCTTCAAATATCAAAGCATATTAGCAGATATAAAATCAACCATCTTGTTGAGAATAATATATAACCCAATCGACCCATTTTCTATACAGTATCCAAAAAGACAAGATTGTTTAGCATTTTTAACCCAAAGCTACTTCAAGTGGCTAACTTAATTTACAACTCTAGACTAAGAACCTGAGGGAAAGAGATATGAACACCAACTATTTTAGTTCATTTTTCCTGAAAAACACCTGAGATTTGTGTATTTGAGAAGGTGACCATATACCTGGCAACTCAATATGTAGTTCTTGGCCTTCTCTTCATCAATGCCACTCCAATTATCCAACAGAGAAGAAATAACAGCTAAAAAACACAAATGGCTTCAATGAAATACAATCTAGAAAGAACTAGAGGTAGACAAGTAGCTTAAAGAAACAGAGTCTTACCAGCACAATATACAAACCGTAAATCCGTCTCTGCCCCCGTATGAATGGGCATGAAACTAGTGCACAAAGAAATTAGTAATAAAAAATGATAAATGGAATTCATTTTAGAATAATTATACAAAGCAAAGGAAGTCAGCCAAAGCTATCAGATATATGACAGGAATGCATTGGCCCCTAAAAAACCAAATTGAGTCTAATTTATAGGCGCACAAATTTGTAGTCTTTCTTCATCTCCTATATATGATTATTGCTTATAATTGGTCCCAAATGTGAATATGCGTGGATGATTTAGACCTTTGTTACCAAAATACCAGCTCAAAAATCATGTCTTACATATATTAAAAAAAAACAAAGACAAGGCTATCCTGTGAGTTTTAGTGACCCTGTATGAAATTAACAAAGTATGCCCTTTTAACGCTACAAAAAATTGTGTAAAAGAAGTTCATACAATCATTCAATCATACCCAAAAAATCTCATTCATAACATAGCTATTTGTAGGGTCTGGGAAGGATGTAAAAGAAGTTCACCAATATTACAATATTGTTATAATGTCCAAGAACATCAAATTAGCAAGTGCAAGGTGCTTTCATCTCAGAGTGTATTTATCAAGAAATAGCATTGTTTATCAAAATATATAAAATCATTTTTTAATGTAAAAGATGAACTTTGCTTAGTCATCTTATTGCTTAGTCAGATTAAAATATCATGGTACATATTTACGGTTGTATTGTGTAATGAATTGCAGTAATATTAACTTATGGTAGATTTCTCAAAAAACATCGGTTTAGCTACCTAATACTAATTTTTCTTAAGTCAGTTTGAAGTAGCATTGTATGTACCTCCCATCAGATTGTTGCAGATGTTTCATTGACTTTGAAATTGAATTAGAGTCAACTAGTGAAAGGTCATAGCCAACTGTCTTCAATATGGCCAATGCACAGTATGTGCTTGCCAAGTGACTGTTGTTGAGAACTGAAACCTGTAAGCAGATACAAGATTACAAAACATGAAAACTTGATACTTGTTTGACAGGTGAATTCCCAAATAGAACACATAGTGACAACCTGACTTCATACCTTATTTTCATTAGAATGAAACTGAGAACTTTTAGAACCATGAAATCCATAAAACTGTCCTGCAGTAAATAATTCACAAGTAGGTTCAGTGATTGCTACATTATATTCACGAACTATGGGAGGAACATCATACACTTCTGAAGTGGCAAATTCACAATTCCTACCATTGTTTAGGTCAGACTCATTCTTAGGATGAGCTTGCAACGATAAAACCCAATTGATAACAGCTTCTCTATCAATCTGTATAATCAATGAAATATCATATTAATATATTTATAGAGTCAAATTACCCTGAAAGGCTGCAAAACTTTCGTTTTTTCAGCGAATTCAAGCAAATTCTAAGTCAATTGATACTGAAGAACATTCAATAATCAAAAAATTACTCTAATTGAACAAATGAGATCTTAAATCACATCTTTTTTATGCTGTTCAAGAAAGATCACACCTTTTAACATCTAAGTAATTAGAAGGCGAAAGCTCACACGATCGATTGCATGAAGGATGTGGAGTCCGTTGATGATGAAGTAGACGAGAGTAAGATGATTGATCTCTTGACCCTCGTACGGTGACGGCAACATCTGGTAATTCATCTCCAGGTACCTTATGTGTCGTTCTCTGTTGAACAGTTGATCTTCTGATCCTCTATTGTCAGGAGGTGATTCGCCATCATCCGCCATTGATGCGAGATTCGAACGGACGATTAAACTTGAGATTGCGAAACCGGTGGTCAGAGTCAGTCAGCGAGTCGTTTTGTTTTGTAGCTGTGATGTGGCTAAAAGGTCAAAATTTATGTTAACATAAGTTTTCATCAAGGCACATACAAATTTATCATTCAAAAAAACATAAGCAAGCTCGCAATTCTTGGGTGTTATAAATTTGGATAACCTAATTTGGATAACAAGTTGCATATGTTATTATATCGTAGTTCGTAATCGTTCTTTTAACGAATTGGTATGACGATACTCAATACGGTATTTCAACCGTCTCCTCAAATTTGACGCTTTAGGACGTACATCTGAGCTCATCGAACCCTACAACTGGGTATTTAGAATGAGGAGATAATTAATTGATGGCATTCCAAATACATTGGAGATGCTTAGGTCAAAGGTAAAACCAAATTTAAAGATGTTAATTACCGATTCAAATAGAAAATTATACATCAATAAAAAAAGAATTAAAATGCAATGCTTTCATTCGACTTTTTTGGTTAGAAAAAACTCTAAATTTAGCACGAGGCTTCCAGTCCGGTTAAAACAGAAGCTAAGCATCTAATACGCTTGTACCCTTGATTGTATACAGTCAAAAGTCCCGCACCAACCGATTAAATCAAAATAGGAACAGAACTCGACGATTATGTGGAAAAACTCTTCCATAACTCTACAATACAAAAACCTAATGATTCTGTTTATGGCTAAACAACTATTAGAGAGTAAGTAACCTTCTCGGACAAGGAAACTTAAAACGATTAAAATAATCCTATATAATACAAACATACCCAGTAGATTTTACTTATAGCATGATAATTTGTTGAATTTTGAAGAGTAAAATGAAAATAAACCTTACCTCTATCACTCAAATAATAGAGCCTACTCATGAAGGGAGGTTTGGCTTCAACAATTAAACTAAATTGCCAGGCAAACTAACTTACAAGTTAGTAAAATAATTGCCACGTCTGACTTCAAGGTTAAAAGTCTCTTTTATCTCTTTGATTGTTTAGTATTGTGATCCACAGCTTGCTTACCCATTTAACTAGATGACTCGTGACCCTTAAACAACTTGATGAATCCAATAGTTTTAACAGGAATGTGCATCAAGTTATTCATGAGAGGACTTTATTTTATCATTAACAAGGGAAGGGGTAGTGTGTTCGCTACTAGATCCCTTCACATCTCCTAAAAATTCTAAACACTTTGATAAAAATTGTGCTCTTATGGTGATCATTATTAGGTAGGGTATTTACTAGCATTTTTCTTATAAACAATAGATATATCATGCTTTTAGTTTTAAAATACTTCAAAATAAATTAGTATTTCTTTATATTTGAAAATTTGAATTTGTAAATAATATCAAAACAAACAAACACATCAAATAAATTTCTCTATTTAGTGATCTTGCATCAAATTGGGTATTTATTAACATTCCTTTTATAAACTAGCATGAACAACCTTTTGTCCGTGTTAGTTTGTATAAGTTGTTTACAAACGGTTCATGAATGCTAAATGAACGAAAATTCTTGTTCGTGTTTGTTAATTAAGGAATTGAAGTTGTTCACGAATGCAGACACACGCATTCAAACAATAAAAATCAACATTTTTACTCTCAAACATTAGCAATAATCATTAATATAAATATAAATTACACACTTAATATAAAAATCAAGTAATAATTATTAGAAAAAAAATAATAAAACTTAAAAGTAATAATCATAATTGAAATTATTCTAACTAATGTTTCAAAAACCTTAGTTTAAAATTTATATGTTTTAGCAAGATATAGATTAAAAATGACGAGATTTTAACTTAAATATTATGATATTAAAATAAAAAAAATTAATAATATACCATACATTTAACGAATAAATATGATAAATAAACACATAAATAATTGTAACCAAACACATTATCTTTCCTTCAATAGTTTAGTAGTTCTTGCTGAACCGTAGAAGTTTTTTTTTTTTTCTCAATCCCTAAAACCCTCTTATTTCTTTCTGAACCCTGTCCTCGTAAACTATTTCAAACTAATTATTGTATGACTTTGATAGGTGCGCGCCTGCGCTAAGGTTTTGTAGCCGAGGCCGATTTAGCCCATTCTCGTTTCTTTCCATCTCTGTGAGTAATTATATCAAACAGTTGGTGTGCCTCACTCGCTTTTACACGCAATGAAGGGTAACAGAACTACTGTCTTAACATTCGCCGAAAAGTGCAAGGTATGGATTACAATTCCACTTTGTTAAACGGGTATGTGATTAATCGTCGTATTATGGCAGAATATACTGATTTCAAATTGGCAAGGTAATCTTAACACGGTCAAGGCTGATGCCAAAGGGAGGTACCCATCTATTTTTTTATTTTTATTTTTGCTTTGATTAGCATGATGTTGTTTATAAACCAGTTTCTGTGTCTTAATCTATGTTTAATGCAGCAAAAATGAGATCTACAGTTCAAAAGTTAAATACTTTGTGAAGAAGGGGAGGCCTTACATCTGGGTACCTGATGATGACTTGCATAATGTGGTATGATTGGATTTGATAAAATTGACTCTACCTTTTTGTCTATGTTATGTGTTCTTGATAATTCTTTATCCTTCGGTCTATAAAGCTTCATAATTGCCTGATAATATTTTACTTGAGAAGAGGGACATCAATTTAAGACACCTTATTCTATTACATACAACTGTGTTGCATAATCCATGTAAACTTTCATCTGTATAGTGATAGGCATCATTGGCATCAATGATATTGAATGATATGAAAATTCGACAAAACCTTCTTGATCACTTTGTTTCAAGCGGAAAATAGCACACATTTTCTTTGGAGTGACTTTGTTTCTTTCATTAGGGAAAACACAAAGATTAATAATATATGGTATGTATTTTATAAGCCTGCTTGATATTCATTTGTGTAACCATGCTATATATTCTGCGTGTTTAGTATCTTAATGAAGAATCGAAGATCGATTGTTGTATGAAAAAGCTTATTGTGGTATATAACTTATCCTTGCATATGCAGTTGGTGTATATGACAAATGAACCCTGTGAGGGGATATTTTAGATTCAAGTTCTAATTATAAAAAACTTCTATCTGACCCTCTCCCTATACTTCTTTCCTACAAGTTACTTCCTTACAGCCTTTCGGAATGAGATAATTTCAACTACAAGTTGGCTAACATTGGTCTCCTTTTACAGTTTTTATTTTAAAGTGGTCTGAATTGTGACGCATCAATATATATGCTCATTGCTTTACTAGAAACTAAATTACCCCTCTACTATTCTGATTTGTGCATTTTGCTTAAAAAGAATACAGTTATAGATGAACGTGGCTCATTGGCTGTCACAAGTCCGGTACCAGGCTCGCTTGCAAATTTGCTTCAATCATTGAAGAAGGTTGGTCAGTTAACTTCTTTTACCTGTCACACAGGCACACACACTCTCTCTGTCTCTCACTCATTTATATATCTATATATGTATATTTAATCCACACACATACACCCACAGGTATGTATATATACATGTTCTCCAAAGAAATTTATAAAGAAAAAAAAATGAGCAAAAAAAAAACATCTTGCAAATACAACACATGTTTTGCGATCTTAAATTAAATCTGAGTGTTGAAAAAAAAAAAATGAGGAAAAAAAGAACATCTTGCAAATACAACACATGTTTTGCGATCTTAAATTAAATCTGAGTGTTGAAAAGTATACTGCCTTATCTTGATGATACTATTATAAAACCAAGAATCTCTTATTGTCACAGCCTCCTAATCGGATTGCTCTTGTTGGTGAACTTGTCCCGCTTGGTGATAAAAAGGTACCTTTTCAGAAGCTGAAGATAAATGTTTTATTTATCATTTTTTACCTAAGCACATTGTCTGATCATTCCCCCTTCTGCTAACACTTTATCTTTGAAAATGGTAACATATATTAGTTAATAAAAATTTCTTGGTGTTCTTTATGTTAAAATCTAGTTGTATGCTACTTATCTATGAATTCTGTCAGGCAAAGTCAGCTGCAGAAAGCCTTAGGGAGACATTAATATCAGAAGGGGAGGCAATAAAGGCCTTCAGTTATTCAGTTACTGGTATATTGAGTTCATCTGATTTCAAATTCACTTCTCGTGCTGAAAATCTCCAACAGCTATTGACTGAAGATCAACTATACAGGATTTATAAATTTAATCCAAGGTAAGAATACGAGTATATGACTTTACTGGTAGATTAAGTTCATCTGATTTTAGATTAACATTTGTGAGCATAAATCCCCAGACCCCACACAGTGGGAATATACTGGGTTTGTTTGTTTGTTATTTGTGAGCATAAATGTTGGGATTTTCTGTTGCTTATTCTATATGTTGAATCATCTTAACATATCATAAACATGGCTTGTGAAACTTTCATGTAAATGGATGGTAAATCAGTAAGACCCAGCTGGGATATAGAACAAAACCAAACCGTGAATCAAAGAAACAAATACAATAAACAAACTGTGTATCAATCAAAAAACAAGCAGTGAATCAACTCTCCTGATGTCTATGGTCAACCTGGGATTTAGAAAGCACTCTTGAGGTATGCCTAGGCCCAAGGCAAGCCCAAGCGCAAGGCAGCTCTCTTCTGAATCTATTGGTGCAGTGCATACAAAAGGCTCTCGAGTCAAGCGGCATGAGGGTCTTGAGAGACACCTTTCGTGCAGGGAAGGTTTTGTGCATTAGGATGTTTTACATATAGCACTTTAGGTTGTATATTTAGGTTTTTTATATATTAAACCATATATTGAGCTTATTTATTCCTATTTTGGGTAAGTGATGCTAGAAACCTATGAGAGATATGAATACGTTTTATATAAAACAAATTACTGTTTGCATACGAAAGGTTGTGTGGCACGCCTCGGCTTAGGACCATATCGCGTCGATGCATGTCATGCTTTTTAAAACCAACTCTCGCGGGTAATATCATATCAATTATCAAAATTAAGCATAATAGAATTACAACTTTAAACCCTAAATCTCTAGAACACTTAGTTAAGCATTAATTACATGCGATTCCATAATTGCAATTTGCAAGTGACTGGTTACTACACACATGCATATATTGCTAATATGAGCTTGTGTAATGTGTATGACACGAAGTGTTTACCATATAGCTCAATCACTTACATAGAAGGCAAGGAAAACAGCCATGAAGTGGATTTGAAGGATATGGAAGAATCAAAGGCTGACTCCTTGTGTAAGTATCTTTGTACATATTCAAGTTCAAATTCACACTTTTGAAAACAAAAGAACTCGCAGAAACCTTTTTCTTTTTGTTAAATGAACCAACAAGTTGTGCCATCTCGCATGAGTGGTAACACTTAATGTTTGAAAAAAAAAAAACCCCATCATTTTGGGTATGGACATTGGACATAGTTTAGTTTTATGATTACGGTACCGTTGTTTTCATATTTGGTTGTGTAGCACTTTTTTCTGCAAGCTTGATCGATGGGATTAATAAAAGTGAAGTCAGACGTCGAGCCTTGATGATTTTTTGTGCCACATATTTGAATAAGAACGTGAAGGTATGAAACTCAATCTCTCTTGTGAAGTTATTAATGGATCAGTCACTTTATAACCATTTAGTAACACTGCTCATAATCTTGCATTAATTAGGTGGATTGCCTGTGTTTTATCTTAGACGTGTCATATGGATGAAACAAAAATAAATAGCTATAAGTGAGCGGGTCAAAATGACCGAACAGGTTGAAAGTCTTTTTTAATTGAATACAACCTCCTACATCACTTTATTCCACTTTTTGGATTATTGCCATACCAATATTGTTTTCATCATGATCAAAACATAAATTCTTTATAAGAAATGCTAAAAAAAGAACAGAAGTGCGTGACCCAAATCCTTTCACCAAATGCACCCGCCCCACCCATCTTGTCACCTTCATAAAAGAATGTATTTATTTTGGCTTCTGATATCTAGTGCCTTTATATAGGACGCTTTGGTGCTTTCAATAGATCGAAAAGGGCTTGATGTGCTGGGTAAGTTTGCGGGACCCATGAGGGACGACAGGTCACATGAATACGAATGGAAGGAGTTGAGACTACTATTGAAGGAAGAAGCCCCAGATGTCGAAACGTTTTGCAAACGACTCGTTGAGATGGAACACGAAGCAATCAAGAATGTTTCATCATTCAGTGGGCTGCCATTGGACCCAAACGAAACAAGTCAAACAAGCTATGTGTGACTGGTGTTTTGGTTGGATTTGAAAACTTATGCATGCATTGACAGGTCAACAGCTGTTGTAACGATGCCTTGCTTTAGAGGTGACTTGTGTACCATCATTTTTTTTTTACTTGTCTTATTTGATTTGGTAATGTAAAAAGTAAAAAAAAAAAAAGTTTACAAATCATCTGCCTCTTTAATATTGATAAAAACATAATACATGTTAAATAAACACGACAAACAATTATTGGTGGGGCTAACTAGCCTAATCCCTTATAGCTCATACTTGAAATATCCTTGAATACAAAAAAAAAAAAATCAAATATACATAAACTCTTGTTGCCAGCAACATCAATGGCCAATGGGTACATACTCTGTGAATCACAATCTCATAAGTATTTAAAATGATTTGTTGATTGTAGGCCTTAATCTACTTCTATAGTTCTATGTGTGTGATTGTGTGTTTTGGATAATTGGATGTACTTAAAATTTTGTGAAGTGACTGGTACCATCTTTGTTGTAACTTTAGCTTTATCAAGGAGTTGACTTGTATCCCATCATTTATTTTAACACCCCAGCGAACTTGTACGGCCCGTACTGCTCAGTACGGCCCGTATAGGGTACAGACAAACATTCCAAAGGAATGTCTTGGATTCAGTGAAGATTCTGTGAGACGGGCCGTACAGGTCAGTAAGGCCTGTCTTGGTCTTAACTTATATTTTACAAACCAATTTGGGTCTCAACCGGTGTTGAGTAACTCTATACGGCCAGTACAGGGCAGTACTGACCGTATAAAAATTAACTTAATATTTGTCCGTCTCACCCAAAACCAGGCCGTCCCACCCCAAACCAGGCCGTACTGGCCGTACTGGTCAAAATTTTAAATTTTAAAAAAAAATAATAATTCCATTTTATTACATTTAAATATGTCTGGCAAAATGGGCGAGCTGGGTCGGGTTGGGTAACGGGTCAGAACGAGTTCGGGTTAGGATGGGTGTGGGTCAGAACGGGTTTTAAGCAAAATCAGTTTTGGTCTAAATGAATTGTTTTTAAATAACATAAATTTAATTTAACTTAAGGTGTGTTATAAGTAAACAAATAGTCTATTTGGATAATTTTTAGTGATTTTTTCATCAAATATATTATTAATCATTCTTAAATGTTTGAATTCATTGCATTTACATAATTTTTTTGTTACCCATTTTGAACCGTATTGTGTTTAAATGCTACACATCTCAACTTATTCAATATAACTTAGTGTCTCAACATAGTACATTTGAACCTTTGAAGCATAGTCCGTTTACCTTATCAGCAATCGAGCTGCTCAAACAATTTTACCTTTGTGGATATCTGCGAATGGTTTAATGTGACATAACGTAGTATCCGTAGTTCATCTTGGCGTCCATTTCATAATATTGAATGGGTTGAGATGGGTAGCACTTAAACACAATACGGGTCAAGATGGGTAACCAAAAAATTATGTAAATGCAATGAATTCAAACATTTAAGAATGATTAATAACATATTTGATGAGAAAATCACTAAAAATTATCCAAATAGACTATTTGTTTACTTATAACAATTCATTTAGACCATAACTAATTTTGCTTAAAAATCATTATGACCCGCACCCATCCTAACCCGAACTCGTTCTGACCCGTTACCCAACCTAACCCAACTCGCCCTTTTTGCCATACATATTTAAATGTAATAAAATTGAATTATTTGTTTTTTTTTATAAAAAAAGAATTAAAATTTTGACCAGTACAGCCTGGTTTGGGGTGAAACGGCCAAAACTAGGTCGTCTGGAGTCTGGACAAGACGGCTAGTACAGGTCAGTACGGGCCGTCTTGATTCAAATCATGCCAAAACTAGGCCGTCTTGGCAAGACGGCTCGTACATGTCAGTACGGCCCGTCTTGATTCAAATCATGCCAAAACTAGGCCGTCTTGGCAAGACGGCTCGTACAGGTCAGTACGGCCCGTCTTGATTCAAATTATTGTCTTATGTTTCAGTGAATGTATGTACGATGAATGAGACGGGCCGTACTGACCAGTACGGCCCGTCTTGCTCCCAATCATTGTCATAGGTTGTCAGAGAGAATGTTTGACCGAGTACTGAGACGGACCGTACTGGGCAGTACGGGCCGTCTCAGGGGTGTATTTTTAAAAAATAGGGTGTAAGAATAACACAACCCATTGTTAAATTAAAAAGAAACATCTTACTCGATAACGATTGACTAAACGTGGCAAAAAATTATTGCTGGGGCTAACAAGCCTAACCCCTTCTGGCTCATAGAAAGTATCTCCAAATACAAAAAAAAAAAAAAACATAAAAACAAAAAGACTTAGATTCTTTGAGAACAACAAAAAGGATAAAATAGATCATCAAGTGATGACTCAAAGAATGGGGCAACAACCATGTGGATGATTTTTGTTGTAACCATACGACTCTTTTGGGGGGTATCCATAAACCAGATTTGGGGTAGTGGGAATTGGTGGAGCAGATGGCCGGATATTAGTTTGTGGCGGTGGTGGCGGCGGCTAAGGCGGAGCATCTTCAGGGTGATCACCATTAGAAGCTCCAAGATTGACGACTGTGGGTGGTATGCTAGAGAGAGTTGGTTGGGTGAAGTTAAAGCTTGAAAGTATTCGATTGTGTGTACTCCACACTATCTAATCCTTTAGCTTGTGACGTTGTCACCAATGCTTTAGCAATAACATCAACATCAGGCACATGTAGTGGATATGGGTTGTTAATTTCTGGGGATAAAATGATCTTTTTTTTAGGAAATGTGTCGTTAAGAGCATGCTTTATGACATCAGGGTGCTCAGTTGTTAAAATCGTAAATTTTTCTATATCTGGATTCATTGCTAAAAAATTGACATCATCAAGTTTACAAAGTGCCGACTTCACCTTTTCTATGCATCCTTCACAGTTACAAAACGGATCAATTTCTAGAGTAATCTTCATCGGAGCTCTCGTCAATTCGTCATTGACGTTTACTGAAAAGCTTAAAAAATATACTAAATAATGTTTCAGAAAATTCAACCAAGCTTTAATTATTTGTTAGTCTTAAATGCAATTATCAAGATTGAGGCAAAAGAAACAGCATATGATAGGCATCTTAGGACAACACACGTACATTTTGTTTGTTTGTTTATTATGAAACAAATAAAAAAAAAAGCAATTTTAAATGTTTGATGACATGTATCAAAATGCAAGAAACTATAATAATTTCAACAAATTAAAATTAAAACTATGTAATCGTTACCAATTTTGGCGCCAACACCAGACGACCAACCAGGGAAGCCTTTGCAGGAGAATAAAAACTTGATTTAGTGTAAAGGAAAGAATGCAAAACTAATTAGAGAAAAATGTTGACTTATATAAGGAACAAATCGATAAATTGAGGTTCAAAAAAGCTATGAAAGTCTTTCTGCTTGATTTGTTTATTAACTTTTATTATTTTAATAATATAAGTTTAGGGGTTCAATTTAATTTAGGCCTACCTTGAATGGTCCTAATGAAGGGGAGTTATTTACATTTACATAAACTGAGGCCCTGTTTGAGATTGTTTATTTATCTTCAAAAAAACTTTTGTCAAAAGTATTTATTAACTTATGACTTTTTGAAAGAGTTTTTAAAAATGTGTTTGGATTAGCTTTTCCAAAATTCGTTTTCAAAATGACCAAAAATGACATTTTTTATTGACACTATTTTAATGTTATTGGGTAAAAGGTAAAGAGTGGGATAAATTTGTAATTTATGTCAATAAGTCATAAGTCATTTTGAAAAGTTAGAATTTTTAGCTTTTCAAAAACAACTTATCATCCTTTTACAAAAAGTTGTTTTCAAAAGTCCTTTTAGGTTTGGCAAACGACTTATTGACCTATTGACTTTTTGAAAAATCAATAAGTCAATAAATCATTTTTAGATGAAATCTCAAACTAACACGATTGAAACCTTCGCCGTTAAAAAAAAATGATATCCCAAACATGGCATGATAAACAATAAAGAAAAAGGTCAAGGTAAGCCATTTTTGCAAACGCTTCGAATTCGTGGGGTCAAAGCGAAAACAGAATGAGATTGAGACAAGACGTTTAAGAAGTTTCTGGATACCTTTCCGTGCGTAAAACATGGGCTCGGGTTTATATTAACCAATAGGTACCTGCCACATGATAGTAACTCAAGTACCTTGTTCGTGCTCGTCTAAGTCTAAGGTGGTGTTTGTTTTTTCAGAGGCAAAACGTCTGCGGTCTGCGGACCACATCTGCAGACATCTTTTGCAGAAGAGGTGGACCAAACCCCTGCAAGAAGAGCTTTTCGGGGTGTTTGTTTTCTGATCTAACTTAAAACCTCTTCCCAACCCCCCGTCCCAACCCCACCGTCGAACTCGTCGAACTCCTCCCCTCTGATCCACCATCTCCAATCAACCACCAACCCCACCGTCCCAACCCCACCGTCAACCTCAGCCCCTCCACCTACCGCCGCTCACCTCCGATTGAACGACCCTGCGGCGGCGAGAAACCCTCGATCGAACCCTCGTTCTAAAACCCTCGATCCACCTACCGCCGCTCACCTCCGATCGAACCACCCTACGGCACCGTCGACCTCATCACCGCTCATTTTCGCTCATCGATCGAACGACCTAGATGATGTAGTGGGTCTGCGACGAGTAGAAACCCTCGATCGAACGACCGCGGTGGAGTAGAAACCCTCGATCGAACCCTCGTTCTAAAACCCTCGATCGAACGACCGCAGTGGAGGACTTACCAGTCGCGATCGGTGGAGCAGGGCGGCGACGGCGAGTAGGGCGGTAGAGCAGGGCAGCGGCGGCGGCGAGTGCCGGCGACGGCGACTATGGCGGTGGAGGAGGTCGGTCGGTCGAAGGCTGAAAATGGAGGAGTGGATTGGAAGAGGTTGGAAGACCTCAAGAAGAGCTTGGTCCACGTCTGCGCCAAGAAGAGGCCGCGCAGACGTTTTTTAATGAAACGTCTGCGAGAAAACAAACGATCTGCGAACCCCTAACCTCTTCCCGCGTCTGCGTGGCGCAGACATAAGAGGTTAGAAGAGGTTAGAAGAGCTTTTTTAAAAAAAACAAACACCCCCTAAGTGTCTAACATTAAGTTTGTTTACAAACACTTACCAAATGAAATATCCGTATAATTAAAAGCAATTGTTTCAAAAACGCAAATGTCTTGTATAAAAAAACGAAAGCTAAACGGATACTTGTATATTTAAAAATTCAAAATTATGTTACATTATACCATTCAAATAACACGCCTCATTTACGGTGCACATATATATTATGTATATATGCGTGAACCTTAAGGGGAAAAAGAAAAATTGCATTAATTTTAATATTATTTTACTATTTTGTGAAAATAACGTTAAAATCGTTTGGATGTGTAACTTTAAACGATAACTTTGAACCGGGTACTCTTTCAAATCAGTCTCTCTATCCCAATTGAAATAGGGGTGAGATCTGTCTTATCTTTTCTCAAACCCTACTAAAAAATGAAAATATACTAGGTATGTTTGTTTATAACTTTCAAATAACCATTTGAGCTTAATATGCTCCTTTTTTCAATCCACTTAGAACCCTCTATTCTTATTATAAGTATGTTTATATTTAAAAAGATAAATAAAAAAAACAAATTACTAAACACCTTTCCAAATGCATATGATAAATTCAATGCCAATAGATCTGATATCACAAAACACCTAATCATTTCACAAAGACAACTCATTCTTCGACACAAGGATCCCATCACTATCCGCATACAACCATTCACCATCATAAATCAAGGTTCCACCAACATGAACCGGCATCCCCTTCTCACCAACACCTCTCTTGTTCGACTTCTGTGGATGCGAAGCCAACGCGCGAACCCCGATATCGCACCCGTTGATCTCATCCACATCACGGATGCACCCGTTAACCACGATCCCTGCCCATCCGTTGTTCTGAGCCAGTTGGCCAAGATTGCCACCCACAAGTGCACATCTCATGCTCCCACCTCCATCAATCACTAGCACCCTTCCTTCTCCCTTGGTCTCAAGATGGTCCCTAACCAACACGTTGTCTTCGAACACCTTGAGTGTGACCACTGGCCCCGAGAAGGCACGACATTGACCATAGATCTTGAACACTGGCTCCAGAGCTCGGAGATCACCGTTTGCGAGGTGGGATGCGTGTGAGTCGCACACTTCGGCTGTAGCGAATGATGACATGATCTTCTTTCCTGCCATAGATACAAACAATCAAACAACTTTCACAAAAAGCTTACTTCAAGCAATTGAAAAAAAAAATAAAAAAATTGGGCTGTTACATTCGAATTAAACATGAATAAACCATCAACTTAGCAAAACCAAAAGTAATTAAACCCAAACCGACTGGCAAATTTGATTTTCGGCTCGGTTTGGTTGAATTTCAGGGGTTACTAATGAAAGTAATTTCGATTAAAAAGTGAAATGAGTGGACTTGAAAATCAACATAATAGACATTTTCAAAGACCCAGATCTTTGAATTTGGCGTTTTTCTACGCCGTAATCCACCGAACATAAATTTGACAGCTAACAACTAATCAATTCATCATGAATGTGTATTGAACAGTGATGAACATCTGTTTGGTTTGATCAATTCGAAATTAGTTAAAAGTTTGAATGGAAATCTAGCAATAGAATCAAACCCTAGAAAATCAAAAGAGGAACAGTACAATCATAATTGAAATTGGAAAAAGGTACCCTTAGCAAGTTAACTGGAACCGGAGAGAATCAGATTGATATATATTTAACCATGGAAAGAGACGGAGATTGACGAGTTTGATAAAATCGGTGGTGGACACAAGGCATTATCTTCTTGGAATGTGTGAATTGTGTTGAATCTTTCAAAATTCATTCCTATAAGGCTATAACTTTAGAATAATACCAAATAAAATAAAAATACAAAATAAAAAAAAAAAAAACAAATCGTATAAGACGTGTATAAATTTTAAAAAAGTCAAACTTGAATTATGAGTTTTCTTTTAGTATTTGATCTGTTACTTTTAAATTTTTTAAGTGTATATATATGTGTTGGGTTTGAAGGGGTAAAGTTAAAATTTTACTAATATTTTACCTAATTTTTGTGAAAATAACGATAAAAGCGTTTAGGATGTTTCGTCAATCAGACATCATGAAATGTGATTCTCATTGGAAGCAGTCTCTTGTGACATCCGTCAATTTTTGAATTTGACTTATTAACACCGTTAATATATTTAACGTTGACTATGATGTAATAATTAAACGTTATTCTCGGTTAATGTTTAGCGTCATTCATCTATATATATATATAGTCTTGCAATTAGTAATTCTCGCAATTTGACGCGTTAAAATTCCTAACAACGAAAGATATTTGTGTTTAGCCGGATAAGGCGGACATAATAAGCGTCACATCATTTAATAATCTTGTTAATTACTAAAATTTAATTATTTTAGTAAGTTTTATTATTTTACTAATTATCGTAAAATAATCGCGTATAAATAATATCAAAAATTTATACCCGATACAAGATTTAACCACCATAATACCCAATATATACCAATTATAACCTACATTTGGTTATAATATTTAAAAGTATGACATATTAGGCTTGTAAGCCTCATGTCACATCAAAAGACAAAAATCTTTAAAAGCCTTACACTTGCATGTCAATATTTTTCACCATTTTTACACTCCACCATCACCTCATCACTCTCACACTCAACTCCCCTTTCTCTCTCTCCCTCCCCCATCTATAAATACATGCATATTTCTCTACAAAAATTCACCATTCCTTTACCCATTTGGTGATTTTGAAAGACCTTTGTAAGGCTTAGTGCAAGAACAAGTTTCATCTTCTTCTAGTTTTCATCATTCAAAGGTATACTATCCATTTCATTTTAAATTTACTCTTGAATGAGTGAATGCATGCATATATACATATACTAGTATGTGTGTAAGGATATTATGTATACATGCATGCATGTATACGTATATATACACATATGTATGCATGTGTGAGTATGATATATATATATATATATATATCTATATGTATGCATATACACATATGAATCCAAGTTAGAAACCATAGCTGAGGCCAAGGAATGATTTCACATTCTTAGTCCCATTACATGGACGTTTGGTGATTTAAAGCTTGGTGAAGCTCTTATTAAGTAATAATCTTGCATTCCAAAATCCTGGCAGAATGTTGTCACGACTTTAAAGAGTCATAAAATGGTCATAACAACTCCAAATGGAACAAACTCAGATTCCATGACTAAGTTCATTGTGTTAGCTTTCCATGCACTACTTATTCAGCTTCTAACTCGACCAAATGATGTTCCAAACAGCCTTTACAAGATCAGTGTGCGGAATTGTACCCCCTGACTTGTGCAGCTGTTTTGACATATTTAAGGTCCGAATCATGAAAACTTTTCTAAATGAAAGTTGTTCATAATATGTTGAAATGGTAGACTGGAGAGTTTCATAATCTAACTCAAAGTTTTACTATGTCAAAAATGAACCCGAACTCACTGGACTAAATCTGTCAAAACAGAAACTTCAAGGACTTATACTTGTGTGACTGTTTTGACCTATTTACAAGCAAAATCACGAAAAGTTTTCTAAATGAAAGTTGTTCAAAACGCCTTAAAATAGTAGACTGTGAGGTTTCATAATTTTATTCAAACGATTTCTATTTTTAAAATTTATCCGAACAAGCCGGACAGAATCAGTCCAAAAACAGTTTTATAAACTTTGACATCGTTACATAAATATTTATCATTTTCACATATATAAATGTATATATATTTCATATACACACTTTAATGATGTGATATAATACATATATTTTTAAATATAGTTATATACGTTGATATAATTTATGGGTTTTGAAGTTGTTAAGCAAAATGGTAATTTTCCCAAAATACGTCGTTATAATGACGAAATTTTTATAAAATCCAACACTTAGTAATTTCAAGGCATTATAAGATAATATTTCAAATATAAGTTAAGACATTATTGTTCTAATAAAATCTCGACAAATAGAACACAAGCACGATCACATAAACTATAGCAGGTTCACAATCTCAAAAGGAAACTCATTATGTTATAGGAACCGAGTTGTAAGTCCTCGTATAAACGACAATCAAGAAGTCGATCATCAACCACACTATGTGAGTATTCGTAGCCCTTTTCATTTCAAAATATTGGGTGCAACATGTATACGCTATTCAATTTCACAAAACTTGCGGATTCAAACTCTATGTCTATGTGTATGATACTATGTTATATGTGATAAACTATGATTCTACGTGTGTGCTATTCGAAGTCTAATTCTATATGATCACTAACTCTATCACGAGCCAATGGTAACAATAATAGATCTATTAGGTGACGCCCATCCATCGTTTTGACCCTAATGAGGGCCTTTGGATGATTGAAACCAATTCAAGCTAATCGCGACTTTCGAGTCGAGTGTCAAGTCAACAAAGGTTTGATCATACATACGTTTATACATACATGCTTGTTATCTACCATGACATATGAATCGCAAAAGTCTCAATTTTATTACATATAGTTTAAACCTATGTTTACTCACCAACATATTTGTTGACCCTCTATTTTTATACATGTTGCAGGAAATGCAGTTTGAGAATTACAAGTTGATGCTACATGTAGGAAACTATGGACCTAGTGTAGTAATTGAAAACAATGTTTAATTTATGTTTTGTTATGTTGAAAACTACTTGATTTGAGCATGTATTGAATTTGGTATTATTAAATTATGAAACTTAATTAGCGTCACGTGTTATGAACAGTCGCGACGCGCCCCGACGTTATTCCGTCGTCGGTTGGGGTGTGACATATCTGGACAACTTTCTGTGCATAAACCGGGGCGTGAGTTGTTAGTAACTCAAAGTACGGACCATGTTTGTTTGTTTAACATTTAAGTTGTTTACTAACATTTCATGAATACTTATCAAACGAAAAATCTTGTTCGTGTTCGATTATAAAGAAATTAAACTTGTTCACGAAAATACACGAACACGTATTCTTTTAAAGATAAAAAATCAATAATTTCAATCTCAAATAGTAGACATAATCTTCTTAAAATAAAACATTAGAATCTAAATCAAAATATTGTTTCGTTTAAACATGACAGATGTGTTACACGATGTTTAGATATGTGTTACATCGTTTACAAATTATTTTCTCTATAAAAAATTTGTCGGTGTTTTTTTATTTTTTTATAAAAATTACCCTAATAATGTTACAAAACTGTAAAAAAAAACTTTTTGCATAGTTTTTTCTGGATTTTCAAAGTTTTCTCATCTTAAAGAGGTTTTCAATAGATCCATCCCTATATATACAAGTTGTATCCTGTTATAACCAAACATAGAGAGGAAGACGTAAACCTTATTTGGAACCTCAATAAGAGAACCTGAAAAATTTATATGTGATATACATTATAATTTATTTATTTATTTATTCAAAACCCTATTTGTTTGTGCAATTTTATGTAGTGTTCAAAAAAGCTAAAATTTGAAAATCGAACACTACATGAAACCCAAAAAATCGATTTGCCTTTTTAGTCGGATAACTGGATAATTTTGAGTCGGATAACCATTTTTAAGATCTAAATGGATATTTGATATAAAAATTTTGTTAATTCGGGTTGAATATTCGAATTCAATCTTAATAAAAACGAATAAAACTTATATATTTGAGTTATATGCATGTAAAAAATTATGATTGTTCGAGTCATGGGAGCACCTTTGTAGAGACCCGGAGGGGGAGGGGGGCACCGCCCCCCTGTTTTTCCGTCCGTAGTATTAATTTTTCGGCCGAAACACAATTTTTAGTTAAAAATAGGGGTTTCGTCCCCTCGGAATTCAAAAAATTAACATGTATTATGGGTTACAAAAATTTTGGCCCCCCCCCACCCCAAGTGTACCAAGCTCCGCTACTGGTTCGAGTAATTTGGTTTTTCAGATGAAATTTGGTTGGAAAAAATATTTCTTATTCGGTTATCGATTTCGTATAGGGCCCTAAAACTAGGGGTGTGCACGGTTCGGTTCGGTTTTTGGCTAAAACCGCAACCGAAACCGTCATAGTCTGTTTTTATTTATTATAAACCGTTCAGTTTTCGGTTTTTTTGTCGGTTTCGGTTTTTTTACTTTTCTTTTGTTTTTGTTTTTTTTCCATCTTATGTCGAACATTGAAAATGAAAACATGATTAACAATTAATAAATTAATTGATCGAACACCAACTAATTAAAATAAAACAAAATAATTATCATCATGTTCTTAAATTTTAAAAAATCAAAGTAAATAACTAAATATGCAATAATTCCAATCTTTACCTTTTAAAATGGTAGATTTCATCTAATCTAAATTTTTACCATCTCCAACGGTAAACTTTTTTGTGTGTTTTTTCCCGTTAAATATGTATGAAAATAGCAACACACACACACACACATATATATTAATTTTTTAAAAATATTAAAAATCGGTTCGGTTCGGTTTCGGTTTTTCATACTATAAAAACCGAAACCGAACCTAAAAATTCGGTTTCGGTTTTTTTCGGTTCGGTTTTGTCCGGTTATTCATTCGGTTCGGTTTTTTTGGTTAATTCGGTTCCGGTTCGGTTTTTTCGGTTTTTTGCTCACCCCTACCTAAAACTATCAATTTCGAATAAACATTTATCTGTCTCGATTAATACCCCTCTTTTCATGTTATATTGTGTCATATAATAAAAGCAAATACGGGACGAAACATGTAGGTTGAGCTCCTGTCCTCCTAAGATGAGTTTGATTTTTGCAAATTTATAACTGAAATCCTTAAATACTGATGCTATTAACAAGTATGGAATTTTTAGATATACCCCCTACTTAGAACATTTAATACATTTTTATCAACCCTTAAAATTAGGGCTGTAAACGAACCGAACGTTCAGCGAAAAGTTCGTGAACCGTTCGGTGAGAAGTTCGTTTATGTTCATTCAATTAATAAATGAACGAACACGAACAAGAAATTCCGTTCGTTTAGTTAAATGAACGAACATGAACAGAGGTCGTGTTCGTTCATTTGTGTTCGTGAACGTTCGGTAACATGTTCGTTTACGTTCGTTTATGTTCGTTTATGTTCGGTTAAGTTCATTTATTATATTTATTCATTAGATATGTTGTATAATTATAATTTTCAGTAAATACCATATATTTAAGTTATTGTTAATTTAATACTATAATATTTTAATTTATATATTTATAAATGATTATCTCCAATGCTTGAGATTTCGAATGTTGATTTTTATTGTTTAAATAATGTGTGTTCGTTAGCGTTCGTAAACCGTTCGTGAACAAGTTAAATTCGTTAATAAACGAACACGAACAAGAATTTTCGTTCGATTAGCGTTCGTGAACATGTTAAAAGTTAAACGAACGAACACGAACAAGGGCTCGTTCGTGTTCGTTCGATTCGTTTACAACCCTACTTAAAATTAATTACATGTTTCCTCTTATGATTGAGAAATATTTAATTGACTAGTTTATTTGAAAGAAGAAATATTTTTAAAAATATATATATATATATATATAATTGATTTTTTACTTGAGTGTATATATATACTAAATGATATTAAGAAAAGAAAATACGTAAATATCCAAACTTAGTTTAGAAACAATCCAAATCATTCTTGGAAGTTGGAACTCAAATGCGATGTTAGCTCCATTGGGCCTGATTGTGTTGCCCCCATTTTTACAGATGAATTTTGTTAGCTTAGTTGGGCTTTCTTGTGTTGTGAACTTGTGATATATGGATGTGTTTTCTGAATATGTATTTGGTGTAGGCCCTCGGCCCAGTACACAAAGTAGTTTCACAGTTTCACTGTTTCACATGACACCATTTAAATAGCAGCCGAGACCATCCATATAAAGCCCAGCACGTCTGTCCCATGGTACCCAAAAATGAGTCCCCGTTTCTTGACCAAATGGTTCGTCACTCGTCGGTTTTTCTGTTCGTCACAAAACACAGTGACGATATTACTGTAATACCCGCATGATGGCCGGTGGTTATTCCAATTGTTCCACGTATCGCGGGAGTGTCGAAGCTGATCTAAGATAACCAACAAAATATATATCGTTAAAAAACAACATAATGAATTACTGATGTGTTTTTGCCAATATTTCGAATTAAATAGAATAGGTATCATGTTTAAATCAAAATAAAAATTAAATAAATTTGTCACCTCAGAAATCATGCCACCTCAATAACCACTATCACCACCATGACGTTTAGAAGAATGCAACAAACCATTTGAAATCTTGAGTTGCCAAAATCATAGAATAAATCCAATCCTTGTGATCTATCGTAATCTTTCTAAGCTTTTGATTGTTGTCAGGCAGGGGCGATCCTGAGATTTTAGTGCCTCGGACGAGATGGGATAAAAAGGCCCCTTATGAATTGAAAATTTTTGTTTTTTCAGTTTTATATTTTTAAATATAAATAATTATATATAATATATAAAAGATTTTTAAAATTTTTGTGGCCCTAAAAAAATAGGCCCTGGACGGAGATCGGGTTTGCCCCTCCCCAGGGCCTCCCATGCTGTCAGGCTTTAACGACCATGGAGTCCCCCTTTGGTTGAAGCCCATAACCCGATTCTTGTGATCCTTTGACAACCCTAATATCATCAAATCACATGAACTCTTCATATTAATTTGAATCTAATTAATGAAAAACATGACTCACAACTAACAACTTGAAGTTTCAACGAGTTATGTAGTTCTTGAATCAGAGACATGAGATGTTGAAAATGGGGAAATAATTCAAGGTTGGTGGGGATATTGATGCGCAATAATGGAACCACTGCCATATATTAGTTCAAAACAAAAATATATTAACGATTTTTACAAACACTAATCAGTATGCCAGATTTTAGTCTGTCTATGCAAACAAATGGCTTAGATAAAGTTTTAAAATGTTATATGGGCCTAACCTTATTTATACAAATTCTATTTACAAGCCTTTGAGTAAACACTGCTGCTGTTGGGGTCATAATGACAGTAATTACATTTTTTTAACAGTAATAAACCGGAAGTGCCTTGTCGGTGTTCTCTGCTAGCAATTTTTAGACAATGGATATGGTCTTTTAGATACATCATGATCTCCTCCTTTTAGGAAAAAAAAAACCCACCTCATGAAATATACTCTTGTGAAAACCCTCTGTTTAGATAAGGTTATGCATTTTTGATAGTTTAATATGTTACATAAAAACATGTTATGATGAAATATTTATATGGGGACAATAATTATACATTAATACATCTTCCAACGTTACAGGAATTTATAAACAAGTGAAAATATAATCATTTTGTTATTTCAATCTACGTGGCCAATAGCATAGCGAGAAGAAAACGAAGTTACAACAATCCTCTTTTAAATACAAAAAGTAGTTAAAAAAACATAAAGTGAAGAAATATTTACAAATCATACAAAATTTATGTCGTTGTAAAATGAGTGTTAAAAAGAATAGACATGAATTTGCTCAAACCATATTAATATTCCAAGTTTCACGCATGTCATAACATGTTAATATTCAACGTATTCGAAACAACAAGTATAAATTCAATCCAAATCATAATTTGTTAACAAATATCACAAAACTCCTCATAGCTCATAGAAAATATCCACAAATACAGAAAAAAAAACAAAAAAAAAACATAGATTGTTTGAGAACAATAAAAATGATAAAACAGATTATCAAGTGATCACTCAAACAATGTAGCAACAACCATGTGGATGGTTCTTGTTGTATCCATATCACTCTTTTGGAGGGTACCCATAAACCAGATATGGGGTCGTGGGAATCGGGGAGCAGATGGCCGGATATTAGTTTGTGGCGGTGGTGGTGGCAGCGGCAAAGGTGGAGCATCTTCAGGGGGATCACCATTAGAAGCTCCAAGATATTGGACAGTTGGTGGTCTACTAGAGAGAGTTGGTTTGGTGAAGTTAAGCTTGAAAGTATTCGATTGGGTGTACTCCACACTATCTAACCCTTTAACTTGTGACATTGTCACCAATGCTTTAGCAATAGCATCAACATCAGGCACATGTAGTGGATATGGGTTTAGTGGATATGGGTTGTTGATTTCTTGGGATACAATGATATTTTTTTTACTAAACATGTTGTTTAGATTACGCTTTATGGTATTAGGGTCAACAGTTGTTAAAATCCTAAATTTTCCCAAATCAGGATCCATTGCTAAAAATTTGACATCAGGTTTACCAACTGCCTTCTTCACCTTTTTTATGCATCCTTCACAGTTACAGAATTGATCAATTTGAACCGTAATCGTCATTGGAGTTTTCATCGTTGATCTTGGCTGAAAATGTTGCATTGCAATTGTGACATACGAAGAATTAGTCATAAAAGTTTTAACTAGTTGTTTAGTCGTAATCGCAATTATTGGCTATATGTTGTGAGTCCAAAAGAGAATGGGCCTACGTTGAGGAGAAGCAACCGTGAAAGAAGAATTCCAGCAAAATTACAAGCCTAGTGCCACGTCATAGTTAAATTAATTAATTAATTATGTAAAAGTGCATATATAAGCACTAGTAGTGGAAAATAGAAGGCAAGAAAAATGATGTCAAGTTTGTTAGCTCTCTTTCTCATCTCATTCTCTCTGTAATCAGTTTTCAGTCCTTTTCAATCAATACAACAGAATCCTTCTCTTCTCACCTATCAGATCTAATTTTCTTATTTGGTTGATTTAGTACATTCCATTGGTGCTTTCATTGACCATTAGCTTCCATGGCTGATGGTACACGTCTCAAGGTTATTGATGAATCCATCAAGGCTCTTCAGGATTTTCAAAAACAATCGCAGGTTTCTCAATCTGCTTTACAATCGGAGATGACGTTGATGGCTACAGCGTTGGAAGATACTAAGAAGGTCATGAATAAGGTATTGGTTCGTTTGGATACCTTGACTCCAAGATCAAAATCGTATATGCATCATGATGAAGGCGGCTCTGGGGGTGGTGATGGCTCCTCCATTTTAGGGCGCCATAAACCTGCTCCAATTCATCTTCCACGTTTCACTGGTCTCCATCCTGAACGATGGGTTGCTCAAGCCAATCGGTATTTCGACTTCTATTCTATTCATGATCGTGATCGTATTACAATTGCATCCTTCTATTTTGATGATGACGCTGCCGATTGGTATGATTGGATGAATCGTCATTCTCAGCTTCAGGGTTGGCGAGCTTTTACAGATGCTATCATTTTACGATTTCGTGTTCAGGAACTGGAGGAACCTGAAGGGATCTTGGCTAAGCTTCAACAGACGTCGACCGTGGCTGAATATCGTCATCGGTTTGAAGAAATCTCAACCAGATCCATGGCGTTACCGAAAGCGTTTCTGGTAAGCTGTTTTGTGTCTGGATTAAGGCCTGATATTAAACAATCGGTAGTCATTCATATCCCTAAAACCGTTGATGAAGCTATGAAATACGCCCAATTGCATGAGACACGGATCCAATTGGAACGTGGGTTGGGCCGTGTTTCTCTTAACCAAAATTCTAAGCCCATTTTACCTTCTCCTAAAAACGTATCTGTGTCTTCCTTACCTACTACACCGACGCCACCTACCTTCACCAAATCGACCCCAAATCCGATTGGATTTCGCCGCCTAACTCCGGCAGAATTTGTCACACCCCGAGCCGGCGGGATAGGATCGGTTGTCCCGTCGGGCGGAAGGTTCCCGGGGCGCGATATCGTGAGTGATAATCGGATTTGATCAGATTGTTATATGGCACATGATACATAATTGAGAAATGCTAAATATGATAGAATTACAAAGTTAAATTACATCAGTATTGTTTATAATTTAACAATGTAAATCTACTATTAACATCATAAGTTTCTATCTTGTATTTACACAAGATATACAAAATGGTATGTGTAATGATGTCTTCAAAATATGCAGGTCCAAAATACTAAGTCTTCTATTTGAAGTCCTAGTCCAGAAGTAATGACTTCCTAATTGACCTGTTCGTCACCTGAGAAGTCATGCAAAAAGATCAAGTCAACACATGGTTGGTGAGTTCATATAGTTTTATGATTTATAAATGATTTGAAAGTCCTCTTTGGTAAAGACCCTAACCTCATTAACACCACATGTAATATCCACATCGGTATGCTTATATATAGGGCATATGTAAGGGACAAGCCCTAGCCAACATCCCACCACATACTAATATGCATATGACACTGCTGTTAATGATAATTAAGCATTTTTACCCTTGACACCATTCCATAAGTTCTTCTGTTACTGTCCCTGTGTTTACAATCAATTGAAATCCATGTTGATTTCACAAGTTCATCACGCAACATGACCAACCATAGTAATTGTATAAACAGTTGCAAATGTTTAAGTAAATAAATAAATAAACATTTAATAAAATCTAAGTCCTAATGATTGGGGCCTTTGGTCAAATCGAGTAGACTAGTCTGTCAATCAAGGTACTTAGTAGTAAAGGAGATCTGTAAATCTCATCGAACATGTGACCTATAATCAATCAGTCTAGCTAGGACATCTTTTGATATATAGGCTTTCATAGTTCTTTAGTTCTTTGGCACATGTTATCTTTGAACATTTCCCAGATGTTCCTCAAAATAGTTCTTTGTACTTAGTTCTTCGAAATAGACCGTTAGTTCTTTGACATCACACCCTTAAAATAGTTCTTTGAAAATAGATCGTTAGTTCTTTGAGAATAGACCGTTAGTTCTTTGAGAATAGACCGTTAGTTCTTTGAAAAGAGATCTTCAAAAATAGTTCTTTGTTGAGATCTTTAGTTCCTTGAAAATAGTTCTTGGAAATAGTTCTTTAGTACGTAACAGTTACCTAAACATGAGTCTAGGATAACATTTATACATGTAAAATATATAAAAGCATTCAAGTAAACAATTTACATAAAACAGTTTACGCATGCTTCTCAGCCCCGCGTTTTAAAACAAAAAGTTAGAAAAGGGGCAATGAACTCACCTTGTAGTTGTGGAGTTGACTTAGCTTAAACGAAAGGATGCACGCGCTCTGTATTATGATTGAGTTTGTTTTCAAGTTCCTGTATTGATTTCACGTTGTTAAGACTTATAAGTATAAGTTTGTAGGGTTTTGTGTGTGTAAATGTAGATGTTAGCCCTAAAGTTGGCTAATACGCGTAAGACTTGGTCATGATCCATGTTCGGTCCCATATGTTTGATTCAAGTCAATGATATTATAAGTTATCATCTTGTCATTAGTTATAAGCCATTTGTTTTGATGAAAGACTTAGTGCTTAGTTTCCAACTCGTCTTTGTTGATCTTGTACGTTTTGAACATTTATTGCATAATTATTAATTAATTAAGCAAACATGGCATATGGACCGAACAATGTGACCAAGTTACTTGTTGGGCCTTTGTGTAGCAAGTTGGGACTTGGGCCCAAATCCATGGGCCTTGGAACAGTTCTTGAACAATCGAGGATGGTGAGGCTTATTTGAAAGTGTGGGACAATGATTTGGACTAATGGAATACAAAGGCCCGGCCAAATGTTACAAGGCCTAGAATTAAATTGTTCTTATGGGCCTCTATTGGGCCACAAGGGAAATTGTTGGGCCAAAGGTGGGCCCAAGCAAGATTTGTTGGGCCTATAGTTATAATGGGCTGTAGGATTCAAAAGTGGGCCAGAAATGGGCTGTTGGCCAAGTTATTAGCAAAGTGGCTCCAAAATGAGGACAAGGGCCTCAAAATAGGCCTTGGATCAGTTTTCTGTGGGCCTCGGGCTGATTTTTCTGGGCCCAATGAGTTTTGTCTCAGGCCTTCACTAACATAGTTCATAAGCCAAGCTGGGCCTTGCTTAAATGGGCTGAAACAACTGTGGGCCTAAACATTGGGCTGTTGGCTAGAATCGTGGCCTTGGGCCAAAAACAGTGGGCCTGGAGATGATTTTACTGGGCCCCTTGGATTCCATCAAGGCCCGAAGTACAATAGGTCTTGGGCCAACTTGGGCCTGGCTCTTTTGGGCTGAAATCGATAATGGCCCAATTTAGTCCTTGTGTCACCTAATGGATATGGGCCAAACAAGGTTTTTGGTTAAATAATTGGGGCCTACTAGGGCTACTGGGCTGGAACAGTTTATTTGGTCCAAGACACGCTTGGGGCAAGACAGTAGGCTGTTGGGCCTATCCTGGGCCAACCAAATGCGATTGGGCCTACTGTTGGGCTTGTTGGGTCTAAGTAGTGACCTTGGGCAAATTATTGGTGGGCTGATTAACTAGGCCATGCAGCCGCATGGGCTTTGGTTTGGCCAAGCCGGGCCTAAGTGGCCACGCCCTAGAGAAGTCTGGGCCAACTCCTGGTCTTTTAACACCAACCAAGTTATTTTGGGCTTTGATGCTGAAGTTGGGCCAAACCAGATTATTGGGCCTGGGTACTGACCATGTTTTCAGTGGAATGAATGAGGGTTTCCAATAACATCTTTGGCCAAGTAAGGTGTTAATGGTTGGTGTTGGGCTTGGACATTCTTATGGGCCGAAGCTAGTAACTGTGGGCTCCCTTACTGGACCTAAATGATTCTCTGGGCCTTTGTATGTATTCTGACCTAAAACCTTTGTGGGTGTTGCCTTGACCAAGTGGCCGAAGGATGGAGGTATGAGGCCGATTAGGGTTCGGTCGAAGGTTGGTGATAGG
The DNA here is from genome assembly GCA_009363875.1 of Mikania micrantha. Classification (NCBI taxonomy): domain Eukaryota; kingdom Viridiplantae; phylum Streptophyta; class Magnoliopsida; order Asterales; family Asteraceae; genus Mikania; species Mikania micrantha. The sequence continues at coordinate 113,258,823 of CM018680.1, forward strand.
GTGGCGAATGAAAGAGTTTGGCCGAATGTAGAGTTCGAATGGGACCTCCTGGTCGAATGAGTTACTTCCGAATGAGGCTCATTCGCAGGTTGATAGCTGGCGCATGAGAAGGGGTAGAATGGGGTCATTCGGCGTATGGGTGTGGCTCCTTCGGCCATGGACCACTGGTCATTCGACCACCTGGTTCGGGTCATTCGGCCGTAGCAGAAATGGTTGGACTTCACTTCCATTTCAAAGATTCAAAGGTGATGGTGGTTAAGGGTTGTCCCCGCGGTTGTATGGCTCAAGTAGGTAAGTATTTGGCCGACTAGTTTAGAAGATAGGAACGAAAGGGTAAAAAACCCTAATTTTTCGTGACTTTCTCATGATAATACCTCGATTTCTAGTGAGTAACAGCTCCGATCTGTTGTACTTTCATGTAGAGCTCGTCGAGGGCTTCGCGTGGGCGCAAGAATCACCGATTTTCGTTAAGAAATGAGAGAGATATGAAGAGGAGAAGGTTGGAGATGGCTAGGGTTTTCAAAACCGGGAATGGGGTTTTTGGTGGAAGAAGATGGAGTGAAAAATGAGAGATTTTGACTCATTTAAGGGTATTTATACCCCGAGGGTGTTCGGGTTCGTTTTCGTTGCTCGGTTCGTAATTTCGTACGTTTTCCGGAAAATTACGCGTAATTTAAATGGTTTTAATTAAAGGAGTTTAATTTAATTATTTTGATGAGTTTCAAAATTGTAAAATGTTATTTATTATATTTTATTAAATTACTTTCGTTCGTGTCGTGTTTTCGTTTTCGTTTCGTCAGATCGCGTCACCTTCGCGCGTAATTCGTTCGAATCGTCACCCGAACGAATACGACGATGGTTTTGCTTTCTGACTTTTGTTTTCTACTTTTCAGTCATTATTTCAGAACTCTAAACTTACAGATATGTTTGTGTGAATCGTCACCCACGCAAACACACTGTCAGTTCGTTATTCTGAAATAACACTGTAATTGTGTTTGGATTGTGTTTCCTCACTGTCGGACTCAACTGTAACATCAGTGCCGGAACCGACACCGGAACAGTGATCATATACAGTACATGAACAGTAATCAGGTACAAATTTCATGTAATTCAGTGTATTTCATATTCATATTCATATCAGGTTTCAGTATCATTTCATGTTATCAAAACAGTGAATTCACAGTCATTTCAGAGAAATCGATTCAGAAAAATAGTTCTTGAGTCAGATAATTATCTGGCAACACAGAACCATCATGTGATTTATTTGTTAGGATCTTATTATGTATAAACGTATGTGAGGCTTTACAGAACAAAACAGCACGAATGTCGTTACGTGAATGCTAAACCGACGGATTATTCGTATAGGTGACGATCTGTACGAATAAATCTGAAAGTTTAACGTTCTGAATGATATTCAATAATTAGAAAACAATATTGAAAAGTGTAGTTATCGTCGTGTTTGATCGAGTGACGATTCGAACAAATACGCGCGATGACCGCGCGGTTCAATTTAAACGTTAATTAAATATTTCGGAAATTTAATAATTAAAAGATATTAGTTAATTTATTAGGAATCACAACCTAAAATAAATTTTCTGATTCTATATTAAAAACCGAGTCGTTTCGTTACGAAAAATACGCGAAAAACGACGTTTCTACGCGAAACCACGCGAAACCGAACGAACCCGAGCGAAACCGAGTATTTCCTCCACATTTATTGTGGCATTTAATGCCACAACAACCACCACCAACCAGAAAAATCCTCCATTTTCGTTCATCATCTCCACCCCCATTCTCTCTCTAAAAGTTTCCATCTTCTCACTAAGATTTCTAACTCAAATCACCACCATTTTGTGTGTTTTTGGTGTCAAAATCACCACCATCACTAGTAGAACACGAAAGTACAACAGATCTAGAAGTTCATCCAACCGATTTGAGGTAAACTCGCAATTTATAAGCGGTTTTTAGGGTTTTTCAAACCCTAAGTTCGAACCCATTATGGACCGGTTTTACACCACCTCAACACTTAGGATTTACACTATAACCTCATAGAACGAAGTAGGAACTAGGGATGAGTTTGGGCTAGTCGTTTTGGCTGAGATTAAAGGCTGCATCTGCTTGTGGTTAGGTCGGCCGAATGACTCGACTCAGCAGGGCCGAAAGGCCTGCTCATTCGCCGAATGAACAAGATCCTACACATTCGACCTAGACTCATACGGCAGTCCCTCATTCGGCCTAAGACTCTATTCGACCGAGACCCATCCGCCCACTTTTCTTTCGGCCTATCTTCCTCATTCGACACTACTTTCATTCGGTCAAGGACATCCACATTCGACCACAAACCTCATTCGGTCGGGTGCCCTATTCGATCGAGTCTCCCATTCGCTACTCATTCGACCGATTTAACTCTTATTCGGATAGCTACATACTCAATCGGCCGAATGAGTATGAAATTGGGACTTGTTCGGTTGAAGGCTATTATATACATAGGGGGGGGGGAGATAACTAGTCACACAAGGGAAGCATGTATGGGTGTGCATGGGATTGGAAACGTGAACTCATGCATGGGAAAAGAAATGAATGCATGACTTGCATGGAAAAACATACGTGAACCCATGCACATGTATGAGTGGGAGCATGGCAAACTAATGGTGTTTACATGTTAAAAGCTAAGTCATTAATACCTTCTTAAACAAATGATAAACTATAGCTGTCTATCTCATGAAAATTTAGAGTTTCCATAATAAGGTTTTATCATGAGTTATTGAACGGAAGGTTATAGGTTTGATTTACATATGAACATCTAAATCCTCGGGAAACCTATAAACACACGCGACTAATCTAGGTGGTCTATTCAAAATGTCAAGGCTTAGTAATCAAAGAACTAACAAGAAGTTCGTTGGAGCTTAAAGTATAGTAACGGGTCCGAATTTGGCCCAATGGGCTTAATCTAAGCCATCACGTGTTAAATATTCCTTGTTTTAATTAATTGTGTTTTTAATAAAAGATTTTAAATTAATAACTCATTTAAATTACATTAAATAAAGTTTCTAAATAATTAATTCGAAAAGAAATAAATTAAACGTGTTCTAGCCAAGGACTCGTGATGATAAATTTTGGGATAAGGGTTGTAACGGGTAATGAATTAGACTAAGTTAGAAAGAATCCTAGAACCACATTAGTAATCTAGGACACTTAGTTGCACACAGAGACCAAACCCTAGCCACGACAACTACCGTATGTACTTATTGTATTCGAATTCTTTTAAAACAACTCAGGTGCTAAAGATACATAGGCAACATTCAAAGAGCGCGCATATCTTTTGTGGTTCATTTACACAGCAACACAGGTGAGTTCATTGCCCCCTTTTTTTTAACATTTTTGTTTTAAAACGCGGGGCTGAGAAGCATGCGTAAACTGTTTTATTTAAACTGTTTATTTAAATGCTTTTATTTATCATATGTTTTACATATATATGTTTGTTGATACCCCTGGACTCCTGTCTAGGAAATTATTAAACAGATCAAATTATCAAATTAATTAAAGTACTCTTATGAGTAATACTTTAATTTAAACTTTAAATCAACCCTTAGTCCATAAATCTCAAATTTAAGAATCTAAACTCAAAGTGGAATCAAATGAACAAAATCAAAAGATCACATTCAAAGAAATCATAGCTCAGTGTGAGATCTGAGATCCTAGAATCAATATCAAATCAATTATCATTGTGAATCATGGGAAAGTCAAAAGATCAAGATCAAGAGACTCAAGAAATCAGATATCATAAATGTGTGTGAATCATGTTAATAATGAAATCATTATGATCTAATGAAATCATTAATCTTCAACCTAAGGTGGATGTCAGTTGTATAAGGAATCAAGACCACGTGTAACACACATATAAAGTCCCACTCAGATGCAGAAGACCATTGGGTCAGGCTGTAACGGGCAATAACATGAACGATCAAATGGAATCAATATCAAAGTCAAAATCATGAGAACCAAGAGATCAAGAATCACAGGATATCCTTAAAGTCCCACTCAGATGCAGAAGACCATTGGGTCAGGCTGTAACGGGCAAAACATTAAAGTCCCACTCAGATGCAGAAGACCATTGGGTCAAGCTGTAACGGGCAAATCATTAAAATCCCGCTCAGTTCAGGTGTACTCCTTGTGAGTTATGCCTGACATGGGTCACGTGTGAGAGGTTACAACTTGGACAACCACCAACAACTAAGTCTAACTGATTGAGTAAAATCATACCCAATCATCATGTCTTAGTTGTATTTAAATGTTTTATTTAATTAATAAATTAAATATTTGACATTTTACTATTATCACTGTCTTTTTGGGAAATCATATATCTATGAGGAACCCAATAAATCAAAGGCATATCAGATTTCAATATCATGATCTAAATCAGAGGTGTTGGGTAAAAATGCTTAATTATCATTAACAACAGTGTCATATACATATTAGTATGTGGTGGGATAGCGTCTGGGCTTGACCCTTTCGTGATTCCCTATATATAAGCATACCGATGTGGATATTACAGGTGGAGTTAATGAGGTTAGGGTCTTTACCGAAAGAGGTTTTCAAATCATTTTCAAATCATAAAACTATATGAACTCACCAACCATGTGTTGACTTGATTTTTGCATGACTTCTCAGGTGACGAACAGGTCAACTAAGGAGTTATTCCTTTTGGACTAGGACTTCAGATAGAAGACTTAGCATTTTGGACCTGCATACTTTTGAAGACATCATTATACAAATTATTTTGTATATCTTGTGTAAATACAAGATAGAAATATATGATGTTAATGGTAGATTTACATTGTTAAATTATAAACAATACTGATGTAATTTAACTTTGTAATTCTATTATATTTAGCATTTCTCAGTTATATCATGTGCAATGTAAACAATCTGATCATCACGATTATCACTCACGATATCGCGCCCCGGGAACCTTCCGCCCGACGGGACAACCGATCCTATCCCGCCGGCTCGGGGTGTGACATCAACTAAACTTCCTGTTTTCACATTGTTCTTGTACTGACTTGTCGGTCATCTGATTCCTGTCATTTGTGGACATCAGATCGCAACCGATATGTTTTCTGAATATTGTTTGAGCATCGTTGTTTCTCGTGATTTGTTGTGTTAACTGTAATTAAGTTTTCACTTAATAAACGTAACAAATGTTCCAAATGTACGTTGTACTTAATGTATTTAAGTTTATACGAAAATACGTACAACGATTTCTTGTATTTAAGATCCTGTTAATTCAAGTACTGTTTACAATCGTATAAGTACACATAGTTACTGTAGAAAGTACACGTACCGTACGGACTTGCCGGACGATCTGGTACTTGCTGTTACAGAATTGGCACAAAAGCGAGCACAAGGTCTGTGTTATAAATGTGATGAGAAATACACACCTGACCATAAATGTAAAATGGCTCCTCAACTTCTTTTCTTTGATGAAGAAATTGGGGTGGATTCGCCACTTGATTCCCCTACACTCAGTGATGGGGGTTTGGCAGATCAGTTACAATTGGAAGAGGTTAAAACTCACTCTTCTATTTCCTATAATGCCTTATCTGGGGGTAATTCTGCTTCTACTCTTCGTTTCACCGGTTCGGTTAAAGGTAAAACAGTCCAAGTCTTATTAGATGGCGGCAGTACGCACTGTTTTGTGCAAACTAAAGTTGCAACGTTTTTGAATCTCCCAATTGAAGCCATCACGCCTTTTTCAGTCCTTGTTGGTAGTGGGGAGCGCCTTCCCTGTTCGGGTTTAGCTAAGCAGGTGGAAGTTCTTATTCAAAATTCTGCAATTATGGTTGACTTTTATGTGCTACCACTACAGGGTTGGGATATGGTCTTAGGTGTCTCATGGTTATCCACCTTAGGTCCAGTTATCACCAACTATGCCACCGCTTCCTTTGAATTTCAATATGCAGGTTCCCGCGTTCAGTGGCAAGGGGATGTGACTTCACATATCCAACCCATCCAATTTAATGGGTTACGTAAACTTGCTCAAACAAATGCTATAGCCGAGTTTTATCAGCTTCAATTGCTCGCTCCGGGGGCTACTACAACGGTGGATTGTGCAGCAGATATTCAACCACTCTTAACTGAATTTTCAGTCATTTTTCAGCCTCCAAAGGAATTACCACCTAGCCGTTCACAAGATCATGATATTGAGCTACTACCTAATTCAGCCCCAGTGGCAGTCCGGCCCTACCGTTACCCTCACTTTCAAAAGCAAGAGATCGACAGGCTGGTTAAGGAAATGTTGGAACAAGGTCTCATTCAGCCAAGCACGAGCCCTTTTTCCTCACCAGTGTTGTTAGTTCGCAAGAAGGATGGCACTTGGAGGTTTTACGTCGACTATCGCGCACTAAACTCTCTTACAATCCGGGATAAATTTCCCATTCCAACAATTGATGAACTATTTGATGAACTACATGGTGCTACGTTTTTCTCAAAGCTGGATTTGTTAGCCGGGTACCACCAAATCCGTCTTCGACAGGGAGCAATTGCCAAAACTGCGTTTCGTACTCATGATGGGCATTATGAGTTTTTAGTCATGCCCTTTGGGCTGACCAATGCTCCCTCTACTTTTCAACGATTAATGAATGACATTTTTCGTCCTTTCTTACGAAAATTTGTGTTAGTTTTTTTTGACGATATTTTAATTTACAGTGTTACTTGGGAGGATCATTTACACCACTTACGGTTGGTCTTTCAAACACTGATGGATCATAAATTGGTTGCCAAGCTATCTAAATGTTTATTTGGGCAAACTTTGGTAGCTTACTTAGGTCACTTGATATCGGCTAAGGGAGTAGCAGTTGATCCCTCCAAAATAGAGAGTATTCAAAAGTGGCCTACTCCAAAGTCAGTCAAAGAAGTACGTGGGTTCCTTGGATTAGCGGGCTATTACCGGCGCTTTATTAAGAATTTCGCGTCTTTGGCCAGCCCTCTTTCTGATCTATTACGAAAAGATGCTTTTTCTTGGACCACAACCACTGCCAAGGCATTTGACAGCTTGAAATTTGCCTTGAGTTCAGCTCCTGTGCTTCGCTTGCCAGATTTTAGCCTTCCCTTCACAATTGAAACGGATGCGTCGGGAACGGGGATTGGGGCTATTCTGACCCAAGAGGGCCACCCCATTGCCTATTATAGTCAAAAATTAAGCCCACGAATGCAGCATGCTTCAGCCTATCAACGAGAAATGTTGGCTATCACTCAAGCATTGGCGAAATGGCGGCAATATTTGTTGGGGCGCAAATTTCAAATATTGACGGATCAACAATCTTTACGTAATCTGCAAGATCAAGTGATCCAAACTCCGGATCAGCAAAAGTGGTTGGGGAAGTTTTTGGGGTATGATTTTGAAATAATTTATAGGCCGGGGAAGCATAATCGTGCTGCTGATGCGCTCTCGAGGGTTCATATGGCTCACTTCTTGGGTTTGTCGCAATAAGAGTCTTCCTTTTTAATTACCTTGCGTGAAGCTACGGCCAACCATCCTGAATTTCAACAACTACTGACTTCTATCACGCAAGAACCCCACAAATTTCCGGATTACTCGTATAAGGATGGGCTACTCTTATTCAAAGGCCGCCTTATGGTACCCGCTAATTCCTCTCTCTGTCAACAACTTTTATTGGAATTTCATTCAACAGTAAGTGGAGGCCATTCAGGGATCACGCGCACTTTGCATCGCCTGTCCTCTAATTTCTATTGGAAGAATATGCGGAAAGATGTCCAAACCTTCGTCAATAATTGCCAAGTCTGCCAACAAATGAAGTCCTCCTTTCTTCCACCAGCCGGATTACTTCAAACCCTCCCTATTCCTCAGCTCGTTTTTGAAAACCTAGCCATGGATTTTATTACAGGTTTACCCCCGTCGCAAGGTAAGAAAATCATCATGGTGGTGGTCGATCGATTGTCCAAATACGGTCACTTTGTGGGTCTTCCTTCTTCATTTACTAGCTCTACAATTGCTGAGGCTTTTGTCAACACCATCGTTCGTTTACATGGGATACCCTTAGACATCGTCTCGGATCGTGATCCTCGGTTTTTGTCTGATTTCTGGAAGGAACTTCATCGGTTGAACGGTACCACTTTGTCATTTAGTACGGCCTACCATCCACAATCGGATGGCCAAACCGAATCCCTCAATAAATGTTTGGAAATGTACCTTCGATGCTTTGTGGGTACTCATCCTAATCAATGGATGAGGTTACTGCCATGGGCAGAATTTTGGTACAACACCTCCTACCAAACATCGGCCAAGATGACACCTTTCGAGGTCCTATATGGCCGGAAACCCCCCACTATTACTCGCTACCTCAAAGATACTAGTGGCAATTCCTTGGTTACTGAGCAACTGATCGAAAGAGATCAGCTCCTGGTCCAACTTAAACAAAACCTTTTGCAAGCTCAAACACGCATGAAACTGTATGCCGATGCACACCGCAGTGATGTTCAATTTCAGGAAGGCGATTGGGTGTATGTAAAACTTCAGCCTTTTCGCCAAGGGTCAGTTCGCTTACAACGCCATCACAAATTGGGTCCCTACAAAATTCTGTCCCGCATAGGCGCGGTGGCCTACAAATTAGAATTACCCGCCGGTACCCAAATCCACAATGTCTTTCATGTTTCTTTGCTTCGCAAGTGTATTGGACAACTGGACCAGCAAGTCACCCCGCTGGATTTGGTGGATTCAATAGCTACTTTAATTTTGCAACCTAAGGCAATTCTGGACCATCGTATAATCACGCGTGCGGGCCAACAAGTGAAACAGTGCTTGGTTCAATGGGAAGGCTTATTACCTACTGAGGCAACTTGGGAAGATGCAGAATCCTTGCTTCAAGCCTTTCCTTCCTTGCACCTTGAGGACAAGGTGAGTTTTAAAGGGGAAGGAATTGTTGTGAGTCCAAAAGAGAATGGGCCTACGTTGAGGAGAAGCAACCGTGAAAGAAGAATTCCAGCAAAATTACAAGCCTAGTGCCACGTCATAGTTAAATTAATTAATTAATTATGTAAAAGTGCATATATAAGCACTAGTAGTGGAAAATAGAAGGCAAGAAAAATGATGTCAAGTTTGTTAGCTCTCTTTCTCATCTCATTCTCTCTGTAATTAGTTTTCAGTCCTTTTCAATCAATACAACAGAATCCTTCTCTTCTCACCTATCAGATCTAATTTTCTTATTTGGTTGATTTAGTACATTCCACTATATCATCAAATAAACAAAATTAAGAAACAAATCTCTAATAAGTATTATAGAATGAAATGTGAGGACGTAATATACTTCAGAATAAATATATTAATGGCAGTTGAATTAAAGGACAAAAAGAAATCATTATCACTAACGGTTATGGTGGGGTCCAGCATAATAGGCAACCCTTATTTCCTAGTAAATCTATATGGGGACTTACTGGATCCTATAAAAACAAGAATGTAAGGAGAGAATGCTCTCTCTGAATTAATTTAAAAACACACACACTTAAAAAGTTTACTGTTATCATCCCTGTTAAAGAGAAAGTACGGTGACATTGTTGAGCTCTGTTTATGATGATGGCATTAAAATCAGCTAATAAAACTCTTCATAGGGGGAGGTTTCGATTAATACATCTTCAAATTGGTATAGAGGAGGAGAGATGTGCATACATTAGATTTTGCGTCAAACCGGAATAACAAGTTGGTTTTCGAGCTTTTAAAAGCCATTTATTTTGTTTATAGGTTCAGTTTTGATATTTGGGCTTGAAATTTTGCCAATAAATATATTAATAAAAAGAGGGATTTACATATTTTTTCCATCCGAATATATCATTTATTATAATTCCCAAGTAAAAAAGTCAATTACATATTTCTCCGTTTTAAAAGATATTTTCCCTTCCATATAAATTAGTCAGTTACATATTTTTCTCTCTTAAGATGAAATATGTAATTGATTTTAAGGATAAGATAAATATGTAATAAATATTTTTATGAAGGGATATATGTAAATAACCCTAATAAAAAAATGGTTAATTGATTATTAGATATCTTATACCAAAAATCTTGAGAGACACCATTTATTATCTATGTTTTATAATTTTTAGATATATATATATATATATATATATATATTTTACCAATAGTTGATAAATCTAACATATTATTTTTTATAAAAATTATTATTTATTACATGTTATATTTATTCAACACATATAAGACATGAGTTTCTAATGCTAGTTAAACATATAAAAGTTGGATCTATCAAAAGATATGATACCAAAAAGACGGAGGGTGTTGTTAGGTCTGTCCCATCTTCAAGTTAACAACAATAACAATAAAAATAATAATAACAACAATAAAAATAACAATAATAATAATAATAATAATAATAATAATAATAATAATAATAATATTACAACAACAATAATATTAATACATATAAATTTTATAAAACAACTTCATACCGATTTTTCTGTTTGTTTTCTCTATTAGACGAATATTTCTCATCTCATATTAAATATTAAAACGTCATTTGTATTTCAAACTTTTATCTACTTATCAATATATACTAAAAAACTCCCAACTAAAATTTATATACAAGCAAATCTAGGAATGCACTCAAATAATGATCAATAATTTTTTTTAAAATCATTTATAAGCATATGAATTAAGATACTTCTGCCTAAAGAATAGAGTGTGATAAACTAACTCATCTGTCAAGAAGAAAATATAGAACTAGAAAATTCTTTGGGTCAACCTATAGCAATTTGCTTTAGACAATATTTCAACACAAGACTCTCTTATAAGAAAAGTCAAAAGGCTATTGCTAGGTTATAAGCCATTTGGTTTGAATTTAAATGGTTATTAATTATGATTCTCAACTAATATTAGTTACTAAAGGGTTTATAGCCTATCGATACCCCATTGACTTATCTTATGAGAGGTCTTGAGTTCAAGTCTTAACAGGAGCAATTTGCTACTAGACTAGTAGAAGATTTTCTGAATATGCGTAGCTTAAGATAGAGGTGCACAAACCGGGTTTCCTTAAAATCGGTTATGGTTTAGGTCAACAAAGTCAGTAATCAATTCTGGTTTGCGTCGGGTTTATGACCGGGCTTTGGCGGGTAAATGTGGAATCGGTTATGGTAATTCCGATTCTGGTTACGTTTTCTCTGAGAAACCGGACCGCCTGTACTTATCGGTTCGGGTAGGACCAGTTCCGGTTCTTGGCTTGGGTTTTTTGCCCACCTCTAGCTTAAAAGATGGGTTTCCTTCTGAGGATTAGGAGACCAAAGGTACCAATGAGGCATTGCCTCAATGGTACCCCAAGATTCTTCAAAATGGGAGGTCTTAGGTTCAAATCCTTTCCGCAGCGAAATAGGGGTCTGAGGAGAGTCAGGGGGTTTTTCTAGTGGGGTTTTCTCCTGGGGTGGTTGTGGTGGCTATTGGGAGGTCCAGGTAACTAGACCTTGTTGACATGGCCTGGAAATAGTGAGTTCACCCGATTGAGACCTTCGTCGTTCAAAAAAATGGAGACCAAAGGTATTTTTAGAAGATTAGATACGTTGCCTAAAAAATGTTAACGAAGAAAGGCCCAAAGCGCACCTGGTTCATTGCTATGCGAAAAAAAACTAATATTAGTTAATTAAAAATCCGTTGGTAAAAAATCTATATATATAAACATATCAAAATCGATCTAGAAGTAAGGAAAAAAGACATAAAATAAAAAATAAAATTATTTAATTAATCCTTACATGTTACAAGGTAGAACTTTCTGGTGAACTTGCCGGTGGCAACTGAAGGGGAGGTTTTCGCCGGAGAGGAAAATTTGTTATGAATAATGGTTGAGAACAAGTAGTTTATATAAGGAAAATCTTACTCGCGAAAAGGGAAGGAAATTGCTTACAGTTCCCTTTTATTGGAACACGTGGCAGAATCATCCCTTGCCACGTTCAAAAATTCATGGACTCAGGGGCGGCCCGGGGGAGGGGCAAACCCGACCTCCGTCCCGGGCCCAATTTTTCGAGGGACACATTTTTATATATGTATTTATATATATATTAGGTTATAAACCCGAGTATTACACGGGTTTGAGTAACAAATAACTCAGTTAAATATATTTATGGGCCCATTTCGTTTCTCAAAAACCCTTTATCCTAACCGGCTCCATGGACGCTCACGTTCAAGAAGAAATTGAAATTCAAAATCCCAAGAAATTGGGCCCATGGATTTACAGTTTACTGATTATTGAATGACTGATTTAGGTAAAATACGGAAGTTAATCCCGAACATATTAACTTACGACATTTCGTTTAGGTTTCGGGGCGTTGCCCCGAACCCCACAAGGGGGCGCTGCCCCTAGGACCCCGCAAGGGGGCGCGGCCCCCTTGACCCCCGTTTGGTCAGGAGCTTTGAATGCGTTAGGGGCCTTTTTTCCCCGACTCGTCCTGGGCACCCAATTATATATTATTATGACACCATTAAATTAACTAACTTTTTGTAAAATCTCAGCCCTTTAAAGTCATCAACTTCTAATCCTGACCATTCAAAGTCCTTAAAAACCTTCTAGAAGCAGCGGTTGGTGACGGTTTCACACCCTCTCTCCTCTTTAACGACGGTTACCGAGTTTTAGGGGATAGTTTCTGCTTTCCATTGAAAATAAAACTGCCACAATCACCGAATTTTAGGGGATGATTCCCTTCTCCCTTTATTTCCTAGACGTCTCCTGTAACAGCGGTTACCAAAAATTGCATTTGGAACGTGGATTATGCAGTTAAAACATGTGTGAGTGGCATTGGAAATCTGCCACTCCTATATAAAGCTAGGGAGGGCAAGGTAAAAAAACAAAGTATTGTCGTATACATGGAGAAGAAGACCTGCGAGACATCAACCACAAAATTTCAAGAGGTTAGTTTCGAGTATTTTAATCAATTGTTTGTATATTACAAATAATTATAACATATATTTATTTCCAAGCTCTAATCAGCAAACATTTTTTCAGAATATAAAGTTAGAGGAGTATGAGATTGCAAAGAAGGAAGATAAATCAACAAAGGTAATTATGATAAAATTATTCTGTATGCCAAAAATACCATACTAACCAGAAATCTGATGATGTTTCGCATTAACTGTTAAAAAATGCAGAAGGAATTCATTGAGAGGCATATTAATCGAACATGCAATCGGCTCGAGACTATTGTTTGTTAAGAAACCACAATATCGAACATTTCGTTGATCGATGAAACAGCCGAAACATATCGAAGCGCCCACCACATCAAACAACTACAATCTATGAAAAGGGTACAGAAAATATACCGATCGACTTAATCGGAACTTCAAGGTTAGAGATTTGATAGTTTGAAATGGAACCTTCTTGGTCTTTTGGATTTCCGATTTCGTGTGATGCGATGGAGCCTGGAGGGAATAAGATCTGATCTAGGTTTAGATCCTGTGAATTTATTTATCCCAACCCAAACGTTTGGGCTAGTGTATACTGCTTACATTTTTAAGCCCAAATGAAAAAATAGAAATGTGAAGAATTTCAATATATATATATATATATATATAATTTATTTAACCGTGTTTAGTTTTTTCTAATTGTCAAACTGTCTCCCTTTATCTCTGATTCTTTTTATTTTAATTTTCTTTTTAATTTTTTTTAATAGTTAAATACAATTTATGTTTAAACTAGATAACAATATTGTGTTGATTTGGTTTTTGTGATTACCGTATAACTTTATTTTAGGGTTAACATGAATTTATTAATATATGATTATACAAAAACAAATTCATTTATACTATAAATTTATTAATATATGATTATATAACAGGTGCATAGTCGAATATGAGGATTACGATAAGTATTCATCAATTTCTACTAACATGTTTAAAGGATATAAAAGTACGTAACTTCTTTATACTTTAAAAAGAAAATTACTTTTTATATACCCTTAAATTATATGATTTATTTTACACATATATTCCTACATTGTTACATTTATATAAATAACTAGCTTATTGACATGTGTATTACATAAAGTTGTATAAAAATAAGTATTAGAAAACAATTAGTAATAAAAAATAAATACACAAATAACAGATAATTTTTAACATTTAAAGATAAATAAAGTTATATTTTATAAATATTTATATACTTCTTTAAACAATACAAATGAGATTTAAAATTTTGAAATTTTGAAATTATTGGTTGAGAATGAAAAGTTTAAAATGATTGTATTATCATCAATATTTAAAGAAAACGAATATTATTTTTTTTTAATTTGGAAGTTTGATTTAATTGCATCAAATAAAATTAATTCATAAGTTTCTCAAATATGACATGTGAATAGTCTAAAAAGACGCCGCATGTAAAATAAGACGTGGATATGCTAGAATGACGCCACGTGGCATATTGTTATTCTTTTATTATATAAGATAGATATAGATATAGATATAGATTTGGATATTAATTTATGAATACATGATTATATAGAAACAAATGCATAAAATTGGGTTTTATGTTTCGTCCACATATATATTATTTGTATGTACATGTATGTGTGTTTATATATATACAATTATACGTGACTACATTTATCATTTATTAAAGTGTTATGTTTTATACATTTATAAGTTTATGTTTATCATTTTTATATTTATCAATATTTTATATGTAATTTAGCATAGTGGTTATATTATGACATTAATATACCCGGCCACCGGACGGGTATGCCTCTAGTTTCTCAGGGCCGCCCCTGCATGGACTGAACTCGACTATCCATTTGGTTAAAGAATTTTGCATTAACTACGACAGCTGTTCAGACTTTCAGAGAAAAAAAGGAAACTACGACAATTTGAAATACTAAAAACAACAGTTTGTACCAAAATAATTCTACACCCTTCAACTTTATAAATATTACTTTAACCTTTTCAAGTTTATAAAATTTAATGTTTATCCACTTTAATTTACACAATCTAATTTTTTCTTAAAAATTAAGTTTTAATTTATAGAAATAGTAATGATAATCTTGCGTTACATTAGTTGACGGGTAACATGATAATACTGTGAATAATAAGACCAACATCGACTGACACAGACTGAAAAACATATTTGCATGTTATATAATTTCTTTTTATGTTACATTCTCTATAACTGAGTTGTCATAACTTCATACATTCCTTTTAGGTACATAGTCATGTGAGTGTCAATGACGTAACATGTGTAATGAAGATTGTAAACACACCGCATCATGCAATGTTACCTTTGACGTTTGTTATAATTTTTCCTGTTAAATTACATCACAACACATAAAGTATAACAATATTTACTCCTGTAATCGATTCACTGCGATTTTGTAATTCTTAATAGACATACCATCACCGCATCACATCATAACACACAAATTTTAATTGTACTAGCCTCTTGTAGCATGTTGATAACTTTACTAGTTACAATTCATTAGTCTAAATGACAATGCTTGGATACAAAGTTGTTGTTTTGTAGTCGAATCATGCATTGATTAATACGGTCACCTCTAACGAAAAATTGTTGGTTGTAAGCGTGTTTACGGGATTATTGTTAATTCTTAACTCACATGTTAGTCACGACAAGCTCGACTTGTTGCTAAAACCTTGATAACTTGGTTAAACTAAAGGTGTTTATTACGATAAGATGTTTAGGCATTTTCAGGGTGATCACCATTAGAAGCTCCAAGATTGTGGAGTGTGGGTGGTCTACTTGGAGAGAGTTGGTTGGGTGAAGTTAAGCTTGAAAGTATTTGATTGTGTGTACTCCACACTCTCTAATCCTTTAACTTGTAGACATTGTCACCAATGTTTTGGCAATACCCAGTGTTGTTTGAACCGGACCGGACCGGACCAGCCGGTCAAAAAGGGAACCAGATACTAAACCGGCCCAAAATAAGCAGATGAACCACTAAAAAGAGAACTGACCAGCCCATCCGGGTGAGCGGTCGAACCAGGAACCGGAATAAAACATTAAATTAAAACCAAACAAGTGATTGAACTTGTGGCCTTTTCATACAAGTGATAGCATTCTCTCTTTTTTTATAGCCAAGTGATGGATATTTTTCTTGTAATCTCACCGATGTGGGATGAGAATTTAGGAAGGAAAAGGAATGTGGACCTATGTGGGATGAGTAACAAGGAAGGGAAATGATTTCTTTTAAAAATAATTTAAGATATTTCAAGTTTTTTTTTTTTTTAAACTAAAATCCAAAAAATAAAACATTACAATCAAACCTTGTATTTTTTTAAAAAATGATTATGTTTGTGTAAACATTAATTATGTTTGTTTAAATGTGGTTATAATTCTATATTTTTTTGGAAATTTTTATATATTTATTATGTAACCCGGTTCTTGAATCCGGTTCAACCGATCCGACCAGTAACCAGTAAGACGTCCGGTTCAACGTCTGGTCCGGTTCTGAAAACATAGGCAATACCATCAACATCAGACACATGTAGTGGATATGGGTTGTTGATTTTTTGGGATAAAATATTGTTCTGTTTTTTTTAGGAAATGTGTAGATAAAAGCATACTTTATGACACGAGGGTGATTAGTTGTTAAAATCGTAAATTTTCTTATATTTGGATTCATTGCTAAAAATTTGAAATCATCAAGTTAGTTTACAAAGTGACACCTTCACCATTTCTAATCATCCTTCATAGTTATTAGATTGATCAATATCCTAGAGTAATTTTCATTGGAGCTCTCATCATTGATGTTTACCGAAAGGCTTAAAAAATATACTAATTATTGTTTCAGAAAATTCTACCAAGCTTTAATTAGTTAAATACAATAACAGGCATACCCAGTAAAAATCTCAATTAGAGTAGGGTCTGAGGAGGGAAAGATAAAGACACAGCTTACCCCTATCTACGAATAGAATAGAGAGGCTGCTCTGTAAGAGTCCCCCGGCTCAAAAAACTCTTTTTTTTATTATTATTATTATTTTATTTATTTATTATATATATATATATATATATATATATATATATATTTGAGCAAACAAAGATAGCTACACCACCACAGGTTAAAGCATAGCGTATGCTAGGGGCGACAGTTTGTTTATTATGTAACAAATTAAAAAACAAAACAATTTTAAATGTTTCATGTGTCAAAATGCAAGAAACTATAACTTCGACAAATTAAAATCAAAACTATGTAATGCAGTGACGGAGCTTGGGCAAAGTGAGAGGAGGGAGGAAAATTTTGTAACCCAGAATACATGTTAATTTTTTGAAGCCGGAGAGGGGGGGGGGGAAACCGCGATTTTTAGCTAAAAATAACATTTCGACCGAAAAATTAACACTGATTTAATCCTTACCACTTTTGGCACGAACACCAGATGCCCAACCTGGGAGGATTTTGCCGAAGAATAAACACTTGATTTAGTGTAAAGGAAGGAATGCAAACTAGCTGTAGAACACCTTTTACAACTTAAATAAAATACTTGTATTATTTCAATTGCTTGAATTACAACTCAAAAATACCAAATGTAAAAATAAATTATTACAAGAAATAGAAGTGTTAAAATATAAATTACACAAAAGAAATAACAACACAAAATGAAACGACAGAAATAAAATTTTAAAATTGAAATGAGTTCACTAGCTAAGGATTTCTATTCAATATATATCATTGAAATATGATTTCATGTCACCGAGGTGAACCCATATGTCTTCAAGTGTACAACAATCCTAAGAGATGCTCTGCCAGAATTAATCTCGACCTGAAAGAGTGCCTAAAAACAAGAGAACAGAAAGATCGATCGTTTTGTTTGAGTGTTACAGATAAATCTGTTTGTGGTAATCAAAAAAGAAAACCGAAGTATAGTATATATATTTTGGTCTAAAATTAATAATAAAATATATTCGAGGGGTTAAAGCGAAAACAGATGATCACATTGAAGAGAGACGTTTAAGAAGTTTCTGGATATTTCCGTGTGTAAAACCGGTGTGCGGGTTTTATTATCCAATAATTATCTGCCACGTGGTAGTAACTTCTTGTCAGTACTTGCGTAAGGCGGTATGTGTTGCTGAGCTGGCTATACGAACGTAGTTTACTTGGTGAATTTGTAAGAAGCTAGTTTTGTTGATTGAATAAAACTATAAAAAAATGTAACTAGTCTACTGTTTTGTCTTTTATATTAACAAAAAGTAGTTTAATTTTAAATGTTTTACTAGTAAAAGTAATCTTTAAAAATGTTTAAGAAATTATTGTACATCTAAATAAGGGGCATCATTGTCAATTAATTATATCATATATTTCATTGGAGCTCTCATTGATGTTTATCGAAAAGCTTAAAAAATATACTAGCTATTGTTTAAGAAAATTCAAGCAAGCTTTAATTAATTGTTAGCCTTAAATGCAATTATAAAAATTAAGGTAAAACAACGTTGATGCTAGGTATCTTAGGGACGACACACAACGAAGAATATTAAACACTAAGTATAAACAAAATACAATTTGCAAATCAAAGTAAAAGAACATGAATTGATGTAATGGTTAAGGCTTTCTGTTCAACATATGTGTCTCTTAAATCAGATTTCGGAACATCCAGGTGAACTCGTATGTCTTCTAGGGTACAACAGTCATAGCAGGTGCACTGTCGGAATCAACCTCAACGTGAAAGATTACCTGCAAAAAAAAGCGTAGAAGATTGATTGTCTTGTTTGAGAGTTCGAGGTAATTCTGTTTATGTCTAACCCAACAAGACAACCGATTCCTTGTATATGTATGCAGTGGCGGACCCAGAAATTTTTTTCATGAGGGGCTGAAATTTTTGTAGGTTCATTGGTGTTCAAGTTGGGTTGGGGCGTATCGGGTCGGGTCATGTTAAAAAAAAGACAATCAAACTAAATTTTATATATAATGACATAATGAAAATACAATACATTTAAAGTTGTTGACTACGTAATTTTATTTTTTTATATATTCAAAACAACGTATAAGGGGCGGCCTTGAGAATTGAAGGTGCCCAGTACGAGTCGAAAAAAAGGCACCATAGTGAATTCGAATATTAAACTAGGGGTGTTAAAGAAAACTGAAAATTGTTAATACAGAAAATGAACCGTATTCGTAACCGAAAAAAATGAACAGAATTCTGAATTCGGCTTTTGGTTTGGTTCCTAACTGTATCCAAATTTCGGTTTCGATACAGTTATCAGGTCCAATTTTTTTTGAATTCAATTTGTTTGGTTAACCGATTAAAGCGAATTCAGATTTAAACTTGTTTTCTTTATAATATATAAGGTTGAATTCGGTTTATTTGAATCGATTTATTCGTTTTTAATTGGTATATTCGATTGAATTCGGTTTAATCGGTTTTAACCGGTTTAGTGGTGGTTTGACTTATTATAAGTAATACTAAACTTGATTTTACATTGGGTTTAAATTATTAGTTGGACATTTTTCAACTTAGTTTTATTAATTAACACTTAGAAATCAAAAGTTTAATTGGGGCGATTGTAAAATTTTACGGGGGCGATCTGGATTTTAACATATATATACTACTAAAAAATAATTTTCAAGGTGGGCGCCCCCCCCCCCCCCGGCTTCAAGTGGGTACGCGACTGTGTATGGTGACTGATTATTTATATTGCGATTAAAATCGAACGTTATTGATTGTTTCAATTGTTCAGATTTAACGCACGCAAACCAGCCAAACTTGAATGTGAAGTGCATAATGTGCAATTAAACCGCCACATTATACCCATCGGCCTGAACCCAGGCCTCGATGAGTCAAGTGCCTTGCAAGTTGCATACTCCTAATTGACACTGGATGTCTTGTTATATTCTTATATTGGAATAATTCGTGTAACCAATCCTACTTATAAACCGATGAATGATTTGTTTTTATTTCAATTTATGAACCCGTTCCCACATATCTCAAAATTAATGTTTAAATCACACAACTTTGAGCATAGATGTCTCGCCTTAGTTACGTTTTAGACCCAATTTTGTTTATTGTGTTCCTTTCATATCATAGAACAAGAATGTAATCTACAATAAATCGTATTCATAACATATACAGGTAACTATTGTGATCCAAATTTAATAAAAAAATGTTTATTAATAAATTGTAACATATTTCTATAGTTGTTAAGTTTAGTCTTATCTTGAAATTTGAATGGTCCTAATGAAGGGGAGTTGATGTATATTTACATTTTTTTTGAACAGCCAATTTATTAAGAAAAAAGAAGCCTAGCAATTAAGATGCTACGTTACAAGAAAGATCAAAATGAAAATTTACACCAGTTCTAAATTGTCATATCTTCCTCTATTTTTTATCCATAAAAATGACATTAGTTTGATAATGAAAAGGGTCTATATAGCCATTTTTGTAAACGCTTCAAATTCGAGGAGTTGAAGCGAAACCAGATAATGAAATTGAGATGTGATGTTTAAGAAGTTTCTGGATACTTTCCGTGTTAGCGCGTAGTGGGTAAGTAACTCGAGTACCTCTTGGTAAACTTACATATAAGCCTGTATAGGGTTGTGCATGGGTCGGTTTTTTTCATAGTTCAAACCCAAAACCAAAATTTCGGTTTTTCAATTTTTAAACCCGTTTGGGTTCGGTTTTTTTGGTTTTAATCTTTTTAAAATCCATTTGAGTTCGGTTTGGGTTTTAGTTCTTTCTACTTAGGCCTAAAATTATGCTTATAAAAAAATAAATCAAAATATTATATTTGTACTAAAATTATTTGAAGTAGTACACTACTTAACATTTAAAGTCATATATAAAAATTTTAAATTTAGTAAAAATCATATATGTTTTTGGTGGCTTAATAAAATACACGATTTTTATGACTTTTAGTATCAAGAATCAAGAAAATAAAAATAGACGGTTTATAAATTATTGAAAATTTTAAAAATATATACAGAGGCAGCCCTGAGAATTGGCGTGCCTAGAACAAACCAGAAAAGAAGGCCCCTGCAAATTCAAATATTAAAGTGGAGGTGTTCAAAAAACCAAAAAACCGTTTAATGCCGAAAACCGAAACGTATTCGTAACTGAAAAAATTGAACCGAATCCTGAATTTGGTTTTCGTTTTGGTTCTAGTTGTATCCAAATTCTGAATTCGGTTTTCGGTTCGGTACCTAACCATATCCGAATTTCAGTTTTTAATTCCATTTTTTATAAATTTGATGTGTTTGGTTAACCGATTAAACCGAATTCAAATTTATATTTATCGTCTTATTAATAATATATAAGATTGAATTCGGTTTACTCGGTTGCATTCGGTTTATTCTGATCCGTTTATTCGGTTTTTAATCGGTTATTGGTTTTAATCAGTTTATTCGATTGAATTCGACTTATTTGGGTCGGTTTATTCGACTTTTAAACGGTTTATTTGGCTTTCAATCTGTTTATTTGGTTTTAACCGAAATTAGAACCGAACCACTTCTCGAATTCTGTTCAGGTTTTTGATAGGGAAATAATTTGAAAACCTATTGAACCATACCGAATAAATAGTTAACTAAACCAATGGACATATTTAGTTTAAAGGGCATAAAATGAACTTCCTATATAGTTTTAAAAAAATGATTTTTGCACTCATTAAATAGTTTTTTCATTAAATAATGTGTTTATATATACATATGTATAAAAATTTTTGTGCCCCCTAAAAAATGGGAGCCGCCAATGAATATATATATATATATGCATACATTCGGGTTTTTCAGTTTTTATTGTAGGTAAAACGAAACCCGTCGGTTTATATTTGGGTTTGGTTATTTCGGTTTGGACTTTTCTTTTTTTGGGTTTTTTGTCTGTTTTTTCAGTTTATTGCTCACCCCTAGCCAATGTGTTTACGTCAACACATGATTAAGGACTAAGGATTATGTTTTTACGCGGAACGGGTTAGGAACTCGACTACCTCTTGGTCAACATTTGTGTAATAGCGTAAGGAGTATGTGTTGCTGAGCTGGCTACACGAGTTGTCAATCATTTCATTTACTTTATTTTCTACATCAAATTCGTGTTGTTTATATTTATAATGTAGCATGGAGAATTTGGAAGAAGCTATTTTTGTTATTTGAGGTGGTCAGTCACATGTCACGTTGATGGATTAGACTTAATTGGACGTGTATTGTGAAATTTCAGTTGACTAAGAATTTTTGAAGATATACCATATATATAATTGAAAAACAAGTATAATATTAAAATTGGTTGGTTTATTGTGAGAATCATGAATCCTTATTTTAAAATTAATCTAAGGTTAGAATTAGGGGGTTGGGATTTTTAATTATAAACTATGATCATATTTAATTACAGAATTACTTAAAACACAACCTGACCTGGTCACGATTAAAAATTTGTAACATCAAGTTAGTTAAAATAAAAGCACAGGAAGAAAGTAAGCCCATATGTAAAAAAAAGCATAGGTTCGCCAATAGTCACGGTCTAAAGAGATAAATGAAATGAAATGAAGTGGAAGGAAACTAAAAAAATATTTGTGTTTTTGAGTTTTTTTAAGAAAGAAAATGAAAGAAAGTTAAGGCAAAATTATTAATAATCTTTTCTTGTAACTTGGAAGTAGGCGGAAGAAAAGGAAATGAAAGAAAGACAATTATATAGTTTTACCATTTAATATTTTACCCTTTTACTTAACTTATGTTAAAACCTAATGAGCAGAGACGGATGTAGCTTGTGGGGTGTGGGTTTACAGGAATCCACCGCGCTACGACTCGTTAGTAGGAAAAAAAATTCGAAAGAGTTAAACAATAAGGTGAACTCATTAATATTTTAACCTATTAAGACTTCTAAGAGTGAATTTTTGATATAATTTTCATAGTAGTTAGTCAGCTTGATTGAGGTAATGATCTTTGTTGAAATCTTTGTTAAAGAAAATCTCGATAATCAATGATTTGATTTATATTATTATATATGATCATGTTAAAATCGATTTCCGGTCATGTAAACTTAGCAAGTAAAACGAAAGTTATTAGTGGTTAAACCTTCGGGTCAAGTTAATTTTTGGTCATATAAACTTAGCAAATTCCGTTCAAGTTTCGTGGCGTTACCCCGTACAGATCGTCACCTATACGAAAAATCCGTCGGTTTAGCATTCACTTAACGATATCCATGTTGTTTGGTTCTGTAGGGCCTCACATACGTTTATATGAAATAAAATCCTAATAATTATATCCCATGATGGTTCTGTGTTGCCAGATAATTATCTGACTCAAGAATCATTGTTCTGAACTTGTTTCTCTGAAATGATTATGAATTTACTGTTTTGATAACATGAAATGATACTGAAACTTGACATGGATATGAAATACACTGAATCACATAAAGATTGTACCTGGTTACTGTTCATGTACTGTAGAGATCACTGTTCCGGTGACGGTTCCGGCACTGATGTTACAGTCTCCCCTTGTTAGAGAAATTTCGTCCCGAAATTTAAGAATTACTATCGGGTACAGCTTCCTCTTCAAACAGTTGAGGATACTTTAACTTCATGTGATCTTCACGTTCCCAAGTAAACTCGGGCCCGCGTCTTGAGTTCCAACGAACCTTTACAATTGGAATACGGCTTCGTCTCAGTTGCTTAACTTTACGATCCAAAATCTCCAAAGGTTCTTCAATGAAGTGTAATTGATCATCAACTTGAATCTCTTCGATTGGAATGGCGAGTGATTCGTCAGCAAGGCATTTCTTTAAGTTTGAGACGTGAAACACGTCATGCACACCACTGAGTTCATCTGGTAATCTCAGTCTATACGCCACAGGACCAATACGTTCGATGATTTCGAACGGTCCCACGTATCGTGGTGCTAACTTGCCTTTCTTTCCAAAGCGCACTACACCCTTCCATGGGGAAACCTTCAACATGACACGGTCTCCCACTTGGAATTCCAATGGCTTACGCCGTTTGTCAGCGTAGCTTTTCTGTCTGCTTCTTGTAGCTTGCAATCTTCTCTGAATCTGAGAAATCTTGTCAGTGGTCTCCTGAATAAGTTATGGCCCAGTTATACGGTTATCTCCCACTTCAGTCCAACAGATCGGTGATCGGCATTTCCGGCCATAGAGAGCCTCGAAGGGTGCACATCCGATACTGCTGTGATAACTGTTATTGTAGGAGAATTCAATCAGTGGCAAATGAGAGTCCCAGTTCCCACCGAAATCCAAAATACAAGTTCTCAACATATCCTCCAGGGTTTTTATTGTACGTTCGCTTTGACCGTCCGTTTGCGGGTGGTAAGCTGTACTCAGGTTTAGTTGTGTCCCTAGAGATTTCTGCAGTGATTGCCAGAACCTTGATGAAAATATGCTGTCTCTATCAGAAATAATAGACAATGGCACACCATGGCGTACCACTATCTCATTGATATACAATCTTGCCAGTTTATCCATCGTGAAGGTTTCACGCATCGGCAAGAAATGAGCAGATTTTGTTAAACGATCAACGATAACCCAGATAGTATCATGACCACTGGAAGTGCGGGGTAGCTTGGTAATGAAATCCATAGCTATTTGTTCCCACTTCCAGAGCGGAATCTCAGGCTGTTCCAATAAACCAGACGGTCTCTGGTGTTCCGCCTTTACCTTCGCACACGTTAGACATCGACCGACATACTCGGCTATATCTTTCTTCATACCCGGCCACCAATAAAATCCACGCAAGTCTTGGTACATTTTATCGGCACCTGGATGAACAGAGTATTTTGTCTTGTGGGCTTCATCGAAGATAAGTCTTCTCAATTCGTCTACCGCTGGGATCCATATACGATCTTGGTAGTAGATCATTCCATCAGACTTGGTCTCTAACTGTTTCTCTGCTCCGCAGTCAAGTTCTTTCTTCAAGTTTCCCTTGTCAACTGACTCCTGTTGTGCTTGAATGATCCTGTCTTGTAAACCGGTCTGCACAGTCATCCCCATAGCTCTAACGCGTAAGGGTTTAATCCGTTCCTTCCGGCTCAAGGCATCAGCTACAACATTCGCCTTTCCCGGATGGTACTTGATCACACAATCATAATCATTCAGAAGTTCTACCCAACGGCGTTGTCGCATGTTGAGTTCCTTCTGATCAAAGATATGCTGCAGACTCTTGTGATCAGTAAATATGGTACACTTGGTGCCATATAAGTAATGTCTCCAAATCTTCAATGCAAAGATTACTGCTCCCAGTTCAAGATCATGAGTAGTGTAGTTCTTCTCATGAATCTTTAACTGTCTTGATGCATAGGCTATGACTTTGTCCCATTGCATTAAAACACAACCAAGTCCCTGATGGGAAGCATCACAGTATACAACAAAATCATCACAACCTTCTGGGAGAGATAGGATTGGAGCATCACACAATTTCTGTTTCAATGTCTGGAAAGCATCTTCTTGTTTCTGTTCCCAGACGGACGGTTCACTCTTCTGGGTTAACTTAGTGAGAGGCAAAGCTATCTTAGAAAAGTTCGAGATGAACCTCCTATAACAGCCTGCCAATCCCAGAAAAGACCGAATCTCCGTTGGTGTCTTCGGAGTGTCCCAGTTCTTTATTGCTTCAATCTTGGCGGGATCTACGTGTATTCCCTCACTGTTGACTACGTGACCAAGAAACTGAACTTCCCTTAACCAAAATTCACATTTAGAGAACTTGGCATAAAGTTTCTGTTCCATCAACAGTTCCAAGATTTTCCTGAGATGTTGCTCGTGTTCTGCTTTACTCTTGGAGTAAATCAATATGTCATCAATAAAGACAATGACAAACTGATCCAAATACGGTTTGCACACTCGGTTCATGAGGTCCATGAAAACCGCTGGTGCATTCGTCAATCCGAAAGGCATCACCATGAATTCGTAATGCCCGTATCTGGTTCGGAATGCCGTCTTCGGTATATCTTCATCTTGAACTCTCAGCTGATGGTAACCAGACCGCAAGTCAATCTTTGAGAAGTATTGAGCTCCTTGCAGTTGGTCAAACAAATCATCAATCCTCGGCAATGGATACCGATTCTTGATGGTTAGTTTGTTTAGCTCTCTGTAATCGATGCACATTCTAAACGATCCGTCTTTCTTTTTCACGAACAAGACCGGAGCTCCCCAAGGTGAGTAGCTCGGTCTAATAAATCCCTTATCCAGTAACTCCTGCAACTGGTTCGACAATTCCTGCATCTCCGAGGGTGCTAGCCTGTAAGGAGATTTAGCAACAGGAGTGGCTCCAGGAACTAAGTCAATTCGGAACTCTACCGGTCGTACTGGCGGCAAACCTGGTAGGTCTTCAGGAAATACTTCTGGATACTCTTTTACTACTGGTACACCTTGAATCTTCTTCTTGTCTTTCTCCTTTTCCACCACATGAGCCAGGAAAGCTACACATTGCTTCTGTAGACACTTACGCGCCTTTATGCATGAAATGATTTTAACACTTCGTTTTGCCTGATCCCCTCTAACTTCCAACACACGATCATCTGGTAATGGAACTCGAAGCAGCTTCTCAGAACAGATGACTTCCACTCGGTTAGAGGAAAGCCAATCCATTCCAACAATGATGTCGAAACTACCCAACTCCATCGGTATCAAGTCAATGGCAAACGTATGACCATTAAGTGTCAACGGGCAATTTCTGTATACTGTACTAACTGTAATCTGTTTTCCGTTAGCTACTTCTATAATGTAAGGGGAATCTAACTGTTTCTCTATAGCATCTAGTTGGCATGCAAAATCGGCAGAGATAAAACTCTGATCCGCACCAGTGTCAAATAGAACAGATGCATAAAAGTCATGTAAGAGAAACGTACCAGTGACCACATTTGGGTCCTGGCGTGCAGCTGGTGCTCCAATAACAAAAGCTCTTCCACGAGGAGCTTGAACTGCCTGTTGTGCCTTCTTCGGACAGTTCTTTGCAAAATGGCCTTGTTCGCCACAGTTGAAGCATCCACCATTGTTCTGATTGGCAGGTGGAGGAAGTGCTAGAGCAGCATTGTTGACTGCTGGATTTGGTGTCAGTCTGCACTGTTGGATCCAGTGCCCTTTTCTTCCACAACCCGTGCATTGACGGCACTAGTTGTTTGCAGCATGATGATACTGGCATTTAGTGCACAGAGGATGGGGGCCAGTATACTGTTTCTTGGCCACATTTTGTTGTGCCGCTGCTACTTGGTTGAGGGGAGTAGCCACAGTGTAGTTCTTGATAAATTTATGTTTCTTCTTCGGAAGTTGCTGATGATGTGGTTTCTTTGAAGACTCTTCCTTTCTCTTACCAGTATCAACCTCTTTGAAGACTCACTTTTCCCCACTTTTCCCCATTTTGCACGGTGTCGTTCCACTTTTCCCCACTTTTCCCCATTTTCAAATCTTATTTTTAATTAATTATTTTAACAATAAATAATAATAATAATAATAATATTAATAAAATAAAAAAAGATTCATTAAATTTAAAATAAAAAAAAAAGAATACAACCAAAAAAAAAGAATACAACCAAAAAAAAAAGAGTACAACCTAAAAAATTAAATTAAAAACCTAGAAAGGGCAATGCCATCCCCAACGAGCAGCAATTTCTCGTTTACGATCGAGAATCAGTTGTAGCATTGGTTCTTGATAAATTGTGTGGTCTTTCATCATAAACTCTAAATCTACAGCCTTTTGCTGTTCGTCTAAAGTTGTTGTTGCCGGCGCATTAATGCAACACGTGCGTCTTTCTCCTCTTGCAAAACACGGAGTTTTTCTTCTCGATGGCGGAATCTTTGTTGGGATTCCTCTTTGTTGAACGAGTTGAATTCCGCCATTTGTTGAATTAACTCGTCATGCGACGAGGAGGACGCGGCCGATCTTTTGTGTGACACCCGGCAATTTCAGGTAAATTGCAACTCTTACTTTCCTTACATTTCAGATTCATACTTGTTGTATTTCATTTAACGATGTTGAACACAAACAACTACGAAACGATAGTTTGAGGAACTGTCGAATCATACATTGCACATTGGTTTTGGAAACCAAGTGTGGCAAACACAACACTAACACAAGACAATAATTCGAGGAGTTATTGAATTGTGCATTACACGTTGATTAGGATTAATCAAGCGTGCAAACACTTCGTTACACACGAACACAAACTATCGAAGATAATTCGATGAATTATCAAAACACACACACGAGTCTCACGAACGTTGGTGATCAATCAAACTTATGTGCTAGTTGTATTTATGTGCTTAAACGAGCATTAGATGCTTAAGATAAGTGTTAGAAATCGAATACGAGCGAAATCGTATCAACGCAATCGAAAAACAAGGAAGTGGACTCATCGCGGTACGCGATGGTCCCTCGGCGAAAGGCTTCGTGGTACGCGAAGAAAACCGGGAGTCGAGACTCCCGAATCCTATCGCGGTACGCGATGAAAACTTTTGATCGGCCTCCGCGGTACGCGAAGGCCATGCAGATCAAAATTTCTTTATAATCAACCCCATCTCATTTCTATCCGGCTCCTTTGCAATTCAATCGAACTCCCACCCAAATTCTCGACCAAAACCCATCTGGAGCAAGCTTCAATCCCTGGAATCACCATTGGGAGCTATCTTTAGAGTGTGGAAGTCATCGAAGCACAAGGAAGGCGTTGAGGATCATCCACAAGCTTGGAACAGCCATCGAATCGGTGGATCGTCACCATCAGAAGCTTTTCAACATCAATCTGAAGCTCTAAGGTAGTTTCTTTTGTTTATCTATAGTTAGATCGTACATGCAATGGGTGAAAACCCACATGCAACTCCATGTGACCATTGTGCTTGAATTTGTTGGTGATTTGTTGTGTAGATGTTGTAGATTTACTGATATTGGTGCTTAGAAATGTTAGAATTGAGTTTTGATTAGGTTAGGTTTGATTTGGTGATGTTTTGGTGCACTTGCCATAAAAGGAAACTTTTATGTTGCAAGTCTTGGAATTGTGATGATCTAGACATGTTAGACATTTTATGTTAAAAGTATATTGGAGTGTTTAGAAACACATTTGGATATTTGATTTTGTCAAAAACTTGGTTTTGTAGAAACTTGCTAAAAATGGAAACTTTTAAAAATCAAAAGAGGACTTTTGATGTTTTAAAGGCTTTTGATGAACTTTGATTTTTGAAATATGTTTAGAATTGATTTCTAAGCATATTGGAAACCTTGATTTGTGAAAATGAGTTTTAAACAGATACTTTCCAAATAAGGAAACTTTATTTGGGCAAAACGGCGTATATGATGATTTATGCGCCGACGATGCGTTTTAAGTGTTAAAACATGATTTTATAATCATATTGGAAGTTATTGGTTTTATGAAATGGGATTTCATAACCACACTTTCCTAAATTGGAAACTTTCTAAAAATGGTAACTTATGTAATTAGAGTCATAGGATGCGTTTTGGTGTCTATTGTGCATCAAGGCACATAAACACAACAATCGTGTCACCAACGATTCGTAGAGTCTCACTAGTTAACACATGCACTCGGTTGAGCACACCGACACTTGGAATTGTATGGATTACAACACATCACAAAACACATACTCACACCTATATGGTTATAGGTGCATACTAGCAGGTGCTAGCTCTAGCAGACGTGAACATTCACACATACCGGAACTACTATCAGGTGAGTTCACGGCCCTTTTTTACATTTTCTACCTTTGGGGGAGAAAACATTGCATACAAACTACTTTTGAACAACTTACACATTTTTGGTTTCTTTTGTACATGCTAATATCGTATATACATATGTGTGGCATTCATCCACAAAACTGATAAGTCCTCATTAAACACACCTTGAACCGTTAATAGCGCGTTGCGCTTAGCGTGGTAATTCTGAATAGTACTATTTGGGCCTGACAAGCCCCACTGTTGCGAACCGTATGGCCACCCCGACTGGAGGTCGGAACAGTGCATAACTGACCAAACAACATTTGCCATATCTTGGATGGATATGGCGGGAGGCAGCATGTTAGCTTCGGTTGCGAACCCGCATATGATATAAAACATATTGACTAGCTATCAATTGATATTGCATTGTATTGAAAAGTAGACCTACTTACACTTACTTTAAACATTTTGATGTTTACTACTGATTACAAACATGTGCTTTCACCAACCTTTGTGTTGACCTTTTACTCGCATGTTTTCTCAGGTAACTAAGGCACGCGTACAAGGAATAGGATGCTAGGCTGGAGTCGCATGCATCTATTTAAGTGTCGTAGTTTACTAAACATTGATTATCATTTGATGTGTTGTGTAATGTTAAACAACTTTAATCGCTTCCGCAACTATTGTTACTTAACATTTTGAAAACCGTTTTAAATTAACGCTTCCGCTACCTATGAATGTTAAACTGTTTTGTTAACTTATATTTTACTTCCGCAACTCTGATATTACTAAACTGTTTTATCCAAATTATTGGATGTACGTATGAAATCAGACATATAGGTCTCGCATGTTGTGTGACCGGAGACTGCGATCCTGACAATCTGCCGCCGCTCGCGCCCCGGAAGGGACGGGATTTCTCGAGGTGCGACATTTTGCCCTTTCTGTTGGCCTATCCGGTTCATAGTAAATGCGTGGGCCATCACGATCAAGGTTGATGTTGATGTCTTCGTCATCATCAAGGTTGATGTCGATGTGGGCGTTCGCACTACCCATTGACTCGTTTGGCTTCGGCCTTTTTGTTGTAGATTGTGACTCACAACCTACTGGTGGAATGTCGCACCATAAAGGGTTATCGCGGACCATCTCCCACGCTTGGATGTGAGCGAATCCCTTTGACTTGAACAAGATTTTGTAGTTTTTCATGGCCGTTTTCAAAACTTGTTCATCCCCTTCACCGCTTTTGCGATTCATTGAAGACTGTTGGTAAAAACCATTCCATTTCTTCATGGAGGCGTTCATATCGTTCCATTTGGATTAGATTTGATCAATAGTCCTCGACCTGTCCTTAACGAGATGGTGAAAATGTTCGGTTACCTACATATAAACAACATAAATTTAAGCATCAACCGTTACTTTTTTTGTTAACTTAAACAATGTTAAAAAAATACCTTTTTATAAAAACCATCCCGTTTTTGCGCATTACCAACATCGGGATTTTCAGAAATAGTTAGCCAAGCTCTGGCCAACGCAACCTCCTCTTCATCGGACCAACGCTTGGCCGGTGCTTTCTTTCCAATTGGTTTCTTTCCCGTTCGCCTAACCAGTTCTTCTTCTTCTTCTTCTTCCGACTCGACTTGAACACTTTTATTATGTTCGCTTGAATCAGAGTCGTCTTGATTATGGTCACGATAGTCTAAACATAAAAATAAAAGTATAAAAATAGACGTAAAAAATAAACTTATAAAAATAAACAAAAAAATAGACGTAAAAAAATAAATGTATAAAAATAAACATAAAAAAATAAAATATAAAAATAAACGTATAAAAAATACATTGAAATGGAGATTGTTGTTGAAAAGTTTGTTGATCGAATTGTTGGTAACTTTGTTGGTCTTGTTGATACGATTGCTCCCACTGATTGAATTGTTGTTGAGTGCCCGGTGAATATTGCAAATATGGAGGCGAGTTCATTGGATCGTAGTAAAATGTTGATTGATTCGGAGATGGCATTTGTGGATGATACCCGGGTGTGTTGAACGGGTTCATTTGAGACGTTTGAACATTTTTTTGTCGTGGTTTTCTAAATTTCTTGGTTGACGACCCACCACGTGATGAACCTCCTTCCATTTTAGTTGAAAATTTTATAAATTTAGTGTATAGATTGTAGAAGATGAGAGAAAAAAGTGTGAGATTTTGGTTGTTTTGGAGTTGTTTAAATAGAAAAAAATTGGATTTTTTTTTTAAAAAAACCAACCGTTTGACAACGGTTGTATTTCAACGGATAGATTTTTAATCCCACGCTCGGTGAAATTCGGTGCCATCTCCCCGATTTACCCCACCACCTCACCGGGGGCCCGGTATTCCCGGCCGGCCCCGGGGCTCCCCGCCTCTCTCCCGGCTCCCACTCCGACCTCCCTTAAGTCCACGTGCACCACCAAGACATATATGGAGGCGTTGGACCCATGTGAGATCGGTCGTGGCCAGGTATTTCGTGTTTGTAAACAACGATTTTCTCATTAATTTCATCAGAGAATCCAACAAGCGAGACGATATTATGGTGTTTGTAGCTAGAGATCGAGCATGACGATATCCATCAAAAACTCATGTTTTCCTTACACATGGTTCACATCCAACCGTTTTACTGCAACGGTGGTGGTTGGCTGACCGGAGGTGGTGGTTGGTTTGTGGGTGCTGGTGGTTGTGGCGGAGAGGGGGAGTTGGCCTTTGTAAAGCCTACCAAATCCACCCTGACCGATGAAATTATCATCGGAAAAGTTGTTGGTGGCCAATTTGATGTGTTCAAGAGGGATTTTGAGGTGGTCTAGTTCTTGAATCAGAGACATGAGATGTTGAAAATGGGGAAATAATGGAACAACTGCCATATATTAGTTCAAAATATAAATATATAAATGACTTGTTCAAACACTAATTATATATATATAGACACTGGTCTTGCCAACCGTTGTCTGAATCAATCTTGATCGTAGAAATTAACCTGAAATTAAATCCAGACCTTAAAGCAGGTGGTTACTACAGTTTTCAGGTGGTTACCAACAGTTTCACATCCTCTCTCTTGATCCGACAGCTGCGGATTTCCCCCTTCCCTCCCCACGTTGCCTGTAACTCCCATAAAATGGGTTTTAATATCACCGCCCCTTTTGTATCAATCTCTCTCTTGCACCAAATGTATATAATTTAGCAAGAGAAAATGGAGATGGTGGGGTCGGAATCAAGGGAAAGTGATGACAGGAAGAAAGCACATGCCGGAGAGGACGAAGAACATCTTTGGAAAAGTGTTGTGCGGCCTATTTTAGTTGATTTCAAGTAAACACGGAAGAAGAAGATGATGAAGGCGTCAGAACCCTATTATTCCATAATCACTACTGACATCGGCTTCCTTATTTAGGGTGTTTCTATAATCGAGGTAGATGGTGCCCCTAAAACCCTTGTACGTGTTCCCGCTGCTCCCTAATTTTAGCACCCACTGTTCTTTCTCACCACTAACACCTGAATTTGATTTGTTGGAATCTTGTCAGGAACTAGAAATTTGTTGATTTGGATGTTAATATGAAAATTTTGGGCAATTTGATGTCGATCTTCAATAGTGCCCTAAAATCATGTAAGTTTTTGAACTATTTTAATCGATCATCTCTCGAGTTCTCATACAAAATCATACCTTTTTGTTTCACAGATTCTAAATTTTATCTTTTGTTGTGTATCATGAAGTAAACTTGCACACTGATTCATAATGCATTCAAGTTTTAATTTTAATTTGGTTCAATTATCACATGATCTTCCCTGGCCACGACAGTGCCACACTACAATGTTGCTCTTCTAGAATTTTGAAATTAAACAGTAGTAACTAAAGATTGTAAGTTTTAGATTTTTTGAGAAAGTGAAGCTCAATCATGGCTCATGGTAAATGTTGTATCTTTATATAATTGGTTTACTTAGTTATTAATTTATCTTAAGAATTGCTAGATGTTTATTTGAATACAAATATCATGAGTTTATTTATTGGAATTCATGATACTAAGTGTGTTTGTTGTTTTTGGTCAATCTCTCGTGAATATCTGGGATTGAGAACTTAGCTGTGGGTTTAGAAGAATATCACTCTATTTGGCTGCCTGTTACCTCAAAGCAAGTTTTACATTCAAGAAAGATGGGTCGGACGAAACAGGGTCTGGATTTAGCGGATGGGAAAGTTTTTTATCCCAAAAATGCTACTCCACAAGAATGCCAAGACCTTCAACAGAAATGTATGCCAGGGTTCAATGGCCTGCCTAGGGGTCGAAGGGTATTAAATCATGTAAATATTACTTTCAATTTGCAGAAGTTTTATGAATACCACGTATAATTGATGAACCAGTTGACACATTTGCTATGTTCATGCTTATTTGGTGGGAATCAGCAAATTATGTAATGCAGAACCATGACATCAATACTTGCATATGATGAAAGCAATAAGATTAATCAATTTTGGATATATTTATATGTTAGTGATCATGCCAGACAAGTTAACTTTGACAATCTTAAAATGCCTGAAACTATTTTAGGTATTACTTTATTTTAGTTTACATACTACGTGTTTCTTTATGTGCTATTTGTTTGTATGTATATATTTGTGCTTGTTTTTTATGAAAAGAAGGAAAATTTGGGTAAATAACGTGTGAAAGGAAAATATAGTGAGTGAAAAAATGTATGGTAATATAACTTAATTTTATTGATATAGGAAAAAATAATAATTTATGATGGTGTTGTGGACTCTAACAAGTACTCACTTGTCTTCTTTATTAGATGGTCAAACCCCAATCTAACATGGTGAAAAGGTTTAATGGTGTGACCAAATAGAGGTGGGCAAAAAAACCAGACCCCAAACCAGAACAGACAACCGGAACCGGTCATACCCGAACCGGAACCGGTCAAAAACCCGGTCGGAACCCAGAACCAGGTATTGAATTTGTTGACCCAGAACCGGAACCGGTTCCAAAAACACCGGTTTGCGCACCTCTATGACTAAATATCACTTTTTATAGCTATTAGATGCCATGGAGATAGACAAACCGGGTTTAATGCCATATAGTTATAGCTTAATCTTCAACAAACACGGTTTTTTGTTTATAATGCATCTCAATAGAGTGACGACATTATAATATTAACGATTTAACGTACCCAGCCACCGGACGGGTATAAAACTAGTTAGTATGGCTGGTAAAATGGACTAGGTGGGTTGGGTTAAATTAGGCAATGGGTCAGGACGAGTACAGGTGAGGATAAGTTTTAAGTAAAATCAATTTGGGTTATTCACATTAAATTCTTGGTAGTTGAAGGTGAAGAAACTTTGTTTTGAAATTATGAATTTAACCAACTAAGCAAGTGTATATGACGTTCTTTTAATTTTATTTGTTATCCCTTTTAACAAACTCATTTTTACTTGTTTTAACCGACTTGTTAACTTTTTTAGTCATGTCATATTCATCGTTAACTTTTTTAGTCATGTCATATTCATCCTTTTGTTTCTGCCCCACTAACGAAAATTTCTATATATGTCACTAATTGGTATAGTGACTATTATTCTTTTATATTTCAATTACATTTGTTTTTAGCGTACACACACATATATATATCTACGTCACGTATAAATAGTTCTGTAGAAAGAGTTGTGCATGAATGAAATTATATCTTCTCTGTTCCTATTTTATTTACAACAAAAGTTATAATATATTCTTAATTTATACTGAGTAATAAAAACATAATAAAATATGTTTCATATATATTAAATGTAACAAATCATGAGATCCCCGTGAAATCATGATGAATCCTTGTCAATTTAACAGGTTTCCTGTTTATAAATGTTTGTATAAATAGGAGCAAAAGTGTCTTTTTTTTTAGTTGGTGTGACGTAACCTATAAACAGTAACACTTATTTGCTGTTCCAAAAGAATCGACTTTATAAAGCGACCTTGCAAAGACAAAAATGTTTTGTACCTCGATCTTGACCACCTTTTAACACGATTCAAAGAGTCTAATTACATCAAATTACGATAATTTTCATACTTTAAGCAGCCTGTGTTTTTCACATACCCACCAAGTTTTATCAATCAAGCAAATCCACGTAAAACTAGCAAGGAGAGATGTTAAAGCAAAGTTAAACCATTCCAGCCCTTCAATGTTTTAAAAAAGGTGCTCGTTTTATAAATAGATTAAACATGAATTAACGTTACGCTTTTGATACAAAGCTAATAAGGGTTGTAGCGGCTCCGTCCTCGACCTCCACTTCCACTGTCATTACCACCACGTCTGCGGCCACCACGTGAACTACTTCCACCACCACCTCCACTTCCTCCTCCTCTTTGCTGTTGTGACTGGGGTGGCGGTGTGTGTGGAGGTACACCTGGTTGTTGCCTATCGCAAACAAAAACCAACCTTAATTATAATAACAAAATAGGCAAACACCATTACCACATCTTCAAAACACACTAAAAAAAACTGTTTCCTATAGATTTTCACTTACAGAACATAGCCAATCCTCCCATCAGGCAAAAGCATGGGCATCATTGCCATGCCTGCTGTCGAAGGTCCCCTTCCATAGACAAGTGACTACGAACAATAGAATTTAATGTAAACAAATTAACAAAAAGAAATGCAGCACAAGTAATCATAATGTTTAAAAATATTATTCCAAACCCATCAATTTAAAAGAAAATAATAACAATAACAAAATACGTGTGCATATGCCCACTGAGCACCTGTGGAAATCCTGCAGCACCATAGCCTGCATTCAAAGCACCATATGCGCCTCCAACGAAAGCATACCCAGCACGAGGGTGGCTTGGTAGTATAGCAGCCTTCTGTGAATTTGAAGATCCTCCAGATGATTTCTGGTCTGCTTGTGGTTTAGCAAGAGAGCACTCCAGTGTTTGACCTGATTACATGAAACCAAAATGTCAAAACATTTTCTTTTCTTATAAACATCATAATTACTGATCAGCATTCAGCAGCCAGCAACATCATTACCATTAAGCTCATATTTCTCAGTGTTCTTAAGAGCCTTCAAAACACTTGATCTATCTGCAAAATGAACAAAGCCAAACCTACTCTTCTCGTGACCTGCTTTTGCAGGTGGAAGAACTACTTTTGTAATCTTCCCATGGTGCTCAAATATCTTTTCTAACTGCTCCTGAGTGACATTTTTTGGCAAATTCTTAACATACACCGCCTTAACCTGCATAAAAAACATGGAAAAATGACATGCGTAAAATTTTATACAAAGAAAAGAAAATACTTCATCAAGTAGCAAGCACCTGAGAAGAAGCTGATGACTCAGCATTTTTTGGGTCGGCCCAGCTCACGGTTGGAGCATTTTCATCAAGCTTAAACTTAGGGTTTGACATCTTTTGTCTTGAATACTCAGCACAGGCATGGTTATAATACTCGACAAAAGCAAATCCACGATTTCGTTTAGAATTTTGTGGATCCTGTAATAGAATAGGCAAAAAAAAATTATATGCTCAACCTTCTCCATATCTTCTATCATAATATAATCGAAATAATCAGTACTTACCTTTAACAGCTCCACAGAATTAATACCTGGTCCAACTCTTCTCACAACCTTCTCCATGTCTTCAAGTGTCCAGTTTTTAGGAACATTACCAATAAATAACTTATGTTTTGCTTGGGACGATGAACACTTGATCCTTCTACCCTAAGATAATGTAAAAAAACAACAATACAATGTCAAAAACCTAAGGAATGCAAAACTTTTAAACAGACGCAGCATAATTTAATGTAAAGGTGGCATTTCAAACCACTTATAAATGGTCTATTTGGTTTGTCTTGTATCTTTAACAGGCCAAACAAGTAATTTTGGAAGAGAGAGAGAGAGAGACTGGACTCAAAAAGAATAGCTCAAAATTATTCTACTCAACAAAAATAAATTGAATTAATACAAGTTTTGAATCATATTTGATAACCTATCTATTTATTAGATGTAAAAGAAATAGGTTCAGGTAAACCTTACCCTTTTCAATCCACAACCCAAACACCAAATTACCAGTTTTGATTTGGTCCCTTTTTGACCCATTACTCACCCCACACCTTTTATACCACCTCTAACTTAGTGTATCAAATTCACCAACTAACAGCAGCATGATATTGTTTATGAACGGTTCAATACTATTGCAATACCTTCAACTCCCTATTATTAAGCTCCTTAATGGCAGTAGAAGCCAAATCTTTAGTTCTGAAGGTCACAAAAGCATAGCCTTTATTCCCACCTGAATCTTTGCCTCCCATTATCCGGACCTGTTATATGTTAATATTGAAATCAATATGTATAGATTGTATACAAGAACCTACTCTTTTATGAGATGAGATGAGAGAGAGATAGAGAGAGAGAGAGAGTTACCTCTGTGACTTCTCCTATAGATTCACAAAACTCTTTCAGGTCATCTTCAGTTGCATCAAGAGGAATTCCACCAAGATATACCTCTGACCCATGAGGAGGAAGGGCAAGAAGTTCTTCATGTTTTTTCTTTAAATCTTCTTCACCTTCAACATTTTCCATTTCTTCATCTTTCATTTTTTTTGTTCATCTTCTTCCTCCTCCTCCTCTTCCTCTTCTTCTTCTTCAACTTCTTCTTCATCTTCCTCTTCCTCCACTTCTTCTTCAATTTCTTCCTCTTCTTCTTCTTCCACTTCTTCCTCTACCTCTTCATATTCAACTTCCTCCTCAACATCTTCATTAAAGTCAACCTGTTCTTCTGGTTCTATCTTGGTAGCCTTTGGTGGTTCTTCGATCTTGACAGATGGTAAACTTGCATTCCCCTTTGCCCGTGTCCTTGGCATCTTATATTTTTAAGAATAAAAGCTTGAACAGCAACTGGGATTGATACACAGAAGCCAGATGCATTTACAGAAGAAAGAAGACAACAATGGGAAGATTGAAACAAATTCAAGGGAGCAAGAGAGTAAAAACGTGATAGAGTATGTGCCATTAGTTCAATATGGCTCAAGGAATCCAAGGCAAATTCAAGGAGAAATCAATGAATCAATGACTTCCCAAACTTTAGATACCAAATGATGTATGAAATTGTATCTAGCTTCTAGAGTATGAATCTACCATAAAAATGCAACTAATAGCAAAGAAATGATGGAAGAGCAAATATCAAGGTCGAGAAATCAAAAAATACAAGAAATTATGTTCATGCATCAATCAGAGCAACAGCAATTAAAAAGGCTGGAAACTATGTCCAGGTATGGTCAAAGGCAAGCTAAATGGGTGTCGTAGAATAAATAATAGCAATATTATCAAGATCGAGATTAATTTTCTTGTTCCTTTATGCCTGCAGCAAGTTGATGCACAGGAATTGAGAATAAACTCAACCAATGAGTAATTCAAATATACACAAAAAGCAGTGCTCAATATTATTAACTAATTTGTCATACAAAAAAATTCCGTTGAACGTTGACCAGTCAATATTGTAATTGTGAGTATACTAATCCAAATATAACAAGCTAAACTGCCAAAACAAAGAAAATCACAAAAACTATATTTGGATAATTTGCTAATATCTAAGAGGTTAAGACCGACCAAGAAAAAAACTACGTTACATAAACAAATAATGTTCTTAAAAAAATCACTCGCCATTTCATCATGGTTATTTTAGATCTTTTAATCTTACTCCTATAATTCATCACCAAAAAATAATAATACTAATAATAATAATAATAATAACAATAATAATAAGAAGAAGAAGAAGAAGAAGAAAAAGAAGTAAGTTGTGCTCATTGTAGCTATTGGCTACAAACTGTATAACTATAGCACACGCTCCTTGTTCTAATGTAATATCCTTCAAATTTAAATAAACTAGTTTAAGAAACTACTTAAAAATTCTGGTGTCACTAGCATGAAAGAAAATATTGAAAAACGCACCACAGATTCAGATATTTAAGCATATAATTCTCTGGACTCTACCAAGTCCAGGTCAAGTCTTTGTTTCCTCTTAAACTTGTTATAAAGACGTTGACCAAGATTCTATATGAGAAAAGATAAATTTATAGAAACTAAATGTCATTGTTGTGAGACTCTCAACCACAAAAGGATTGTTTAATAAAGGTTGTACATGTATCTAAAGTATTTTGTTAGCACGCCACATACTACTTAGATTTAGCCCACGAAAGAAAATTCAAATGCTGTGTACCTTGTGCCCTTCACAAGGTCATGTTAGTCCCCATGCTTGTCCAATGGGTCATTGTTTGTTAGACTCTCCTTCATCTCATATTATTGAACTCGTGCATTCATAAAAAACTGTCAGTGCCTATATTTAAAATAGTCAATGATTCCAATACAGCTGAGGTACAAGTCCTACATGAGGCAGCCCCTATATGAATCATGATCATTAGAGCACAAAAATGGAATGTTCCTGAAGACAATCAGTGAACTGTGATCATAAAACTACTTAAATGGGAATGTATCTTTTAATTTATTCACATAATTCACATAGCATGCGTATCATCCTGACATCAGACATGAAATGTTTTAGAGTATCACTGCCAATTCAAAATTTCCAACAAGTCACGAATTTTTGCCCACTGTATGTGATCTTTCAGTTTTACCTTAGCTAACAACCCCGTATTCAAGTATTCTATTCGTTATATTAATGTTAGTTGTAAAAGCACACCATATAAAACACTTAATAAGGCATATACACCTAGAATATGGCACTTTGAGCGATATCCAAATTCAAGTCTTCTACTGGTCCTCAGAATGCACCATGCACCATTACACATCTTGAAGTTTCCTTAATACTTCAGTTTATTGTTTGTGCAAGATGCATATAAATAAGATTGTGTATATTTCTATATAGCTTGTCAATATTGTTCACATAAACACATCGCCCTAGATAACTGTAGTTATTATAAATCATAGATATTAATTATACACCTAGCATAATCAAACTGCTGCCACATGAATCATAGTCACATGGATCATGGTATACTCCGGTACGCGGTTCATGCATATCTAAAATTCAGTACGATGGGGTAGGTTCATTTGAAACACCAATTCAGCATGAGGTACCGTGTACCATATAGTCTGGCACACCGTATCATGTATAAAACAAATTTTTCCCTTGCATATATTCATAATAGAAAGTTAATTTTATAATCATAAAAAACAAACAACAAACTTCCTAAGTATATTCTCACTCAACATAATCATAAAATCACAAAAGAAAATTCATGAAAAGAATTCATATAACTAATCAAGCCTTGGTTAATAATTTAATATAGCTATAAATTTTGACAACTATATGTACAACATCTTATTGAACTAATATGTAAGAGTTTACTATAATCAGGATTGTGAATTGGACGATTAAA
Organism: Mikania micrantha; assembly: GCA_009363875.1. Taxonomy (NCBI): domain Eukaryota; kingdom Viridiplantae; phylum Streptophyta; class Magnoliopsida; order Asterales; family Asteraceae; genus Mikania; species Mikania micrantha. The sequence continues at coordinate 113,299,796 of CM018680.1, forward strand.
GGTGGAATTTGAAGACAACCAGGAACGGCTCCAAATCACGTACGACTGGCGATCGGGTCGATTCTGTACCGCGATCCAGTACAAAAGATCTGGTAAGCAGATCGCAATATGTTTCACGTTTCCTGTAACTGTGACATGAATTATAGGTGCCCTTAAACCAACAGTTCCAGACTTTGCAGAGCTGCTTTGACTAAAAATGTCATGTTTATCCGTATATCATATAGAAAAAGGCAAGAAAGATACCTAAATGAGTGTTATATCTAGATACCAAAATTCTCTTTTAACTCAACCGATTTATGTTAACTGAAAACGTTCAGAGCATAAGAGACAACATAGTAAGGTGGGATAGTGGTCTAAAGTCTAAAATATGTTAAATACTGGATTTAACCCTGGAAAGACAGGGTCAACAATAGAATTAGTCTCAGAAACCCGTATTAGCAGCGAACTTTACAAAAATTAGCAAAATTACACTGCAAAAATACGAAGCACAAAAACGACTAAATGTAAAACACAACGTCAATTTCCAGCAGATATATATGTTGGTTTATGATTCCTAAATTCTCTTAACATACAAATTTAAGCCGATGTGTATCAGTTTCATCACTAATGAATGGATCATATGCTTGAACAAAGATCTATGTATGAAAATTATTCATTCTTCCGTGAAAACTAAAACATTAGGTGGGGGAAACAACATAAAATAAAGCATTTGATACCTGTAGCCGACGATGGATTACTGATCTGGAATGATGATTGACGGGAAGGATCTGCCGGCCGGAAAAGAAGATAGGGAGAGCGGCGGAATATGCAGGTTAGGTTAAAGTTTTACCTGTTTCGTAACTCTAAGATATTTTCTTTGTTAAATCTCGTTTATTTTTATAGATAAATGGATATTAGCTGGCAAGCCCTTCCGTATTCGAAACATAAATTTACGAGGCCTTCCCTTAACTTTCGCATAAAAATCACTTTACTCCCTTCATAATAGTACAGACTTATAGTTTTTTTTTTTTTTAACAGTTACACTCAAGCATGACATGGAGGTTTTTATATTGTCTTTTTAATCGCGCGAAACCTGTTACTTGGTAAACAGTGACCGGGCCCAAAAAAATTTTAGTGGAATAATCGGTATTATGATTAGGATTTGGAGGTTGTTTTGTAATTAAACTTGATAATAGTTTGGAATTTAAAAATCTCTCATTAGAATCGACTCTTAGCGTATTTTATAAGAAAAACCATGTTATCTAAATAACAATTCAACCAGATTGAAGTTTAATATTGTAGATCTAATCCTATTGTACTTATGAGATCACTCAAAAAAAACTATGGGGTCAAAACTCAACAACAATTTCACGATATACGTTTTATTAACGAATTGAGATTCAATGGAGTCTCGTGGGATACATTTAAGTCCAATTAAACCCTCATATCTTTCTAATACATGATTGATAAGAAGAAACAGTCAAAGCATGTTTGCAAACAATCAGTTGGTCGTTCTCTAACCCCAAAAAACGAGACACTCATGCTTGAATCCCATATATACATACATACATACATATAGGTAAAGGACATTATCGTCCATATAAAATTACAGACCGTGTTTCATAAAATTACAGACTGACATTTTCAACACCCATAATCAAAGAACACCAGGATAATCACGGACCAATAATTACAGACCACATTGTATAACAATCACAGGCCGTAATTTAACGCACGTAATCAAGGATCGAATGTATAATCACATACCAAAATCATGGACCACATTATATGAATATTGTCACACCCCGGGCTCTCGACGGCCCGGGCGCTGCGATCCGAATTGGTTTCATGAATAATACAGTCTCGGTCAGACTTTATTACTTTTTTTTTTCCATATGTGTTAAGCGGAAGCGTTTCATAAATTTCATAATTAAATAATTCACATGCATGGATGTGAAAACCGTTTTTCATGATTTATAAATAATTCATACGCATAGGTATGAAAAACCTTACTGTCACAATTTTTATAAAATAACTTTTTATAAATAACTTTTCATAAATAATTTTTCAGGAATTTCACAAAATTTCATACGTATAAGTATGAATATCATCATTTCATATTATAATAAACCAGCTTTTCACAAACACATATTATACATCGTTTTATAATATCTGGTTTATACAAGACTTGGAGGCATGGCTCCAATAGCTCCATGGTCTTACTACAAGATCCTATTCAAGGCGTCATAGGCCAAGAATCTCTAATCTTGCCTCTCTTTCACATTTCATTATTACCTGAAAAGTTTTTTAAAAATAAAACGTCAACATAATGTTGGTGAATACAAATAACAGCCTCGATATGTAAGCATAGCATGTTTGGTCCTTTAACCATAATTATTCTTGGCAATACTACACATTTAGCAGGTTATTTCACTGATCGATACAACCACTGCATACCCTGGCTTGTACTGTCACTGGTTAGGAACAACAGCGGAGTGCGTCTTACAATTGTTCCCTCCAGCCCACAGCCCGTCACTGATTAGGTTGCCTGCGGAGTGCGACTTACGGATAACCTTCCAGCCCACGATACCAGCCACATATGGGAATTTCACCCATAGCGGATACAATTTGCAAATCATACGTATACTAATGGCCTAAATGCTGGTCTAATAGTATCCCTTTATGCGCCAAAGTTTAAACATACACGCTCATAAAAATGAATTTATATTTAAAAATAAGTTAAATGTATTCACCTGAATTTTTGGTTGGCAGAGTGACAGCTTAAACTTGTCGATATAAATTTGGGCAGCGTTTCTGCTTATATTATTCTTAAAATTATTCTGTAAAGAAGATTTACTTATTTATTTATTTATTTATTAACTTACTTATTTATTTATTTATTATTATTATTATTACGACGACTATTATTATTATTTTATTATTATTATTATTATTATTATATTATAATATTATTATTATGATGATAATCAATATTATTATCGTTAAAAAAATTTTAATATATACATAGGGTCGAATCTTAACCCTAACCCTATAAGTTAATATTTTAATAAAACTTGAAATTTTTGAGTTTAACTAAAAGTTAAATAATATACCTAAACGAACCAATTCTTAATTCTTGACTTATACTGATCAGCACCTCCTAGCATCCATATCTCCTCATCTTCTTCTCAAATATACGTGGGTGTATATATATTGTATATATATGTATGTGATCTTAAATGAAAATAAAGTTTGATAGTATTTATAGGCAGACGAAACTTAATGACGAATGAATTTATAGATATAGGTTATCTACGTGTTGTCATTTGAATGAAGCATCCTAATATATTCACGTGCACAATTCAAATTCGATTTGAGATTCCACATTTGAATATTTGAATATTTTATTATTTTATTATTATAATTAATTTAGCTCAATTTTTGTTTTTCTTTGATAACTTTTAAAATATGATGTTTTATAAAATTCTACAAAATACTGCTGGGATCAGCTCATTTTTCTCTACGTTTTGACCTAAGTTTCGTTAAAAACGGAGAAAGTTTAATTATAATATATTTTATTAATTTTGAGCGGTCTCCTATAACATTAACTGACCGAATAAATGTGTCAAAACTTTTTAATAATTATTTTACTCGTTACTTATTAGTATGTAACTGTCATATATGTGTATATGATAATTAGATATTTAAAATTATAATATTAAACAATATATTTTATAAAATAAATAAATATGCAGTTGTTACATCCTTCCCACCTTTGTTTTAATCTCGTCCTCGAGATTATTGAAATAGGTGTAGATATTTCTTTCTCATTTTAGATTCCAGTTCCCATGTGTATTCAGGACCACGTCTGAAGTTCCACTTAATCTTGACTAACACCAATTTTTTACGCTTGAGTCTCTTCTCACGTCGGTCTTCAATTTGAAGTGGTTTTTCTATAAATTTTAGTTTTTCATTCACTTCAACATCTTGAAGTGGCATTAATAATGATTCATCGGCCAAACATTTTCGGAGATTAGAAACGTGAAACACATCGTGTACTCCAGCCATTTCTACCGGTAGTTCGAGCTGATAAGCCACCGGTCCGATTCTTTTGAGAATTTTAAAAGGTCCAACATAACGTGGGCTTAACTTTCCCTTTTTACCGAATCGTACTACTTCTTTCCATGGTGAAACTTTGAGTAGCACTTTATCACCAACATTGAATTCTAATGGCTTTCTTCTTCGATCTGCATAGCTCTTTTGTCGATCTCTAGCCGCTTTCAATCTTTCTCTAATTTGAAAGGCTTTGTCAGTTGTTTCTTGCACGATTTCTGGACCAGACAACTGATTTTCACCAATTTCAGACCAACAAACTGGTGTTCGATATTTTCTACCGTAGAGAGCTTCAAACGGTGCAGTCTGAATACTTGAGTGATAACTATTACTGTAGGAGAATTCTATTAAAGGTAAGTGGTCATCCCAGCTTCCTCCAAAGTCTATCACACAAGCTCGAAGCATGTCTTCCCATGTTTGGATTGTTCTTTCGCTCTGCCCATCAGTTTGTGGATGATAAGCAGTGCTGAAATTCAAACGTTTTCCGAGAGCTTTTTGAAAACTTTGCCAGAATCGAGATGTAAAACGACTATCCCTATCTGACACAATGGATAATGGCACACCGTGTAAATATACAATCTCATTTACGTACAACTGTGCTAGTCTATCCATAGAGTAAGTTTCTTTCATTGCTAGGAAATGAGCAGACTTCGTCAGTCTATCAACAATAACCCAAATAGTATCATTTCCACGACTTGTTCGAGGAAGTTTGGTTATAAAATCCATAGTTATCATTTCCCATTTCCAAACAGGTAGTTCCAGTTGTTGCAACATACCAGAAGGCTTCTGATGTTCATCTTTAACTTGTGAACAAGTTAAACATCTTGCAATATATGCGGCAATATCTTTCTTCATGCCAATCCACCAATAGTTCTCTTTCAGATTCTTGTACATTTTATCGCCTCCTGGGTGCATCATGTATTTGGACTTATGTGCTTCTTCCAATATTCTTTCTCTTAAGCCGCCAGTGACCGGCACCCAGATTCTTGTGTTCATTCGAATAATTTCATCATCTCATTTGACCAGTTGTTCAGTCATGCCCTTCATTCTTTCTTTTTCCTTATTTTCATCTTCTTTGGCTTGTTTTTGTCCTTCTTTAATTTGATTAAACAAATCAACTTGAAGTTCTAATCGTAAAGCACGTACTCTTCTCGGTTTCTCTACCTCCTTTCGACTTAAGGCATCTGTAACCACATTTGCCTTTCCTTCATGATATATAATTTCACAGTCATAGTCATTCAACGTTTCCATCCATCTTCGTTGTCGCATATTTAGTTCCTTTTACTTTAAACTCTTGTGGTCAGTATAAACTGTGAAATGAACTCTGTAAAGGTAATGTCTCCACAACTTCAATGCAAAGATAATTGCACCTAATTCCAGATCATGAGTTGCGTAATTCTTCTCATGCGTCTTCAGTTGACGTGATGCATAAGCAATCACCTTGTTTCTTTGCATCAATACACATCCTAATCCTATATGAGAAGCATCATAATAGACAACAAAGTCTTCAACACCTTCAGGTAATGCTAGGATTGGAACGTGAGTCAACTTATCTTTAAGAATTTGAAAGGCCTCAATTTTCTTGGGACCCCATTCAAATTTCACAGATTTTCGAGTCAATGAGGTGAGAGGAACGGCTATTCGGGAGAAATTCTGAATAAATCGGCGATAATAACCCGCCAAGCCTAAGAAACTACGCACCTCTGTTGGTGACTTGGGGTTCTCCATTTGGTAATAGCCTCTATCTTAGATGAATCTACTTGAATACCTTGAGCATTAATAACATGCCCCATAAATTGTACTTCAGTGAGCCAGAACTCACATTTAGAGAATTTAGCATACAATTTCTCATGTCTTAGTAGTTCAAGTAGGGTTCTAAGATGTTTAGCATGATCCTCTGGTGTTTTTGAGTAAATAAGAATATCATCAATGAACACAATGATGAATTTGTCCAGATAAGGTTTGCATATCCGGTTCATCATATCCATAAAGGCAGCTGGAGCATTAGTAAGTCCAAATGGCATAACAGTGAACTCATAATGCCCATACCTTGTACGGAAAGCAGTTTTAGGAATATTTTCTTCCTCAACCCTCAATTGATGATATCCTGTTTAGAGATCGATTTTTGAAAAATGACAAGCTCCTTGAAATTGATCGAACAAATCAACAATTCGTAGATGTGGATATTAATTCTTGATAGTCACCTTCTTTAGCTCCATATAGTCAATGCACATCCGCATCAACCCATTTTTCTTCTTAACGTATAATATTGGAGCTCCTCAAGGTGACGTAGTAAGTCAAATAAAACCTTTAAGCCAATGACTCGTCTAAATGTTTCTTGAGATCTTTTATCTCAGTTAGTGTTAATCTATAAGAAGATTTAACAATTGTAATTGTACTTGGTACCAGATTGATATTAAATTCTACTACTCGTTCCGGTGGTAAACTAGGTAATTCATCTAGAAAGACGTCAAGAGAATCAGCTACAACATGTGTGTCTCCCAGTTTCTTCTTTTCTTACTCATTACTAGTGATTGAGATTAGGTGAGCTAAACAACCTTTATTCAGAGACTTAGTAGCTTTGATCATAAAAATGATTCTAACGTAATTCGTTGACTTATCACCCTTAGTGATCCATTTTCCTCCTTTCGGAACACAGACTTCAATGAATTTTGTATCGCACAAGATACATGCTTGGTTTGTATCTAACCAATCCATTCCAATTACCACATTAAAACCGGCTAACATATTGTGCTTAAAGAGTGTGATCTTACCATTTACTAATGCTTCATTTATTTTGACTACATCACCATTAGTGGTTTCGACCAGATAAGGCTTATCTAGTTTCACTAGTGGTTCATTTAGAAGCTTACAAAATTCATAATCAATAAAGCTTTGATTTGCTCCCGAATCAAACAAAACCTTAGCATAAACATTATTGATAAGAAACGTACCGGTAATAACATCCGGCATGTCTGCAGCTTCCTTGGCATTAAGAGCAAAAGCTCGAGTTGTCTTCTTTGCATTTGTATCAGCTTTTGCTCCTGAACCACTAGCCCCGCTAACTCCACTTGCCTTGATCAATTTAGGACATTCGGTTCGATAGTGTCCTTGTTCATTGCAGTTGAAGCACGTCACCATTTTCTTTCTTCGGCATTCATCCACTGTATGACCCGTCAATTTGCAATGACTGCAAAATTTTGGTCGAAGACACTTTCCCAAATGATTTTTCCCACACATTTTGCATCGTGGGATTACACTGCTACCTCCTTCTTTCATTTCAAATTTTCCTCCAGGTTTCTTTGAAATTTGATTAATCTTTTGCATCATTTCTTGACTTTTCTTTTCTTCTTGGGTTCTCACCATCCCATCAGTAAGCAATCCTGCAAGCTCAACGGCTGAATCAATGGTCTGAGGCATCGCCGCCTTGACCATATCTCGAATTTCACTAACCAGTCCCCATATATAGCGACTGATCAGGTTTGATTCTGGTGTCACAAGATGTGGCACCAATCGAGCATACTCAAAGTACTTGGAAGTGTACTCACGATGCCCTGCACCGACCATGCGGTGAGTTAGGAATTTTCGCTCGATTTGTTCCTTCTCATTCATTGGGCAAAACTTTCGAGTTACAAGATCCCGAAAACTTTCCCAAGTCATAGCATACGCATTGGTTCTGCCTTTGGTTTGAATAATGGAGTTCCACTACTCCAATGCTCCATCTTTAAAGGAATTCGAAGCATACAGAACCATGTCTTCTTCGGCACATTTGCTGATAGCAATTACCGCTTCAATATTCTCGAGCCATCTTAATGCTACCACAGCTCCTTCTGTTCCTGCGAACTTAGGAGGTTTACAAGATTGGAATGTTTTGTATGAACATTCTTCAGTTCTAAACCGTTTTGCACTAGAGGCTTCGATATTCTCAGTCTTCGAACCAAACACCTCTTTTGTTTTTGTCACTGTATTCTCTGGATTCGAATTTTCATTATTTTTCATAGCCGCAACAATCGTAGGTATTGCGTCTTTAATTTCTTTTGCTATCATTTCCTGAAGTTCAGCTTTTCGAATAACAGGTTCATTTGCATCCGTGTGCGTTCTCTTTCGCCCACGAGTGTTTGTAGACGGTCCGCCAGAATTTTGGTTTCGAGACATTAAACATGGTATTTGACAAGGTCTTAAAAATAATTCATCATAATTAGCTCAAACGCTATCATCAAGAATCACACTGTTATTTCAATCATTCTTAGTATTTCAAAATACTATTCTACCTATTCCTTTGATAGGCACTTATCTCAATTTGGTTAAAGCTTAGATACAATCAATAGTACATATTTCGCTAAAACCAGGAGCTCTGATACCAACCTGTCACACCCCGGGCTCTCGACGGCCTGGGCGCTGCGACCCGAATTGGTTTCATGGATAATACAGTCTCGGTCAGACTTTATTACTTTTTTTTCCATATGTGTTAAGCGGAAGCGTTTCATAAATTTCATAATTAAATAATTCACATGCATGGATGTGAAAACCGTTTTTCATGATTTATAAATAATTCATACGCATAGGTTAATATCTGGTTTATACAAGACTTGGAGGCATGACTATAATAGCTCCATGGTCTTACTACAAGATTGTAACATCAGTGCCGGAACCGTCACCGGAACAGTGATCTCTACAGTACATGAACAGTAAATCAGGTACATATTACATGTTATCATAGTACAGTTCAGATTCAAATTCAGAAAACAAAGTTCAGAAATAGGGTTCTTGAGTCAGATAATTATTTGACGATATAGAACCATGATGTGATAAATTGTTAGGATTTATTACGTATAAACGTATGTGAGGCTTTACAGAACAAAACAACACGGATGTCGTTACGTGAATGCTAAACCGACAGATTATTCGTATAGGTGACGATCTGTACGAATAATTCTGGAAGTTTAACGTTCTGAATGATATCCGATAATTAGAAAACCATATTGAAAAGTGTAGTTATCGTCGTATTTATTCGGGTGACGATTCGAACAAATACGTGCGATGACCGCGCGATTCGATTTAAACGTTAATTAATTATTTTGAAATTTAAATAAATAAAGGATATTAGTTAATTTATTAGGAATCACAACCTAAAATAATTTTATAATTTCTATTTTAAAACCGAGTCGTTTCGTAACGAAAACGACGAGAAACCGGTATTTTTACGCAAAACCACGCGAAACCGAACGAACCTGAACGGACCCGGGTATTTTCTGTCACACCCCCACCTCTCGTCACCTGAGAATGATATCATCAAAAGGGTAGCGGAAGCATAGTGGTGATGTCTCAGAGCATGAGGGGTGACTTACTTGATCCGGTATCATCATAGCACACAGATTACGAAAAGTAAAACTTACATTACAAGGTTCGTGGTTACAATATTATTACAATTTATTTAATTACTGTTATTGCTAGTGCTGTGAGTGCATCCTCACCGTTGTCCTTGATTGCCTGCAAAAGTTTTAGTTTCGAAAACATCAGCACAAAGCTGGTGAGTTCATACAGTTTAGTTAAATCATATGATATGACAGTTAAGTTCAAATACATGTTCACAGTTCCGGATAACCATGGGACCCGTATCTAGTTCCTTTCGGACGATATGTTCAGTTCTCGATATTACCCGTCGGTAATATCTTATTGCCTCATTATCTTAATGTCTATCACACCATTAAGAAGTTCAGGAAACAGATAACAAACATTCACACCAGGGGAGATGCAGTCCTCCCAGTGAATGGGTTGTCAACCGATAGTACTATCAATGTTTTCTGCTCGGCCACACATGGGTTCACTAGATACAGTTCAAGAATGAGGACTTTGATATCATGATAGAGATACTAACGGCAACAATCCCATGAAATCCACAAATTCAGTTAATCACATGAAATCACGCAGATAACAGTGACACATATCATATGATCAAGAAAAGTTTAGCAGTTATACCCCGATGTTTATACAACATTAAAAGAACAGGGGTGGTACGAAACTCACCTGATAGTATAGGTGTAGCAGAGTATCACCAAACTGATAGTACAGAGATGATTCTGCATTTATTAATATTCAATGAGTTATTTCTGTTCTAGTTTGTTGATTAAATCTTCCTGAACGTTCAATGTCAAAGACATTGCTTACTAAATCATCAACTCGATATTAATTATGTATTTAATTAATTTAAGATTATATCATACAATGTATGATAATGTAGGAACCTACATTGCATTAGATTCCTAATACAAAGTTGATGACACTCTTGATTAATCAGAATAATCTCTGATTAACCAGATAGTTAATGTTGTTGATTATGATACTGTAACAGTTTCTAGATAATTTAATGGCTTAGGAATGATAAATCCTTGTTATTGATTACCCAAATATCATGAAATATCACAATGTAGCATCAGAATAGGTGTAATAACCATGTTTAACATACTAATCTGACTGTTATCATAAACATCAGATAATCGTTCCAATGAGTATGTTAATGGTTGTGATTAGTTTGAAACACTTGGATTTAATCTTGCATTTCAAGGATTAACCCAACTAATCACCTACATTGTTATAATCAAATGGATTAAACCATTATAATCATGGGTATGGTTTCATGCAAACCGGGCATCACAACGGATCAAAACAAGGATTTAACCGTTAGAACTTCGTGTTCTTCATTTATAATCAATCCTAGCCATCATCTAGGCAATAATCAACAATCCTAACTATGCCATTACGTTCAAAATAAAGATCTAATCAATCAAAATCAAACTAGAAGGTTTAAACGGATCATTACCTAATCTGACGGATTTCTGGCTTCAAAACTACGATCAGAACTTGAAAACAAGTTCCCTGGGATGATTCGTGGCTTCTAATGGCTTCAGAAGATTGTTTGAAGGCTTCAAAATCTTGGTTTTTCGTCTGCAGGGTCGAAGAAGTTCGAGAAGTGTAATAAAATTATAATCTGCATGAAAATCTGATAAAAGGATCAACTTGTTCCACCGCCTCATCCGTCGCGTACCGCGACGGAGAGTCTATTTTGGCTTCGCGTACCGCGAAGTTTTTCGGGAATCTGAGATATTTAACAACCATTGCGTACCGCGGAGGACTCTCAAGCCCACCTCCGCGTACCGCGATAAGCCCTTTCGACCAATACCTAGAGATTTTTCTTCGTTTTTCGATTCCGGACAATCCGTAACTCCGTTTCGCGATCCGTTTTCTCCTATGTTCTCGATTTCTCGCATACTTTAAACCTGCAATAGTTACAATCATCAATTTCGCGCGGATTTCTAGAACAACCAAACGTGTGAACGTCATTGATGACGTAATCTTTACCTGCAATTGTCACAGTCTCCTCCTGTTACAGAAATTTCGTCCCGAAATTTAGTGAAGACTTATCTGTCGACAATTGTCTATGAGAACAAGTGAGGATATTTTGCTTTCATCTGATCTTCACGTTCCCAGGTATATTCAGGTCCTCGTTGAGAGCTCCAGCGAACTTTAACGATTGGTATGCGACTGCGTTTGAGTACCTTAACTTCTCGATCCATTACTTCTACCGGTTCTTCGGTAAACTGAAGTTTATCATTGATCTGAAGTTCTTCGAGAGGTACGATCAAAGATTCATCGTTTAAACACTTTTTCAGATTTGATACGTGAAAAACGTCATGTATGTTACTGAGTTCAAGAGGTAATTCGAGTCTGTAGGCTACAGATCCAATTCGTTCAAGAATTTTAAATGGCCCTATAAATCTCGGTGAGAGTTTACCTCGTTTACTAAATCTGAAAATGCCCTTCCAGGGTGATACTTTCAACATTACACGATCACCAACTTGGAATTCTAGTGGTCTACGACGGTTATCAGCATAACTCTTTTGACGATCGCGAGCAGCTTTAATTCGTTCTTGAATCAGTGCGATCTTGTCAGTGGTTTCTTGGATGAATTCTGGGCCAATGATTTGATTTTCTCCTATTTCCGACCAGCAAATAGGAGATCTGCACTTGCGCCCATACAGTGCCTCGAATGGAGCGCATTGTATGCTGGTATGGTAGCTGTTATTGTACGAGAATTCCACAAGTGGAAGATGAATATCCCAGCTACCTCCAAAATCAATCACACAGCTTCTGAGCATGTCTTCTAACGTTTGATTTGTTCGCTCCGTTTGCCCATCGGTTTGTGGATGATAGGATGTGCTCATATTGATTTGCGTGCCCAGAGCATTCTGAAGAGTTTGCCAAAATCGCGACATAAATCGACTATCTCTGTCAGAAATGATAGAGATAGGTACTCCATGTCGAGATACAATCTCATTAACATAGAGTTTAGCCAGTCGATCCATAGAGTAATCTTCTCGGATGGGTAAGAAATGCGCAGATTTAGTAAGGCGATCAACGATAACCCATATCGAGTCATGGTTACGTGACGTTTTGGGTAGTTTTGTAATGAAATCCATAGAGATCTGATCCCATTTCCAGATGGGAATCTCAGGTTGTTGGAGTAACCCAGAAGGTCGTTGGTGTTCAGCCTTCACTTTAAGACACGTTAAGCATCGGTCCACGTATTCTGATACGTTTCTCTTCATCCCAGGCCACCAGTAAAAATCTCTAAGATCTTTATACATTTTATCGGCACCTGGATGAATAGAATACCTGGATTTGTGCGCCTCATCCAAGATAATTGTTCGAGAGTTACCGAATAGAGGAATCCACATTCGGTCTTTGAAATACAACAGTCCATCATCCTTAGTATCGAGTTTCTTATCTAATCCTCTTAGTCCCTCAGCAGAATAATTCGTTGTTTGTAAAGCTTGTTGCTGAGCATTTCTAATCTGAGGAATTAGACTAGTTTGGATAGTCAAACCTAACGCTCTCACACGTAGGGGTTTGACCCGTTCCTTGCGACTCAAGGCATCGGCCACAATATTTGCCTTGCCTGGGTGATAACGGATTTCACAATCATAGTCGTTCAAGAGTTCAACCCATCGCCTTTGTCGCATGTTCAACATTTTCTGATCTAGAATATGTTGGAGACTTTTGTGATCCGTGTACACAATACACTTGGTTCCGTACAGATAATGTCTCCAAATCTTGAGTGCAAACACAACTGCACCAAGTTCTAGATCATGAGTGGTATAGTTCTTCTCGTGTACTTTCAACTGCCGAGAAGCGTAAGCAATCACCTTATCGTTCTGCATTAAAACACACCCAAGTCCCTGACGGGAAGCATCACAATAAACCGTGAAGTTATCTGTACCTTCCGGTAGTGCTAAGATAGGTGCATTGCAGAGTTTATGTTTCAACAGTTGGAAAGCCTCCTCCTGTTGGGAACCCCATATAAACGGTTGGTTCTTCTGAGTCAAAGTGGTAAGTGGCAGAGCGATTTTTGAAAAGTTCTTGATAAATCGACGATAATAACCTGCCAACCCCAAGAATTGACGTATCTCAGTCGGGGTTCGGGGTGTCTCCCATTGTTCTACCGCTTTGATCTTACTGGGATCCACTTGAATACCATTCTCATTCACAACATGCCCCAGAAACTGAACTTCTCGTAACCAAAATTCACACTTGGAAAATTTGGCATATAGCTGTTCACGTGCTAGAAGTTCTAAGATGAGTTTCAGATGTTGGGCATGTTCCTGCTGGTTCCGGGAATAAATGAGAATATCATCAATAAATACAATCACAAACTTATCCAGATAAGGTCTACATACTCGGTTCATCAGATCCATAAAAACTGCAGGTGCATTGGTTAAACCAAACGGCATTACTAAAAACTCGTAATGTCCGTACCGGGTTCGGAAAGCAGTTTTTGGAACATCATTGTCATGGATTCGCAACTGATGATATCCGGACCTCAAATCAATTTTTGAGAAATATGTAGCACCTTGCAACTGATCAAACAGATCATCAATACGAGGTAATGGATAACGGTTCTTGATTGTCAGTTTATTGAGTTCCCTGTAGTCGATACACATCCTGAATGATCCATCTTTCTTTTTCACAAAAAGAATTGGTGCTCCCCAGGGTGAAAAACTGGGTCGAATGAAACCTTTATCAAGAAGTTCCTGTAATTGACCTGAAAGTTCTTGCATTTCAGATGGCGCAAGCCGATACGGGGCTTTAGCAACAGGTGCAGCGCCAGGAATCAAGTCAATACGAAATTCAACCTGTCTTGTTGGGGGTAATCCTGATATATCTTCAGGAAAAACTTCAGGAAAATCTTTGACTACTGGGATATCAGTGATACGTGTAGGTGAAGAATTGTGCTCGGTCACGTGTGCCAGAAAAGCATAACAGCCTTTCCTTAAAAATTTCTGAGCCCGCATACAAGATATGAGACCAAGTTTTCTACCGGCTCGTTCTCCTTGAACTACCAGTGTATTACCGTTAGGTAATGGAATACGGATCACCTTAGTTTGACATACAACTTCCGCTTGGTTATCAGAAAGCCAATTCATGCCTACCACGACATCAAAGCTACCAAGCTCAATAGGAAGTAAGTCGATACAGAAAAGGTGATCATTCAGATTCAAGGAACATCCTTGAATAACACTGCTAGTTTTGATCATCTTGCCGTTTGCAAGTTCAATGACATAAGGAGTTTCTAGTTCTACCGTAGGCAATGAAAGTAATGATGCAAATTCAGGAGAAATAAAACTCTTATCTGCTCCTGTGTCAAATAAAACTGATGCATAAAGATTATTGAGAAGGAACGTACCAGTGACAATGTTTGCATCATGTCTTGCCTCGGCTGCACCAATCTGAAAAGCTCTGCCCCTAGCTTGATTCCCTGGATTGGTGTTATTGGTTGGACAATTGCGCATGAGGTGATCAGGGCTTCCACAAGTGTAACATGACCGGTTCGTTTGAGCAGTGGGTCGTGGAGCTTGGTTTGGTTGACGAGCAGGAAAGTTGCAGTATTTAGCATAGTGTCCTACCCGATTACATTTTGCACAAACAGGACATGGTCCTGTGTGATGGTAGGGACACCTATCACATTTGGGCGCCGGCCCAGTGTAAACTTTCCTCTCCGGTACCGCCGCTCCATAGTTTTTCACGGTTGGTTTGTTCTGACTGGTTTCAGCTGGAGCTTTGGTCTTGGACTTGCCAAACCATTTACGTTTGGTACCTTTAGAAACGTTCGAGGTACCAGCTTCACTACGGCCCACGGCCGTCTGAGATTTTGAGATCAACGTACCACTTCTTACCGCCTCATCGGTAAGCTTGGTGGTCAACAGAATGGTTCTTTTAAGGGTTGTGGGTTCAGCAGCAGTTACATTTCCCCGAATCTGGGGAACCAACCCTTTGATATACTTCTCAATCAATGCTGCCTCAGTTGGAAACATATTGGGAAGTAGACAAGTAAGTTCATGAAAACGATCGGTGTAGGCTAAAGAATCGGCACCGACCATTGAGTGACTCCAGAATTCCTCCTGAAGTTTTTGGATTTCAGTGATTGGGCAGTACTCTGACATAATCAGAGTTTTGAATTCATTCCAGCCCATAGAATCAACTGTAACAGAACCCAAAGTTTTTGCCTGGGTATTCCACCAGGTAAGAGCTGATTCTTTCAAAGAGCAGGCAGCATAAGACACCTTATGCTCCTCCAGACACTGGCTGATTTTCAGTTTTGTTTCCATCTCCTCGATCCACCTAAGGAGTCCAGCCGCTCCTTCCCTACCTGTGAAAGTAGGTGGGTTACAGGAAGCAAAGTATTTATACGTACATCCCTGTCGTGGTGGATCAGGAGCAGTAGTAGTTGTGCCTGTGGTATGAACAGTTTCAACATGTCCACCTGTGGCATTATGTTCCACATGACCAGACCCAGAAGTGACATGTGGCTGTGGTGGTATTACAATGCCAGCAGCCGATAGCTGTTCCTTTACGATTCGGGCTATAGCTGCTTCATTCAATACCGACCCACTAGGAGCTGTCGTTGGTGTCGGGTTTGGGTCCTGGTTCACCAGAGGAACGGTATTTGTTTCAGAAACAGGTGGTGGAACTGGATTCGGTTCAGGGGAAATAATATTCTCAGTAGCTTTCTTAGCTGGACGACCTCTTTTCGGAGCCATAGTTCTGCTCACATGCAGACAAACTCAGGTCAGTTCAAGAATATTAAAGATATAACCTTTTTTTTTTTAATCACATAACTCAACCATGTTCAGACATGCTGATAATTTCATGTTGAAATGTGATCATTTAAGTATTCAAGTATAACTACATTGAAAAGATCCAGATACGTTCTCAGTTCACACTAGTCATTCAGATATTCGTAGTTATACTTAGTCCTGTTATTTCAAAACATGTGTAGAGTATAACCCAACTCATTGCCTCGCAATACATGTTTTTAGAGATATGTTCATACAGGACTAGGATATGTTCTCACACAACAACAAATATGTTCACATGTTCTCGTACAGTATGGCTCTCGTACTGTACTTTAGTTACAGATATGTTCTCATTAGATATGTTCTTGTTCACATTACAGATACGTTCTCGTTCAGATATGTTCTCGTTCACATTACAGATACGTTCTCGTTTAGATATGTTCTCGTACAGTATGGCTCTCGTACTGTACTTTTAGTAACTGATATGTTCTCGTATAGTATGGCTCTCGTACTATACTTTAGTTACTGATATGTTCTCGTTCACATTACAGATACGTTCTCGTTTAGATATGTTCTCGTTCACATTACAGATACGTTCTCGTTTAGATATGTTCTCGTACAGTATGGCTCTCGTACTGTACTTTAGTTAATATATCCGCATACAGTATGGCTCTCGTACTGTATTTTCGCGCAATATATGTTTTTAGTTAAATATATTCGCATACAGTATGGCTCTCGTACTGTATATCAGCGCAATATATTTTCAGTTAGATATATTTGCATACAGTATTGCTCTCGTACTGTATTTTCGCACAATATATATATTTTTAGTTTGACATATTCGCATACAGTATGGCTCTCGTACTGTATATCAGCGCAATATGTTTTCAGTTAGATACGTTCTCATACTGATATGTTCATAGATACGTTCTCATACTGATATGTTCATAGATATGTTCTCATACTGATATGTTCATAGATATGTTCTCATACTGATATGTTCTTAGATACGTTCTCATACTGATATGTTCATAGATACGTTCTCATACTGATATGTTCATAGATATGTTCTCATACTGATATGTTCATAGATATGTTCTCATACTGATATGTTCATAGATATGTTCTCATACTGATATGTTCTTAGATACGTTCTCATACTGATTTGGATATAGTGTTCACATAACATACAACAGATATACAGAAACAAACGTTTGATTAAAACAACACTGTTATTATAAAACCATAAAGTTTATGATACAAAGAGTGCCCTCATAATACATCCATACAAACAACCTATCCGTCTATGAGATGTACAATGAAAATCCCAAAAATGTGGGTCAACTGATCTGACTTACCGTAAGAAATACGGTAAACAGGCTAACACTATAGCTATAGTAGCGAGTACTATAGCTAACCAGATAAGTCTAGCCTCGGTGCTCAGCGTACCGAGCGTCCAGATCAGTCCCTGCAGCCTTTCCCCAAAGGCTGCCAACTGCTGCTTACATGCAGCAATCATTTCCCTCCACCAAGTCCTCCGAAGGCGATCCTCAATGGTCGCCCTCCAGGCTAGGGTGTCCGCACCCTGAGTAGTCACATGGTCCATAAGAGCCAGGTGAGACGCGAGAATCTCCAACACCGTATTACGGGTGTCCTCCATCGTGGCATGGTGCTGCTGCAAATCCTGTCGGAGGCCCAGCAGGTCCTGAGATACCTGCTGTACCTGAGCCCGAAGCTCAGCCTGGTGGGAGGATTCTCCCACCTCGTGTACTGGTGCTGGCTCGTCACGTGGAGCCATGGGGCGTCGTGGAGGTAGTCCCGTAGTCTTGCGGGCCTGGCCCCGCATACGCCTGAGCCCGTCCCATGCCGGGGCTCTGTGTGGTGAGGAGCTCTGCCTCCTCATGGCCGAAGCGTCGGCCAGCGGTGAGTGGGGTGGACTGTGCACCGGTGGGGATCCCGGTGGTGGTGGTGGTATGAACGGAGATCCGGGCGGTAGTGGTGGTACAAAAGGAGATTCGGGTGGTGTAGCTGATAGCTGTGGTCCCACCTGAGATGATACAGAAGACGCATGAGATGGTACTGCACCCGAGCTCGATCCCGAGCTGTCACTGGGTGTGTCGTCAAGGATGATGTAAGGGAATCTCTGGTAAATATAGTTTTCTCCCGGGTTCGCCATTGCTGAATAAACAAAGTTCTAGATCAGTATCATGAAATAAACATTGAATAATAATATTCAATACAAACATGATATGATATCTCTTCCTATCTCAAAGCAACTATTAGTCTTTAGAATTGTTAGTGTTCAGCTTGGATTAACTTAAACTAGAATGCACAAGTATTACAAATTTCAGTTATGCTGGCCACTCATAACTGAAACCTGAATCACTCGATTATCCTAACTTAAATCAACACAAGTTTTGTTCGTTCGTTGTATTCAGTGCTCTCTGTGTCATTATACGAACCTATGGTTATAGTCTAGGTCTCTAAGTCAACCTAATTCTCTATAACCTGTGGCTCTGATACCACCCTGTCACACCCCCACCTCTCGTCACCTGAGAATGATATCATCAAAAGGGTAGCGGAAGCATAGTGGTGATGTCTCAGAGCATGAGGGGTGACTTACTTGATCCGGTATCATCATAGCACACAGATTACGAAAAGTAAAACTTACATTACAAGGTTCGTGGTTACAATATTATTACAATTTATTTAATTACTGTTATTGCTAGTGCTGTGAGTGCATCCTCACCGTTGTCCTTGATTGCCTGCAAAAGTTTTAGTTTCGAAAACATCAGCACAAAGCTGGTGAGTTCATACAGTTTAGTTAAATCATATGATATGACAGTTAAGTTCAAATACATGTTCACAGTTCCGGATAACCATGGGACCCGTATCTAGTTCCTTTCGGACGATATGTTCAGTTCTCGATATTACCCGTCGGTAATATCTTATTGCCTCATTATCTTAATGTCTATCACACCATTAAGAAGTTCAGGAAACAGATAACAAACATTCACACCAGGGGAGATGCAGTTCTCCCAGTGAATGGGGTGTCAACCGATAGTACTATCAATGTTTTCTGCTCGGCCACACATGGGTTCACTAGATACAGTTCAAGAATGAGGACTTTGATATCATGATAGAGATACTAACGGCAACAATCCCATGAAATCCACAAATTCAGTTAATCACATGAAATCACGCAGATAACAGTGACACATATCATATGATCAAGAAAAGTTTAGCAGTTATACCCCGATGTTTATACAACATTAAAAGAACAGGGGTGGTACGAAACTCACCTGATAGTATAGGTGTAGCAGAGTATCACCAAACTGATAGTACAGAGATGATTCTGCATTTATTAATATTCAATGAGTTATTTCTGTTCTAGTTTGTTGATTAAATCTTCCTGAACGTTCAATGTCAAAGACATTGCTTACTAAATCATCAACTCGATATTAATTATGTATTTAATTAATTTAAGATTATATCATACAATGTATGATAATGTAGGAACCTACATTGCATTAGATTCCTAATACAAAGTTGATGACACTCTTGATTAATCAGAATAATCTCTGATTAACCAGATAGTTAATGTTGTTGATTATGATACTGTAACAGTTTCTAGATAATTTAATGGCTTAGGAATGATAAATCCTTGTTATTGATTACCCAAATATCATGAAATATCACAATGTAGCATCAGAATAGGTGTAATAACCATGTTTAACATACTAATCTGACTGTTATCATAAACATCAGATAATCGTTCCAATGA
Organism: Mikania micrantha; assembly: GCA_009363875.1. NCBI lineage: Eukaryota > Viridiplantae > Streptophyta > Magnoliopsida > Asterales > Asteraceae > Mikania > Mikania micrantha. The sequence goes on from CM018680.1 coordinate 113,319,803, forward strand.
GTATGTTAATGGTTGTGATTAGTTTGAAACACTTGGATTTAATCTTGCATTTCAAGGATTAACCCAACTAATCACCTACATTGTTATAATCAAATGGATTAAACCATTATAATCATGGGTATGGTTTCATGCAAACCGGGCATCACAACGGATCAAAACAAGGATTTAACCGTTAGAACTTCGTGTTCTTCATTTATAATCAATCCTAGCCATCATCTAGGCAATAATCAACAATCCTAACTATGCCATTACGTTCAAAATAAAGATCTAATCAATCAAAATCAAACTAGAAGGTTTAAACGGATCATTACCTAATCTGACGGATTTCTGGCTTCAAAACTACGATCAGAACTTGAAAACAAGTTCCCTGGGATGATTCGTGGCTTCTAATGGCTTCAGAAGATTGTTTGAAGGCTTCAAAATCTTGGTTTTTCGTCTGCAGGGTCGAAGAAGTTCGAGAAGTGTAATAAAATTATAATCTGCATGAAAATCTGATAAAAGGATCAACTTGTTCCACCGCCTCATCCGTCGCGTACCGCGACGGAGAGTCTATTTTGGCTTCGCGTACCGCGAAGTTTTTCGGGAATCTGAGATATTTAACAACCATTGCGTACCGCGGAGGACTCTCAAGCCCACCTCCGCGTACCGCGATAAGCCCTTTCGACCAATACCTAGAGATTTTTCTTCGTTTTTCGATTCCGGACAATCCGTAACTCCGTTTCGCGATCCGTTTTCTCCTATGTTCTCGATTTCTCGCATACTTTAAACCTGCAATAGTTACAATCATCAATTTCGCGCGGATTTCTAGAACAACCAAACGTGTGAACGTCATTGATGACGTAATCTTTACCTGCAATTGTCACATTTTCCCCAACATTTAATGTGGTCATTAAGACCACAACAACCCCACCTACCAGATTCAAACCCCCATTTTCCATTTTCGTCCCTCTCACTCTCAAGCTTTCTCTCTCTAGAAACATCACCTTCTCACTAAGTTTTCTCACTCAAATCTCCACGAAATTGACCCATCTTGGTGTCAAAACGTTCACCATCACTTGTAGATCAAGAAAGTACAACATATTTAAGAGTTTATCCGGCCGATTTGAGGTAAAATCACGATTTTGGTCACGATTTAAGGTTTTGAAAACCCTATCCCGAACCCTCACATTTAGCCGGTTAAACCATTCCCAACTTTGAGAAAAATCACTCATAAACAACTTAGGAGGAATTAGGAACAAGTGTTAGAACAAAACCAGGCCGATTAGCTCGAAACCCCATGGCTGTACCTGGGTTCTTCGAACGGCCGAATGGCCAAGTCACAGCTCGCCGAATGAGCTATGAACTTCATTCGCCGAATGTCTCGAGAATAAAAGACTCATTCGACCAGCTCCCCATTCGCCGAAACAGTCTCCATTCTCCTGGTTAACCCATTCGCCGAATGGCTATGCCGAAGGACTCCATTCGACCAGCCTCATTCGATCGCCAAGTGCTCATTCGGCCGACAGCCATTCGACAACCCAACTCATTCGCCCTACTCCTTCGGCTGAGATCTCCATTCGATCGGCCAGCTTGATTCGGCCGTCACTCTTTCGGCCCAGCATCACCTTCGGACCCATGATATTCCGATCAAGCTGATTCGAAGTAGGTGGTTATGCATGAGATGACTACGATGTATGCATGGGACGTGTGAGTGTATGGGTGAGAGTGCATGGGGATGATATTAGAATACCTATGTCCATGCGGCCAAGTTTTGGGTAAACGTGGGTGCATCATGAGACAATAAACAAAGGAATGATCATAGTGATTATGGAACTTAACCCTAGATGCCAATGGTTAATGATGCATGAGTCGGTTTGGGGAAAAAAAACAAGGAAGTAGGGTTTCTTAAAGAAAACGGATTTTCTTCATCAAGCAAACAACTAAGTATGGATTTTTAATATCCATTAACCAAGTTTAGCACACTTGAGAATCCATCATGAAATCATAAGAATCAAAACTAACCTAAAATGGCTTATTTAATCTATCAAGGGGTAGTTAATTATAGAGCTAACAAGAAATCGTTGAAGTTCAAAGTCTAATAATGGGCCAAGGGTGTCCCAATGGGTTTAATATTAACCCATCATGTTTAATTACATTTTATTAAATTAATTATGTTTTTCATAAAAGAAATTAAATTATTCATTTTATTAAAATAATTAAATGATTTCTAAATAGAAGTGTAACTTAAAATCAATCATCTTAAAAATGTGTTAGATAAAGACTTGTGAATTAATTGAAATAAACCCTAATCCTCTAGGGTTTAGTAGTTAATAATATTGGGACATGAATTAATTGAAATAAACCCTAACGACTTATCGTATTCAAATCTCTTAAATAACTCAGGTGCTAAAGATACATAAGCAACAGTCAAAGAGCGCGCATTAACTTTTGTGATTCATTGCACAGCAACACAGGTGAGTTCATTTGCCCCTTTTCTAACATTTTTGTTTTAAAACGCGGGGCTGAGAAGCATGCGTAAACTGTTTTATTTAAACTGTTTATTTAGATGCTTTTATATATTATATGTTTTACATATATATGTTTGTTGATACCCCTAGATTCCTGTCTAGGTATTATTAAACAGATCAAATTATCAAGTTAATTAAATTTACTCTTATGAGTAATACTTTAATTCTAACTCTAAACAAATCCTTAGTCCATCAAGTTCAAATTCAATAATCTAAATTCATAGTGAAATCAAAGGAACTAAAGCCAAAGATCATGTTCAAGAAACTTAACTCAGTGTGTGATCTGAGAACCAAGAATCATAATCAAGAATCAAGTATCATGGTGAATCATGGAAATTCTAAAGATCAAGATCAAGAGACTCAAGGAATCAGAAATCATAAATGTGTGTGAATCGTTGTAATAATGAAATCATTATAATCTAATGAAATCATTAATATTCAAGTTAAGGTGGATGTCAGTTGTATAGGGAATCAAGACCACGTGTAACACACATATAAAGTCCCCTTCAGGTATAGAAGACTCTTGTAGTCAGGCTATACGGGCAACAACGTGAACTATCAAATGAGATCAATATCAAAGTAAAAAATCAAGAGAATCAATAGATCAAGAATCAAAGGATATCCTTAAAGTCCCACTCAGATGCAGAAGACCATTGGGTCAGGCTGTAACGGGCAAAACATTAAAATCCCGCTCAGTTCAGGTGTACTACTTGTGAGTTATGCCTGACATGGGTCACGTGTGAGAGGTTACAATTTGGACAACCACCAACAATTAAGTCTAATTGATTGAGTTAAATAAAGCTCAATCATCATGTCTTAGTTGTATTTAAATGTTTTATTTAATTATTTAATTAAATATTCAACATTTTCTTTCTATCAATGACTTTTGGGAAATCAAATATCTATGAGGAACTCAAGAGGATCAAAGGTAAATCAAGTTTTGGAAATCATAATTCAAATCAGAGGTTTGTGGGGTAAAAATGCTTAATTATCATTAACAACAGTGTCACATGCGTATTAGTATGTGGTGGGATGGCGTCTGGGCGGGCTTGTAGGCTCGACTCAGGGGTATGCCCTATATATAAGCATACCGATATGACTATTACATTGAATTTAATGAGGTTAGGGTCTTTACCGAAAGGACATTTTCAAATCATTTTCAACTACTAAACTATGTGAACTCACCAACCATGTGTTGACTTGATCTTTTTGCATGACTTCTCAGGTGACGAATAGGTCAACTGAAGAGTTGTTTCTTTTGGACTAGGTTACAGATAGAGGTCCTAGCTTTTTGGACCTGCATCTTTTTGGACATCATACACATTTATTTTGTATATCTTGTGCATATACAAGATTGAAGAATTATGATGTTATAGTAGATTTACATTGTTAAATTATAAACTTAACTGATGTAATTTAACTTTGTAATTCTATTTTATTCTAGCAAGTTTCTCATTTATATATCATGTGCAATGTAAACAATCTGATCATTTCGATTATCACTCATGATATCGCGCCCCGAGAACCTTCCGCCCGTCGGGGAAACCCGATCCTACCCCGCCGACTCGGGGTGTGACAAAAATCCTATTCAAGGTGTCATAGGCCAAGAATCTCTAATCTTGCCTCTCTTTCACATTTCATTATTACCTGAAAAGTTTTTTAAAAATAAAACGTCAACATAATGTTGGTGAATACAAATAACAGACTCGATATGTAAGCATAGCATGTTTGGTCCTTTAACCATAATTATTCTTGGCAATACTACACATTTAGCAGGTTATTTCACTGATCGATACAACCACTGCATACCCTGGCTTGTACTGTCACTGGTTAGGAACAACAGCGGAGTGCGTCTTACAATTGTTCCCTCCAACCCACAGCCCGTCACTGATTAGGTTGCCTGCGGAGTGCGTCTTACGGATAACCTTCCAGCCCACGATACCAGCCACATATGGGAATTTCACCCATAGCGGATACAATTTGCAAATCATACGTATACTAATGGCCTAAATGCTGGTCTAATAGTATCCCTTTATGCGTCAAAGTATAAACATACATGCTCATAAAAATGAATTTATATTTAAAAATAAGTTAAATGTATTCACCTGAATTTTTGGTTGGCAGAGTGACAGCTTAAACTTGTCGATATAAATTTGGGCAGCGTTTCTGCTTATATTATTCTTAAAATTATTCTGCAAAGAAGATTTACTTACTTATTTATTTATTTATTTATTAACTTACTTATTTATTTATTTATTATTATTATTATTATTATTATTATTATTATTATTACGACGACTATTATTATTATTTTATTATTATTATTATTATTATTATTATTATTATTATTATAATTATTATGATTATTATTATTTTATTATAATATTATTATTATGATGATAATCAATATTATTATCGTTAAAAAAATTTTAATATATACATAGGGTCGGATCTTAACCCTAACCCTATAAGTTAATATTTTAATAAAACTTGAAATTTTTGAGTTTAACTAAAAGTTAAATAATATACCTAAACGAACCAATTCTTAATTCTTGACTTATACTGATCAGCACCTCCTAGCATCCATATCTCCTCATCTTCTTCTCAAATATATGTGGGTGTATATATATTGTATATATATATATGTGATCTTAAATGAAAATAAAGTTTGATAGTATTTATAGGCAGACGAAACTTAATGACGAATGAATTTATAGATATAGGTTATCTACGTGTTGTCATTTGAATGAAGCATCCTAATATATTCACATGCACAATTCAAATTCGATTTGAGATTCCACATTTGAATATTTGAATATTTTATTATTTTATTATTATAATTAATTTAGCTCAATTTTTGTTTTTCTTTGATAACTTTTAAAATATGATGTTTTATAAAATTCTAAAAAATACTGCTGAGATCAGCTCATTTTTCTCTACGTTTTGACCTAAGTTTCGTTAAAAACGGAGAAAATTTAATTATAATATATTTTATTAATTTTGAGCGGTCTCCTATAACATTAACTGACCGAATAAATGTGTCAAAACTTTTTAATAATTATTTTACTCGTTACTTATTAGTATGTAACTATCATATATGTGTATATGATAACTAGATATTTAAAATTATAATATTAAACAATATATTTTATAAAAAAAATAAATATGCAGTTGTTACAAAAATTACGGACACATGCATGATCAAAGACCAGTTGCATAATCACATATCAATAATGTAACACCCCGACCAACGGCGGAATCATCGAGGCGTACACGAAGTGTAGATTGTTAAAAAGCACAAGGTTCTAAATTGTAAAATACTTACATCCAACATCATTACAAAAGTTTCAAATCAACAAATCTAACTAAGTAACTAGGTCCAAGCTCTAATATAATAATCAATCAAGTTTAGTTTGCAGTTCCACCTGAAACATGTTTAAAATAAAAGGTCAACTAAAAAGTTGGTGAGCTTCACAGGTTTAAAAGCACACACACCAAAAATAGTTGATATAATATAGATACATAGTTGTCACATGTGAACTCAAAGCATAATGAACTATAATAATGAACAAAGCATGTCAAAGCATATCATATAATGTTAACAAGTAATGTTTGACCAAGTTTAGCATTCCTAACAATTCTGAAGTAGCAAACAATCACCGCGGGCTTCCCCCGAAGGGTAAATCAAACAACGGTGGGTCTGGCCGGGCCAATAGATCTATCATTGTTTACGAGAAAGTTTAAGTTTATGATCAATGCAAATTCATGACTAAAGTTCACTACATCAAGACCATTAACCCAAGCTCACATGATTAATAGTTTAAAATATAGTGTAATAGTTGTAAACATGTTTCACCCCAAAAATATAAAAGCGTAAAAAGGGGATATGAAGACTCACCTTGTGATGAGCTAGTCGTTGCTAATAAATGATAAATATGTAGTCCAAACAGTATCCAACACGATATAGGTTAACCTATAATTCAATCATACATAACTAAGATAATTTTGGCTTTGCATGGAATTTCCATAATGTGTTTGTGTTCCATCGTTTTATAACCAAATCTATAATTACGATTTTATATGAATTGTTTACAAGTCGTGTTATTTTTCAAAATTTAAAATATTTATTAATGTTTAAAAAAACTATCAAAATAATAATAATTATATTAATAATGATAATAGTGATAAAAGTAATAATACTAGTAATACTAATGTAAAAAAAATAATACTAGTAATAATAATAATAATAATAATAATATTAATAATAATAAGAATAATAATAATAAAAATAATGATATTTTTATTAATAGTATCAATAATAATTGTAATAGTAATTGTGACACCCGGCAATTTCAGGTAAATTGCAACTCTTGAACTCTACGTATTTCACATTCATACTTGTTGTACTTCATTTAATCATGTTTAATTAGATGAGTTAAACACAAACACAAAACAATAGCTTGGACTATTATTGTGCATTACACGTTGATTAAGATTAATCAAGTGTGCAAACACTTCGTAGAACACGAACACAAACTATCGAAGATAATTCAAGGAATTATCGAAACACACACGAGACTCACGAACGTTGGTGATCAATCAAACTTATGTGCTATTTGTATTTATGTGCTTAAACGAGCATTAGATGCTTTAGATAAACGTTAAGAATCATGTATGAGCGAAATCGTTTCAACGAAATCGAAAAACAAGGATATGGACCCGTCGCGGTACGCGACAAGCCCCTCGGCGAAAGTCTTCGCGGTACGCGAAGCAAATCGGGAGTCGAACTCCCGAATTCCATCGCGGTACGCGGCAAACAATTTTGATCGGCCTCCGCGGTACGCGAAGGCCATGCAGATCAAAATTTTTATAAAAACCAACTCATTCACTTCTGTTCGGTTTGCTCGCGAATTCTACGAACTTCTTCCCTCATCCTCGACCAGAACCCCTGTAGAACTTATCCCAAACCTCTGGAAACACCTTTGGAAGTATTTCCCTCATCCTTAGCAAGCTTGAAGACCATAGAGCTTGGAGAGGAAGCGAGGAAGATAGAGACTACGATCCGCGCACCGAATCACCATCACCAGAAGCTGTTACCGCCGAGTCTCAGCACCAAGGAGCTCCTAAGGTAGTCTCATATGTTTATCTTTAGTTAGATAGTACATGCAATGGGTTAAAACCCACATGCAACTCCATATGATTATTGTGCTTGAAATCGTTGGTGATTTGATGAGTACTTGTTGTAGATTTACTGATTTTAGTGTTTAGTAATGTTAGAATTGAGTTTTGGTTAAGTTAGGTTTGAATTGTTGATGATTTGGACAAACTTGCCATAAAAGGAAACTTTTATGTGCAAGTCTTGGATTTGTGATGATCTAGACATGTTAGACATGTCTAGATGTTGTTAAATGCATATTGAAGTGTTTAGAAACACATTGGGATATTTGATTTTGTCAAAAACTTGGTTTTATAGAAACTTACTAAAAATAGAAACTTTTATAAATCAAAAGAGGGCTTTTGATGTTTTAAAGAGTTTTGATGAACTTAGATTGTTGAAACATGTTTAGAAATGATTTCTAACATATTTGAAAACCTTGATTTGTGAAAACGAGCTTTTAAACAAGTACTTACTATTTTAGGAAACTTTATTTGGGCAAAACGACATAAATGATGGTTTATGCGCAAACGATGTAGTTTTATGAAATGGAATTTCATAACCACACTTTCCTAAATTGGAAACTTTCTAAAAATGGAAACTTATGTGATTAGAGTCATAGGATGCATTTTGGTGTCTTATGCGCATCAAGGCACATAGACACAACAATCGTGTCACCAACGATTCGTCGAGTCAACACAAGTCAACACACACATACTCGGTTGAGCACACCGACACTTGGAGTTGTATGGAATACAACGTATCACAAAACACATACTTACACCTATATGATCATAGGTGCTTACTAGCAGGTGCTAGCTTTCGCAGACGCGAACACACGAAAACCGGAAACTGCACTACCAGGTGAGTTCACGGCCCCTTTTTATCTTTTCTACCTTTGGGGGAGAAAACATCGCATTACAACTGTTTTAGAAAAACAACAACTCGTTTTATTTACGTATGGACATGCTTTATCATTATATGTATATGTGTTGGCCCCTATCACAACTAAAAGTCCTCGCGATACTCCTCGGACCGTTAATAGCATAACGCCTAGCGTGGTAATCTTGAATAGTACTATTTGGGCCTGACAAGCCCCACTACACCCGACTGGAGGTCGGAACAGTGCAATATTGACCAACACTTTGCCATTGTCTGTGATAACATGGCGGGAGGCACAATCTGTCAGCTTCGGTACCATCCACAATATAATATAACTGTATTGACTAGCTATCAATCGATACTGCATTGTATGATATGTAAATATGCAAAACTCTTACTTTAAACATTTTGATGTTTACTGCTTATGAAAAACCTGTGCTCTCACCAACCTTTGTGTTGACCCTTTTACTCGCATGTTTTCTCAGGTAGCTAAGGCACGCGCACAAGGATAGGATGCTAGGATGGAGTCCCATGCATCAGCTTTAGTGTCTTAGATCATCGATAACATTTAACGTTTTTACTTGGTTATGTCTTGTATTGATAAACAACTTTCAATCGCTTCCGCAAACTTTAAATTTATGATGTTCTGAAAACTGTTTTAAAATAACGCTTCCGCAACTTACGAACTGTATTTGTTTTGAGATTGTATAACTTCCGCAACTCTGATTTTGCAAATTGATTTATCCATGTAATTGGATGTACGTATATAACCAGACATGTAGGTCTCGCATGTTGTGTGACCGGAGACTGCGATCCTGACAATTTGCCGTCGCTCGCGCCCCAGGAAGGGACGGGATTTCTCGGGGTGCGACAGTAATGATGATAATTTTGTTAATAATAATAATAATAATAGTATTAGTAATAATAATAATGGTCATAATAACAATAATACTATTAATAATATTAGTAATAGTAATATTAATACCTTTGATAATGATAATAATAATTACTAATAATATTAACTATAATCTTCCTATTCTAATAAAAAAAAATAAGTTTTGTCACATGTCATATTCTAATGTTTTCTTGCCACTTGTCATTTTTCTATAATTTTATTGAATTCTTTATCTTAATTATTAATTAAATACATTCTCTCATATTTAATACTTCTAATATTAATGAGAAATAATATTATTTGTCTTTTTACATGCAAGAAAATAGTTTTAATAAATTAAAATCAAATATTTTTATTAAAAAGCACACTTCAAAAAATAGTTTATAAAATATGAAACTTTCTAAAAATCATTTTTTTTAAAAGTTAGAAAAGTTAGTATTTTTAGAAAATAAAAGTTTAATAAAAAATAATTTTTAAAAAATAAAATAAAATACACCATAAATCATAGTTTTCAAATACTGGTATTTTTATAAACAAATGATGTTTCTTAAAACAAATTGCTTAAAATAATTATTTTCAACCAAAAGTTATAAAAATGATAGGAAAAATTAAACTTTAGTTATTTATGTTAAATGATATTATCAAATTAAGTTATTTAACTTTAATAATTATATAAATTATATATTATTTTCTTGATTTGTAACAATTAGTTTTTAATAGAAAAGTAAATGTTTCAAAACAAATAGGTTATGTATTATTTCTTTACTTATTAAAAATTTTAATTATTATTTTATTACTTAAAATACTCATTAATACGTAATCTACTTAATTTATAACAAATTGTTTATTTTTTTAAAATTTTATTACTAATTATTTAATGTTTTATATTTAATCCGTGTAATACACGGGTAATAATCTAGTAACCATAAAAAATGATAATTTATAATGATAATAATAGTAACTAAAATAGTTATACTAATAATAATAACTATAGTAGTCCTAGTAATAATAAATATAACTTTTTTTTTTCTAATTAAAATAAGTAAATAAATAACTAAATAAATAATAAACTTAAATTTTTTTTTTATAAAATTAATAGTTTTTAAGTTTATAAAAATTTAGGTGAAATCAGAATTTAAAATTGATTAATAAATAAAAAGCTATTTAATTAAAATAAAAAAATTGGGTTAACCCGCCGTAGCCGGGTGTCGAACCCGTGACCCTTCCCTTTGAAGCATGCGTCTCTACCAACTGATCTGGGCACATGGCCACGACAAGAAACCATCCTGATTAATTTTAACATGTTCATTCGTTTCCCCCAATTTCTTTCTTTTTTTTTTTACACCCAAAACCGAACCCTAGTTTCTAATCCCCTCAAATTCGTTCGAATCAGAACCCGATTGGGTTTACAATCATAGAGCTTTTATTCCCTACTAAAAACCGAGCATAATGGTATATAAAACACTAACCTTTGTTGAGATTTGATGGGTTTTCGAGTATGAGGTCGTGAGGACGAAAAAACGAGACTTGTATGCTTGATTTTTTGATCTGAGGAGGTTCTGGATGGGCTCCGATGGCACAGACTTGTTAGTCGAGTTTAGATGCACATATGATTGAGTTTAATTTAACTTTTATGTGAGTTTATATAGATTTTCAAATGTTCGGTCAACTACAAACGTTTAGGAGCTATTTTCGTGAGATTTTGAATTTTAAACATTGAGTTGATGATAGATATGGATCCCTTAACCTTCGGTTGTTGATAACATTCCGAGTTTTAGGAGGTTTATTCGCGAATTTGAACCAAAAGCTGAGTTGGGTTGAAAATGGGTATTTGGGTATCCATGGATTTCATGGGTGGGGAAGATGATGACTTTGGGTGAATTGCAAAAACAGCCCCCCTACTTTTTCTTTCAAGTTCTTAGTTTCGAAATTTATAGTTTTGGTCCTCATAGTTTGTATAAAAAGGTTTATTACAATTTTCATAAAATCCCTAAATTTATATTTGTAAAGTTTATATAATTTATTTATATAAATAGTACTTTTTATTTATTTTGCTAATTGTTTAATAGGATAATAAAAATACATATACATTTTAATAATGCTTTAATATATGTATATCATTATTTTATCAAAATTATTTATAAACTAAATATAATAAAATGTCGAAATTGTTATCATTGTTGTCGTTATAGTTATTATTATTATGATCACCATGTGCATAAAATAGCTTCTCGATTTCTCGTTAATGAGTTTTCATAAATTACTGAAATGTTACAAATAATCACACACTAAGCATAAAAAATCACGGACCACGATTTAAAAAAAAAACTATAACAATAGTATACTCAAATTAAAGATAGTAAAATTCTCTATTTTATGGTGTAATTTTTTTTAAATGACTAAGCTTTTAAAAGTTATTCGATTTTTAAAAAAATGGTGAAACTTGATTTACCCATAAAAAAAGTCAACAAATGTATGCAATTCCTTTTTTGTCATTTCAACTTTAATTCACACAAGTTTTAAATCAAATGCGGAGACCACTAAATCTTAACCATTCGTTTGTTTGATTAAGGGTCAGATTTCTTTCTATCATTCTCACGTTAATAACCTTTTTGTATTTAATCCAGCTCCTCTCTATATATATATATATATATATTAAATGTTTAGTTTAATAGTGACTGGTTGGTTGAAAAAAGTGGATGAGATGAGAGACAAATGCTTCTGGCTTCATTATGAGTTCATAAAGTCAATATTGAACCTTGAAATCCATTTCACATCACTTGAGTCTATTGGTTGGCAGGGCCGGCTATTAGGCCTCGTTTTTTAAGGGAACCAAAATTTAGAATTTTTATATTTATTTGATATATTAAATCTATTTAAAGAAAAAAATATATATTTTTATTACGTAAAAACATGATTTTGCTACCGTAATTTTATTTTATCATGTATGTTATCTTATTTTTATATTAACTATCATTAATCTGTGAATTTTTTATATGCATAAAAGTTCAGTTTAATCTTCATATAATGTACTTAGAATCTCGAATACGACTCTGTTTGCTGGTGAATCCACGTAACCCTTTGTGCTTGTATACCCATCTTTGAGGAGATCATTACCCTAACCACAAATGAGCACGTGTAATGACCGTATGTGGATAGTTTGTCTTTCTATTCTACATCATTCGTCTCCTGGGATCATGGGTCCTTATCGGACGAAGATGATCTTACGATATGTTTTTTTAAGGAAGAAGTAAGAATGAAACTAAAAAAAATAATATTTTTACATCTTGTAATAAAATAAAGTGAAAAATATTATTTTAATGACCTCTCTATATAACTATCTTTATATAATAAAAGAAACGGAAAACTTTAAAGACACAAGGTTATATTATTTATTACTTTACATTTTCACTTTAACTTATAATCATAAATCATAAATTCATAACATAAACATAATATTGCATCTTTTTAGGAAACACATACTTTTTTCCTTTATATAAAAGCTTAAAACACAACATAAATTTATATATTTATTTTCTTTTGGTGATTTTTAGCTTAGTTTATACTATTATCAATCTTGATAACATATGGTTATATATATGGCTGTAAAAAAATCAAACGAACGTGAACAAACCCGTATTTGTATTTATTCGTTTAATTTCAATCTGCCTACGAATTATGTATAACACACACAGTCACACACCACCAGATTAAAACATGTTATATATTTGAATGTTAAAATATTTTGTTTAAAATAACACATCATGCATTTTTAAAGACTTTTATAGAAAAAATAAAGAAATGATTTATAACGTAATCTTATTATTAACTAAGTTTAATAAAATCATTCTTATTTAATAAGAGTGCGTATGAAAAAATTAAAATTTAATGAAAAAATGATATTCAAATACTTATTAGGATAGATGAACGGAAAATATGACATGCATGTATATTATATTAAACATACATGTGGAAAGGAGAGGAAGATAAAAAAAGAGCTAGCTCATTTTTAAGTTTTTTTTTCGAGCTCGAATATTTGGCTGGAAAGAAATTTCGGCTCAATTTGGAAATCCACAAGACAAGTTGGAGGCAAAACTAGTTCAACTTGACTCAACTACATCCAAAGTATCCGATGAAGTTACAATTCATTTGGTGCCCAATGTGTAAAAACATCAAATATGTGCATAGCTAGAAGGGGCGTGAAATTTCGACACGAGTCTAACACAAATTTTTTGGGTTAGGATTTTGACTAAACATGTTCGGGTCCATTTCAGGTCGAACCAGCCAATCCGATTATATAAACGAGTTAGGTTCGAGTCAACCCATCAGGTGCAAGTCTACCCGTTTATCTATAAAAAAATATTATATTATCATGGTATTAAATGTTGAACTTTAATATATTTATACTATGATTATATGATTACCAAAAAAAACATATTTTAATTGAAGAATGCTTTTATTTTATTTTATTTTGAAAACTGATGTATTTTACACAATCTAACGTATTTTGGCTACTGTTTTTTTGAATATATAATATATTTTTTATTATGATTTATGATTTTAGAGTTAATACGAAAAGTATTTCAGGTCAAACGAGTCAGGTTTGGGTCAACCTATAAAATTTCGAGTCTGGTCGGGTTTAGATTGGTGTAAGATTTTCAGGCTCAGGTTGAATTGAACCCACAAGTTGTCACAAAGGAAAAAAAAGGGGGAAATTACGAAAATAGCCATTTTGACCAAAAATTTACACAATATGACCATTTGACTTTTTGATCACATAAATGACCATGTCTTTATGGGCGCCGGCGCCCATTAATTAGCGGGCGGCCGCCTTATTGAGGTCCAATAAAATTTCGCCACGTGGCGTATACGGGCGCCCACGCCCTTTAAATATGACGAACGCCCCTCATAAAATTAAGTTGTCACGGGCGTCCGCCCCTAAAAAAATAAATAAAATAACCGGTCATCTCACAGGCGTCCGGACTACCTACACATGCGCCCAAACCGACCACATAGGCGCTAGACCTACTAAACGTGCGTCCAAATCTTTTTCCTCGAAAGACGTGTAACAGGCCCACCTGTTAGTTTTTTTTTAAAGCGACTTTGAAAAAGAGGCGTCCGGCCATAAAGACGAGTATATATATTTAGCGTAAGTGTACAAATTTTCTTGAATTTGTTTAGTACTAAAAAAAATTCAATTGTTTAAACAAATTCAAGAAAATTTGTAAACTTACGCTAAATATATATACCCGTATTTATGGTCGTACGCCTCTTTTTAAAAGTCTTAAAAAAGAAAAAAAAACCTTAGAGACGGACGCCTGTTTGATACAGGTGGGCGCCTGTAAGGTTTTTTTTTTTTAAATTCAAGAAAATTGTTAACATACGCTAAATATATATACCCGTCTTTATGGTCGGACGCATCTTTTTAAAAGTCTTAAAAAAAAAACTTACAGACGGACGCCTGTTTGATACAGGCAGGCGCCAGTTTTTTTTTAAACAACTTTTAAAAAGAGGCGTCCGATCATAAAGACGGGTATATGTATTTAGCGTAAGTTTACAAATTTTCTTGAATTTGTTTAAACAATGAAAAAAGGCTTGGACGCCTATTTGGTTGGTTCGGGCGCCTTTATGGTCGGTTCGGGCGCCTGTATGGTCGGTTCGGGCGCCTGTGTAGGTGGTCCGGGCGCCTGTAAGATGACCGATTATTTTATTTTTTATTTTCTTAGGGGCGGACGCCCGTGACAAGGGTGTCAGGGTGGACCCGACGCTCGTGACAACTTAATTTTATGAGGGGCGTTCGTCAGATTTAATGGGCATGGGCGTCCGTATACGCCACTTGGCTAAATTTTATTGGCTCTCAATCAGGCGGCCGCCGGTAAATTAACGGGCGCCGGCGCCCATAAAACAATGGTCATTTCTGCAATAGAAAAGTCAAATGGTTATATTGTGCAAATTTTTGGTCAAAATGACTATTTTGGTAATTTTTTCACGAAAAAACCTAACGGCTAGAATTCAATTACCATACTTACGCTGTGTTCCCGAGTTTGTTAAAGGAGATAAAAGAAAGGAAAAAAAGGAAAGGAAAGGAAAAGAAGTTAATTCTTTCCTTTCATTACTTCTAAATAGGAAGGAAAAAAAACTTAAATAATTTTGTCTAGTTTTCCTTTCATTTTCATCTTTTCCTTCCTTAAATGAAACTAGGGAACACAACATTTGTTATAGTCATTTCCCTTCCTTCGTGGCTTCGTTAAATAAAACTCGGAAACACAAACATGTTTCTGTTTTTCTTCCAATTTCCATTCTTTTCTTCTATTTAAGTGAATTCGGAGACAGAGCGTTACACCTGTCGCCACGTGCGTGGTTCATCAATGGTGGTAAGATGCAGGTAAACCAACCTTTCATCTTCATTTACTCATATTCGATCCTCAGCAGTGGTTCATCTGCCCCAACCATACGCTTTTAAAATCCATCAAAATCACTCCTATTTCATCCATCGCTGATAGAGTTAGCCACCCATAAATCACTCCAATCATACCTATTTATCATCAATTCACTCAACTCAGATCTCAAAATATCTTGCTCAGCATTGTTTTCTCCGTTCCTTCAAAACCTACTACTCTCTTTCAGTTCCCGATCGCTGGAAAGATGAAGGTGACGGTTACTACGCGGAGCGGAAGAGAATTGATTAACGGTGGCCTTGTTCTTGATAGCCATGTAAGCTCGTTTTCACTCCTATTTCGTCGTGTTTATGTTGTTTTAAAATGTTATGGGGTTTCGAGGTTGACTGTATTTTGGGGGTTTGCCAGGCTACTGTTGCTGATTTGCAGGAAGCAATTCATCAGCGTAGTAAGTTATTTCTTATTGAATCGCTGTTATACAAATTATTGGTATCAAATTTGGTTTTATGTTCTAGAAATTGGACCACGTTGTAGCCTTCATATCAACTGTAACAATTCATCTTTGAATTGATACCTAGGTAGTCAAAGCCCCAAGACACTCAAGTTCAACGTGATCGATAAAAAAAGGCTTAGAGAATTGATAATTTGATGCTATTCAATAAATACATTAAATAAATTAGCCCAAGAAAACTATAACTTTTATCACATATAGTCTTCATATTGTAACTCTTTTAAGTAAAAAATTCAAAGGATAGATATATAAGGATTATACTTTATAATTCCGTGCTTGATTAATTATAAAGTTACTATTATTTCCTTTCAAATAAAAAAAAATAAAAAATAAATTGCTTCAAGTAAACAAAGTTGTGGGGAGGGGCGGAGGGCGAAAGAAGAAACCATAATCCTAGCTTAGCCTCTGCTAAGAATACCACTATACCAGGGCTGGTGTAGCTAAATTTTTTACCAGTCTAGCTTTGGTACCTAGATGGAACCTAACCCATCCAATAGGCCAATATACAAAACAACATTATAAAGAAATGAAATCTAAACCCTTACCCATTCCCATACCATCTTATAATTAAACCCATTCTCATAGTGGCCAGAAAACCAATGCCACCTAAGTCTTTGTGTACTTTATATGCTTGTGGTATGCCGTTTGCAAAAGCAAGCTAAATCCATATGGTTATAAGTGTTTCATGTGCTAAGGCAGTCGGAAAGAAGATGTGGAAGTGCAATCATCAGCTATTTAACTCCAAAGTTGATAAGTCGGGGATAGAAATATTTGCAGATAATTTTGAATATTGGTGATACTTGTTTTAAAATCCTTACTAGGTAGCATCAAATATTAAATGGCTTGTGATTTCACTTCGAAATCTTCATTCCATCTCCCTTGTCATAAGGTTCAAATATAATGCATAGTTTAAGCTTGGTTTTGCACACATCCTACCATGGAAACAAATGCAATAAAATGTTTCATATTATTATATTAATATAAAAAGGTGCATTCGCGTTTTAAACATATAATCTAAAATGCATCAAGTAAATGTCTGACCTAAGCAATTATTTGCACTCCATTTAGGTGCATTCAACAACCCGTGTTTTTATGGGGTGACTTTCAAATGTATATGCTTAGTTTGTACACACTCTGTTGTAAAGTTACAATAACTCTCTTTGTTGAGTCCCACTATTAGCCTATTAGGTGCTTCTAGTCTCCCAGTTAACAACGGAGCCATGAGGGGCTAATAAGTTTTGGTCACCCCCTCCAATTTTTGTAACTAATGTAGGTACAATTTTTTAATGTGAATTTCTACAAGCAATTTGTAAGCTCACTGCATATTATTTAGTTCCATGATTACAAGAAAAGAGTAATATTCAAAATACCTGAGTGAAAAATAGAAAGAACAAATCATATTCAACTTGTTTTTTATATGATTTTAGTAATATATCAGAACACGTTACAATGTTATTATAATATAACCTGAAAATTCAACAGACTAGAGATGGCAAAACAAGCAGGGTGGGTAGCATATCTAAATTTTTAATCATATTATCCAAATGTTAGGATGTCATTAGGACCTTGTCCAGTGTGTGGAGACTTAGAGGGAGCCGGATCTAGCCCTTCACACGGTTTAGTAATTATGGAATGTTTTCAAATTACAGTTTTCTTGTTTAGCAAGTTGACAAACCTAGTATTAGTCTATAACTACTTAATTCCTTGAGCACCTAACAAAAGATAAACCCTACTACCCTAGTTGCAACATAGTTGCACCTAATAAAAGATAAACCCTAGTTGCAACATAGTGGATGCATATCACATCGACTAAACCGCTTTAAATCCTTGTGTCTTTTATCCCTTTCGGTTACTTTTGCATTTGTTTGTGTGTGTTGATACCCTAAAAAAACCTAACCTGAAACTCATGAGACTAGATATGGCAAAGCAAACGGATTGTGTAGCAGTTCAAAATGGGTCTTGTAACTTCCCACTAACACCTTTTATCCATCTTTGGTTTTAAATTTTTAGACAATTAAGGTTTTAGCAGCCATTACAAAACTGTTTATTATTATATGAAGATTCTTGTTTTAACTGAAATGGTTTAGGAGGTTGTAAATACAAATAAAATAAATTAGTGGTATTTTGAGCCTAAGGTGAGTTTATGCACTACATATTACATGCATCTGTTTCTGTAAGTTTATAAACTACATATTGCATGTATCTGTTTCATTTAATAGTTATGCATTCTATTGGAGTATTTTTATATAGTTAAAAGTGGTATCTTTTTACTGACATGCATCTTCTGTAAACAGTCAAGAAATACTATCCTTCCAGACAACGTCTGACCCTGCCCCACCAACCGGGCTCAAAGGAAAAGCCTGTTGTTCTTCAATTCAAGAAAACTCTAAAAGAGTACACAAGTGCGAACTCTGAAATTCTTACTGTAGTGTTTAAGGATTTAGGCTCACAAGTTTCATACCGTACACTCTTCTTTTTTGAATATCTGGGCCCATTAATCCTCTATCCGGTCTTCTACTACTTCCCAGTGTACGAATATTTTGGGTACAAAGGTGAACGGGTTATCCATCCAGTTCAAACATATGCATTATACTACTGGTGTTTCCACTACTTCAAACGTATCATGGAAACTTTTTTTGTGCACCGTTTCAGTCATGCAACTTCACCTCTTTCAAACGTTTTTAGGAATTGTGCTTATTATTGGACTTTTGGGTCTTATATTGCTTATTATGTTAATCATCCTCTTTACACACCTGTAAGTGACCTCCAGATGAAGATTGGATTTGGGTTTGGGCTGATTATGCAAGTTGCAAACTTGTATTGCCACATCATACTCAGAAATCTTAGGAGCCCTAGTGGGAATGGAGGGTACCAAATTCCACAAGGGTTTTTGTTTAATATTGTGACTTGTGCAAATTACACAACTGAGATTTATCAGTGGTTGGGCTTTAACATCGCCACACAAACTGTTGCGGGTTATATCTTTCTTGTGGTTGCTACTTCCATCATGACAAATTGGGCCTTGGCTAAGCATCGCCGTCTCAGGAGGGTAATATTCTTGTTCTATTTCCTTAAACAAACTTACCCAGTATATTTCCACTTTTCAGTAGGGTCTCAGGGGAAAGATAGGACACATTTGAGCCGAGTTGTAATTCAAATGGGTCAAATGTAATTCACTTGGACTGAGTTTTAGGTCAAACGCATCAAATGAATCTTTCAACCTATTTGGGTTGAGTTTTATCGTAACAAATCAAATGAATCCTTCAACTTGTTTGGGCTGAGTTCTTTTCGAACAGGTCAAATGAATCTTGCAGTCCATTTAGTTGAGTTTTATATCAAAAGGGACAAATGAGCCTTGAAATCCATTTGGGTTGAGATTTATCTCAAACAATTCAAACGAATCTTTCAACCCATTTGGGCTGAGTTTTATTTTTAAACATATCAAATGAATCTTTCAACCCGTTTACGCTGAATTTTTGAAGGAGCAAAATTGAGAGACTTATGAACAAAATAAAGTTCACAAAATTCGAGCTTCTAGAACTCTAAATCTCAAAAAAGTAAAATAAATGTGGCTAATTCTTTAAAAAAACAAGTCTGATACCATTTTGTGATGTCTCTTTGTTGCAGCTCTTTGATGGGAAGGAAGGAAGGCCGAAGTACCCTCGTCGATGGGTAATATTGCCCCCGATCCTGTAAACGTCAGCAAACGTGAGTTGCATATCATCTTCTATTGTTTTGGATTGTCAACTAGATTCGGTTGTATCATGAGCTTATTCTTGTCACAGATGTTTTACTTGTTTAGGACTTTTAATTCTTTTTGAATTATATGGATTTGAATTCTGCTTATTTGTATCTGTTAGTCGAGCCTATTACCAAGCTAAACGTTTTTTTTTTTTTTTTAATTTAAATAAACACAGCAAATTTGCATCCATATATACAGCTAACGCATACATATATCATCTACACCGTAATGAAAAAGAATATACTTATGTCAAGCTTCTATATATATGTGCATAATATGACAGGCGACAGCATGGTGGTGTTGTAGTGGGAGAGTGGATGCGTGATAAAAGTGAGTTTGGGAATTATTTAATAAACTGATCTACTAATATGATCTTTCAAGATCGACAGACTGAATATTCTTCGGTCCTGTTTCGTTAATTAATTATAAGAAAAAAAGTAGTTTCAAACATATTTTCTAAAGGTCATTTTATTCTCATACTTATCTCACGCCTTTTATACGCTTCGTATAGGTGTATATGAAGAGTATAGAGGAGCAATTATTATTTGTTATAATTTTTAGTGTTAAGGATACTGAACTCCTATATGTCTTGCCTATACGTCTCTTATAGGTTCTATACGGGGATATACGAGACCAATCATTGTCGAATCAGTGGGTGTCAGAGTGACGTTATACGTTTTGTAAAGTACTGTATGAGATGTATGGTGTCAATGAGGTGTTAAAAAAAATTGAGTGTAAATTTTTTTTGAATAGCAAACGTTCGGTCATCCTGACAAATAGATCATCCTTTCGCCCGAAAAACAACGCATGATGACCTGACATATCTACTTAGGAGGAAACCCATAACTAGAAAAACATCTTGGCTCAACTCACAATAATATTTGCTATAGACGAGACTCAATCCAGTACCTCTTAATCTCTTATAAAAAAATCAAGGCGTTACCGTTAGTTTAGAAACCTTTTTGGTGGGTGTTTAAATACTAAATAACCAAGCCGTTTCTAAAAGAAACTCTATAAATAGAAACAATAAAAAAAATAGTTCTCGTCATTCTTAAAAGTCTGTTTTTTATTCATCATTTGATTTTTCTAAAATCAATTGTTTTTTTTTCTAATGCATCTTGATATTTTAAAAATATAGATACTTCGATGCCCTCTCAAATGGTTGGCATAAATAATGTATAAAATGTAAGGTTATCCAGTAGTTTAAATTTTAGGTTATTTCGAGATCAAAGTTTAAAAAAGATCATTAATAATGTAATCACAAAATTAGGTTTATTAATTAATAAATAATAAAGGCATCCAAATTAAAGATTATAAAAAAAATCTAAAATGTAGACTATGAATTACAAAAATACAACTTCAGAAACATAAAATAATATTTATAATCTGTTTTCTTTGTGATTTAACATAATTTTTATTTTCAAAAGTAATATTTGACCTATTTCAGCATATTTTCTTTATAGTACATTTTAGGCTGTCTTTGCGATTGCGAAAAGAGGAGAAATTTGATAACATATAAACAAAAATACGAGTTTTATAGTTATAACTTATAAAGACATTTAAAACCTTTTACGTCAGAGGTGTGTTTTTTACCCGAACTCGAAGAACCAACCTGAAAAAACATACCCGAACCCGAAAATACCACACCCGAAAAAGCCTATTACCCGAACCCGAAAACTTAGAATGGTTCGGTCTTTGGGTACCCACGAGGCTTGTTCGGGTAAACCCGAAAAACCCGAATTAGCTAGTGTTTTAAGGGGCGGTTCCATTCTTTGATTTTCAAAGACTCTTTATGTTTTGAAATTGTTGAAAAAATTTATGTTTTGGTTATATTATGGTTAAACGTTTGAAATTTTTAAGGAAATATATGTTTTGGTTAAACATATTTTTATTTTATTTGTTTGAAAAATAAAATACTGGTTTTTCAAGTATTACTCGAGAACCATTTAGCCCAACCCGATTAATCCCAAGAACCAATTAAACTGAAGTTATATGGTTTGGTTTTCGGTTCCAATTTCACATTACAAAAACCCGAATAACCCGACCCGAGCGACCCGAAACTCTATGAACCAACCTGAATGACACCCCTAATTTACGTCACTTCTAATATAGATTATAAGATTAATTTCTTTTTTGAAAAATGTTACCGTAGATAATTAAAAGATTATAAATAATAATTGACATAAATAAACTTTTATGTCAAAGTTTCCTTTTTAACGTCCTATCGCACTTCGCAGACACTTGCACAAGGCCACATGGGAGTGATGTCTTTGAAAGTTAGAAGGTGGCAAATCTTTATGGGTACCGATTCATATGTTTTTTTTTCTTTCTTTTATTGACAACCAAATTTTGGTCATCCTTTAACATGTGCATTGCCGAAAAAGTCAATGACGTACAAGTTAGTTAAGTTAGATATTGTATGCAATTAAGTTTTTCTTTCGTATCTTAACAAACAAACAAACGATAGAAATTGCTTTTAATTTGTAATCAACTAATACTCGTATTGTATTAATGGGAGATAGGTTTGTTGATACAAGAAAAGAGTTGTGTAAAAGAAACAGGAAGACTTGGTCAGATACCAACGGATGAGACTTTTTTGAGTCGTGTTATAAACGCCCTGGTTAAACCCTATAGTAAAATCTAATTCCTTAATAGGGTCTAACAAGATAACAAATTTTACTCCTATCTTAAATAGATAAATATATTGCTTTCATATCTTAATTCAAACTAAATAAAGAATTGGTTGATACACATGAATTGTCACATATATCTAATCTCTTTAGTGATACTTTAACTATAAGTATTCAATGTAGTTTGTTGTTCATTTTAATCGTTCAAATGTATCAGTAATGACTGACAGGCTTCAAGATGCTAGTTTCTTTTGTTTGTATTCATTAACGTTCAGTAATTTGTTTATTTGCTATATTCATTCATTAAATTGTTTTATTTTTTTAACTTTTAATATTTAATTAAATATCTTAATATTTAAATTAAGTGATAGTTATTTAAATTTGTATTTTGTTAAAAACTTGGTTATATGAAACACATATCTTTGATTTTATTTTGGGATTATGAATATTATTTATAATTTAAACAATATATTATATATGTAAAACTCTTTGCTCCATGCATCTTCAAGCAACTATATCAAATAAGATCAACCAAAGACATTACAATCTAGCGATATTATGGTTGTGACATAAGACTAAGTAGCCAAATGATAGATATAATCAAATGATACTACTGATTAGACGATGAAACTTTTGTGATTCGTGAATGATCCAAAAATTAACCATTATATAAATTATCGAATAATAGGAGGGATATGGGGGCACCAAGGCGTGTAATCCACCACCGCACATCAAGGATATTGAAGCCAAAACCCATCCAACGATTCATATTAAATCTCTCCCCTATATATTTTCATACACTTCCATGTATTTTTCCAACTCTGTTGCCATTGATTTAGCAAATCTCTTTCTATATCTACGCTCATTTTTTATTTTTATTTTTTTGAGGAATTTACTCAGGTTGGTATGTTTATTTACGCTCTTCGTTTATCCATCTTTTTTGTAATAGTAGATCCGTTCGTTTCTGTCAGTTCGTCGTTTATCAGTTATAGGTAAATTCTACACTGATTTCTCTTCATAATGTTATGAATTTGTGTGTTCATGTTTGCAAACTAGATTTACATCAATTCCGTGTCTCGTAGTGCATGCTAGAATGTTCCGATTACTTTGTTGTTTTCTTTAGTTTACACATTATATGCTTCGAAATTGGATGGAGGACTGTTTCCTGTTACGATTCGTGTCGATAATTAGGATATTTAGCAGTTTCAAACGACAATTGTTGATACTTTTCTATGTTAATCTGTCATTTTCATTGCATTTCGATGATGATACAGTTTTTTTTTTCTTTTTTAGTTTGTATGCATTTAGATTTAGTTTCATTTTCAAGGAGTATTTCTCGTGATTCAGACATGGAGATTGATAACGTTTACATATACTGAAAGTTAGCATTAAATATGTTCATTTTCATGGTGATGATGCATCAAATTTTAGTTCATATGGGATGAAATTATATCGTTACAAGTCTTGCTTTCTAAATCTTCAGAATTGTTTTTCTTTAAATTAACTTTTATAGAAGCTAAGAGTAGACTACACAGATTATTCTTGGCTCATTGACCTTGTTACTTGCAGTCCTTGTAGTATATTACTTAAAGAATACCAACCATATGGACGGTTCTTTCTGTTTGTTTAGATCTTAATCAGGCAAGAGCATCTTTGATTTTGCTAGATACCATGATTTCAGCATTAAGTATTGTACTATATTTTTTGCTTGTAGTTTCTCCTATGATGTTGATCCTTTGCTTGAGTTTTGGCTGGCAGAATTGATAAAGGCTTTACCTTTAGACTTTTTAAACTTGCATAAAAGAGCGTACCCATTACTTGACTTAGAGCCCACCTTGTGAAGGATCTGGGGTGGGGCCAGATCACTTTGTGATTTGATGTATGCACCCTGACCCTACATGTTTCCTACGGCTTGAACCCATAATTTCAAGGTCACAACGTAACAATCTTATCAATTACTCCAAAGCTCACCATCCCTTTTTAAAGTTGCATATTCTAGCCAAAAGAATTATCAATATGGTATTTGTTTATTCACAACCATATCAATTAAAACTTTGTCGCCTTTTAATCATGTCAACTATAATAATCAATTTGAGACGTATTACAAAGAGAGAGCAATCTTTTTGAGAGAATGCTTACATCTCAACTTTTATCGATGATCAATGTTAGGTAATCACTTAACAGTGTACAAAAAACTATACAACTGCTATGAATATGATATACAAGAACATGACTGATTATTGTTTTTGGTCCTGGTATGTAACTGAAAAAGTAAGATAATGTGTGGCATTATGCATGTTTTCAAAACACAGGCTGAGTGAACCACTTGTTCTGTAGATAGTATAAAAGATGGCAGAATCTGAGGAGATTCAACCACTTGTATGTGATAATGGAACTGGAATGGTTAAGGTACCCAATTTAGTATCACTTTCTTTCTCAACACACATTCAGACTGTCACGCACATGCACCAACAGATGCACAAAATTTTGTTGTAACATTAATGTTCTGTAACAGGCCGGTTTTGCTGGAGATGATGCTCCAAGAGCTGTGTTCCCAAGTATTGTTGGCCGGCCACGTCACACCGGTGTAATGGTTGGAATGGGCCAAAAAGATGCTTATGTTGGTGATGAGGCGCAGTCAAAGAGAGGTATTTTGACCTTAAAATATCCAATTGAACATGGTATTGTAAGCAATTGGGATGACATGGAAAAAATTTGGCATCACACTTTCTACAATGAGCTTCGTGTCGCCCCAGAAGAACACCCAGTTCTGTTAACTGAAGCACCTTTGAATCCTAAAGCCAACCGTGAAAAGATGACACAAATCATGTTTGAAACTTTCAATGCACCTGCTATGTATGTTGCCATCCAAGCTGTTCTTTCTCTCTATGCTAGTGGTCGTACTACAGGTAATCATCTTATACTCCATAAATTAAAGAACTTGCATTACAAGTTTTCTTGTTCAGTGATTAAATCGATCTTGTCTTTTTGTTGTCTGGTGCAGGTATTGTGCTTGATTCAGGAGATGGTGTAAGCCATACTGTTCCTATATACGAGGGTTACGCGTTACCACACGCCATCCTGAGATTGGATCTAGCTGGACGTGATCTAACTGACAGTTTGATGAAGATTCTTACAGAACGCGGGTATTCATTCACGACAACAGCAGAAAGGGAAATTGTAAGAGACATGAAAGAAAAATTGGCCTACATTGCTCTGGACTATGAGCAGGAGCTTGAAACTTCTAAAACTAGCTCTTCTGTTGAGAAGAGTTATGAGCTGCCCGATGGGCAGGTCATTACGATTGGTGCTGAGCGGTTCCGCTGCCCAGAGGTGTTGTTCCAGCCATCTATGATTGGAATGGAAGCAGCTGGTATTCATGAGACCACATATAACTCAATCATGAAGTGCGACGTTGATATTAGGAAAGACTTGTATGGAAACATTGTTCTTAGCGGTGGTTCAACTATGTTCCCAGGGATTGCTGATAGGATGAGCAAGGAAATCACTGCTTTGGCTCCTAGCAGCATGAAGATTAAGGTGGTTGCACCACCAGAAAGAAAGTACAGTGTCTGGATTGGTGGCTCCATTTTGGCATCACTCAGCACATTTCAGCAGGTTTGTTTTTTTATTAACAAAGAGTTGTGTAACGGGTCAAAACATGTTCTAGATCATGCTGTATTTGTTGACCCGTAATTGTTATTTTCAATTTTTAATCATGTAAATAACTTGTTTGTTTATTATACTTGCAGTAACAAAAACATACCATTATAATCTAGCTTTTTGAACAAATCAATCTAAAAATTTGTATGAATCAATAATGTACTTTGTTGTTTTCTGATTTTGGGGTGTTGTTCATGATGCAGATGTGGATTTCAAAGGCGGAATACGACGAATCCGGTCCATCAATTGTGCACAGGAAATGTTTCTGAATTGTTTTGACGGTACTCAACTTTCAACATTAAATTCACATGTTGTATGTCATGGCATATATGTTGTATTTTAACTTCAGCAATTCTTTCATTTGAAATGAAGTATTTTGTTGGGTGAACATGATCTTATGGTTGAGAGAGTGATGGTGTTTGGTGGCTGTTCTGAACGTGTTAGCGTGTGGCCAGTTATTGTTTGTAAAAGATTTAAGCAATATATTGTGATAACATTTCATGATTGTGACGTAGCTTTAAGATTCACCAAGGAGGAATAATGGATTGTGGTTTGAAGAGGACAACCCAATCCTTTTATCTAAAAAAGCACATGTCATCATATTATTGGTTGTTATTTTTGACATTTAGTTAAATTTTTTGTCAAAACATAATGTTATGTATAACCCAAAATATTATAATACGTGAGTGAATTTGACATGATATACAAAGTTTGACATGTTTATAATGACACTCGATATTTAAAAAAGTAGTGCATGATGAACTTGTTTTAAGACTGATATTGGTTCACCATTTAGAGGCGTCTTTAATTATGCGTGTCACACACATCTTTACCTTTCCTAAATGACTTTAGTCTAGGGGTTAGCATACAAAATTGATAACCGAAAAAAAAAACGAACCGAAATGGACTTAACCGATTGGTTAAGGTTAACATTTTCCAATAACCGAACCGATATATATATATATTTTCATGTATTTTTCATATGTTTTCATGTATTTTCATATATTTAAACCATATTTTTATGTGTTTGAACATATTTTCATGTATTTTTCAAGTATTTGATGTAATTTTCATGTATATGTATGCTTGAGAAATATTTAAAACCCTTCAAAACAAGAAAAACGTGTTCGATAACCAAATTTATAACTTCAAAATAATCACCACGAAAATAACTGAAACCGACCTCTATAACCGAACCATCCATTTCGGTTTCGGTGGAAGCTAATAACCAAACCGACATTTGCACACCTCTACTTTAGTCTAAATATCCCAATTGGTAAGCCTAAATTCTCATTTATCACCATCTTAATGTTGTATACCTCAATATATCAAGTTTTACCATCATAACACTTGAATAACAAAATAAGTTCAAACATAATCACATTTTAAGAGCTTTTAATTAAATCACATTGCCCGTTTTGACTATAAATTTCCTTTTCCCTTCAAAATCAATGTTGTATTCACCTATCAACAATATTCATCTATATTCACCCACACACTAACAAACACATATACTCACTAGACATTTATTAAACATGACAAAATGAGCAAGTCGGGTTGGCTAATGATTCAAAACGGGTGTGGGTCAGAATAAGTACGAGTCAAAATGAGTTTTAAGCAAAATCTAAATAGATTGTTTTTTTAAAAAAACTTTAATTTAGTTCAAGTTAAAATGAGTTGCAACGAAACAAATAATTTATTTTAATAATTTTTATTGATTTTCCCATCAAATATATTATTGATCATTATTACTCGCTTACATTCACATAGTTTTTAAGTTATCTATCTTGACACACATTGTGTTAGCGTGTTACTCATCTTAACCCGTTTTATGTCATAATGTTACTTATTTTAACCCAAAATATAATAATTATTTACACAAATCTACAAATTTATCTTGTTATGGGTCAAAATTGTCAAGTCTAACATTTATATTCACCTAACGACAGTGAGACCCATCTATACTCACCTACTTATGGTGGTTCATACCCACGGTGATTCACGTTTAGTTACACACTCGTAAATTCATAATGATTTACAATTATATTCACCTAGTAATGATGATTAATGTTTATGTTCACATAGCCACAATAATACAAATTGTAACATCATCACCCTATACTAATGGACATATGAATCTGTGAATGGACTTGTGCAAATAAGATTCAATATCTAAGATTCTAAGATATATTTTTGAAAAATATATTGATTGCATTTTGCGTAGACACACGTGTATACACACTATATACACATATACACGTCAAACTAAAAAGATGCATGTATCAAATCACTATTTTTACTAGTGCAATTACACAAAAGTATAACTGCGTAACAAAGGGAACATAACATTTTTTTTATTAAAATTACTAGGTTAAAATCTCGTGTATTACACGGGTTGAAAAAATAAAATGTTATATATACAAATTTATCGACAAAAAGTTATGCAATTAAAAAGCATCTAAAAGGTTGAATAAAATATGATATTATTTGTTGATGCAATAAAGTCTTCAAAATATGTTTAAAATATTTGATGTAATAATTACAAATTATGTTTTAATTTTAATTTTTTTAACAATGTGTTAATATTTTTGTGTAATGTAATTCATAAATAATTTAATTAAATTATATTTATTCTCCTTTTAACACATTAAATTAACTTTAACTAAAATTTATATTAATATATATAACCTGGATTTTTAAGAATTACTTACTTTTTATATTTCAATATAATATATTTTTATCATTCAAATAATCCAATCATATTAAATGTTTAAAAATTTTTAAAAGCAAATTATAAAAAAATAGTAACATTATTGTTATATTTATAAATATTTTAAGAAATATCATTTGAATTCGATTATATTTAAAGAACTAAAGTTGTTAAATAAAAAGATAAGTTCACTTAAAAACATCATAATTGATTTCATTTTAAATATAATTAATTCACAGTATATTATTTATTATAATCCTAATTCATAATTCACAACTAAATAATAAATATAGATAATTAAATAGGAGAGAGAAGCGGGAAAACCAAAACATAGGTGAGCTAGAATTGTGACAAATGTCCACAATTATTTTGATTTATTAGTATAGATAGATATTACTCTAATTGTTTAGAAAATTTGTATGTGTAGATAAAACGGATATAAAATATGGGATACTAAAATCGTCATGACGTTTAAGAATTATATTTAAACGATCGAATATGTAATATTCATGCACCATATAATGTGATTTAAAAAAGAATTATGAATATGTTGATATTTATGTTAATATTAAATTGTATTAATTTATTTTTTTGGTAGCCATTGAAAAGAATTACGTATTTCAAACATTTGTTTGTCTAAATAATTTTTATTAAGAAACCATTTAATTAAATAAAGTTAAGTAAATAAGTTGAAAGTTAAATAAAAACTAATTAATTAAAATATGAGATTTTTAAACCATTGACGATTAAAATGCATATTAAAAATTCAGTTATTTTAGGAAAAATATAAGAACATAAATTAACAGTCAATTAATTAAAATAGTTGATACAAATAAATTTAAACAGATTGATAAAAAAAAGTTTTAAATTATTTTATACGTAATATTCAGTTTAGAAATTACAATTTTAGTTATCTTTTCTTATTACAATTTTTTGGATTAAAACATTACATGGGTTGAAAACATGAATGTGTGCAAAATTCAAACATTTGATGTGTTATAATTTAGTTTTCTAACATATGTTGTTTAACAATGTTCTTGAATAATAGAAAGTGATAAATGATAACGTCATTTATAAAATTATAATATATCTAACAAAAAAGATGATTGTAGTAAAAAAGATTGTTACATACACCTGTCTAATTTTATTTTACTCACCATATATACAACCAATGCTATTTTAGTTGTTTAGAAAAGTACAATTTATCGACGATATAGGTGGTGTTGTCAATACATTACTTGAAAGATTCACGAAGGTAATATTAGCAATGAAGAGAAAGTTGATGTAAAAATAATACTTGAAGGTTTGATCTATATATATTAAGCTACTTACGTTTTATAAATGAAAAGGAACAATCAATTTAGTGTTAGTTGGAATTGATTTAGATGTAATTAAACAATTGGAAATTGGAAAAGATTTTTATACGTAATTTAATAAAATATGTCATATTTAATTATTAATTTTAATGATAGAAAGTTAGTAAATGAAATAAAACCTTTTAAAAAAATAAATAAAAGAATCTGGAAAAAATCCACATGTTCAGTTTTCGGGTTAAATTTTTAGGCGGGAAAAAAAATGAAGATGGCATAGAATGATGCCAAGCATCCTCCAAATATTTTGATTTATTATATATAATAGATTTTAAAATAAGATGCACAAATAACTTTGTCAAAGATTCTTTATGTGAAAGATGCCATTAATGAAGGCTAGGCTAGGTTAAAATTTCAAAAGGCTAGGCTACATCCATTCGCCAA
The DNA here is from genome assembly GCA_009363875.1 of Mikania micrantha. Lineage (NCBI taxonomy): Eukaryota > Viridiplantae > Streptophyta > Magnoliopsida > Asterales > Asteraceae > Mikania > Mikania micrantha. The sequence continues at coordinate 113,350,650 of CM018680.1, forward strand.
AAATCATTAAATGATAATTAAAAAATATTGAATGCTTTTTATGTTTAATAATTTATCTTATATATGCGTATCATGTAGACCTATACGAGACCTATAGGAAGTGTGGGTTGTGTGAGGCGGGTGTGAGAATAATAGAACCCATTTATTAAGTGTATTTAGTGTGCATCATAGTTCTAAAATAAACTGGTCATCATGCAATAGTTAGCTTTAGCATATACTCATAGAGAGCTAAGAGATGAAACAATCCACAGACCATCACCAATCACCATAGTATAAGTATCACTCATAATGTATAGCATACATTATATTTTCAACCAATCTCTTTGTATACAGTTTTCCTTGTAAATAACAACCATGACAAGAAAAATAATAACTGGGAATCCTTCAAACAAATTACAAAAAGACCTGGTTGGTTAACTTTGAAACAAGACTTGATGAATTGTGTTTCTGAAAACTGGTCATCATGCCCTAGTTAGCTCGGTTTTTTAGACCAAATGGAGATTAACAAGGTTGCAGTTTAGCTGCTGCTTCAACTAAGATTGTCGATCGCTTATTTTCCAAATACCGACTCTATATCCCAGGGACATAAGAGTCATTTCCCACAGCATGTTGAGTATGCTCAACATACTCACCTTCGATCCAGGAATTTCAGACCAGGTTACTGATATCTCTATGATAGGGATGCCAAAGTACTTGCTTAAATAAACTAATTCCACGTCGAAGCACCATCTGTGTTACAAAAAGAAAATGTAACTTAACCAAATTTCAAATGCACTGTTAATAAGCTTTGAAAGAGCATTTTTATGTGTTGGTTCACTTGTTTATATTTACTTAAGATGTTAATTTATATTAAGCGGGTCGAATAAAAACTTAAGGGGAACAGCAAGCATGTAGAAAGTTATCTAGAGTATATTTTTAGTGTAAGCAACCTTTTAAGTTGCTTTATTAAAATTTAGATTGTTATTGTAATAATTTGGTTCTAGAAAATCGTTATTAAAACAATATAAATTAAGAGGGAAAAAAAACATAAAAATCATCAGCAAGTAAAAGCACGGCAACAAATCTCATACCTTTTCAAACGAATATTAGTAAAAAGCTTCCTTGCAGCAGCTCTAGTAAACATCTTAAATCCACACTGCCATACAAGTCAAACTTCATATTAAAATAAAGCCACCAAATAAACTTTAGCAAGAAACCGAAAAAATAAGATAAATAAGTGATCCATTTGATACAATAAATCCATCTAGGAAAAAAAACTTGATCAATTTGATACACAAAAAAATTCTATAATTTAATAAATTTTTAAAGAACAATAACCTGCGTATCACGAACTCCAGGACCAGCAGCTAAGAGGACCACGAGATGGAACCCTTTCATCAAGAAGTTTCTGTACCATTTTCTCTTAAGAATAAAATGAAATCGTTCAGAAAAAAAAAACAAAATAAAAATAAATAAATAAATAAACACAAAGAACTAACTGTAGCTAGAGCTTTCTTCTCTAGATGCGCACGTGAACCAAATGCTACAATAGGGATATCTTGAATTACTTCACTTAAATCTCCAGCTGATTGTTGTTTCAATTTGGCAACTGCAAGGATCTAATAGGGGAAACATCAACTGCAAGTTACATGAACCCTTTCTAAGATCTACATTCTAGCCAGATCAGGCAGGTTAGGTTAATGACAAAATGGGTTTGTATTAAAAAGATCATTCTTGGGAGGGCTTGAAATAAGGTTGTGTTAAGTTGGGTTGACCCGGCACTCTATTTACCCAAAATCTAAAAACTAGCTCGTGTATCTAATCTGATAAGGATAACCATATTACTACAACCATAATATTTTTTTTTTAAATTTACAAGGATGCAAGCATAATGAATACACTTTCAAAAGCTTTCCAACTTGTTCAATCCAACAACCTGTTACGTTTGCTGGCTGGCTACTCATTTAGTTTCACAAATTTCACTCCAGAGATAAACATTACCCAAATTGAACTTTTAAATGAAAACAGGTCAATATTGCAAACCCTAGGTATTAGAGAGATTTAACATGTATATTAATTAAATGTGACAGACTGCAACTGACACCAACCTGTTTTTCAAGTTTTTCAAGATCATCAACTTTGGTTGCTCCATCAGCGTCTAGCATCAGAAGTAGTTTTCCCCGAGAATGAAGCATTCCCTGTTTTACAATGCTTTCGCATAAGCAATGAGCTACATCAGTTTCCATGAGTCAAATGAAAACATCATGAAGATATAACCTGATTTAATCAAATCATAAGTTTTAAACTCACTTTTCTTATAGCTTCTCCTTTGCCCTGATTTTTTCCAAGAAGCACAACTCTAACATTGTCTACTTTGTACTTCCTCACAAAGTCAAATGCTACTCTCTTTGTCCCATCTTTACTTCCATCATCAACAATTATCACCTGCTCAAGAATCAACCCCTTCAAAAACTATGCATAGGTTTGATAAAAAAAGAAAAGAACTTACTTCATATGTAAATGAGTGATCCTTTCCAGCACGTTCTTGGAGATAACTATAGATAAAAATTCAGAACTACTTATCAACTCATACATACAAGTAAACAACAATATTAGAAACATAATTTTAATTCTACCAAGAAAAAAAAATCTGCAATCCATGTCTTACACTGCTTAAAATCATCAATATGATTTACTCATTCTTACTCAAACTATGACCAATTAGCAGTTAAATTCAATTTAAACTGAAGATTTATTCAACATACAAAAGAAAAGAAGGCTATGCATTACTTACTTCATTGTCTCATCAAGAGCCCCAGGCAATCTAAGTTCTTCATTGTATGCAGGCACAATCAATGAAATATATTTTTCTGCAGGATCAAATATATAAGGGCAATCAACCTGTTACAGATGCCTCAGGTCGATTCAGTAACGATTATAATCACAAAGAACATAAATATCTAGGACTAATCAACGAAATCAAATAGATAGCAAAAAGATTTCTGAGTTTCTTATGATGGTTTAGATGTATGAAATTTTCTGTCTGCATACCATTGGTGCTATTATGTTTCAGATTCACTAACTACGTTTCAACAGTTCAACAAGGTACAGATGCATGACAATCAATAAAAGAAAATTGAAGAATCAGATAACAAACAAGCATACCTGTTTCAATGAATTTGGATCTTCAAAGATCGGGTGAGCTTCGAGATGACTATGAAAAGAAAATCAACATCAGAGACGGATAAACACGCAATCAAAAACAAAATAAGATAGTAAATCAAAGGTTGAGAAGAAAATACTTGTGATTAAATCTTCTTCTAAATGTTTCGATAACAATGGCAACTGCTAAACCTAATCCAAACATTAAAGCAACAATCAGTGTAAATTCAAGCATCGTCGACCATCTCCACGTTTCCATGTTTTTCTTCAGGATCCGACGACTATACAACCAACCCAAAATTCAACACATTGAATATAACCTCTTCAAACCCTAAAAATACAGATAAATTCATTTTAAATACGATAAAATTTATAACTCCTTTAAATGTCAACAAACAGCCCGTCTAGCTCAGTTGGTAGAGTGCAAGCCTCTTAACCTTGTGGTCTTGGGTTCGAGCCCCCTGGCCGTTTTTTAAAGTTTCACCGGACGTGTTCGGCGCCGGCGGTGCTCTTACTTATTTGGTTGTCTTTCTTTGATTTGATTATTAGCATCTATTATTTATTTATTTATTCTTCACGTATTATACATATTTAATATATAATATTAAATAGTTATTAATGAAAATTTAGTAATTATAAAACGATATATTGATACAAAATGATTAATTTACATATTAATAAATATTTTAAGTAATAAAAAAAATAATCAAAAACTTTAATCACTATATAAATGATATATGAACTTTCGACGTGCAATAATTGATATATTTGAAATAGTTGACGTTAAAACTTTAGTTTGTATTATGTTAAAAATTAACTTTTATAATCAATAATATAAAATATAATTTATGTAATTATTAAAGTTAAATGACCCATTTAAAAATAGTGTTAAATATAAATAATCCATCAGTGTAACTTTCTTTATCATTTGTATTACTTCGGTTTTTAAATAAATAAAAAAGACATTTGCTTATAAAAATCTTATTGTTTAAAACTCGTATTATATCTTTATCTAATAAAAGAATAGCTATGATGACACATGTCACTCTACGTTTAATCTCAGCTTATTTTTCCTACCTATCTCTCATGGTTTAATGCTATGGTTCATCCTCCACTTTATTTTTTTTGTTTCTTTCTTATATTAAATAAAATGTTATTAAAATAATGCACAAAAATTAATTTAAGCTTAGATAATAGTATATGTTTAATATTAAAAGAAATATTTTAAATTTATAATTTAGACTATTCAGTCATCTAATAATTTTTAAATCTTTATCAATAAGTATATTATATTTTTTCTTTATACAACTCGTGTGTCACACCCCCAAATTCCCACTCGTTGTGTCAGTCCACGTGGGTGTGACGTGGCCAGGATCACAGCTCTTTGGTCATATAGAACGACTCTATATGAGTTCACAATCAAACAGTTTTGCAGAATAATATAAGTTTCATAAATACACAGCGGAATATGTTTAAAATGCCATAGCATAAGTATGTTACAACGGAAAAGTTAAGATTACACAGCGGAATGTAAATTGTTTAAGACACTACATAAATTAAATTGTTTTAAAACAAATCCAATGCACACAAAGCCTAAGACACGAGTCTATATGCGAGCCAGACTCCTTAGTGCTTTCTTGTGCGCATCCTAGCGTGTGCTCCATTTAATTACCTGAGATTACATGCAAAAAGTGTCAACTAAAAAGTTGGTGAGTTCACATGTTTAGACAGACTGAAAAGTAAACAGATATATACTGGGCATGTTAAGTTTAGTTATGGATCTACGATCCGTGGAGTGTGTCTGTTCATCTTACCGAAATCGACTGTTTCCGTTTGCCTCCGCGGGTCATCGCTGAACCCGACATCAACATCGAAATTACACTCGTTATGACCTCCAGTCAACATTGGTGCCGAGTGGGGCTAGTCAAACCCAGTAGTACTACGTAATTACGACTCGTTTGTTATACAACTAACGGTAAGGATAAGTGAGAACTTTAAGCGATAATAGTTATACTCGAAAATTGTAACATCTGTGCCGGAAACGTCGCCGGAACAGTGAACGGAATAGTAAATACACAGTAACTCAGGTACAAACTACGTGATCTATCTGTATGCTATTAACATTTTAACGCGTAACAGTAAACTATTATGCTATTGTCTCTGCAATCTGATTGAAACTTAACAGTTTAACAGTCAGAAGCACGTTAGATAACGCAGAACTCACACACGGATGCTTGCTAATGTGCTATTAAGTATAAACGTATGCGAGGTTAAACAGAACGAAGCCATAACGGCTGTTGTTGCAGAATGCTAAACCGACGAGTTATTTGTATAGGTGACGATCTGTACGAATAAATCTGAAAGTTTAACGTTCTGAAATAATGACTGAAAAGTAGAAAACAAAAGTTGGAAAGCCAAACCATCGTCGTATTCGTTCGAATGACGATTCGAACGAATACGCGCGATGGCGACGCGTTCTGACGAAACGAAAACGACACGAACGATAGTAATTTAAGAAAATAAAATATTTTAATGTTTTACAATTTTGAAACTCATCCAGAATAAATAAATAAACTATTTTTATTTAAAATCCGTAAACTACGCGTCACGTTCCGAAAACACGACGAAAACGCGAACCGAGCAACAAAAACGAACCCGAACTCACTCGAGGTATAAATACCTTGAATGAGCTCCTTTTTCCTTTATTTTCCTCTCCTTCTTCTCTCCCAAAACCCTAATCCCGGTTTCTAAATCTCACCCTCATTTTTGAACTTCAAATCCACATAACTCTCTCATTTCTTGATGAAATTGAGTGGTTCTTGAACCTAAACGAAGATCTTGACCTCTACTACACGAAAGTACAACCGATCTAAGGAAAAACCCACTGAAATTCAAGGTAAGAAGCTGCAAAAGTTACAAAAAAGAGGGTTTTCTACACACTTGGTCGGCCACCAACCCTAGCCGGCCAAACACTCTCAAACTCGAACCCTATGACCACTGGGACTAGCCCTAACCTACACCATCTGCGAGACACAACATGAGGCTTGGGTTTGAGGGCTGCACTAGCCTCGGCTGTGCTATGGACGAAAGAGGGGCTCAGTTAGCCGAATGGCTTAGAGCCGAAGGTGCCATGGCCGAATGGCCACCTTCTTCGCCATTCATTCGAGCCACAACCCATACGGTTGCCAGCCATCTCATTCGGGCCATGCTCTCCTCATTCGCCTATAACCTCATTTGGTTCAATGAAACCACATTCGGCCATACACTCATTTGACAGCCTCCATTCGTCACCCAGCCACCACATTCGGCCAGCCATGCGCCGAACCACCACCCTCATTCTCCCGGCCGGCCAACAAAGTCTCATACGGACAAAACATCCCCACACGGCTACAAGGCTAGCCCAGTCCAATCCTTTGGCCCAAGATCTGTTTAACACTACCTGGCCCAGCAGCACTATTTCGGCCCAATTGCACTCAGTCGGCCCAAGAAGTGGTGTTAGCCCAGGAAATTCCTTCAGCTCAATACATTTAGCAGGCCCAACAGATTTCATAAGGCCCAAAGGGCTGTTTCGGCCCAAGTAGCTTACACTCGGCCCAACAGTGGCCCACACAACCCCATGGCCCATTTAAACAGCCCACACTCACTGTTTAGCCCAGTAATTTGGCCCAACACACTGTTTTTGGCCCCAGGAAATTCAATCGGCCCAAGTGACAAAGAAATTAACATTTTCTAAGATTAAGACCTCATAAAATCTACAACTTAATTATCTAGAATATGTTAACAAGTGGGTTAAATATTATGGAACAATGATAATGCAAGATTGTATTACAAGATGTTAAGAATTAATAACAATTGAACAAGAAAATCTAAGCATTATATTTAAAACATTTTGGTCAAGACAATGAGTCAAGTGGGACTTAAAACCAATGATAAAGTGGAGTAACCTAAAGCTAAAATGTTGAACATTATCAAAATCAGGACAACTCATAGGGCCGAGTAACGACCGAGACTTACGGGTGTTAGCCAAATTCATGGCTAACACCTACACACGCACAAATCATTCCCAAACTTATACTTATAAATTCAAACAACATTAAAATCAATACAGGATTGTGAAAACAACATCAAGTACAATCGAGAGCGCGTGCAATTATTGTTTTAGGCTAAGTCAACTACAACAACTACAAGGTGAGTTCATTGTCCCTTTTCAAACTATTTTGAGTTTTACTTCGGGACTGAGAAGCATGTTAAACCTTTTAAACAAATGTTTAACTGTTGCAATTATACTTTTAAACTTATTCAAACTACTAATGCTACGTGATTATGCTAAATGCTAATGCTATGGGTTAATGTTAAATGCTATTGCTACGGGATTATGCTAAATGCTAATGCCATGGGTTTATGCTAAAAACTAATGCTACGGGCTTATGCTAAATGCTAAACGCTAATGATATGGGTTAATGCGACATGCTAATGCTATGGGATTATGCTAAATGCTAATGCTACCGATGAATGCTAAATGCTAAATGCTAAATGCTAAATGCTAATGCTACGGGTTGATGCTACATGCTATTGCTACGGGTTTATGCTAAATACTAATGCTATGGACTAATGCTAATGCTAACGCTAAATGCTAATAATTCTATGCTAATGCTAATGCTATACACATACATACTTAATGCTTGAAATGCTCAGAATGCTTAAAACTTTATATGCTTTATATGTTTGCCATACTAAAACAACGATTTGGCCTCTCAGTGCTTGCCTTACCGGTTGTGAAGCTAGTACTTGTGCACAAGATACGTAAACGCTATGCTATTTGAATGCTATAAACGTGTATGCTAAAACTATTGGCTATGGTAGGACATACTGTTTTGGTCTCTCAGTGCTTGCCATAGGTTGTCTACCATAGTCGGGACTTGAAGGAACAGACCGTCGGTCTCTCAGTGCTTGCCATAGGTTAACCTTCATAGTCCGGACTAGAAGAACAGACTGTTGGTCTCTCAGTGCTTGCCATACAGTGATTCCTCATTGTCCACTCATGCTTGTGATATGTGACTAGGATGATTCTGGATTTCTCTAGTTGACTTTTTGTCCTCTTAGAAATCCTTAATCAAAACACCGATGTTGCTAACCACAATTAAATCCTATATGGATTGATATTGGATTCCTTAGGGTGTTCAGTTGTCCATAAAGGTAACTCTCAAAGCTAGACTTGCAGATGCTATTGTGTGCGTGTTGAAACTTACAAACAAAATGCTAGAGCTATGATGGGAATGGGAATGGGAATGGATGGTTGGTAAAATGCTTAATTATTATTAACAACAGTGTCATATGCGAATTAGTATGTGGTGGGATGGCGTCTGGGCGGGTCGTAGGCTCGACTCAGGGGTATGCCCTATATATAAGCATACTAATTTGGATATTACATGTGGGGTTAATGAGGTTAAGGTTTCACCGAAAGAGGTTTGCTAAAACTATTTTCTTAAACACATAAACTACATGAACTCACCAACCATTGTGTTGACATTGTTTTATTTCATGCTTTCTCAGGTAATGAACAGGTTTAAGCTAAAGCTTTTGGATTGCATACTAGGCTGCCCAGATAGAGGACCTAGTTGATTTTGGAAGCACATTGTCACACCCCAAAATTTCAACTAACGGAATCATACCGTTTGGGACGTGACAAACCAGGATCTCAGATCATTAGACATAACGAAGACCTCTATATGATATTCAAACATACTTTGGTCTAAAACTGTAATATCAAAATTCCAATGTTTGCGGAAGCGTTTTAAAAGAACCAATAACAAAACATAATGGTTTGAAATGTAAAATACAATTCCAATAGTATTCAATGTCTTAGTTGATCAAAGCTAAAACACTTGAACTGAAATGTATGCATGAGACTCAATATCCTAGTCCCTGCTTGTCCTTGCTTGTGCCTTAGTGTCCTGAGAAAACATGTAAATCAAGTCAACACAAAGGTTGGTGCATACACAGGTTTAAGCATTCACAAATGTTGAAACCACAGTTTGAATATAAAGTTTACAAATAACATAATCACACATGCATAGTCATGATAGCTAGTCATTTGTACTATTTGCATAAGTGGTCGACACCGAAGCTGACGTTGCCATGCTATAGCATGTTTTTGCCTTAACACTATTGTCTAGCACGAACAATAGTAATGTGTGTGTTTGGTCAGTCAAACACCTGCGTAGATCCCATCTACCAAGTGAGGTTTGTCAAACCCAATAGATCTATCTTCAACTACCACGCTTTGCGCTACGGCAAATTAAACGGTTCGATATGGAAGGCTTTGTAATGCTATGTTTGCACTTAATGTAAACAGCTAACTCATGCAAGTGATATGTATCTAAAAGCGTTTGTTGCACATGTTTTCTCCCCCAAAACAGTTAAAATAAGAAAGGGGTCGTGTACGCACCTTTGATTATTGCAGAATGATCAAATACGTGAACTCGCGTAGATAATCCTCTTACGAAGGATCTGTGTTTAAGCAATAACCTAAAGTTATTCGGAATGTCGTTTTGTGCTTAGAATCACATACGTGTCAACATACGTATGTTAGACTTGTTAGAAATGTGCATACGTGATTACGTGTGACTTTGAAATCGTTTAAATAAAATCATATCCGCTTTTATTTAAATAACCGCAGTTATACGCGATTTCGTTTTCGGAGCAAAATATAAATTTTATTATTCTAAAACATTCGGGACTGAATTCTGGTTCCAACAAAATTCGAACGGCTCAAATCGGAATTAAAATGAATGAGATATGACCAAAACATTAAGAATGGTTTTAATATCAAAAATCGTTGGGGCATAGGATCGAACCTATGACCCCTAGCTCCAACCCACGCACTCAACCAGTTGATCTGGTTCAGCTTTTGTGTTGAAATTTAGTTCTAAATGTTTTTAAACATAAGCCAATCGGATTCCCTTTGATTATCATTGACCGAAACCATGGAGACCCAATTGACCTGCGATTCAAACACCAACGAACCTGAAACCATAGGGCTATGATTTAACAGATCCAGGCGCATTCATGGTTGGTTTTAATTTGCCAAAATGATTCGGTTAAGTGCTCTAATCAATCCCGAACATAGTCCGGTTCGAATGGCCTAATTCTCTTATTCAATTGAATCAAATTCGGTCTTGTGGGTGCTCAAATCAATAGGGTTTTTCATTCTTGCATCAAAACGAACCTATCTGAGTCCTAAGATCAGATTTTTGAACCATGCTAGTTTAAAATCCCCAAACTCGATTGCCATCTAAGCCCTAGAATTCGTTCTCCAACAATTCGTATTGATTTTATGAAATTGACTAAAGTTTATCCATCCACAGAGAGTTACGAAACTCTCTGTAGGATTTAATCAAATTTTTGAATTCGATTTAATAGAAATCCCCAAAACGTTTTATATAACAAGCCCTAGTATTTGGAAGCATGCAATTCGTTGTATTTTTAAGAAATTAGTATAGGGATTTTGTTTAGAACCACATTGCAAAACTGTGTGCATAATTTAATTTGATTATGGAACTCATTTAGATAAAATCCCCCAATTTCGGTTCTTGTGATGAACCCTAGAACCGAATCTTCATCAATTCGATATTTTACATGAAATTGGTTTAGGACATTGCTTAATCGGTTTGTTTAGGTTGTGTAGGAATCAATTTTACCTGATTTGATGCCCAATTTGATGATGATCGACTTTTAGCTTGATATTCGACCGAGCTCTTGATCGAACCCTTCTTTCGTGGCTTCTAAGATCGAATTGGTATATAGAACAAATGCTAAAAGGGCCGAATATGGTATATGATGCTTCAATTTGATGTTATAACACCTAATGATATGATTTTGGTAGTGAGTGGTAACGGTTTCGACTTTTTATCTTACAATTGAGTTAAATTCGACATAATTGATCATTATAACCGATGATCATTGATGATAATCATCAATGTGATGATTAAAGATGGTTAGTGTTCAGTTACAACTTCATATTGTGTTGAATTTCGAATTTAATTGATATTTTTGGCCGAATTTTGACTTTAAAAAGTCAAAATTGATCATTCTAATCATTTACAAGTTAAAACCCCATAACTTAAGTGTTTTAGGCATATTTTGTTTAATTCAAACCTTTTGTTCAATTTCATAACATTTCGGTTAATTTCTGATTAAAGAATTTAACCGTGAATTGCCGAATTTTCACCAATTAAGCCCATTAAAACATTTTTGGGCTAAATTAACCCAATTGAGCTTCTTAAATACAATTGGGCCTATTCCGGACTCATAGGGCCTACCTTGAGTCTATTGGGCCTTCCGTGGCCTTACTGGGCCTTCTTGGGCCTTACAGGGCCTTACGTATCTTGTTGGGCCTATGATCTCACCATATTCAGTTAACGAAGTTAACTCAGAAAGTCGAATTGTCACACACATCTTTTGTTATTAATACGAATCATTTTTGATGTCTTGTACAGATTACAAGATAGGAAACATTGATTCTTTTGTTAGGATTATCGAGTTAAATTACTGAACATTAACATTGTAATTTAACTTTGTAATCCTATTTAAATGCTTTATTGTGCTGTAGTTATTCATAACATTGATGCTATGTAAACAATCTGATCCTCATGATTATCACTCATGATATCGCGCCCCGATAACCTTCCGCCCGGCGGGGAAGTCGATCCGTCCCGCCGGCTCGGGGTGTGACAAAAATGGTTTTCACAATATACCAGTCATATATCTAAAACAGTTGCATAGTATTCTCACCCCAAAGTTAAGTAAAACAGTTAAAGAGTAAAATGGGGCTGTTAACTCACCTGAGTTCGTGAAATGCGTTCTTAACAGTAATCGAGTAGCTCGCCGGCTAGCAGTCACCTATATCACATAGGTGTTGTAAGTTTGTGTTACATACACGTGGGTCTCACAGGACCGTGTTAGTGTTTAACAACTCTAAGTTGTTGTGTGGGTTGTGTTGACCGTGTTTGACCGTGTTGACCATGTTTGACCTAACGACCCGTTGGTGACGGTTTTGATCAAGTGCTCGTGTAACGTGCGGTTTAGTGTCGTGTGATGTGTACGGATACCAAAGTTGCTTTCTTGAGGAAACTTTCTATTTCAGGAAAGTTTCCACATTAGGCAACTTATGCGAGAAATCATAATCCGATTATTCTATCATGCATTTTTATCCTAAATGAGCATGTTATCACATAGCACATAGTTACACATAGTCGGTTTAGCATACCTCGCGTTCAAAAGTTACTATTTATAGTAACTCATGTAAAAACGCGCATTTCAACCATTCTGGAACATAATATCACTTATTATCAACATAACTAGATTAACTAAGCATGATAGTCATCCAACATTCATCAATATCATCATTCCTAGCATCTTCATATCAAAAAGTTACTATATTTAGTAACATTCATGGAAATCACATTTTTAATGATTCTAACCATTCTAATGTATCAAATAACATCATAAAACATCCTTCCTAGCTTAAATCATAGATTTAATCACACTCATGCAGTTATAGCTCATTTATTCACATACTTGCACAACTGAAGTTACTATTTATAGTAACATTGATAAAAATCATCTTTTTAATAATCACAATGCATCCAATAGCCATCATGCTACTTCTAAATATCATTTTTAAACACAACTTATAGATCTAAACATGCAAAGGTGATCATATCATCAACAATACATACTTTGTAACATTAAAGTTACTATATTTGACAATAATCCCCAAATGGCCATTTCTTGACATAATCATTCATTGTAACCATGTAGAATATCTCAAATATCATTTGTAACAACTTATCAATATCAAATATCATGTGAATCATGCTAAATCATACATGCATGTCATTAAAAGTACCTATTTTGTAGTAAAATCACCATACAGGCCAAAAAGCCCCAAATAATAACAAATAACATAAATAAATCAAATCCATTACTCAAATCAGTGATCCTTATGATCAATAACAGATTTATAAACTCCAAATTTCGTGATTGTGATGGATCTAGTGTTGCATGTGACCAAAGTGATTTGTATGTGGGTGTAGTTGTGTTAAAAGTGTAGAATGGATGCATAAACTACCTTCTTGAGCTTCCTAGGTGCTTGAATGTCCTTAGAACGACAGGGAGTGGCTTCAAGAGGGTTTGAAGTGACCTCTACAGCAGCTCTAGCTCGTGCAAGGTGGTGGTCGAGGCTCCTTAGTTCACCTCCAACTCCCAAAGGCTTCAATAGAGCTCTCCAAGTGTTGCTAATGGCTTCCCAATGGCTAGGAGGTGTTTTGCAGGTGATGGGGACGAAGGTTGGTCGCCTGGAGTTCGAAAGAATAGGTAGGAGTCGACAGAAATGATTTCTTCTTGGTTAAATAAATATTCTGCGATTATAGACTCGTCGCGTACCGCGATGCCTGCCAAAAAGCATCGTCGCGTAGCGCGACTATTAAAATAATCATTCGGTTCCCGAAACACGCCGCGTATCGCGATGGTGGAAGATGATCGGTCGTCGCGTACCGCGATGGATTTCGGAGAATTCAAATTCTCCCGCCCAGGCTTCGCGTACCACGAAGGCCCAATTGGTTGCCCATCGCGTACCGCGACGGGTCTCGGCTGAGCCCAATAAGCCCAATTTCATTGTTTTGAACCGATTTTCGCGAATTTCTCGATTACGATCATCGTTTCTCGACATGTGAGCATTGTTCTACTTAACTTAGGTTCTCCGGAACCTATTGTGCAGTGAAAGTGTACTGTGGTTTGATCCGTTCACCAACATTCGTCATTCAAGACACGTGCGAGTGTTGTGATATAATTCCTCGAATTATCGGTGTGTTTGAATTGTCGTGCCACGTGTCACACTAAACATTCATAATTCTAGTGCCACGTATGCAATAATAATACATATTATTATTTAAAATAAAGGAATGCTGACCTGGAAATTGCGAGGTGTCACATCGTGTATTACACGCGTTTCTAATCTAGTTATATTATATTTTAAAACAAATCATTTTTTAAGATAACTTGTTTTTTAACATTTATTTTTCGAAAACAAAATAATTCTTATTTTAAGAAATTTTTATTTTAGATAAATTTCATATTTTATAAAATTTTTAAGTGTGTTTTCTAATAGAATGATAAATAATATATTAGTTATAATATAATATTATCTTATAAAAATAGAATTTATTTAATAAGAGAGAATATAGTTATTTAATAGGAGAGATAATTAAGTGAAATGATAAGAAATTGACATATGACAATATTAATAATATAAGAATGTGACAAGTGATAAAATTGTTATTCTTTTATTATTAAATATGCATTTTTTTCTTTTAACTTTAACTTGAGCATCCGTTTTCCTCGATGAATAGTGTAAATAATAGCTACTATAGTTATATTTATCATAACCAATGGTAAATATTTTATTAATTTTTTAAATTATTCTCCCAGATATAGATCAATATAAATAGTATTTTAGAATTTGCTATATATATATATGTGTTTAAAATTGGTTGGTCCACAATTGAATTTTGAAAATTCGAATCATGCACTTTTAGTTATTTATTAGCATCTCTTTTTTTAGTATATATATGTACTCAAATCCACTTATTTGATTGTTCCTCTTTAATTTGATTATTAGCATCTCTTTTTTAGTTATTTATTTAATTTTCTTTCTCTAACTTGAGCGTCCGTTTTCCTCAATAGCGTAAATAGTAGCTACTGTGTAGTTGTATTTATCATAACCAATGGTAAACATTTTATTAATTTTTTAAATTATTCTCCCAGATACAGATCAATATAAATAGTATTTAAGAATTTACTATATATATATGTGTGTGTTTAAAACTGGTTAATTGGTGGGTCACAATTGAATTTTGAAAATTTGAATCATGCACTTTTAGAAAAAAGACAATTAATAGCATCACAGACTGACTATCAAGATGCTGGACAAAGAAATCTAAGTCACGAGCTGCAAACATACGTCAAAGAACACCACTCTGACCATAAAGTACTACTCAAAGGAGAACCTACAAGCATATGAATGAAATATAATTATAAATAACATGAAAATGCAGTGAAAACTTAATATATAGATGTTACATTCAATTGCCAATTGAAGATAGAAAGGCACTAAATTGAGGGGGAAAAATGATCTATTTGAATGCTAGGAAAATATTGTATAAAATATTCATCTATTAATAAAATATTGCTAAGTCAAAGTAATCACCATATATTCATTTATTAAGTTAAAAAAAATATTGTTATTTAGTAAAAAAAAGGTGACTTTTGTGTGAAGAATTGTGTAAAAGCTAGGAAAAAAATATTTAGTCAAAATAAATTTCATTTTGTTTATAAAAATAAGAAGGAAGCAGAGGGAGAGCTGTTCATTGTTGTGTCCCACCTGGAGATTCTGCATGCCGACGTTTTTAATATGCTTAACTAGCAATGCCTGAAATGATCACTCATTACCCTTGCATCATTTCCACTATAAAATATCCAAATTTCTAATATATATATAAAGTTTTTTTTTTTTTTTTTTGTCTAAAAAGCATAAAAAGGATTTTTAAAACCTTCAAAACCGACTCAAACGAACTCTGATTGAACTCATTTCGATGACATTGGAATCGTCTCATCGAACACTACAATATTAGCTTTTAGGTTTTAACTTTAACAAGTAGTTTTAGAATTTAGATTTTAGGGCTTGATTTTTAGCTTTTATGTTTTATCTTTATGTTTAAGGTTTGTTTTTAAAGTTTTGATTTTAGTATTTGGGTTTATTGTTTATGATTTAATGTTTGGGTTTTAGGGTTCGATAAAACGGTTCAAATGACGCAAAAATGAATTCAATCGGAGTGTGTTTGGTTCGGTTTTCGAGTTTTTAAAAATCCTTCTTAGCCTTCTTAGGCAAAATAGACTTTTTATGGGAACATTCCCCTATATATATATATGTGTGTGTGTGTGTGTAGGACTGTGAAAAAATATAACTCACTCTTATTACAATAACTCAAATAGCTTCGTCAAGATCAAGCCAAATCTTGAACGTTTTTTACATAATTATAACATGTTTAGAACATTTTCTTTTTTTATGAGGTTATGTACGTAAATTGATAATCGTTCAAGAGTTAACATCGTTGCATGTTTTTGACTTACAACATTGTAAATATTTTAAAACCAAAACTTACAACGATGCTACCACTTAAACGTTGATAAATTTACGCTAACTCATAAAAGAATAAAGTGTTCTGAATATTTTACAATGATTTAAAAAAAATCCAAGATTTGCTTGATCTTGACAGAGTTAGTACAAACTATGTGCATGTATATGTGTGCGTGCATGCTGTACATGTATACTATACAAATGCATTAACTCACGCGTAGAATGTTGTATGTCCGCTAAATACAAGTTTTAATTTAATTAAAACATAAAAAGTGTTTATTTTTTGTAAGGTTACCAACAGTTTTAATCGTCTTACATGAAAATGATGCGTTTAACTAATTTGTATCTTATATCAATAAAGCTTATATGTTTTATGTGCCAAGAAAAAAAGCTATAAAATTACATAATGCAACTTTTATCAATCGACTTTAATCGTAATATAAACATACCGGGAGTTGTCAGCCTACTTTTTTCTACTGAACCTGTACTTTTGTACTATATTTTTATAGCATAAAAAATAAAATACAGTACAAAAAATGGAAGTACAACATAAACAAAATCAACAAAAACAATAGTTTTTTTACATTTTTAGGTAAAATTTTGTTTTATTTAAATATCTCCCCCAAGTACATATACAAACATAACCGGTAAGGATTTGTCCCCATAAAGGCCAATTATAACGTTTTTGAGTGCGAACCTTAAGAAAGATCCATCTAGGCATGTATACTTAGAGGTGCACATTTCCATCTAGGCATGTATACTTGTGAAAGTTTATATGTTTTATGCTTATCAGCCTTGAAGGATCAGATGAAGATGAAGTTGCTGATATGACTGACAATGTTAGCCCAGATGCTTAATGCATTCTTATTGTTTGCTCCTTTTACTGACAATGTTAACCGTTAGTTGTTTAAACAACAAGGGATTGCATTGATAGAATATTTTATTTTGAGTTTAAATAGTTAAAACACTTAAATTACATGGACCAAAACCGTAACATACTCTTTTCGAATTTACATATTTTGATGTTGTACCTGTTTTAAAAAAATATGTTTCTTGAGATTTTATTCATTTTGTGCGATTTTATTTCTAATCAATATAGAGAAAATGTTTCTTAAAATTATATTAAATTAAAGAAGAAAAGGTAGCTAATTACCTTTTTTTCTCATTTAATTAATCTACCTTACGTATTTTTATACCTAAAAATAAAAAAAAATTGATTTAATTAGTCATGTATTTATTTCAGTTATTTAAAAAGATGTTTTTGAATTATTTTAATTTTTTTATAATTTTACTTTTTCGAAAAAATGGTTTCAAACGGTCATAAACGGCTAGAAGTTCGGAAAACGGCTAGTTTTCAAAAAAACGGTAAAAACCGGCTCTAGGTCGGGTTTTTCAGGTCGGGTTCCGGGATTTTTGGGGCCGGGTCGGGTTGGAACCTGTCTCAATTTCGTAAGTTTGTAGGATGAGAAGATTTGTGTCCATTTAACTTAAGGTCATTCTAGACATATCATTTTGTGCCCTAAGCCCTTGCTTTGATATCTTGACCAATTGAGCCGTCCATGTCCTCTAAACTTCATGCAAAGTAGGATTTTAAGTGGGTAGGTTGTTGTTGTTGAATCATTTGGTTTAGGTGTGTCATGCTTCCTCAAAAACAACCTGAAGATTAAGGTATCGTACTTGCAGAGAGAAATGTTGGCAAGAGAATCAAAGCATATGAGAACGATGGTCGCACACACAATAGGGAAGCATAGAATTTCTGTAAGCAAGAAACTCACTCCTTAGAGGTTTAACTCCATTATTTTTCAGTAATTTTACAAGAATTTATAATCAATGTATAAAAATTTGTTGAAATTTATATTTTGTTTAGAAGCGTCATCTAGAAGTTGAGTTTTTTTTCCCAAAAGGGTCTTGATAGGAAAATTATTTACCAAAATGTGTTATTTGAAAAATATTTACCAAAATGGGTGCTTTTCACTTATTTCTTTATTATACCATATTACAATTTTTCCTATTTTTTTTAATCAATTCACTTTAGTCACTTTAGTCTTTCTATTTTGATTGAATCAAAAAAATTATAATAAATTAGTTAAAAATAAAGAAATAAGTGAAAAACACTCATTTTGGTGAATATTTTTCAAATCATCTATTTTGGTAAATAATTTTTCCACCAACACCCTTTTGGGAAAAAACTCTCTAGAAGTTTGGCATTTATAACTTGATGTTCTGTTTTATTCTAGCAATAATTGTGGCGTGCAATTTTCGATTTTGACAAATTACTTTGATGATCCATTGGCTTGATTAGAAATCTGAAGTTGTCTAAATGATCTTGTTTTAGAACGAACCACTATTGATGCAAACTATATCTTGAAGCTACTCAAAGTAATCCTTTTATTTTTTTAAGCAACCCGTCTTGATTCAAACTCGCTATAACTTGAACTTATCATGAATCGTTTATTCAAAGAAATAGATAATAAGACAAACTAGGCAATAGTTAATATTATAAAGAGTTAATTACACGGATGGTCCATGTGGTTTACTCAGATTGCACCGATGGTCCCTAACTTCGAAAAATTACGCCGGTGGCCAAACAGTTTGCAAAACCGTAACACAGATGGTCCCTGAGTTGGATGTCTGTTGTCTTTTGCTGTTAACTTTTTTAAAATGACCAAAATACCCTTACCCACCCACTTTAACCAGCCCTCTCTTCCCCTCCGGCTACCACCACCACAGACCACCTCCGGTGGCAGTGCCTTCACCTGTGCCCTCCATCGTCGCCCCCACTGTTATCAAATCACACTCACCACCGCCACTTGCGCTAGAACCGGTGGTTAGCAGAGCCAAAGCCGGAGCTAACCCAGGCACAATGTTGTCGTCGCCGGGAGGAGGCGATCGTAGCCTCTGTCCCTTCAATGTCCTTCGAGATGCACAAATCCACGGCTACCCATGATTACAGCACTCAAACCTAACCTTTCAACCTCCAAACACAACCGTTCCTTCATTTCATGATCTTTCATTTCCCCATATCATCCGCTTTGGCTGTCGTAAAAGCGTCAAAATCGTCTTCTAGTTTTTGCTGCGATTGTTTGTCGGTGACGACGAATGGACCGTGAGCTTCGACAGCGCCCGAATCGTCACTGTATAGGACGGAGGTCGGACAGACGTGGAGGAGGACGACGGAGTTGCCAGGGCGGACGGACGAAGGTTCGGCTTGTTGTTGCGCCCGTTTGTTGTCGTCAGGTTGGAGAAAGGCTTGACCGGTGATGGTGTGGCCCCCTGGTGTGGCAGTGGGGAAGGAAATGTTGGAGAAAGGGTTGACCGATGATGTTGTGGCCGCCTGAGGTGGTGGCGGTGGGGAAGGTAATAGGGGTGGGTTTTTTTTATTTTATTTTCAATAATAGAGGAGGGTATTTGAGTAATTTTACATCCCACTTAACAGCAAAAGATAACAGACATCCAACCCAGGGACATGTTTTGCAAACTGTTTGGCCACCGGCGTAATTTTTCGAAGTTATAGACTATCGGTGCAATCTGGGTAAACCGCAAGGACTATCCGTGTAATTAACTCTATTATAAATAAAAGAAAGATTAAAAGAAAAATAATTATAGAGAGAAAGACAAGCAACAAGATAAGAGATTTTCTTGAAAATCAACAAAATCTAATAATAAATTTAAGAATTTATGCATTTTAGCTAAATTGTTTTGACAGTGAAGAGTCTCGGGACCTAATATGAAGGTGATTTGTTCAAGTCTTATTTCATATAATATATTATAAATTAGTTAAAGGGTAGCGGTGGGTAACATGAGTAGGTCGTGTCAACAACACTGTCTATGTTCATGAGTTTCAGTAAATAGATTTACCGAAGTGGCCGCGCTAAAAACGTAGATCTTTAAAAAAGTTAAAATATATAGATAAAGATAAAAGAAATTGTTCTCAATGAGTATTATGATTATTTATCTAAAAGCCCAGCATAAGGACGCATAATGCCTTTGGAATAATTTGTATTTGTAGTTTTATAATTAACTAAAGGACAAGTTAAAGCAATTTACATGATTCATATCTTTAGCTTTTCTTATAAGCTAATGAAGACGACTAACGTTTGCACAAAAACAAGAAATAGACGTGAATACATAATTAGTTCAGTAAAGTAACTACCAACAAATTAAAATAATAAGACAAAATCAATCAAAACGACAATACCCTTGTTTTTTTTTTTAAATATAAACTAGGATGTGTTTTTACATGACAAATTTGAACGAGTGGCTGTAGAAACTCTTCCAAATAAGGTCACAAAACCAAAAAATAAATTCTTTGCATCATTTGTCGTCATACAAGTTGGGCAATAGTGGGACTCATACCAAGAACACATAGAAAATTAACATTTAGTACAACTGTCACACCCAATTTATTGATCCTAAGTCACTCACATTAATGATTAAATAAATTGCTACCTAAAATGTAGAATCGCACAACAAACTCAACCAAAAAAAACCCACAAAATATTTTCAGCCAATATATATCTATATAAAAAAAAAGATGATGATGATGATGAGAGGGTAATACAGTAATTCAACAAGGCTAATGTGCCATTGCAGCAGGGGGAGCAAAGCTAATACTTCTTTGATTAGGCATAGCAAGCATTGCAGTATGATCCATGAAATCATTCAAAGCCACCACATATTCCAAAATTACCCTCAGATCATCGGCACATGAAAACCCAAGAGTCCCCGTACGTCTCACGGCAAAAACATAAAACGTTATGCAACCTTTTCTGAACTTGAACCGGGCCATCTCGCAACCGGTCAACCCTCTGATCAGCTTCCGGTTCACTTCCCCTAAAGGTATCTCCGGTGGTAACATCCGGTCTACCGCCACCTTCATGTTTTCCGATTCGAACACGAACAGAACCACTTTGGACTTCTTGGTTCCGAGACCGAGGGTGAGGGTGTGCCATGCATGGTGGGCTAAAATGGTGAAGTTTGTGGGGAGGAATGCGGCGGTGGATGGGAAGATCGGTGGAGTTTTTTGGTGGGTCGGGACAGGCGGTGGTAGGGACAGGAGGCGGAGGATTTCGAGGGGTCGAGCACGGCGGATGGTGAAGGATTTCACGATGAGTTGACCGCCAAACCGGAGGCCTTTGACTTCCGACGAGGGTTTGAAAGAGTATTCTGAGGAGGATTGGTGGTTTGGGTGTTTGTGTTTTGGCTTCTTTTTCTTGTTCTTGTTCTTTTCTTTGTCATCCATGATGGGTGAATCGATAAGGTGTCTGCGGGCGGTGGGCCGGTGGCTGTGGGCGGTGGTGGTGTGAGAGAGAGAGAGAGAGAGAGAGAGAGAGAGATGTTGGTGGAATGGGGTTTTTGTTTTGGTTGATGCGTGTCTGGATTTGCAATTGTGATAATTGATAAGAGACCAACTCACGTTTTTTTCTTATTTTGTAGTAAAAAGGTACCCTTTTTCATAAGTTCGGCGTCTTGAATTCTTAATTATTACTATTATTTTTGGGTAAAAATAGAAATGAGAAAAACATTATTAATTTCACATTGCAAAGGTTTATTTAGAGTAAGTTGTATTTTAGTCGTTTATGTTTAGATAAAATTCTATTGACGGCCTACATTATGTTGTTGCTAGCAAATACCAGTGATAATAGATCCCGTCGTTAAAAAACGTTTGTTCATGTATAATAATATATATAGATATTTATCTATTCTGAGACATAAATGTCAAAAAATTATATAAGTAATTGAGTAAAGTTCACTTTTGGTCATTTATGTTTACATAAATTTTCAGATACGGTCCTTTGTTCTGTGAGTACTTAACATCGTTAACAGGCAAAGGACCGAGTTCGGAACATGTGAAAACTTAAAGGATTGGTTTGGATATTTTGAAACATAAATGACTATCTCTGAAATTTTGTGTAAAAATATATGACTAAAAGTGTTATTTACTCGTTTATTTATTTTTAAGAGTAAAATGATATTTTAGTCTCTTAGGTTTTGTCACTTTTGCCATTTTACTCAAATGGTTTAAATTTTGTTATTTTCTTCTTTATGATTTTCATTTTATTGTCATTTTCATCTCTATAATTTGGTCACTTTTGCCTTTTTATTGCAAAAGTTTAAATTTAATTGGACTAAAATGACAATAAAATTAAAACCATAATAATCAAAATGACAATAAAATTAAACCATATGAACAAAAATAACGAAATTTAAACCATTGAGCTAAAATGGTAAAATTAACTAAACCGCAGGGACAAAGATAACATATTACTTTATTTTTAATAACCATGAGATCTCAATTACACGATAAAACTATGATCAAGACAAATAGGTAAAGCAAGATTGCAAATAGCATATTTGTGGCCTACAAAAAAATCACTCCTAGATTTTTCAACAATCACTTTTGGACGTTTTCCTTTGTTAGATTTTTAGCAGAGGTATTGCCAATAATTTTGGTACGATTGTAGCAATATAAAAATATATGCTTGGAATAAGATAATAAGGTAAAAAAACATGGCAAGAAATACATACACAATTTTTTTTTTTTAAAAAGGTTGCTATGATCTTTATCAAGAGATTGAGAACTATTTGTATTGGCCCTCAAACGTCAAAAGACATTACAGAAATATATAAAAGTTAGTTTTTAAATTGTAATTGAAACCAAATGAAAATATAATATTATATGAGTAAAAGTATTAAATAATTTAACAAAAGGAAAGAAATTGAACAAGTGCATGCATATGCCTTTTCGAGTGTGAATAGTAGCAATCATCGGTACCACACCAGAGGCCAAAACTATGTGTTTATATCACTTATATTATTTATGACTCATTTATGAAAGGTGCCTTTTTCATAACTTATTCAAAGTTTCATAAATTGATATTTTTATTTTCTTAAAGTTTTAAATTTGTAAGTTAATCCCATGTAACATATAATCTGTTTTTTTTATTAATTTTAGTTCGTTAACTTAAAGAAAATACAATCTTCGCATTTAATCTTATGTAGGTGTCTTAATATATTCGAGTTAGTGTACCTTATTATATAAGATTTGTACAGAAAATAAGTCAGGCAAGCATTATATTTTTCATAGTTATTTTGATTTTTTTTTTGTTTTTCCGACTTGGTCCATGATCAATGTCAGTGGTAAATCCTTCAACTTAATATTATATGCTACATGCTTATATTTATGTACATGTCGATATAAATTAAAGTTATTCTATGTTTTAACGTAAATTTTATCGAAAAACGATGGAGTCAAATGTAATACTTTTTTGTACTTATTTTAGTGTGCTTTGAGTTTGGCTAAGTAACGACCTAAATTTTGTTCAAAAACTAACCATGTCAAATGTGATACGTTTTGGCTTGATAATATAAATTTGAGTTTGTTTTGAAAAGAGTTCGGTAGAAAATAATGTATTACAAGTCACACCCGCATACCCGCGGGTATTAAACAAAAATGATTTTGTGTTTCATAATAGTTATTTTTACAACCATAAAGATTGCGTTTCTCTTTAGGTTAACCACGTTGATTTCACCATCGATCATAAATGGGTTCGTATCCATGTTTTAAGGTTGATTTACGAAATTTACAAACACATCAAATTAGTGTCCTGACCTGACACGACGCTTGAGAAAAAGAAAAAAAAAACTCGTCGTATTAATTTGGAAGGGCTCATAAATATGTTATCCATATTTTGTCACATGTTACTAGTCTGACTAATTGAATGGCTATAATTAAATTCATAGATTTTATATTATATCTTTCGTCTTTCATAAAAAAACAATAGCATTCCGTATTCTAACATTATTCTGTAATTTCAATGTCCCATCATCATAGTCTGTGGTTTTGAATTTATGTTTTTTCTATCTAATACATTTTTGTTTGAAATACACATAGAAACGTACTTTCTATATAATATTTTTAATATTCCCTTCTTCTTGATATTAATAAACTAGCATTAGTTTAACACTTCATTAAGAGAAGTGACAAACATGACCACGTAATAAGCTACCCGTTGACCGTTGTTGATTATATATTGATGTTTTTTCGACTAGAAAGTTACGTAAGTGAAGAGGTTATGGTTTTCATATGTTTTAAGTGTTTAAAGTTGTGTTTTTATGTTCATTTCGTATATAACGATGATACTTTTACATACATTTGTGAATTGCAGGTAAAAACAAGTTAGATGGATGCCCGAAGGCGTTTGAGGGACGAAAATGCTAACAGACGGATTAGGATCATTCGGGAAATGTTCAAAATTTGGAATGCACGTATCTCAAGCTAAGAAAGGAGTTACAGAATCCATAATATATGAAAACTTAGTTTCTCGACAAGACGGAGCTGAAAAACTAGTCAGGTTGGGTGTAAGCTACGCCAAAGTCAAAGTAGGCTTTGCCTGAGCGTAGGTTACGCCCAAAA
Source organism: Mikania micrantha (assembly GCA_009363875.1). Taxonomy (NCBI): domain Eukaryota; kingdom Viridiplantae; phylum Streptophyta; class Magnoliopsida; order Asterales; family Asteraceae; genus Mikania; species Mikania micrantha. Next base: position 113,375,405 of record CM018680.1, read on the forward strand.
TCTCGGCGTTGACAGAAATCTGGCTGCATATCAGTGGGTGTTAGCGCAAACTACGCCAACATTGGGCGTAGGCTATGTCTAAACGCGAAATCTGGGTTTTTAACGCTATCTTTTCCAGGTTAAAAATCATAACCTAGGAGGTCGAAAACCATCCTTTTCCATGAGATTTTGGGACCATAAAACACGATTTTTAGGCTAATCCAACCCTTCAAATCACATCTGGGTTCACAATTTCACCAATGTAATTAAGAATTGAAGATCAAATCACGTGGATGTGTGGCTAAATTCTTTGTGATTGTTTCCTAACAATTAGGTTGCAAGTGAAACTTTGTTTTGATGTTGAACTTAAGTTTCGGATTGTAAACTTGATTTGATTATGGTTTGGTTGATTTAAACAATATATCTATGTTTTAGTAATATGCATTGCCAATTTGTCATCAATAATTCGGTTTTCTTGCATTGTTTACTCAATGATAATTGTATGTTGATTTGCATTTTTTTATTGGTACTTGTGTGAATGAGCAAGTATAAAATTGTTTGTAACACTATTATCATCTTAATCAAATTGAATAATAAAGCCATGTTTATGTGATTCTAATCTAGGTTTTGCCTTAAATCATTGTGGATCTTTAAACCTAAAACCCACAAACAATTACTTTTTTAGTAATTGTGTTCAAAGTCAAAAAACAAATTTCTTGTTTTAAACATTTTCTTAACTCAACTCAATTCCTAGTCTTCAACATCTTTAGTATAATTAATTATTTAGTTACAGTTAGTACTTTACAAAGATTCTTTAAGAAGACGATCTTACTTACCTTTATTATAGTCATCAGTAGCTAAGTCTCTAGTTTATATTGTTTTTGATTAAACTACGACATGAAGACCAATAACACTAAGTCAGGACTTAGCCCTATATAGTGTTATATATGCAATGTTTAACTATAAATCAATAGCAATGATAAATCTTCTATAAAAAATATTATATTCTTGAGTTTCATATATAACTACTTTATTAGAATAAACTATTAGCAAGACAACAACATATAAGTTCAATTAACACGTAAATTACCATTTAAAATATCTGGGCAAAAAAATGTACACAATTATTCATTTAAATAAAAAAACCGAGTTTAAATTATCTTGAAAAATATTCATCTAAATTTATTTTCAACATGTATGTCTTCACAACTCTTTTCTGTATGCATGAACGGCCATGTGTTGTGGTGTGACCACCATCACTCCACGTGGGCGCCATATAATCAACCAACACCATCACCCCTTTATCACTCCACATCATCTTTTTCTATGTTATCCATCACTCTCCCATCACTTCTCTATCACTTCACATCACCACCCATTTTTCCTCCTTTTTTTCTCCTTTCTTTTTCTTTCACGCGGTGATGCCCTTCACGATCTGCCCCTCACGCCCCTCTTCACGCCCTTGTGTAATGTGGGAGGGCGCCACCTCTCACGCCCCATCACACACCAAAACACATAGCCGGATGCTTATGGTTTGATGTGACACCGTGAAATTGCCCAATATAAAAAATTTGATTTTGGGGTTGGTTTTATAATTTTTTTATTGGTATAGGTTGGTTTAGGAATTTTCAAACCATATTAAACATCTTGAGTTACAATTAATACTTAAAAGAAAAACCAATCCGGACCAAATTATTTCTAGACATGTAAATTTTTATGTTTATTTGGTTCTTTAATTATTTAAAGTTACACTATTAACGATATATTATGATGATTTATTAAGTGTTAACTATCATAACATTATTGCTATTTTAGTTTAATCATGTTTCCATGCTATTTTTTAATTATAAATGCTTCATAAATTCAAATGGAGGTTGGGTCTAATAACAAAGTCATTTGAAGTTAGTATAGTGAAACTCTTCTTGAGATCAGAATTTTAAGTCTTGTTTATAACATATATTAATGTGGAATAAGACATATATTAATATGGAATAAGATATGTAGTAAAACATCCAACCGGTAAAAAAATTCATATCAAAATCAAAATGTTAGTAACGACTTATTTTGTTGGATTTGATTTTAATAATGGTTTGTTTTCAGTTTATATATAAAAAAGTACTGGTTATTTACATACATAACTTTTTTTTTTATTTTAGCACTTCACCGACTCTATACGCTTATAAGAGGGTGCAGGATGAGTGTTACAACAACATGACCAAAAGAACTTGTTAATAGGTTTCACTTTTGACTTAACCTAAATACGAATCAACCATTAATTAATTAAGAGGCTTTTTGGAAAACATTGGGACACCAAAAATGATGGAAAGCAGTAGTCTTGTGAATAAAGATGCTTTTTCTTTAGCAGAAGAGAAGCTTTTAATCATTTCACAAGGAGAAAGAGACCCCCATCTTCATGTGGAGACCAACACTCTAATGGCATGTAGGACCACCCAATAACAATGTGACCCCATAAATTATGCCTTTATAAGGAGCTTGCTTTCATTTTGACACCAATGAAAGTCTGAAAGGGAAGCTACACCAAAATTTATATAACGCTTTATCTCTAAACATTCTTTTTTTTTTTTAACAACAAACGCCCAGTCACCCGGGATCACTCTGGCAAATATATCATCCTTCCGCCTGAATAACAGAGCGTGGTGACCTGACCCACCCGTACAGGAGGAAACCTACAACTAGAAAAACTCCCTGGCTCAACCAAAAACAATATTTGTTCTAGGTGAGACTCCAACCCAAAGCTTCTCATAAGAGAAGTCAAGTGGCTACTACTAGGCTAGAAGCCCTTCGGTTATCTCTAAACATTCTAAATAAATTTATTATTATTATTATTATTATTATTATTATTATTATTATTATTATTATTTATAATTAAAATTCAGTTACCTAAGAAGTAAAGGGATTGATTTGATGGTTAACCTATAAAGATTAACATTTCGTGTGTTTATCATATATCTTAGTTTTGGTCCATCGCCCGTGTGTTTTCCAAAAGACGAGAAGCCAATTCATATATAGCATAACCCAAATCCCGAGTTACTAAGCCCAAAAAAGGCCCGGTTAAACTGCAACAGTGCCCATTCTTCAAATCAACTTGAAGTTCAGGTTATCAACCCTGGCCCGTTAAGAAACATTCATGTAAGTCTTCAGTTGAAAGCAAGCCCAAGTGATACGAGGTATAAGTGTATAACATTGCCTACACACTTTAAAAGATCCAGCAACTTTCAACTTTTCTTTAATTGCATTCTACTTTTGTTACTAACTAGGGCAATCAACCCTGGCCCATATTTTGATTTTGGAGGTGGGCTAACATTTAATAGTATTTAAATAGGGCTTGCGGACATTGATACGTTTAACTACGTAGGAGGAAACATTATTGAAATTTGTAGGACTCGAGTACGACGATTTGTATATTAGGATTCATTGTGTGGCCTCGAATAAAATTTACATTGATAACTCGGTGTTTAACAAAATTGGAATCAAAATAGTTATAAAATTAGCATCATGTCACAACAACAAATCTAGATTGTATAAAACATCGTAATTTAATAGTTTTAAGTGAGCAACAAAGAAAATCAAAACATTGAATCAACTTTGTCGGTCTGTACATTTGTGATTCGATAACTTGTAGTTTAATATGCACAAGTATGTTTAAAATTTTTTTATACCATAACATTATAAAAATAACTACGTCACAACTATGTAGTAGACATTTTAATAAACTTTATATGTTAGAAGTTATAGGAGAAAATAAAAATAACATAAAAAAAGTTATATAGCTTTGTTTTTTAGATGAACTCTGGGATCTAACAAAGTAAAACGTAATTTTTGAATTATAATAACTAATAGAAGAGTAACCGTCAAAAAGAAAAATCCGTACCCAAATAGCATGCGTAATCTATCTTATCTAATAAACAAAAATCTAAATATGCCACGTGGCTTCTTTTAACACACCCACCTTCCACGTGTAAACAATATAGAGCAATTCTTATGTTTAACCCATTTTAAGCAATATACGCGGATCCATTTAACCCACTCCTATACTAAATTGGATCCCTTTAATTTGTTATGACTCATCCCAGAACCCTACTTTTCCTTTCTTAATCATCCACCTTTTTGATCGATCATCACTTTCAAAACGACAATCTAAAGCTCTATAATTCAGGCATTTGAATTCAAGAACACAGTCAAAAGGTATGAATGTCTACTCTTATCATTTTGTTTAATTACGAAGATTCAACTAATTTGTAAATTTATGGCTATGAATGATTTTGGCTTCTTCTATGCAATTTCTAGCAATAGAACAAAATTCCACTTGCTTGAAACTATTTTATGGTTGTAATTTGGAACTGTTGTTAAGTTTTTGTGACAGTTGCATACGAGGATTACGTCATAAATGGTGTGATCACATTTGATCGTTCTAGAAATCCGCGCTAATTTGGCTATTGAAATTACTACAGGTTGATAGTACACGAAAAATGATGAACGTGGGCGAAAACCGTGTGCAAAATGGAGTCCTGGATTGCCAGAAATCGATAAACAAAGAAAAATTTCTAAGTATTGATCGAATGGGCTCGTCGCGGTACGCGGAAGTGAGCTTGAGGGTCCTCCGCGGTACGCGATGGACCAAAATATCTGAAAATTCCCGAAAAGCTTCGCGGTACGCGAAGCCCTTTTTGACACCTCTTCGCGGTACGCGACGGGTGTGGCAGTGCAGTGATCTGATCTATTTCATCAGATTTCATGCAAGAAGATTATATTTCTTCTTCTTGCGTCTGTTCTACCTTCAAACGAAGAAACATAAAACCACCATCCAAACTCAATTTCCAAGCCCTCTGAACGCAAGGATCGCACCATGTGAGCCCCAAAACTCCCACACGTATGACACGCGTTTTTAAACGACATCAAAGTTTAGGTCCCAGATTTTTCAAACCGACAATTGTAATTAACACCATAACATCCCATTTACATACGACTTTACAAAATAATTGATGTTAATTAAACATTCAATAACAAAAATTACATTTGAGTTATCACCAAAAACCTTTGTTTAACACCAACAAAGAAATAACCCAAAACGTGTTTGATCCGAATCCTTGCAAGGCAATCCGATCACGACCGCTGTTAACCCTTCCGATCACCTGAAAACATGTTAATTAAGTCACCATTAGTTCATTAGAACTAAGTAAGATCACCATGCCCGGCCCCACGAGCTTACATGACCCAAAAAGTCAATTTTGGTCAAATTCTACACTGGGCGTATGGTTTGGGCGTATTTGAGGCGTATCACAGAAAATTTGTGTGGTGGACGTATCCATAGGCGTATCCCCCGACGTATGATACTCCAGCACCACCTGAACGACCAATTTTTCTGTTTTTCGCCATCTCGACTCATTCCACTCAAATACGACCATTCCAATACCCCCATAAACATTATATAACACCATATAATCATAATGAACACCTTAATTCACCAAATTATAACCATCATGGTCATAATATCAAACGATTTACTAACGGGTCGTTTGCACCCAAAACTCCTTTGAAATCTTATTCCACAAGATTTCTCAAGTTAAGTAAACCACACCACTTGTGTTTTACTAACTTGATTACACCCAACAAAGGACATTCACACACCATGTGAATAATCCAAGGTCATGATCACACCACTTGTGATTCAAAACACCAAATTAAGTCAATTTCAACTATAAGTTCACACACCTTGTGAACTATTTTCATTCAATCACCACACACACAAATAAACACTAAGTCAATCATGGACTAGCATTAAAGCACCATACCAACAACAATCAAGCAACATATATCACCTATTGCTTATTATTGTATATCAACAAACACCAATATCATCAATTCATCATAAAGTCAATCTTCTACAACATATTTATTTATGCATAACACCATTACACATAATAAATAGAAGATTGGGTGACTTACCTTGTTCCAACGCGCTATCCTCTATAACCAATTCCTTCCCGGGTCGTTTGGTTTCACCCACACCTTCACTATCAATTCCTATTATCACAACTAATAGGTTTAATATAAAGTTTGACCACAATTAGTCAACATACACCCCTTTCACCCCAATGTAAACATTTTCAATCTAATTTGTTTCCAATTGACCCCTAACCATATCAATTCACCATTATTGATGTTATAAACCCACATAATTCACATCACCATTGGTTTTAAACAAATTTTAAGTTAAATACCCTACTTGGCATTTCATCAAACACCTTGTATGCACAAGTTCATGTGCTAATGATCATTCATCATTAAGACACCTATGTAACTCCATTATTATGTTTAAAAATGATCAATCTCAACAATTTCACCACAAACTACAACAATATAGTGAATATCATCAAATCCCCACCTTTAAACACTACTTTACACACCATGTTCATCAATTCCATGAAAACCCCAATTCCCCCATTTTCATAACATGTAAATCATGAAAGAAAACAATCAAAAGTTGTTCCTATATGATTATCAACATCATTAACAACATTTGACACTCTCAAAACACCAAATTTGAGAGTTTTACCCATCAAACCCACACCCCCCATGGTGACCCACGAAAATCCCATCAAAAACACCCAAAAATCTTACCTAGATGTTGTTTGATGCAAGGAGAACTCCAATTTATACTTGCATAAGAGATTGGACTAAGATTATTCAAGAATTTTGCCACAAATCAGAAAACTTGATTTTTCTCCTTCTCCTCCTCTTGATCAACGTTCACCACCCCAAAACAAATGAGTTTCCCCCAATTGACTAGTCAACACCCTTTTTGTCAATTTCAAGTTTAAGGTAATTACAATTTCAGTCCCCCAACTACTAGTTACAACTAACTAGTTATAACTAATTTATTAATTAGTTTACAACCATCATTCAGTTATAATTAACAAATATTGTTAAAACACCCACCGAATAATATTTAAAATAATTAAATCATACAAAACACCCATTAATTAAATAAACACAATCATACACCAATTATGTTTAATTTATAATATTTCACCAAAATGGGATGTTACAAATTCTCCCCTCCTTACAAAGGTTTCGTCCCCGAAACCTCGTTACACCTCAAAAAGAAAAGGATAAAATTTCCGCATTTCATCCTCGGACTCCCACGTAGCATCCGAACCCCGTCTGTTCTTCCATTGCACCATTACTTGGTTAATCGTCTTATTCCGAAGTTGCTTGACTTTTCTATCCAAGATAGCCACCGGTTTCTCAATATAATTGAGTTTATCATCAATCACCAAATCTTCCATTGGCACATAAGCCGATTCATCCGCCAAGCACTTTCGCAAATAAGAGACGTGGAATGTATTGTGAATCCCACTCAACTCCTCCGGTAGCTCTAAGCGATAGGCGACCTCGCCAATCCGAGCTATAATCTTGAATGGTCCAATAAACCGTGGACTAAGTTTTCCCCGCTTTCGAAAACGAATCACACCCTTCCAAGGAGAAACCTTTAACAACACAAAGTCTCCCACTTGGAATTCGATCGGCCTCCTTCGTTTATCCGCATACGATTTCTGACGGTCTTGTGCCGCCTTTAAATGAGCACGGATTTGATCGATTCGTTCATTTGTCACCTTTACTACCTTTTTGCTAGCGAGTTCCCTTGGTCCCACTTCTCCCCAACACACGGGAGTTCTACATTTTCTCCCATACAAAACCTCAAAAGGAGGCATTCCAAGACTGGAATGATAACTGTTATTGTAAGAAAACTCCGCCAAAGGTAAGTAATCATCCCAACTTCCCCCAAAGTCAATGATACACGCACGTAACATGTCCTCAAGCGTTTGAATAGTCCTTTCACTCTGACCATCCGTTTGAGGGTGATACGCTGTGCTCAACAATAGTCTCGTACCCAATTCCTCCTGAAAATTCTTCCAAAAATGAGAAGTGAACCGGGTGTCACGATCAGACACAATAGTAACCGGTACTCCATGTCGAGACACCACCTCCTTAACATAAATTTCAGCCATTTTCTTGGAAGAATATGTCTCCTTGATCGGTATAAAGTGAGCACTCTTTGATAACCGATCTACGATGACCCACATAGTATCATAACCGTTCCTAGTCTTAGGAAGTTTCGTGATTAGGTCCATCGTAATATGCTCCCACTTCCACATTGGAATCTCCAAAGGTTGCAATTTGCCATACGGTTTTTGATGCTCCGCCTTAACTTGAGCACAAGTCAAGCATTTTTCGACATACTTAACAATGTCTCGTTTCATTCCCGGCCACCAATAGTTAACCCGCAAGTCACGATACATCTTCGTGCCTCCCGGATGAATCGAATATCTCGATTTATGGGATTCCTCCAATAAAGCCGTCTTTAAAGGACAAGTGGGAGGTATCCACACCCGACCCCACCTTGTCTTTAAACCCCGACTATCCTCATCCAATTGATGAGCTAACCCCTTGATTCTATCACGTTTCCAATTCTCCTCCTTTAAAGCTTCCGTTTGAGCAGCTTTAATTTGATTCACCAGATCCGAAGTTATCACAATTTTCATTGCCTTTACCCGAATAGGTGAAAGTTCCTCCTTTCTACTCAAAGCATCCGCCACTACGTTTGCTTTCCCCGGATGATAGAGAATTTCGCAGTCGTAGTCTTTGAGTAACTCCATCCAACGTCTCTGCCTCATATTCAATTCCTTCTGTGTGAAGAAATACTTTAAACTCTTGTGGTCGGTATAAATAGTACATTTCACCCCATAAAGATAATGACGCCATATCTTTAATGCAAAAACAACCGCCGCAAGCTCCAAGTCATGAACGGGATAGTTAATCTCATGAACCTTCAACTGTCGTGAAGCATAAGCAATAACCTTCCCTCTTTGCATCAGAACACAACCAAGACCAACATATGAAGCATCGGAGTAGACTACAAGATCGTCTGGTCCATCCGGTAATGTCAACACCGGTGCTTGAGTTAGTCTTGTCTTTAACTCTTGAAACGCCTTTTCTTGTTCATCACCCCACACAAACTTAGTATCCTTCCTTGTAAGCTTAGTCAAAGATGAAGCAATCTTGGCAAAGTCTTGAATAAACCTCCTGTAATAACCGGCTAAACCAAGAAAACTTCTAACCTCAGTTGGAGTCTTGGGTGGACTCCATTTCATAACCGCCTGAATTTTGGAAGGATCAACTTGTATACCATTAGCATTCACCACATGCCCCAAGAATTGGACTTCACGTAACCAAAAGTCACATTTTGAAAATTTGGCATACAATTTCTCCTTACGAAGCGTTTCAAGAACTTCACGCAAATGACAAGCGTGATCCGCTTCATTCTTGGAATAGATAAGTATGTCATCGATGAACACAATGACTGACCTATCTAACATTGGACGACACACCCGATTCATCAAGTCCATGAACGCCGCCGGTGCGTTAGTTAACCCAAAGGACATCACAAGAAACTCATAATGCCCATACCTCGTACGAAAAGCCGTCTTTGGAATGTCTTCCTCTCTAACCTTCAACTGATGGTATCCCGATCGAAGGTCGATCTTAGAAAACCATGAAGCACCTTGTAATTGGTCAAAGAGGTCATCAATCCTAGGTAATGGATACCTATTCTTCACCGTGACCTTGTTCAACTCCCGATAATCTATACACATTCTGAAGCTCCCATCTTTCTTCTTGACAAATAATACCGGTGCACCCCAAGGTGAGATGCTCGGACGAATAAAACCCATGTCAAGAAGTTCTTGCAATTGACTCATCATCTCTTGCAATTCAGATGGCGCCAACCGGTATGGAGCCTTAGCAATGGGTTTAGCCCCTGGCACCAAGTCAATTCGGAACTCCACATCCCTTTCGGGAGGTAATCCCGGTAGTTCATCCGGAAAGACATCCGAAAAATCACGAACTATAGGAATGTCTTCTATCAACTTCACTCCTTTCTCCGAATCCACAACATAAGCAAGAAACGATCGTCCACCATTGTTCAAATATTTCATAGCTTCGATTAAAGAACATAAGATCATGCCACCACGTTTCTCCCCACGAATACACACCTCATGTCCACTAGGAGACATCAATTGAATAATCTTATGTTTGCACACAATGTTGGCCCCGTGAGCCGAAAGCCAATCCATCCCAACCACCGCATCGAACTCCCCCAATACCATAGGTATCAAATCAATATCAAAATCCTCCCCATCGATTGTTAATTTACATTTTCGATAAATATCACAAACTAGAAAGCATTTAGAATCCGCTATTTCTATTTCTAGAGGCACCGACAATTTCTCAACAACAAAAGACGAATGGTGTATAAAATTCGTAGACACAAATGATCTACTAGCCCCCGAATCAAATAAAATGTAAGCAGGCAAGGTATTGATGAAGAAAGTACCTGTCACCACATCAGGTGTGACTTTGGCTTCCTCCGCAGTGATTTGAAAGGCCCTACCCTTGGGTTTGGGTACCTCCACCTTCTTCCCACTTCCTTGCCCCTTGAAAGATCGATTTTCTCCTCCACCAAATCCAACCCCCTTAAGTTCCGGACATTCACTCCGAATATGCCCCGGTTTGTAGCAATTATAACATAAATTCAACGGACTCGAGCATTGATTAGCAAGATGACCTTGCTTCCCACATTTGTAGCAAGATAAGGGTCGTGTTGAACAATCACCCATGTGGTCTTTCCCACATTTTGTACAATGCTTAACTCCCCTACTTGAGTGGAACTTTGTAGGCGAGTTAGAGAACTTCCCCTTTTTAGACGACCCCATCTCCTTCTCTACCTTCCGTTTTTCACCGCGGTCCTCCTGTCGCTTTAACTCCAACTCGCGCTCCCGAGCACAATCAATAAGTTCCGCCAATGTCTCACACTTAGATGGTGTAAGAAATTCGCGATACTTGGCATTCAACATACTGTGGTATCGATTGATCCACATCCGCTCCGTTTGTAGCAAATCAGGACAAAATCTAGCTTTGTCATAAAAGATGGCGGTAATCGTATCAATACTTTCCTCCTTATGCCTCATATGAAGAAACTCTTCAGTGATTCTGTCAATCGCCGCCTGCGGACAGAACCGTTTAAGGAATAATTCCTTAAACTCCGCCCATTTCAGATTTTTAATGCCATCCCTACCCTTCTCCTTTCGAAGAAGCTCCCACCAATCTTTTGCTCTTTCACGCAACTGATTCCCCGCAAAGATCACCTCATCTTCTGGATCACAATGGCTTGTCTCGAACGTGCCCTCCATGTCTGTTATCCACCGTTGACTCTGTAATGGGTCAACTTCCCCTTTGAATTCGCTTGGCTTGCAAGCTACAAACTCCTTATAAGTTACTTTCTTTGGAGTTCGTTCCCCATCTCGCCCCCCTCTGAGATTTGCAAACTCCTGTTGAATAAATTCTCTCATGGAGGCTTGCAGACCCTCCATATGGTGAGGAATCGAAGCTTCCAATGCTTTTGCCACCTCTTCTCTCACCATAGTTTGCAATTCAGTGAAATTAGTTTCATGACCTCCACCATCATTAATGTTATCACCACCAGCCATTCTACGGCTGAAACAAGTTATGCGATACATTAGTTTTGCTATATAGTTCATACAACTAAGCACACCATGAAATATGAACTTAAAAGCATCACAACATCAACTCCTAACACCTTACCTACTGTTCATAACCATATTATGAATTAGTTCCATTAAAGTCATATCTATGTCAAGAATATAATCTTATGTTGGCCAGACATAACACTATACACTTCACATATCCAATTCCTTAACTTCACCTCCCCATAACATGACTAAGAAATTCGGTTCAACAAGCAAATTCACACCAAACACCAATAAACATATATAACTAAGGTAAACAACACACAAACTTGTTACCTTAAACCCCCGGCTTCGTGATCGGATCTCGGATCAAACATTACTCCCTAAATCAAAAGCACAAGGATTTGAGTTCAAGTGTTCGCGACGCACTTAAATCCCTCAAACCATTGGCTCTGATGCCAACTTGTAAGCCCCAAAACTCCCACACGTATGACACGCGTTTTTAAACGACATCAAAGTTTAGGTCCCAGATTTTTCAAACCGACAATTGTAATTAACACCATAACATCCCATTTACATACGACTTTACAAAATAATTGATGTTAATTAAACATTCAATAACAAAAATTACATTTGAGTTATCACCAAAAACCTTTGTTTAACACCAACAAAGAAATAACCCAAAACGTGTTTGATCCGAATCCTTGCAAGGCAATCCGATCACGACCGCTGTTAACCCTTCCGATCACCTGAAAACATGTTAATTAAGTCACCATTAGTTCATTAGAACTAAGTAAGATCACCATGCCCGCCCCCACGAGCTTACATGACCCAAAAAGTCAATTTTGGTCAAATTCTACACTGGGCGTATGGTTTGGGCGTATTTGAGGCGTATCACAGAAAATTTGTGTGGTGGGCGTATCCATAGGCGTATCCCCCGGCGTATGATACTCCAGCACCACCTGAACGACCAATTTTTCTGTTTTTCGCCATCTCGACTCATTCCACTCAAATACGACCATTCCAATACCCCCATAAACATTATATAACACCATATAATCATAATGAACACCTTAATTCACCAAATTATAACCATCATGGTCATAATATCAAACGATTTACTAACGGGTCGTTTGCACCCAAAACTCCTTTGAAATCTTATTCCACAAGATTTCTCAAGTTAAGTAAACCACACCACTTGTGTTTTACTAACTTGATTACACCCAACAAAGGACATTCACACACCATGTGAATAATCCAAGGTCATGATCACACCACTTGTGATTCAAAACACCAAATTAAGTCAATTTCAACTATAAGTTCACACACCTTGTGAACTATTTTCATTCAATCACCACACACACAAATAAACACTAAGTCAATCATGGACTAGCATTAAAGCACCATACCAACAACAATCAAGCAACATATATCACCTATTGCTTATTATTGTATATCAACAAACACCAATATCATCAATTCATCATAAAGTCAATCTTCTACAACATATTTATTTATGCATAACACCATTACACATAATAAATAGAAGATTGGGTGACTTACCTTGTTCCAACGCGCTATCCTCTATAACCAATTCCTTCCCGGGTCGTTTGGTTTCACCCACACCTTCACTATCAATTCCTATTATCACAACTAATAGGTTTAATATAAAGTTTGACCACAATTAGTCAACATACACCCCTTTCACCCCAATGTAACATTTTCAATCTAATTTGTTTCCAATTGACCCTAACCATATCAATTCACCATTATTGATGTTATAAACCCACATAATTCACATCACCATTGGTTTTAAACAAATTTTAAGTTAAATACCCTACTTGGCATTTCATCAAACACCTTGTATGCACAAGTTCATGTGCTAATGATCATTCATCATTAAGACACCTATGTAACTCCATTATTATGTTTAAAAATGATCAATCTCAACAATTTCACCACAAACTACAACAATATAGTGAATATCATCAAATCCCCACCTTTAAACACTACTTTACACACCATGTTCATCAATTCCATGAAAACCCCAATTCCCCCATTTTCATAACATGTAAATCATGAAAGAAAACAATCAAAAGTTGTTCCTATATGATTATCAACATCATTAACAACATTTGACACTCTCAAAACACCAAATTTGAGAGTTTTACCCATCAAACCCACACCCCCCATGGTGACCCACGAAAATCCCATCAAAAACACCCAAAAATCTTACCTAGATGTTGTTTGATGCAAGGAGAACTCCAATTTATACTTGCATAAGAGATTGGACTAAGATTATTCAAGAATTTTGCCACAAATCAGAAAACTTGATTTTTCTCCTTCTCCTCCTCTTGATCAACGTTCACCACCCCAAAACAAATGAGTTTCCCCCAATTGACTAGTCAACACCCTTTTTGTCAATTTCAAGTTTAAGGTAATTACAATTTCAGTCCCCCAACTACTAGTTACAACTAACTAGTTATAACTAATTTATTAATTAGTTTACAACCATCATTCAGTTATAATTAACAAATATTGTTAAAACACCCACCGAATAATATTTAAAATAATTAAATCATACAAAACACCCATTAATTAAATAAACACAATCATACACCAATTATGTTTAATTTATAATATTTCACCAAAATGGGATGTTACAAATTCTCCCCTCCTTACAAAGGTTTCGTCCCCGAAACCTCGTTACACCTCAAAAAGAAAAGGATAAAATTTCCGCATTTCATCCTCGGACTCCCACGTAGCATCCGAACCCCGTCTGTTCTTCCATTGCACCATTACTTGGTTAATCGTCTTATTCCGAAGTTGCTTGACTTTTCTATCCAAGATAGCCACCGGTTTCTCAATATAATTGAGTTTATCATCAATCACCAAATCTTCCATTGGCACATAAGCCGATTCATCCGCCAAGCACTTTCGCAAATAAGAGACGTGGAATGTATTGTGAATCCCACTCAACTCCTCCGGTAGCTCTAAGCGATAGGCGACCTCGCCAATCCGAGCTATAATCTTGAATGGTCCAATAAACCGTGGACTAAGTTTTCCCCGCTTTCGAAAACGAATCACACCCTTCCAAGGAGAAACCTTTAACAACACAAAGTCTCCCACTTGGAATTCGATCGGCCTCCTTCGTTTATCCGCATACGATTTCTGACGGTCTTGTGCCGCCTTTAAATGAGCACGGATTTGATCGATTCGTTCATTTGTCACCTTTACTACCTTTTTGCTAGCGAGTTCCCTTGGTCCCACTTCTCCCCAACACACGGGAGTTCTACATTTTCTCCCATACAAAACCTCAAAAGGAGGCATTCCAAGACTGGAATGATAACTGTTATTGTAAGAAAACTCCGCCAAAGGTAAGTAATCATCCCAACTTCCCCCAAAGTCAATGATACACGCACGTAACATGTCCTCAAGCGTTTGAATAGTCCTTTCACTCTGACCATCCGTTTGAGGGTGATACGCTGTGCTCAACAATAGTCTCGTACCCAATTCCTCCTGAAAATTCTTCCAAAAATGAGAAGTGAACCGGGTGTCACGATCAGACACAATAGTAACCGGTACTCCATGTCGAGACACCACCTCCTTAACATAAATTTCAGCCATTTTCTTGGAAGAATATGTCTCCTTGATCGGTATAAAGTGAGCACTCTTTGATAACCGATCTACGATGACCCACATAGTATCATAACCGTTCCTAGTCTTAGGAAGTTTCGTGATTAGGTCCATCGTAATATGCTCCCACTTCCACATTGGAATCTCCAAAGGTTGCAATTTGCCATACGGTTTTTGATGCTCCGCCTTAACTTGAGCACAAGTCAAGCATTTTTCGACATACTTAACAATGTCTCGTTTCATTCCCGGCCACCAATAGTTAACCCGCAAGTCACGATACATCTTCGTGCCTCCCGGATGAATCGAATATCTCGATTTATGGGATTCCTCCAATAAAGCCGTCTTTAAAGGACAAGTGGGAGGTATCCACACCCGACCCCACCTTGTCTTTAAACCCCGACTATCCTCATCCAATTGATGAGCTAACCCCTTGATTCTATCACGTTTCCAATTCTCCTCCTTTAAAGCTTCCGTTTGAGCAGCTTTAATTTGATTCACCAGATCCGAAGTTATCACAATTTTCATTGCCTTTACCCGAATAGGTGAAAGTTCCTCCTTTCTACTCAAAACATTGATAGTACTATTGGTTGACACCCCATTCGCTGGGAGGATTGCATCTCCCCTTGTGTGAATGTTTGTTATCTGTTTCCAGAACTTCTTAATGGTATGAAAGACATTAAGATAATGAGGCACTAAGATATGTACCGACGGGTAATATCTTGAGAACAGAACTAGACGTCCGAAAGGAACTAGATACGGGTCCCATGGTTATCCGGAACTGAACTTTTGAGAACATGCTTATTATATCATATTGTTTAAATTGAACTGTCGAACTCACCAGCTTTGTGCTGACGTTTCAAACTCAAACCTTTTTGCAGGGAAACAGTAATAGCCGGTGAGGATGCACTTTTGGGATATTTGCACTTGAATAATTATAAGTTGTAAGTAAATAGACATAGCTGTAATGTAACTGTGATTGCGACATCCTTGTAATGTATTTACTTTAAGTTAATCTGTGTGCTTGTGATATCGGTTCAAGTAGGTCACCCCTCACCTCTGAGACATCACCACTATGCTTCCGCAACCAGTTCAGTGACATCATATAAGTAGGTGACGAGGGGTGGGGGTGTGACCGGGTGGTATCAGAGCCACATGTTATAGAGAATTAGGTTGACTTAGAGACCTAGACTATAACCATAGGCTCGAATAGTAACACAGAGAGCACCGAACATTAATATTGAACAAAACTTGTTTTGAATTAAGCCAGGATAATCAGGTGGTACAAATTCCAGTTATGAGTGGCCAGCATAACTGAAATTTGCAACATGTGTGCATTCTAGTTTACTTTAATTCAAGCAGAACCTCAATAACTATAAAGACGAATAGCTGACTGGAGATAGGAAAGACCATACATGAGGTGGGAGAATCCTCCCACCAAGCTGAGTGGAGAGCCCAGCTACAGCAGGTCACTCAGGATCTGCAAGGGATGCGTCAGGATATACAACAGCAGAGTGCTATGATAGACGATACCCGTAGCACTGTTTTAGAGATTTTGTCACAACCCCAAATTCCCACTGGTGGTGTCAGTCCACGTGGGTGTGACGTGGCCAGGATCATAGCTCATGGTCATATAGAATGACTCTATATGAGTTACACATTCACACAAGTTCTCATAGTATGCAGCGGAATTGTTAAATATCAAAATATACATAAGTTTGCAGCGGAAAGTAAATTGTATCAGACACTACAAAGTAAGTTGTTTTCAAAACATAACAAATGCACACAAGCCTAGGACATGAGTCTATATGTAAGCTTGACTCCTTAGTGTGTCCTGGTGAGCGTCCTAGCGTGTGCTCCATTAGTTACCTGAGAATACATGCGAAAAGTGTCAACTAAAAAGTTGGTGAGTTCACAGGTTTAGACAGACATAAATAGTAAACAGATATATACTGGGCATGTTAAGTTTAGTTGTTGGATCTACGATCCGTGAGTGTGTCATGTCATCTTACCGAAGCTAGACTGTTTCCATTTGCCTCCGCGAGTCATCGCTGAACTCGCAATTCACATCGATTATTACACTCGTTATGACCTCCAGTCAAAGTTGTTGCCGAGTGGGGCTAGTCAAACCCAGTAGTACTACGTAATAACGACTCGTTCGTAACAATTAACGGTAAGGATAAGTGAGGGCTTTATGCGATAATAGTTACACTCAAAAAGAAACGGTTTCACAACATGCCAGTCCTATATCTAAAACAGTTGCAGTATATTCTCACCCCAATAGTTTAGCAAATCAGTTAAGAGTAAAAGTGGGGCCGTAAACTCACCTGAGTTTGAGTAATGCGTTAGCTCAATAGAGTTGCGTAGCTCGCCGGCTAGTAGTCACCTATATCACATAGGTACTATGAGTTTGTGTTCACAAATGCGGGTCTCACAGGACCGTGTTTAGCGTTCAACAACTCCAAGTTGTTGGTGGGTCAGATTGACCGTGTTTGACCGTGTCGATCGTGTTTGACATAACGACCCGTTGGTGACGGTTTGGATCAATTGTTCGTGTATCGTGCGGTTTTAGTGTCGTGTGAAGTGTACGGATACCAAAATTATCCCTATGAGGAAACTTACTATTTATGGTAAGTTTCTATTTTAGGAAAGTTTCCATATTTGGCAAGTTATGCATAAACTCATATTCCGATTATTCTAACATGCATATTTATCCTAAATGAGCATATTATCACATAGCACATAGTTACACATAGCCGGTTTAGCATGGTTTGCGCGTAAAAGTTTCTATATTTAGAAAGCGTCTAAAATGAGCATATCTCCTCAAGTTTTAACAATCAACATCGTCTAATATCATTATCTTAGTCCTATATAACCCATTAATCATGGTTATTACGTTTAACATGTGATAATTCATTGACTTAGCAAAATAAAGTTACTATATTTAGTAACTTATGAAAATAACCAAAATCAAGCCTCCTAACAACATAATCCTTTCAATATTATCATGAAATCACTAAACAAGCATCTTAGACTCAATACATTATCATACACATCGCTCATTTGCAATCTTGTGATAAAAAGTTACTATTTATAGTAACATTCCTAATAATCATGCTTTTAATAATTCTAACCATTACAATGCATCTAATAACTATTACATTGACATTTAATCATCATTTTAAGCATATCTTATAGATCTAAACATATCCATGTGGTTATTTCATCGAAAACATACACTTAGTAACATTAAAGTTACTATTTATAGTAACCATCATGCTCTTAACATATCTTGATCAAAAATCAACATTCTAACCATGTAGAACATCTCACATATCAATTCTAAGAACATTTAAATACTGAAATTTACATAAAACATTATAGATCATGTATGCATGTTGTTTAAAGTAACCATTTTGTGACAAAATCAACAAATAGTCATCTAGCCACTTCAAAATCACCATAGATCGATATTAGATCATCAAATCAGTAACAATACCACAAAATAATAGATCCATAACATAGAAATTTCGTGACTAAAGTGGTGATGGTGATGCATGTGGCCACAATGGCTTGCATGAGTGATTAGATATGGTAAGACTCGAAATGGTGATAGATTACTACCTTAGGGGGTGCAAGAAGGTCGAGATAGGGCTGGAGCAGGTGTGTGTGGCTTCAAGATGTCCAGAAACAATCTCCACAGTAGCTTCAACTCGTGCAAGGTGATAGTTGGTGCTTTCTAGTTCACTCCAAGCTTCCAAATGCCTCCAATGGTGTCTCTAAGACCTCCAAATGGCTTTCCAGAGGCTAGAGGATGGTTTGCAGGTGATAATGGCGAAGGGTGATCGCTGGTAGTTCGGAAATTTGGTTAAGGGTTCGGCAGAAATGATTTAGTCTTGGTTAAATAAAGATTTTGCGTGTTGGGGTCGTCGCGTACCGCGGAGGCTGCACAAAAAGCCACCCCGCGTACCGCGGTGATTAAAATAATAATTCTGTTTCCCGAAACACGCCGCGTACCGCGATGGTGGAAGATGATCGGTCGTCGCGTACCGCGACGTTTTTCGGAGAATTCAAATTCTCCCGCTTGAGCTTCGCGTATCGCGAAGGCCCAATTGGGTGCCCATCGCGTACCGCGATGGGTCTCGGCTGAGCCCAATAGGCCCAATTTCTTGTTTTGAATCGAATCTTTCGTGTTTCTCGAATACGATCATCGTTTCTCGACACATCGGTTTTGTTCTAGTTAAATTAGGTTCACCGAACCTAAGTGTTGTGTTTTGTGCTACAGTTTGATCCGTTCACCAACGTTCGTTATTCAAGACACGTGCGAGTTTCGTGCGATAATTCCTTGAATTATCGGCGTGTTCAGACTGTTGTGCCACGTGTCACACTAAATGCATTCATTCTAGTGCCACGTATATAATAATAATAAACATTATTAATAAAATAATAGAGTTGCTGACCTGGAATTTACGAGGTGTCACATCATCCCCCAGTTATTGGGAATTTCGTCCCGAAATTCAGTTCAGGTGTCGGGGTTGGTTTGTTCGGCGAATAGATGAGGGTATTTCTTCTTCATCTGATCCTCCCGTTCCCAGGTGTACTCCGGTCCTCGTCGTGAGTTCCATCGGACTTTCACTATTGGTATCTTACTGAGTTTCAACTTCTTGAGTTCCCGGTCCATGATTTCCACCGGTTCCTCTATGAAGTGTAGTTGTTCGTCGATCTGAATTTCCTCTAGAGGAATTGCAAGAGTTTCGTCGGATAAACACTTCTTGAGATTTGAAACGTGAAACACGTTGTGTACGCTACTCAATTCCTGTGGTAGCTGTAATTCGTAAGCCACGGGCCTATCCGTTTAGTGATCTTGAAAGGTCCAATATAGCGAGGGTTTAGCTTTCCCCGCTTTCCGAACCGGATCACTCCCTTCCAAGGCGAGACTTTAAGAAGTACACGGTCTCCCACTTGGAATTCCAAAGGTTTGCGTCTCTTGTCGGCATAGCTCTTCTGTCGATCCCGAGCTGCTGCCATTCTGTTACGTATCTGCACGATCTTTTCAGTTGTTTCGTGCACGAGTTCAGGTCCGGTCAGTTGGCTTTCACCAACTTCCGCCCATCAGAGTGGTGATCTGCACTTACGCCCGTAGAGTGCTTCAAAAGGTGCAGCTCCAATGCTGGTGTGGTAGCTGTTATTATACGAAAATTCCACCAAAGGTAGATGAGTCTCCCAGCTGTTACCGAAGTCAATGAGACATGCCCGAAGCATGTCCTCCAAGGTTTGGATGGTTCTTTCGCTTTGACCATCGGTTTGTGGGTGATAAGCTGTGCTCATATCCAACCTTGTCCCGAGTGCCTGGTGTAGTGACTTCCAGAAGTGTGCCGTGAAACGGCTGTCCCGGTCTGATATTATAGAGGTTGGGACTCCATGTCTGGATACGATTTCCTTTAAGTAGACTCGGGTTAACCTCTCCAGTTTGTCGGTTTCCTTAATTGGTAAGAAGTGTGCCGATTTCGTGAGTCGGTCGACGATAACCCAGATGGTATCGCAACCACTCGCTGTCTTCGGCAGCTTGGTAATAAAATCCATGGAAATCTGTTCCCACTTCCATACTGGAATTTCCGGCTGTTGGAGTAATCCCGAAGGCTTCTGGTATTCTACCTTGACCTTTGAGCAAGTCAGACACTTACTCACATACGTTGCGATTTCTGACTTCATGTTAGGCCACCAATAAGTTGCCTTTAGATCGTGGTACATTTTGTCAGAACCTGGATGAACTGAGTATCGGCTCTTGTGAGCTTCATCCATCACTACCTTCCTCAAGTCCCCAAAACGTGGGATCCAAATACGATCCATTAGGTAGTAGGCTCCGTCGTCTCTCTGTTTCATCTGCTTGTCCATCCCTCTCATGGCTTCGAGAGTGAGGTTTTCGGCTTTCAAGGCTTCTTGTTGAGCGATCCGAATTTGATTTGGCAGTTCGGAGTGGATGGTAAGTTGCAGTGCGCGCACACGTTTGGTTGTTTCTTTCCGGCTTAGCGCGCCTGCTACTACGTTGGCTTTACCGGGATGATATTTGATTGCACAATCATAATCACCTATTAGCTCGACCCATGTGCGTTGTCTCATGTTCAGTTCCTTTTGGTCGAAAATGTGCTGTAGGCTCTTATGATCAGTGAATATCGTGCACTTGGTGCCGTACAGATAGTGTCGCCAGATCTTCAGTGCGAACACTACGGCTCCCAACTCCAAGTCGTGAGTTGTGTAGTTCTTTTCGTGCACTTTCAATTGTCGTGACGCATATGCTATAACTTTCTCGCGTTGCATCAGCACACAACCGAGTCCTTGCTTTGATGCGTCACAGTATACCACATAATCCTCGCACCCGTCTGGTAGCGATAAGATTGGTGCAGTGCACAATTTTTGCTTCAACAGATTGAAAGTAGTCTCTTGTTTTTCTCCCCATTCGAATTTCTTGTCTTTGTGTGTAAGGGAAGTCAATGATTGCGCGATCTTCGAGAATCCCTCGATAAACCGCCTGTAGTACCCGGCCAACCCTAAGAACTGCCGCACCTCGGTTGGGGTCTTAGGTGCTGCCCAATTCTTGATCGCCTCGATCTTGGCTGGGTCCACGTGTATCCCTTTCTCGTTTACTACGTGTCCAAGGAATTGAACTTCGCGAATCCAGAAATCACATTTGGAGAATTTTGCGTACAGTTGTTCCTTCTTCAGTAGTTCTAAGACAAGTCTCAAGTGATCGGCATGTTCTTCCCGAGTCTTAGAGTAGATCAAGATATCATCGATAAATACGATTACGAACTTATCGAGGTATGGTTTACACACCCGATTCATAAGATCCATGAATACTGCCGGTGCGTTAGTCAATCCAAAGGGCATGACTAGGAATTCGTAATGTCCGTACCGTGTTCTGAATGCTGTCTTCGGTATGTCGTCCTCCTGTATCCTGAGTTGATGGTAACCCGATCTCAGATCGATTTTCGAATAGAAGCTTGACCCTTGTAGTTGATCAAACAGGTCGTCTATTCGTGGTAGAGGGTATCGATTTTTGATCGTTACTTTGTTCAGTTCTCGGTAGTCTATACACATACGGAATGAACCGTCCTTCTTTTTCACAAACAAGACCGGAGCTCCCCACGGTGAGAAACTCGGTCGAATAAATCCTTTATCTAACAACTCTTGCAGTTGGTTAGATAATTCTTGCATTTCCGTTGGAGCCAATCGGTATGGTGCTTTGGCTATTGGTGTGGCTCCTGGGGTTAAATCTATCTGGAACTCCACTTGTCGCGCCGGTGGTAGTCCCGGTAGATCTTCGGGAAAGACTTCCGGAAAGTCGCGAACAACCTCGATGTCCTCGATCTTTCGTTCCTTCTTAGGTTGTTCAGAGATCAGAGCTAAAATAGCCGTGTATCCTTTCTTCAGATATTTGTTCGCCTTCATGCAAGACATAATGTTCAACGATATTCCGCGTCTTTCTCCCTGGATTTAGATCTGCTCTCCACTTGGTAATGTAACCCGTACAACCTTCTCATTGCAAACAATCTCAGCGTGGTTTGCAGATAACCAATCCATCCCAATCACCACGTCGAAGCTTCCGAGAGTTACTGGCATAAGGTCAATCACCAGTCGATGGTCTGCTAGTGTCAGAACACATCCTTTGATGATGTGTTGTGTTTCGATAAGTTTGCCATCAGCTAACTCCACGGTATACTTATAATCCAATGGTGTTGGTGTCATATCAAGCAATTTAATAAATTCACTAGAGATAAAACTCCTATCGGCACCGGTATCAAATAATATGCTAGCGTAGACATTATTTAAAAGGAACGTACCGGTGACGACGTTTGGATCATCTTTAGCTTCCCCGGATCCGATCACGAATGCCCTCCCCCTTGCTGGGTTGCCACCTGCATTCTTGTTCTGTGGGCAATCTTGGCGCATGTGCCCCGGCTTTCCGCAAGTGAAGCACCCCTTTAATGTGTTGTCTTTGTTGGGGTTAGGGTTGGGGTTTGATCGGCATTCCTTGGCCAGGTGTCCGTTCCTGCCACAGTTGGTGCATCGAACTCTTCTGCATGGGCCGTGATGGTGGTATGAGCAGTTGTTGCATTTGGGGTTGTTGCCCCGATACCCCCCTTTGTCCTGATTGTTTGGTTGGGTGGCAGTGAAGACCTTGGCAGGTGTAGGTCGGTGTTGAGTTGGCTGTTGGGGTGAAAAGGTACGGTTGTTGCTGGGTTCCCACTTTCGCTTGGGTTCTTGGGGTTTCAGGTGTTCACCCCTCTTTGGCAGCTTTCCCTGTGCTACTGCCTGATCAGTTAGTTTGTGGGCAAGTCGGATCAATGGTTGAATTGTGGTGTGATCGGAAGCAGTTACCATGCTCTGTATCTGCTCCGGCAATCCACTGATGAATTGCTCGATCTTTTTATACTCCGGCGTCACCATTGCCGGGCAGAGCTTGCACAGTTCATGAAACCGAGTACAGTATTTCTCGATTTCGGATCCCACCATCTTGTGCACCCAAAATTCCTCCTCAAGCTTCCGGATCTCGTCACGGGGACAGTATTCCTCATGCAGCATTCTGGTGAAGTTCTCCCATGGGATGGAGTTTGCAGTGGCTAGTCCAAGGGTTTGGACATGGGTATTCCACCAGATGAGGGCTGGTCCCTCTAGAGTTCCTGTGGCATATTTCACCCGGTTCTCATCCGAGCATTCAGCCATGGAGAAAACTGACTCCAGCTTCTCTATCCAACGAAGCAGTCCCACTGCTCCTTCAGTACCTTGGAACTTGTGAGGGTGACAGCTCAGGAAGGCTTTAAACGAGCATCCCTTTGCTACTCCCCCATGAGATCCTGTGCATCGGAGTTCATTGCAACGTGTTAGTGTCTAGGCTGCCTATACTATGTTAGTCATGTTAGGCAGAAGTTAATACCGTTGTTAGAGCCACTCGTCTCACTGGCATGACGGTTAGCTTCGTACTCTGCGAGTACCTTGTTGAATTTGCGCTCGACCATCATGTCAATCCGTGCCTTTTCGGCCTTGCGTTTGAGTCGTAGGGCATTGGTTCCTCTTCCGGACATATCTCTATATAGAGGGGTTAGAGTGTTAGTCAACATATGTCACGTGTTAGCCAAGGTTAGAATAGTTGTCATATCAGACGTCAAGTTAGATATAATAACAGAGATTGTATCAATAGCAGTCATAACAATACAACAGATAATAATAGAGCATAATTTTCATTAATATCAACTTTGAAGTACAATAATTTGAAAAGAAAGTAAAATGCAAGTTCTTCGAGCACATCCCGCTCGTCTAGGCCAAAATGGAATAAAAGGAAATCAATACAAAATAAGAAGATCCACTAATCTGAGTCCATGGAGACATGGGAGATGTTACTAGCTGCCTCCCCATCATCGTCATCGTCCTCCTCCGGATCCTCGTCGGGATCCTCGTCAAACTCTCCCTCCTCGAGGTCCTCGGCCTCGAACTGTGGTCCGTCGTCCTCGGCTGGCGGCTCCTCGATGAACTGCGCCGCCCATGCGTTAAGCATGGCGTCGCTCGCCTGTACCATCGCCTGAGTCTCGGCTATGTCCGTCCGATTCTCAGTGATGCGTCCGTCGTGCTCCTGCATGACATCGACTATCTGGCCGTGCTGTGACATGAGCTGAGACACCTGGAGACGTAGTGTCTCCACCTGTTCTTCCAAACGATCGTTCTGCTCCTCCAGTCGGTCGCTTCGCCTTTCCAGGCGATCGTTCTTCTCGCGAAGAACACGAACCTCGTCGGACAGCTCGGCGTTTCTCCGAAGCTCCCGCCGGGTTACAGCAACATGAGCCGCAAAGGCTCTCTCCATCGGCATCCCAAGTGCCGGCAGTCGTGGACCCTCTGAGGTATCGCCCCTGTATCGTGGCGTAGGCACCCGCTCTCCCACTACCCAATCTCGTAGGAGGTTAGGCAACCATCCCCAGTATCGCTCCCGAGCTAGCATCTGGGCGCGTCGCTCCATCTCAGCATCTACCTGAGCCACGATGCTGTCGATCCTGCGTCGACTCTCCTCAGTCAAGTCATCGACCGCTGGGCGTTTGCCCGGGTTCCTGTTAGCATCTCTGTTGTTATCGGCCATCCTGTAAGTTCTCAGATTAGTAAACAACAGTTCAATAATAATAGTAATATTAGTGTGCAAATGGTAAGTGTAGTGTCTAGTGTAGAGCAGTGATTATAGTCTAAGTTTACTACATGCAAACCTAGTTCCCTATAACCAAGGCTCTGATACCAGTCTGTCACACCCCCAAATTCCCACTCGTGGTGTCAGTCCACGTGGGTGTGACGTGGCCAGGATCATAGCTCATGGTCATATAGAATGACTCTATATGAGTTACACATTCACACAGTTTGTAAAACAATACAAGTTCTCATAGTATGCAGCGGAAATGTTAAATATCAAAATATACATAAGTTTGCAGCGGAAAGTAAATTGTATCAGACACAACAAAGTAAGTTGTTTTCAAAACATAACAAATGCACACAAGCCTAGGACATGAGTCTATATGTAAGCTTGACTCCTTAGTGTGTCCTGGTGAGCATCCTAGCGTGTGCTCCATTAGTTACCTGAGAATACATGCGAAAAGTGTCAACTAAAAAGTTGGTGAGTTCACAGGTTTAGACAGACATAAATAGTAAACAGATATATACTGTGACATCAAGTACCAGATCGTCCGGCAAGTTCGTACGGTACGTGTACTTTCACTTTATACTATGTGCAAATACGTATACATAAACAGTACTCGCATTATCAGAATTCAGAATACAATACACAATTGTACGTATTTTAGTGCAAACTTAAATACATTAAGTACAACGCATATTTGAAATATTAGTTGTGTTTATTAAGTGAAAACTTAATTACAGTTAACACAACGAATCAAGAGAAACAACAGTTTACAAGTGAACAACGAAAACATATCGGTTGCGATCTGATGTCCATAGATGATAGGAATCAGATGACCGACGAATCAGTACAAGAACAATGTGAAAACAAGATGTTTAGTTGAGTCCGACAGTGAGGAAACCCAATTCAAACACAAATACAGTGTTATTTCAGAATAATGAACTGACAGTGTGTTTGCGTGGGTGACGATTCACACAAACATATTTGTGAGTTTAGAGTTCTGAAATAATGACTGGAAAGTAGAAAACAAAAGTCAGAAAGCAAAACCATCGTCGTATTCGTTCGGGTGACGATTCGAACGAATTACGCGCGATGGTGACGCGATCTGATGAAACGAAAATACGACACGAACGAAAATAATTTAATAAAATAAAATAAATAACATTTTACAATTTTGAAACTCATCAAAATTGTTTAATTAACTTCTTTTATTTATTTCGTTTAAATTACGCGTTTAATTTTCCGGAAACGTAACGAAAACGCGAACCGAGCAACAAAAACGAACCCGAACTCACTTGTGGTATAAATACCACAAATGAGCCCCATTTCTTATTTTTCCACTTCATCTCCTTCACACAAACACCCATTTCCGGATTTGAAGAAACCCTCCCCATTTCTCACCTTCTTTCTTCCATAACTTCTTCATTTCTCCACCAAATCACACCATTCTTGAACCTACTTGAAGCTCTCATCATTCTCTACACAAAAGTACAAAGAATCGGCTCTAAAGGTCACGGAATCGAGGTAAAAATCGCGGTCAAAGGTCACGAGTTTTAGGGTTTTCACCCTTCTTCTACCTCTTAAACCCTAATCCGGTTTTCATTTTACAAGAATGTAAACCACGACCACCAAGAGACTTCAGTAGCCTACCCCCTTCCTAAGATCACCTGGAACCTTGACCTAGACAGTGGAGTTCGAACCATGGCCTGCTCACAGCTCCACGAATGAGCCATGGCCGAAGGAGGCTCATGCGCCGAATGAACCTCTCATACGCCAAGGCTACCCTCATTCGGACCCCTCCCCATTCGCCAACCATCCATGCACCATTCGACCATCATCATCTCATTCGTCACACATTCATCCTAGTCCCATTCGCCAATTTCCACTCATTCGACCATGCATCTCATTCGAGCCATCTTACATTCGGGACACACCTATTCGGCCATCTCCTCTTTCGCCACTTTGCCTCAATCGGAACAGCCACATTCGACCAATAGAACCTTCAATCGGCCAGGACATGGACAACCACTCAGTCGGTCCAATAGTGTTGGCCAGGCCCAACAGTGGCTTGTGGCCCACTCCTTTGACCATCTAGTTAGTCCACATGAACCGGCCCATGAGACAAATCTGGCCCACACTCGAGTTCAGCCCAACTGAGCCAGGCCCAGCTTGGCCCAATACATATTATGCTTCGGGCCTGGAAGAAATTCCGTGGGGCCCAGCAAATTAAGCCCATGGCCCACAAAACTGATCCAAGGCTTACTCTTTAGGCCAATGTCCTAACCTTGAGGCCACTTTGCAAACGACTTGGACTACAGCCTATTTCTAGCCCAATTATGGTTTCTATTGTTCATATTAACCTTTGGCCCAACAAACCTTGCCTGGGCCCACCTCGGGCCCAACGGTTTCCCTTCGTGGCCCAATGGAGGCCACAAGGCCACCTATTCACTAGGCCTTGTAGTATTTGACCGGGCCTTCGTATTTCCACAGCGTATATCATTGATTCACATGTTCTAATATGTTCTAACACTCTCAGTTGTTCAAGAACAGTCCAAGGCCCATGGGTTGGGTCTAGGGCCCAACTTGTTACTTAGGGGCCCAACATAGGACTTGGTCACATAGTTCGGTCCACACTTCATTTCAAGCCACCTGGTTTTAACACATTTCATAAGATCAAAGTGTACAAGTTCAAGAATGAATCAAGTTCAAAGTTGCAAAATAATAACTTATAATGTTATTAACTTAAAACCCATATAAGGGACCGAACGGTGATCATGACCAAGTCTTACGCGTGGAAGCCAACTTTAGGGCTAACACTTACACATGCACATACAAAGCTCTATGAACTTATACTTACAAGTTGCAAACAACGTTAAATCAATACAGGATCGTGAAAACAAACTCAATTACAACTCAGAGCGCGTGCATTCTTTCGTTTAAGCTAAGTCAACCCCAACATCTACAAGGTGAGTTCATATGCCCCTTTTCTTTAATCTTTACTGATTTTAAACTATCGGGGCTGAGAAACATGCTTTACTTTTAATTATTTAAAAGTTTTGCTTACATATTGTTAATACTTTGATTAATTGATATTAAATTGCTTATTATCATAAATCATTGTATGCATGCTTGTTTGAATTCAAGAATATAGGAAAGATAAGATGATGATGATATTTTAATATCATAACTCATCGATACAATAGAATAACTTAGTAGTAAGTTAACTCTTACAACACTTAGTTAATCTTACAAGAAATGACGTTGTAACAATTACAAGGAAACATGATGACATGATTACAAGAACAAAACTTAAGAATGATATAAGATAATATATCTTTATTACATCATTCGATACAAGAATTAAGTGAGTGTAATAAGACTAGTTCTTATAACACTTAACTTTATAATTCAACACATATTACAAAAAGAACAAGTAGCATGGAATGATAATCATGATAACATAATTTCATGATAACAACATCATTCACTCAATTAATTAACATAACCTAATAAGACTAGTTCTTATTTGACTTTGTTAATATCACGGAGAACATATGACAATGCAAACAAGAGTACAAGTGAATACAATTACAATTAGTTACTATTTACCTGTTTGCATTATATCACTTCAATCATGTGCCAAATTGTTCAAGTTGATCATGTAAGTCCCTTTAATTCGCTGACCAGTTAGTTTGACGTGACTAAACCGACGATAGCATAGTGGTACCATAGGTTTGACAAACCTCTAGCTTGTAGGGCTAGTATGTTGATCGTATTGATTCATTGGCCGGTAACGTATGACCGGTGACAGGGCGACCTCAAGTCAGGTTCTGGTAAGCGACTATCGCTTTGGCAACCCGGCTGAGTACTCAACTGACAAGTCAGCTGAAGGATGTCATACCAGAAATGATAAACAGGATCCAAGGCCACAACAACAATTCTGGCCATACTACAGGAGAGGCTAGTGGAAACACTAGTCATACTTCGGACTACTCCTACAAGTCTTTTGTGGGATGCAAGCCCCCAAGTTTCACCGGGGTTGAAGGAGCTGTTGGACTGATCCAATGGCTAGAAAAGATGGAGAACACTCTGGACATAAGCAACTGTCCAGAACACCATAAAGTTCGCTATGCAGCTGGTTCATTCAGCAAGCGAGCACTGACATGGTGGAATGCTCAGATTCGAGCAAAGGGAAGAGATGAAGCAATGGCGATGCCATGGGCAGAATTTAAACTTCTTCTGAGGAACGAGTTCTGTCCGAAACACGAACTACAACTGCTGGAAACGGAACTCTCGAATCATATAATGAAGGGAGCCGATCATATGACCTTCACCACTCGGTATCATGAGTTGGTAGCTTTGGTGCCAGAAATGGTACCAACATTGGAAAAGCTGATTGATCGTTATGTGGCGGATTACCTTCTTGCATCCAAAGTATCGTGTTGGCTGCTTATCCTGCTACTTTGGAGGCTGCTATCTCCCTCTCAGCTAAGCTTACCAAGGTGATGGTAAAGTCTGGAGTTTTAAAGGATGAGGCTGAAACGGCAAAGGCTGGAACTTCCAAGAAGTCGGATAAACGTCCGGCTAAGAAACAAAAAGTGGCAAGGAACTTTGCTGCCACTACTCAGGCTCCAATGCTTAATCAGCCACCACCACTACAAGTCAGGAAGCCCTACACTGGCACTGCACCTTTGTGCAATACTTGCCAGTATCATCATGCGCCAAACTCTCAGTGCATGCAATGCACAAACTGTGGAAAGTTTGGCCATTGGGCAAACCGCTGCAGGAGCACGGGAGCTCCAAACAGAAATGTGACGATTGCGTACGAAGAATTCGGCATTAATGACGTAAGCACATTTGATCGTGTTTGAAATCCACGAGGAATTAACAACTTTTGTTAATGGGGATTGTTAGAACGTGAAAAATGATGAACGTGGGCGAAAACCGCACGCAAAACGGAGTTCGTATGCCCCCGGAATCGCGAAACGAAGTTTAAATCAAAAATGGGCTGAAAATCGGGTCAGGCGGTACGCCTGGCGTGGGTGTACCAACCCAGGCGATACGCCTGGCTACTATGTCGGCAAAAAAAAAATATAATTTGATGATCAGATCGCATAGAATTGTCCAGAAACTCGTTTTCTTCGTCCCTGCATCACCTTTAAACGATAAACCAGCCATCAAACCTTTCTAAACTTCAAATCTAAGCTCCTCAAACATCTGGATCATCCCACGGATCGTATATACAAGTCCCGATCGTAGTTTTACCCGCAGGAACTCGTCAGAACAGGTAACGGTTCGTTTTAACCTTCTAGTTTGATTTTGATTGATTAGATCTTGATTTTGAACGTAATGAGATAGTTAGGATTGTTGATTATTGCCTAGATGATGGCTAGGATTGATTATAAACGAAGAACACGAAGTTCTAACGGTTAAATCCTTGTTTTGATCCGTTGTGATGCCCGGTTTGCATGAAATCATACCTATGATTATAATGGTTTAAACCATTTGATTATGACAATGTAGGTGATTAGTTTGATTAATCTTTGAAATGCAAAGGTTAAATCCAAGTGTTTCAAACTAATCATAATCATTAACATACTTATTGGAATGATTATCTGATGTTTATGATAACAGTCAGATTAGTATGTTAAATCTGGTTATTTCACCTATTATGGTACTACATTGTGATATTTCATGATATTTGGGTAATCAATAACAAGGATTAATCATTTCTAAGCCATTAAATCATCTAAAAATTGTCTTAATATTATAATCAATAATATTAACTATTTGATTAATCCGAGATTATTTAGATTAATCTAGAGTGTCATCAACTTTGTGTTAGGAACCTAATGCAATGTAGGTTCCTACATTATCATACATTGTATGATATAACCATAAATTGGTTAATGATATAATTAATATCGAGTTGATGATTTATTAAGAAATGTCTTTGACATTGAACGTTCAGAAAGATCTAATCAGTAAACTAGAACATAAATAACTTATTAAATATAATTAAATGCAGAATCATCTCTTTGTTGTTAGATTGGAGAGATTTTGCTACCTTATATCATCAGGTGAGTTTCGTATCACCCCTGTTCTTTTAATATTTTATAAACATCGGGGTATAACTGCTAAACTTTTCTTGATCATATGATATGTGTCACTGTTATCTGCGTGATTTCATGTGATTAACTGAATTTGTGGATTTCATGGGATTGTTGCCGTTAGTATCTCTATCATGATATCAAAGTCCTCATTCTTGAACTGTATCTAGTGAACCCATGTGTGGCCGAGCAGAAAACATTGATAGTACTATCGGTTGACACCCCATTCACTGGGAGGATTGCATCTCCCCTGGTGTGAATGTTTGTTATCTGTTTCCTGAACTTCTTAATGGTGTGATAGACATTAAGATAATGAGGCATAAGATATTTACCGACGGGTAATATCGAGAACTGAACATATCGTCCGAAAGGAACTAGATACGGGTCCCATGGTTATCCGGAACTGTGAACATGTATTTGAACTTAACTGTAATATCATATGATTTAACTAAACTGTATGAACTCACCAGCTTTGTGCTGATGTTTTCGAAACTAAAACTTTTGCAGGCAATCAAGGACAACGGTGAGGATGCACTCACAGCACTAGCAATAACTGTAGTTAAATAAATTGTAATATGTATAAACTGTAATAATATTTGTAACCACGAACCTTGTAATGTAAGTTTTACTTTTCGTAATCTGTGTGCTATGATGATACCGGATCAAGTAAGTCACCCCTCATGCTCTGAGACATCACCACTATGCTTCCGCTACCCTTTTGATGACATCATTCTCAGGTGACGAGAGGTGGGGGTGTGACAGGGTGGTATCAGAGCCACAGGTTATAGAGAACTAGGTGGACATAGAGGCCTAGACTATACCATAGGCTCGTATAATGACACAGAGAGCACCGAACATTAATATTGAACAAAACTTGTTTTGAATTTAAACCAGGATAATCAGGTGGTACAAATTCCAGTTATGAGTGGCCAGCATAACTGAAATTTGCAACACGTGTGCATTCTAGTTTGATTTAATTCAAGCAAACATTAACAATTCTAAAGACTATAGTTGCTTTTGAGATAGGAAGAGATATCATATCATGTTTGTATTGAATATTATTATTCAATGTTATTTCATGATACTGATCTAGAACTTTGTTTATTCAGCAATGGCGAACCCGGGAGAAAACTATATTTACCAGAGATTCCCTTACATCATCCTTGACGACACACCCAGTGACAGCTCAGGATCGAGCTCGGGTGCAGTACCATCTCATGCGTCTTCTGTATCATCTCAGGTGGGACCACAGCTACCAGCTACACCACCCGGATCTCCTTTTGTACCACCACTACCGCCCGGATCTCCGTTCATACCACCACCACCACCGGGATCCCCACCGGTGCACAGTCCACCCCACTCACCGCTGGCCGACGCTTCGGCCATGAGGAGGCAGAGCTCCTCACCACACAGAGCCCCGGCATGGGACGGGCTCAGGCGTATGCGGGGCCAGGCCCGCAAGACTACGGGACTACCTCCACGACGCCCTATGGCTCCACGAGACGAGCCAGCACCAGTACACGAGGTGGGAGAATCCTCCCACCAGGCTGAGCTTCGGGCTCAGGTACAGCAGGTATCTCAGGACCTGCTGGGCCTCCGACAGGATTTGCAGCAGCACCATGCCATGATGGAGGACACCCGTAACACGGTGTTGGAGATTCTCACGTCTCACCTGGCTCTTATGGAGCATGTGACTACTCAGGGTGCGGACACTCTAGCTTGGAGGGCGACCATTGAGGATCGCCTTCAGAGGACCTGGTGGAGGGAGATGATTGCTGCATGTAAGCAGCGGGTGGCAGCCTTTGGGGAAAGGCTGCAGGGACTGATCTGGATGCTCGGTACGCTGAGCACCGAGGCTAGACTTATCTGGTTAGCTATAGTACTCGCTACTATAGCTATAGTGCTAGCCTGTTTACCGTATTTCTTACGGTAAGTCAGATCAGTTGACCCACATTTTTGGGATTTTCATTGTACATCTCATAGACGGATAGGTTGTTTGTATGGATGTATTATAAGGGCACTCTTTGTATCATAAACTTTATGGTTCTATAATAACAGTGTTGTTTTAATCAAACATTTGTTTCTATATATCTGTTGTATGTTATGTGAACACTATATCCATATCAGTATGAGAACATATCTATGAACATATCAGTATGAGAACGTATCTATGAACATATCAGTATGAGAACGTATCTATGAACATATCAGTATGAGAACGTATCTATGAACATATTAGTATGAGAACGTATCTATGAACATATCAGTATGAGAACGTATCTATGAACATATCAGTATGAGAACGTATCTATGAACATATCAGTAATGGAACGTATCTAACTGAAAACATATTGCGCTGATATACAGTACGAGAGCCATACTGTATGCGAATATGTCGAACTAAAAATCTCTATATTTCATTGCGAAAATACAGTACGAGAGCATACTGTATGCAAATATATCTAACTGAAAATATATTGCGCTGATATACAGTACGAGAGCCATACTGTATGCGAATATATTTAACTAAAACATATATTGCGCGAAAATACAGTACGAGAGCCATACTGTATGCGAATATATTAACAAAGTACAGTACGGACCATACTGTACGAGAACATATCTAAACAAACGGATCTGTAATGTGAACGAACATATCAGTAACTAAAGTATAGTACGAGAGCCATACTATACGAGAACATATCACTTACTAAAAGTACAGTACGAGAGCCATACCATACCAGAACATATCTAAACGAGAATGTATCTGTAATGTGAACGAGAACATATCTAAACGAGAAAATCTATCATGTGAACGAGAACATATCAGTCCAAGAAAGTACTGAGAGATCGCACTGATTCAAGAACGAATTAAAGCTGCTCGCGATCGTCAAAAGAGTTATGCTGATAACCGTCGTAGACCACTAGAATTCCAAGTTGGTGATCGTGTAATGTGTTGAAAGTATCACCCTGGAAGGGCATTTTCAGATTTGGTAAACGAGGTAAACTCTCACCGAGGTTTGTAGGGCCATTTAAAATTCTTGAACGAATTGGATCTGTAGCCTACAGACTCGAATTACCTCTTGAACTCAGTAACATTCATGACGTTTTTCACGTATCAAATCTGAAAAAGTGTTTAAACGATGAATCTTTGATCGTACCTCTTGAAGAACTTCAGATCGATGATAAACTTCAGTTACCGAAGAACCGGTAGAAGTAATGGATCGAGAAGTTAAGGTACTCAAACGCAGTCGTATACCAATCATTAAAGTTCGCTGGAACTCTCAACGAGGACCTGAATATACCTGGGAACGTGAAGATCAGATGAAAGCCAAATATCCTCACTTGTTCTCATAGACAATTGTCAACAGATAAGTCTTCACTAAATTTCGGGACGAAATTTCTCTAACAGGAGGAGACTGTGACGATTGCGTACGAAGAATTCGGCATTAATGACGTAAGCACATTTGATCGTGTTTGAAATCCACGAGGAATTAACAACTTTTGTTAATGGGGATTGTTAGAACGTGAAAAATGATGAACGTGGGCGAAAACCGCACGCAAAACGGAGTTCGTATGCCCCCGGAATCGCGAAACGAAGTTTAAATCAAAAATGGGCTGAAAATCGGGTCAGGCGGTACGCCTGGCGTGGGTGTACCAACCCAGGCGATACGCCTGGCTACTATGTCGGCAAAAAAAAAATATAATTTGATGATCAGATCGCATAGAATTGTCCAGAAACTCGTTTTCTTCGTCCCTGCATCACCTTTAAACGATAAACCAGCCATCAAACCTTTCTAAACTTCAAATCTAAGCTCCTCAAACATCTGGATCATCCCACGGATCGTATATACAAGTCCCGATCGTAGTTTTACCCGCAGGAACTCGTCAGAACAGGTAACGGTTCGTTTTAACCTTCTAGTTTGATTTTGATTGATTAGATCTTGATTTTGAACGTAATGAGATAGTTAGGATTGTTGATTATTGCCTAGATGATGGCTAGGATTGATTATAAACGAAGAACACGAAGTTCTAACGGTTAAATCCTTGTTTTGATCCGTTGTGATGCCCGGTTTGCATGAAATCATACCTATGATTATAATGGTTTAAACCATTTGATTATGACAATGTAGGTGATTAGTTTGATTAATCTTTGAAATGCAAAGGTTAAATCCAAGTGTTTCAAACTAATCATAATCATTAACATACTTATTGGAATGATTATCTGATGTTTATGATAACAGTCAGATTAGTATGTTAAATCTGGTTATTTCACCTATTATGGTACTACATTGTGATATTTCATGATATTTGGGTAATCAATAACAAGGATTAATCATTTCTAAGCCATTAAATCATCTAAAAATTGTCTTAATATTATAATCAATAATATTAACTATTTGATTAATCCGAGATTATTTAGATTAATCTAGAGTGTCATCAACTTTGTGTTAGGAACCTAATGCAATGTAGGTTCCTACATTATCATACATTGTATGATATAACCATAAATTGGTTAATGATATAATTAATATCGAGTTGATGATTTATTAAGAAATGTCTTTGACATTGAACGTTCAGAAAGATCTAATCAGTAAACTAGAACATAAATAACTTATTAAATATAATTAAATGCAGAATCATCTCTTTGTTGTTAGATTGGAGAGATTTTGCTACCTTATATCATCAGGTGAGTTTCGTATCACCCCTGTTCTTTTAATATTTTATAAACATCGGGGTATAACTGCTAAACTTTTCTTGATCATATGATATGTGTCACTGTTATCTGCGTGATTTCATGTGATTAACTGAATTTGTGGATTTCATGGGATTGTTGCCGTTAGTATCTCTATCATGATATCAAAGTCCTCATTCTTGAACTGTATCTAGTGAACCCATGTGTGGCCGAGCAGAAAACATTGATAGTACTATCGGTTGACACCCCATTCACTGGGAGGATTGCATCTCCCCTGGTGTGAATGTTTGTTATCTGTTTCCTGAACTTCTTAATGGTGTGATAGACATTAAGATAATGAGGCAATAAGATATTTACCGACGGGTAATATCGAGAACTGAACATATCGTCCGAAAGGAACTAGATACGGGTCCCATGGTTATCCGGAACTGTGAACATGTATTTGAACTTAACTGTAATATCATATGATTTAACTAAACTGTATGAACTCACCAGCTTTGTGCTGATGTTTTCGAAACTAAAACTTTTGCAGGCAATCAAGGACAACGGTGAGGATGCACTCACAGCACTAGCAATAACTGTAGTTAAATAAATTGTAATATGTATAAACTGTAATAATATTTGTAACCACGAACCTTGTAATGTAAGTTTTACTTTTCGTAATCTGTGTGCTATGATGATACCGGATCAAGTAAGTCACCCCTCATGCTCTGAGACATCACCACTATGCTTCCGCTACCCTTTTGATGACATCATTCTCAGGTGACGAGAGGTGGGGGTGTGACAAGAAACAATAATGCAGCCACTACTGCTGCTGCTACTGATCGCAGGTCCTGCTACAATTGTGGTGAACCTGGTCACTTCTCTCGGGATTGTCCCAAGAGAAATCAACAAAGGGCTCAAGCACCAAGAGGACGAGCCTTTCAGATAGGAGCTGCTGCCGCTAGACAAGACCCGAACGTCATTACGGGTACATTCCTTCTATCTGATTTCTATGTATCTATATTATTTGATACTGGTGCGGATCAGAGTTTTATCTCATCCGATTTTGCTAGCCATCTTAATCATGCTGAGGAATCATTAGACTCCCCTTATACTATTGAGATAGCTAATGGCAAACAGATTACAGTTGACACAGTACTTAGGAATTGCCCACTAACACTTGGTGATCATACATTTTCCATCGACTTGATACCGATGGAGCTGGGCAGTTTCGACATCATCATCGGAATGGATTGGCTATCTCTTAACCGAGTTGAGTTCATCTGTTCTGATAAACTACTACGTATTCCTATGGAGAACAATGAGGTCTTGGAGATTCGAGGAGATCAAGCGAAACGCAGTGTCAAGATAATTTCATGCATGAAAGCTCGCAAGTGCTTGAGGAAACAATGTGTTGCATTTTTAGCTCACGTGATTCAGAAGGACAAGAAAGAGATCAAGATTCAAGACGTACCGATTGTGAGAGATTTTACAGAAGTGTTTCCGGATGATTTACCGGGACTACCACCCGAGAGAGCGGTGCAGTTCCGCATCGATTTGATTCCGGGAGCAACTCCTGTAGCCAAATCTCCCTACAGACTCGCACCATCGGAGATGCAAGAGTTGTCCAACCAGTTGCAAGAACTTCTCGATAAAGGATTCATCCGACCGAGCTTTTCCCCGTGGGGAGCTCCGGTTCTCTTTGTCAAAAAGAAGGATGGAACTTTCAGGATGTGCATCGATTATCGAGAGCTCAACAAACTCACCATCAAGAATCGATACCCGTTACCGAGGATTGATGATTTGTTTGATCAATTACAAGGAGCACAATACTTTTCTAAGATAGACCTGAGATCAGGCTATCATCAGCTCCGGATTCAAGAGGAAGACATACCAAAGACGGCCTTTCGTACTCGATATGGTCATTACGAATTCATGGTGATGCCATTCGGATTGACGAACGCACCGGCTGTGTTCATGGATTTGATGAACCGGGTGTGCAAGCCGTATCTAGATCAGTTTGTTATCGTCTTTATTGATGATATACTGATTTATTCAAAGAACAAGAAGGAACATGAACAACACCTTAGGACAGTTTTGGAGCTTCTAAAAGAAGAACAACTCTATGCCAAATTCTCTAAGTGCGAATTTTGGTTAAGAGAAGTTCAGTTTTTGGGTCACGTGATTAACAGTGATGGTATTCACGTGGATCCTGCCAAGATAGAAGCGATCAAGAACTGGGATGTGCCTACAACCCCGACGGAGATCCGATCATTCTTGGGATTGGCAGGTTATTATCGGAGATTCATTTCGAACTTCTCTAAAATAGCCTTGCCCCTCACCAAACTCACACAGAAGTCTGAACCTTTTGTGTGGACTCACAAACAAGAAGAGGCATTCCAGACACTGAAACAAAGATTGTGCAATGCTCCAATCTTAACACTCCCAGAAGGCAATGATGACTTTGTAGTTTACTGTGATGCTTCCCATCAGGGACTCGGATGTGTTTTGATGCAACGAGACAAAGTCATTGCTTATGCCTCACGACAGCTGAAGATACATGAGAAGAATTACACAACACACGATCTTGAACTGGAAGCTGTTGTATTTGCATTAAAGATTTCGAGACACTACCTTTATGGTACTAAGTGCACTATCTTCACAGATCACAAGAGTTTACAGCACATATTTGATCAGAAGGAGCTTAACATGAGACAGAGACGTTGGGTTGAGCTCCTGAACGATTACGATTGTGTGATCAAATACCATCCGGGCAAAGCAAATGTTGTTGCAGATGCTTTGAGTCGGAAGGAAAGAGTCAAACCCTTACGCGTTCGCGCCATGGGAATGACAGTGCAAACAAGTTTGAGAGATCACATTTTACAAGCACAACAAGAAGCAGTGGCAAGAAACAACCTGAAACGCGAGCTCGATTGTGGAGCCGAGAAACACTTCAAGACAAAACAAGACGAAGTTATCTATTATCTGGATCATGTTTGGATTCCAGCATTAGATGAACTTCAAACACTCATACTTGACGAGGCACACAAGACACGTTATTCAGTTCATCCTGGTGCCGATAAGATGTACCAAGATCTTAGGTCATTTTATTGGTGGCCGGGTATGAAGAAAGACATTGCCACT
This sequence comes from Mikania micrantha, assembly GCA_009363875.1. Classification (NCBI taxonomy): domain Eukaryota; kingdom Viridiplantae; phylum Streptophyta; class Magnoliopsida; order Asterales; family Asteraceae; genus Mikania; species Mikania micrantha. Next base: position 113,414,690 of record CM018680.1, read on the forward strand.
TATGTTGGCAAATGTATCACATGTGCCAAAGTCAAAGCTGAACACCAGAAACCTTCGGGTTTGCTGGAACAACCAGAGATACCACAATGGAAGTGGGAGCAAATAGCTATGGATTTCATTACCAAGCTGCCCCGCACTTCCAGCGGACATGATTCGATTTGGGTCATCATTGATCGATTGACCAAGTCCGCACATTTCTTGCCGATCAGAGAGACGTACAAGATGGAGAAACTTGCAAGACTATACATCGAGGAAATAGTAGTGAGGCACGGTGTGCCATTGTCTATTATTTCACACCGGGACAGTCGATTTACTTCGCGGTTCTGGCAATCATTGCAACAATCCTTAGGGACAAGTGTTAACTTAAGCACCGCTTATCATCCACAAACGGATGGACAAAGCGAACGCACCATTCAAACCCTAGAGGATATGTTGAGAACATGCATCCTAGACTTCGGTGGAAGTTGGGACACACATTTACCACTCATTGAGTTCTCCTACAACAACAGCTACCACAGCAGCATTGGATGTGCTCCGTTTGAAGCACTCTATGGTAGAAAATGTCGGTCTCCAATTTGTTGGACCGAAGTGGGAGACAATAGAATCACTGGGCCCGAGCTTATTCAGGAAACTACTGATAAGATTTCCCAGATACAACAACGATTACAAGCAACACGTAGCCGCCAAAAGAGTTACGCAGACAAACGGCGCAAGCCTTTGGAATTCGATGTGGGTGACCGGGTCATGTTGAAAGTGTCCCCATGGAAAGGCGTAGTTCGATTTGGGGCTAAAGGCAAACTAGCACCTCGGTATGTCGGACCGTTTGAGATTACTCAACACATAGGTCCAGTGGCATACAGACTTAGACTCCCTGATGAACTCAGCGGAGTACACGATGTATTTCATGTATCAAATCTCAAGAGGTGTCTAGCAGACGAAACATTGATCATACCGTTGGAAGAGATACAAATTGACGAGCAATTACATTTCATTGAAGAACCTGTAGAGATTATGGAACGTGAAGTCAAGAGACTGAAACGGAGCCGTATCCCTATTGTAAAGGTTCGATGGAACTCCAAGCGTGGACCAGAATTTACCTGGGAACGCGAGGACAACATGAAAGCAAAGTATCCCCATCTGTTCGAGAATTGAAGCCCGACTTTGATGCTTAAATTTCGGGACGAAATTTCTTTAACAAGGGGAGACTGTGACATCAAGTACCAGATCGTCCGGCAAGTTCGTACGGTACGTGTACTTTCACTTTATACTATGTGCAAATACGTATACATAAACAGTACTCGCATTATCAGAATTCAGAATACAATACACAATTGTACGTATTTTAGTGCAAACTTAAATACATTAAGTACAACGCATATTTGAAATATTAGTTGTGTTTATTAAGTGAAAACTTAATTACAGTTAACACAACGAATCAAGAGAAACAACAGTTTACAAGTGAACAACAAAAACATATCGGTTGCGATCTGATGTCCATAGATGACAGGAATCAGATGACCGACGAATCAGTACAAGAACAATGTGAAAACAGGATGTTTAGTTGAGTCCGACAGTGAGGAAACCCAATTCAAACACAAATACAGTGTTATTTCAGAATAACGAACTGACAGTGTGTTTGCGTGGGTGACGATTCACACAAACATATTTGTGAGTTTAGAGTTCTGAAATAATGACTGGAAAGTAGAAAACAAAAGTCAGAAAGCAAAACCATCGTCGTATTCGTTCGGGTGACGATTCGAACGAATTACGCGCGATGGTGACGCGATCTGACGAAACGAAAATACGACACGAACGAAAATAATTTAATAAAATAAAATACATAACATTTTACAATTTTGAAACTCATCAAAATTGTTTAATTAACTTCTTTTATTTATTTCGTTTAAATTACGCGTTTAATTTTCCGGAAACGTAACGAAAACGCGAACCGAGCAACAAAAACGAACCCGAACTCACTTGTGGTATAAATACCACAAATGAGCCCCATTTCTTATTTTTCCACTTCATCTCCTTCACACAAACACCCATTTCCGGATTTGAAGAAACCCTCCCCATTTCTCACCTTCTTTCTTCCATAACTTCTTCATTTCTCCACCAAATCACACCATTCTTGAACCTACTTGAAGCTCTCATCATTCTCTACACAAAAGTACAAAGAATCGGCTCTAAAGGTCACGGAATCGAGGTAAAAATCGCGGTCAAAGGTCACGAGTTTTAGGGTTTTCACCCTTCTTCTACCTCTTAAACCCTAATCCGGTTTTCATTTTACAAGAATGTAAACCACGACCACCAAGAGACTTCAGTAGCCTACCCCCTTCCTAAGATCACCTGGAACCTTGACCTAGACAGTGGAGTTCGAACCATGGCCTGCTCACAGCTCCACGAATGAGCCATGGCCGAAGGAGGCTCATGCGCCGAATGAACCTCTCATACGCCAAGGCTACCCTCATTCGGACCCCTCCCCATTCGCCAACCATCCATGCACCATTCGACCATCATCATCTCATTCGTCACACATTCATCCTAGTCCCATTCGCCAATTTCCACTCATTCGACCATGCATCTCATTCGAGCCATCTTACATTCGGGACACACCTATTCGGCCATCTCCTCTTTCGCCACTTTGCCTCAATCGGAACAGCCACATTCGACCAATAGAACCTTCAATCGGCCAGGACATGGACAACCACTCAGTCGGTCCAATAGTGTTGGCCAGGCCCAACAGTGGCTTGTGGCCCACTCCTTTGACCATCTAGTTAGTCCACATGAACCGGCCCATGAGACAAATCTGGCCCACACTCGAGTTCAGCCCAACTGAGCCAGGCCCAGCTTGGCCCAATACATATTATGCTTCGGGCCTGGAAGAAATTCCGTGAGGCCCAGCAAATTAAGCCCATGGCCCACAAAACTGATCCAAGGCTTACTCTTTAGGCCAATGTCCTAACCTTGAGGCCACTTTGCAAACGACTTGGACTACAGCCTATTTCTAGCCCAATTATGGTTTCTATTGTTCATATTAACCTTTGGCCCAACAAACCTTGCCTGGGCCCACCTCGGGCCCAACGGTTTCCCTTCGTGGCCCAATGGAGGCCACAAGGCCACCTATTCACTAGGCCTTGTAGTATTTGACCGGGCCTTCGTATTTCCACAGCGTATATCATTGATTCACATGTTCTAATATGTTCTAACACTCTCAGTTGTTCAAGAACAGTCCAAGGCCCATGGGTTGGGTCTAGGGCCCAACTTGTTACTTAGGGGCCCAACATAGGACTTGGTCACATAGTTCGGTCCACACTTCATTTCAAGCCACCTGGTTTTAACACATTTCATAAGATCAAAGTGTACAAGTTCAAGAATGAATCAAGTTCAAAGTTGCAAAATAATAACTTATAATGTTATTAACTTAAAACCCATATAAGGGACCGAACGGTGATCATGACCAAGTCTTACGCGTGGAAGCCAACTTTAGGGCTAACACTTACACATGCACATACAAAGCTCTATGAACTTATACTTACAAGTTGCAAACAACGTTAAATCAATACAGGATCGTGAAAACAAACTCAATTACAACTCAGAGCGCGTGCATTCTTTCGTTTAAGCTAAGTCAACCCCAACATCTACAAGGTGAGTTCATATGCCCCTTTTCTTTAATCTTTACTGATTTTAAACTATCGGGGCTGAGAAACATGCTTTACTTTTAATTATTTAAAAGTTTTGCTTACATATTGTTAATACTTTGATTAATTGATATTAAATTGCTTATTATCATAAATCATTGTATGCATGCTTGTTTGAATTCAAGAATATAGGAAAGATAAGATGATGATGATATTTTAATATCATAACTCATCGATACAATAGAATAACTTAGTAGTAAGTTAACTCTTACAACACTTAGTTAATCTTACAAGAAATGACGTTGTAACAATTACAAGGAAACATGATGACATGATTACAAGAACAAAACTTAAGAATGATATAAAGATAATATATCTTTATTACATCATTCGATACAAGAATTAAGTGAGTGTAATAAGACTAGTTCTTATAACACTTAACTTTATAATTCAACACATATTACAAAAAGAACAAGTAGCATGGAATGATAATCATGATAACATAATTTCATGATAACAACATCATTCACTCAATTAATTAACATAACCTAATAAGACTAGTTCTTATTTGACTTTGTTAATATCACGGAGAACATATGACAATGCAAACAAGAGTACAAGTGAATACAATTACAATTAGTTACTATTTACCTGTTTGCATTATATCACTTCAATCATGTGCCAAATTGTTCAAGTTGATCATGTAAGTCCCTTTAATTCGCTGACCAGTTAGTTTGACGTGACTAAACCGACGATAGCATAGTGGTACCATAGGTTTGACAAACCTCTAGCTTGTAGGGCTAGTATGTTGATCGTATTGATTCATTGGCCGGTAACGTATGACCGGTGACAGGGCGACCTCAAGTCAGGTTCTGGTAAGCGACACATTATAAGTAATTAATCCAGCGAGAACCCTATTGACTAGTAGGTTGAGAAGGTGATCTGCTCTCATGTGACACTACTAGTAATAGATTTCGTTGAGGACAATAGACATGCAAAGTGGTAGAGATAAATCGGATGCATTGAAATCTGATTACGTGAGGATTTCAATGGATTCCTTTTAGGCTCTATGCACTATGGTTCAAGAACAAGTTGCAAGGGGTTAACTCACACTCTTAATATTTAATAGAGTATCATCAGTTAACCCACCTCAAGTATAGAATAATACAAGGACAAGATTATATTAATCTAAAATTCCTTAATACATCGAGGGTTATCAATACTTCGGTTTGATAATTAAATCCCATACAATATATTATTCTATCATCAATATAATAACTGAATACATCTCAAGTGCGATGAATAAGCGGGGAAATGGATATCTTTAGTTGTATCGCAAGTGGTGTGGAACTTGACTGAGTATGTGGTGGGATAGCGTCTGGGCTTGACCCTTTCAGGATTCCCTATATATAAGCATACTTGATCAGGTGATACACTACTTGTACATATAACTAAGGAGAGGCCATTGGGTGGTACAGATGAAACAAGTATTACAAGCAACAACTATGACATTGTGGATGTGTGCATGATCAATTCAATGGTTTTCAATTTACTTACTTATGAACTCACCAACCTAGTGTTGACTTTGTTTAAATGCATGTTTTCTCAGGTGACGGACAGGTGTAGATACAATTGTGCAAGTGTTAAGCTAGTGGACTTGTAGAAGACCTAGCTTACTTTTGACTGCATACTTTTGATACGACAAAAACAGTGAATCACTTTTGTATATCTTGTACAGTTCAAGATATAAACTCATTGATTCTTTTTGATTAGATTTACTTAGTTAAATTATGATGTACAATGTAATTTAACTTTGTAATTCTATTTCATGTCATGATTAGCATTTCTCATTTATATCTCATGTGCTATGTAAACAATCTGATCATTTGATTATCACTCCAAGATATCGCGCCCCGGGAACCTTCCGCCCGACGGGAAAACCCGATCCGTTCCCGCCGGCCCGGGGTGTGACATATACTGGGCATGTTAAGTTTAGTTGTTGGATCTACGATCCGTGAGTGTGTCATGTCATCTTACCGAAACTAGACTGTTTCCATTTGCCTCCGCGAGTCATCGCTGAACTCGCAATTCACATCGATTATTACACTCGTTATGACCTCCAGTCAAAGTTGTTGCCGAGTGGGGCTAGTCAAACCCAGTAGTACTACGTAATAACGCCTCGTTCGTAACAATTAACGGTAAGGATAAGTGAGGGCTTTATGCGATAATAGTTACACTCAAAAAGAAACGGTTTCACAACATGCCAGTCCTATATCTAAAACAGTTGCAGTATATTCTCACCCCAATAGTTTAGCAAATCAGTTAAGAGTAAAAGTGGGGCCGTAAACTCACCTGAGTTTGAGTAATGCGTTAGCTCAATAGAGTTGCGTAGCTCGCCGGCTAGTAGTCACCTATATCACATAGGTACTATGAGTTTGTGTTCACAAATGCGGGTCTCACAGGACCTTGTTTAGCGTTCAACAACTCCAAGTTGTTGGTGGGTCAGATTGACCGTGTTTGACCGTGTCGATCGTGTTTGACATAACGACCCGTTGGTGACGGTTTGGATCAATTGTTCGTGTATCGTGCGGTTTTAGTGTCGTGTGAAGTGTACGGATACCAAATTATCCCTATGAGGAAACTTACTATTTATGGTAAGTTTCTATTTTAGGAAAGTTTCCATATTTGGCAAGTTATGCATAAACTCATATTCCGATTATTCTAACATGCATATTTATCCTAAATGAGCATGTTATCACATAGCACATAGTTACACATAGCCGGTTTAGCATGGTTTGCGCGTAAAAGTTTCTATATTTAGAAAGCGTCTAAAATGAGCATATCTCCTCAAGTTTTAACAATCAACATCGTCTAATATCATTATCTTAGTCCTATATAACCCATTAATCATGGTTATTACGTTTAACATGTGATAATTCATTGACTTAGCAAAATAAAGTTACTATATTTAGTAACTTATGAAAATAACCAAAATCAAGCCTCCTAACAACATAATCCTTTCAATATTATCATGAAATCACTAAACAAGCATCTTAGACTCAATACATTATCATACACATCGCTCATTTGCAATCTTGTGATAAAAAGTTACTATTTATAGTAACATTCCTAATAATCATGCTTTTAATAATTCTAACCATTACAATGCATCTAATAACTATTACATTGACATTTAATCATCATTTTAAGCATATCTTATAGATCTAAACATATCCATGTGGTTATTTCATCGAAAACATACACTTAGTAACATTAAAGTTACTATTTATAGTAACCATCATGCTCTTAACATATCTTGATCAAAAATCAACATTCTAACCATGTAGAACATCTCACATATCAATTCTAAGAACATTTAAATACTGAAATTTACATAAAACATTATAGATCATGTATGCATGTTGTTTAAAGTAACCATTTTGTGACAAAATCAACAAATAGTCATCTAGCCACTTCAAAATCACCATATATCGATATTAGATCATCAAATCAGTAACAATACCACAAAATAATAGATCCATAACATAGAAATTTCGTGACTAAAGTGGTGATGGTGATGCATGTGGCCACAATGGCTTGCATGAGTGATTAGAGATGGTAAGACTCGAAATGGTGATAGATTACTACCTTAGGGGGTGCAAGAAGGTCGAGATAGGGCTGGAGCAGGTGTGTGTGGCTTCAAGATGTCCAGAAACAATCTCCACAGTAGCTTCAACTCGTGCAAGGTGATGGTTGGTGCTTTCTAGTTCACTCCAAGCTTCCAAATGCCTCCAATGGTGTCTCTAAGACCTCCAAATGGCTTTCCAGAGGCTAGAGGATGGTTTGCAGGTGATAATGGCGAAGGGTGATCGCTGGTAGTTCGGAAATTTGGTTAAGGGTTCGGCAGAAATGATTTAGTCTTGGTTAAATAAAGATTTTGCGTGTTGGGGTCGTCGCGTACCGCGGAGGCTGCACAAAAAGCCACCCCGCGTACCGCGGTGATTAAAATAATAATTATGTTTCCCGAAACACCCCGCATACCGCGATGGTGGAAGATGATCGGTCGTCGCGTACCGCGACGTTTTTCGGAGAATTCAAATTCTCCCGCTTGAGCTTCGCGTATCGCGAAGGCCCAATTGGGTGCCCATCGCGTACCGCGATGGGTCTCGGCTGAGCCCAATAGGCCCAATTTCTTGTTTTGAATCGAATCTTTCGTGTTTCTCGAATACGATCATCGTTTCTCGACACATCGGTTTTGTTCTAGTTAAATTAGGTTCACCGAACCTAAGTGTTGTGTTTTGTGCTACAGTTTGATCCGTTCACCAACGTTCGTTATTCAAGACACGTGCGAGTTTCGTGCGATAATTCCTTGAATTATCGGCGTGTTCAGACTGTTGTGCCACGTGTCACACTAAATGCATTCATTCTAGTGCCACGTATATAATAATAATAAACATTATTAATAAAATAATAGAGTTGCTGACCTGGAATTTACGAGGTGTCACAGATTTTGACTTCTCACTTGACCATTATAGATCGAGTGAACACATTAGAGGTAGATACACAGGCGTGGAGGACTTCGGTTGAAGAGCGGTTGCGTAGGACGTGGGTGCGAAGGATTGTTTCTACCTTTTGGCAGCCGGTTGAGTTGTTGAGGGCTGGAGTGGTGAGGGTGAGAGATTTTCTGATTTGGCTTGGGATGGCCAGTTTCGAGATTAAGATGATAGTTTTGGGCGTGATTATGGTGGCAGTGGCCATGGTGTTTTCCTGTTTATAGTACTTTTTTACGATAAGTATGTTTATGCAGTTCTTTTTGGGATATCTTATGTACAGACGAATAGGTTGTTAGTGTGTGAGGTGGATGGGAAGTTTTGATTGTGGAAATAGATCCCCGGTAGTTAGTGTTGATGTATCGTTTCTGATAATTCTTGTATTAAAACGTTATGATGTATAAAACAATGATAGTATAATAACATGGGTGTTTTTGTATATCTATCTGTATAGTGAACTATGTTTGTGATGTGTGAACTATAATTAATTCTTCTGTGTGAGAACATAACTGTATATGAACGTATCAAGATGAGAACATGTCGAACTGAAAATATATTTCGCTGAAATACAGTACGGGAACAATACTGTATGCGAATATATTGAACTGAAAACATATATTTCGCTGAAATACAGTACGAGAGCCATACTGTACGAAAACATATCTAAACGGGAATATATCTATTGTTTGTATGAGAACTTAGTGTATGAACTGAGAACATATCAGAGAACTTGTGTGAGAACATATCCTAGTCCTGTATGAACATATCTCTAAAAACATGTGTTGCAATGCAATGAGCTGGGTAAGACTCTAACATGTTTTTGAAATAACAGGACTAAGTATAACTACGAATATTTGTGTGATCTGTGTGTAATGTGAACATGTTTGGACTAAATTCATGTAGTTATACTGTATTCTTTATAATCACATTTCAATATAAATTTTCAGTGTAACTGAATATGATTGAAATTATGTGATGGAACGGGTTATATTTTTAATGTTCTTAAACTGACCTGAAATTGTATGCTTGTGAGCAGAGTAATGGCTCCTAAAAGAGGTCGACCAGCTAAGAAAGCTGCTCAGAACATTACAAACCCTGAACAAAATCAAATCCCACCTGTGAATGTTGAATCGAATCCAGATCCGCATGTTAATCCGGAAATGAACGTAGTTCCACCTGGGAACTTGGAAACAAATACTGCTCCGCCAGTGAACCCTGGAGCAAGCACTGTTCCACCTGCTGGTACAAGCGGATCTGAAACAAATGAGGCTATGATAGCACGAATTGTGCGTGAACAACTATCTGCTTGTGGTGTTTTGACACAACACCAACCACATATCACCGCAGGTTCTGGTGGGGAACACGCTCATGCTGAACATAATGCTACTGGTGGTCACGTCGAAACTCATACTACCACCGGTGCAACAACCACGAAAACAACTGTTCCTGATCCACCACAGCAAGGGTGTACATATAAGTACATTGCTTCTTGCAACCCTCCTACTTTTACGGGCAAGGAAGGAGCGTCTGGTCTTTTAAGGTGGATCGAGGAGATGGAAACCAAACTCAAAATTAGTCAGTGTTTTGAGGAGCATAAGGTGTCTTATGTTGCCTGTTCTTTAAAAGACTCAGCTTTGACCTAGTGGAATACCCAGGCCAAGACTTTGGGTTCAGCCACAGTTGACTCGATGTGCTGGAATGATTTCAAAACTCTGATTAGATCAGAGTACTGCCCAATTACTGAAATTCAAAAACTCCAGGAGGAATTCTGGAATCACTCTATGATCGGTGCTGCTTGTCTGGCTTATACCGATCGGTTTCACGAACTTACTTGTTTACTTCCCGATATGTTTCCTACGGAAGCCACTTTAATCGAGAAGTACATTAAGGGTTTGATTCCCCAGATTCGGGGAATGGTGACTGCTGCTGAACCTACAATTCTGAAACATACGATTCTTTTGACCACTAAGCTTACCAATGAGGCGGTAAGGAGTGGTACTCTGTCTTTGAAACCTCAGACGGCTCACGGTCGTAGTGATGTCGGTACCTCGAATGTGTCGAAAGGTACCAAACGAAAGTGGTTTGGCAAAACCAAGGCGAAGGCGAAGGCTGAAATCACCCAGAGCAAGCCAACTGTGAAAAACTATGGTGCTGCTATTCTTGAGAGGAAAGTTTACACTGGCCAGGCGCCCAAATGCGATAAGTGTCCACTCCATCACACGGGACCATGTCCTGTTTGTCTGAATTGTAACCGAGTTGGACATTATGCTAAATATTGCAACTTTCCTACTCAACCACAAAATCAAGCACCACGATAAACCACTCGAACCAACCGGTCATGCTACAAATGTGGAAGCCCCGACCATCTCATACAAAACTGTCCAAACAATAACACCAATCCGGGAACTGAAGCTATGTAACATTTGTGCATATAGTCATGTAGTTGTAAACAGTGTAGAACAGTGTCTATTCATGGTTCAGTTCATCAATGTGTTTCAGTATGTTCAAAATGTGTGCTTGTGTGTTACAGGATCTTAGTAATCAGAAAACAAGTATGTATTATCTATTTACAGTCGATCTCACTAAGCAAGAACAGTAACTTGTTATATCGAAACAGTGGTGGGCAGCGAGAGTGAGCCCTATACATATACTGCGTTCGGTGTAACAGGTTAGTGTTAGTGCGTAGTGTTGAGACGAATAGTATAACAATTAATTAATTCAACCAAGATCGTAATCTGTAAGCGAGACTGAGTATAGTTATGGGTGACGATCCATAATAGTACGAATGTTGAACTTATAATTACGATTAAACATCTTTAAATATTTTAATACGATCGGAAAACGTACGCGATTGCGGGTATACACGTAAATTGTGAATGTTTAACGATCCGACAACACACGAAGAGTAAAAATAATTATATTAATTATTTTATATTTTTACAATTTTGAAACTCATCATTTTAATGAGTTTAATAACTATTTTTAGTTAAAACCGCGTAAAATACGCGTTACGTTCCGGAAACGCGAACCGAGCGACCGAAACGAACCCGAATTTCAACCGAACTATAAAAGACTTTAACAAGGCTTATTCTTGCATTCATTACACCACCAACCCATTCTCTCTCTAAATTTTCGTCCACTCCCTCTCTCTCTAGAAAAACCGAACTTTAAACGCGCGTAACTCGCTTATTTCTCAACGGATTTCGACGTTCTTGGTGTCCACGCGAAACTCTCAACATTATCTACTCGAAAGTACAAGATTTACACAGATTCATCCAGCCAATCTCGAGGTATTTGATCTTGAAGTCTCGGGAAAATAGGGTTTTTGGTGTGTGTTCATGAAATCCAACATATGGCCGATCTCTACATCACAAAACTTATTTTCGCACCTCCAACTACACTCCCTGATGATAGGACAGCTTAGATCGAAGCTTGGAGTGCAGGTGTTCGATGAGGTTGATGATGATGATAACAGGTTCGTCAGCCAAACCTTTGTTTGCAGCTGACCGAACCCTAATGGGATTCCACGAACTTACATGGTTCGTGTAACATGCTGCCGAACCCATAGGGGATCTCACGAGCCTGTGGTCGATCATCAAGCCTTCTACGAACCCTAATTGTCTTACACGAACCAGTAGAGTGAGCCGAACCATGTTCAGGTGACGAACCCTGCATGAAAAATCCTTTCACGAACCCATGCATGCCTACGAACCCTGCACATTGTACAAACCTGCTGCGAGCCTTAGGGAGATACCGAACCCTTCATCCGTTTATACTTCACGAACCATCATCAGGACCGAACTCTTGGACGAACCCTGATGTCAACGAACCCTCGGCCCTTCACTCTCCGAAGCCGAACCCTTGCATGGTTCGTGAATCATGATAGACGAACTATGGGATTGCATTAGCCGAACCTTAGCAGAAATGGGGGAGGGTTCGCTGCCAAAGTTGGCAGCCCATTAGACTTTCGGCCCAATTCCACCATACTCGGCCCAATCCCATTAGTAAGTGGCCCAATAATACCTTGGAAGATTATATGACCTACATAAACATGGGATGGCCCGACTCATATCCTTTAGGCCCAATTCAAGACCACTCGGTCATTTCGATTCTAAATTGTTTACTATTGTGTTTGGCGCGATACACGGTTTATGTACAAGTGTTGGGCCAACACCACCTCTAATGGGCTTCCTAGCACACCCAAATGGCCTTTGTTAACCTAAGAGGCCATAGAACTTTGATTTAGCCCACTATGATTTATTGGGCTTAAGGCCCATCATAGGCCATTACTCAAAGTAGATTGTAATTCGATCTTATTGAGTTTAAGTTTATAACTAAACTTAGCTTAATTTTAAGATGAATTCACAATCACAAGACTTGAAATCAATTGAACATCTTTTCACAACAAATGGTAATCAATGGCTATCAAATTCTTAAACAAATATCATTTTATGCATATGAATTATGCATCAAAGAACATTTCATAAGTTTCTTGGACCCATGATCAATCAAGAGATTCAAATCATAACATTCAAGTTTTCACAACAATCAAATCATGAGAACACAAGTCAATCAATGAATCAACGTCTATACAATTATAAATCCTATATCTTATGTATGATTACAATGCTATAGGAAACAATTAGAAGTCCTGTTTGCTACTTGCTATCTGTTTTAGTTCAGAGTCTACTGCAGACAGGTGAGAACTTTAGCCCCTCTTTTACTGTTTTATAACTGTTTTGGGGTGGAACACGTGATCAAAACCGCTATTTCAATCTTGTTTCATTGCACAGTGTATGTGCATTCATAAACATTACAGGTTTATCCTATGAATCCAAGTGATTCTTCAACTGTTTAAGGAAATTGTCAACTGTTTTAAAGGAATTATTTACTATTAAACCCTTATTACTAAAAAGGATTTTAAAATGTTTTCTTGAAAGGTTTATTAACAGTTTTACTCAAATGATCTTTTAAAGGATAAACATTTTTAAACAAATGATTTCATCAACCTTTCTTTTGCTATAAACCTTGTTGTTATACAAGGTCATCACATCATGATATTCAAAACAAGTGGTTCACAACATGGTATTCAAACACATTGGTTCAAAACATGGTATTCAAACTCATTGGTTCAAAACATGGTATTCAAACTCATTGGTTCAAAACATGGTATTTAAACTCATTGGTTCAAAACATGGTATTCAAGTCAAGTTGTTCACATCATGGTATTCAAATCAAGAGATTCATTTCATGTTACATAAACAAAGGATTCAACTCGTGGAGTTAAATCCAGGTTTTCAATAAGACATTAACACATCCGGTTAAAGTAAGATTCAGAAAACATGGTGTCATTTGTTGTAAACAAACTTATAAACCCATCAAGTATCATATTCATTAGCGTTAGTACTGGGTGATCACAACAAGGGAAAGCGGACACATACATTGGGGCAGGCCGATTGCTGCAGTTAGTTTTTAAATCTGTTTTATAAACTAACTGCAGATTTCGGTTACATATGGTTTATTCAAAACTGTTGACATATTATCTAACTCCAAACGTGGTTTGGGACTTGATATTAGATGTTGACTCATGTGCAAACAGTGATTGGACTGTTTACACTCATTTTCTTACTTGATGTTAGTTTGGGTTGCAGCTCATCCGTGTGAATCTTATGATGCTTTAACTTACCTATGTCTTATATCATATACTCATGTTTACAAATGCTTAAACCTATTGTTCTCACCAACTACGTCTGTAGTTGACAGTTACTTTTCACGTGTTTCAGGTAATCAGGTTTAAGACATTCTCAGAGACAACTAAGGAGACCATACTAAGATAGAACAAGATGAAGAAACATGCTAGGATGGATTAGAAACACACACAAAATCCTAAATGTTTAATTGTCTTGTTTGGAGTCTTATTTTGTAAACTACATTTTGGGTCTGTAGTTGTCTTACTTTTGGTAGATAGATTGTCTGTAACTAATCAACTGTCTAAACATTATGAAATGTAGTAATCCATTGTGGTTGTTCTTATTCAATACTTGTGCATGATTCAACTGATCATACGTCACCGCGCCGTGGATTCCGCACGCGGCGCAGGGGTGTGACAGGTTGGTATCAGAGCCAAGGTTGTAGAGAACTAGGAAAAACCCAATGTTAAATGACCTAGACTATAACCTAAGCTACCCAATAGGACTAAGTGCTATAGGCTTGAGGATACTTAGGATCTAAGTAACTTAAGTGAGCATTAAGTCTACAATAAGCTTGAAAGATCTTAGGGACATTTTTCTAAGATTAGACATCGAGTCAAAGAATTTGAATCGGACTTCTATAATTTTAGAAACCGAATTAAATTCTCACACATATGCATTTAAGGATTTCAGAGGCAAGGATCTGTATTCTTAGTATCCTTGATCTGAAATTCTCACACAGAGATCATTATAGAAATTCAGAGGCAAAGATCTGTAGTTTCAGTATCTTTGATATGAATTTCTTGTCATATTCATTATGGGATTTAGAGGCAAAGATCTATTAATTTAGTATCTTTGATCTAAGATCCTTGTCATATTCATTATGGGATTTAGAGGCAAAGATGGTTATCTTTGATCTAAAGTCCTGGTCATATTCATTATAGGATTCAAAGGTCAAGATCTATTAATTTAGAACTTGGATTTGAGATCCTTGTCATATTCATTATAGGATTCAAAGATCAAGATCTATTAACTTAGAACTTGGATTTGAGATCCTTGTCATATCACTATAGGAATTCAAAGGTTGAGGTCTATTAATTTAGAACTTAGATTTGAAATCCTTGTCATTGTTATCATTGTTATCATTATCAGGTGTTCATTATCATAGGAACTTTATAACTTAGAATCTGTGTAACAGTATTCTTTAGTTGAAGTTCTCACAGGAAATCATTATGCTCAGTACTGTAAGTATTGGGAAACTAGGTTGACTAACCTAGGACACATATACATAAACCTAAGGTCTTAGTTTCTAGTAAATTAAGGACCATGGTTTACACAATCATAAACAGAATCACAGAACAAGAGGAAATCATGGGATAATCATAATCAATCAAGGGTTGGAATCTTAGCTTCAAATGCAAACGGCGGATTAACGCTGATGGCTGAGGTAAGTGGTGGGTCGGTGAGAGCTTACCCTATATATAAGCTTATCTTGGTTTGTCAGGGAAAATTCGGCGCTTGAATTTGAAGTGAGGATTCGGGAACAACCGGAATCATTGAACATTGGTCAAACACATGGGATACAATCATTTGGGATACAATCATTGGTGAATCAAATCATAGTGAAATTCAAACTTGGATGAACCAGACATTATGGTGAATCAACCAAGTTGTGAACATATCATAAATGTAAACCTTAAGTGAAATTCTTAAGTGATTACATCATTGGTACTTACTAACATAGATTAACGGGAAAGTGTAGAGCACACGTATGATTTAGCTTTACATGTTAACGATTGTTAGAAAGTGCACACATAACATAATCATAGTTCAATCATGGAATCAATCATAGTTCAAGTTGATCAAAGATCATGGGATTCTTAATCAATGGAAAACACTTGGAAATCAGTACAAACGTGATGCCAAATGCTAGCAAGGGCATGATCGTGGTATACCGAAACGGTGGTGGGCAGCGAGAGTGAGCCCTATATATAAGCTATTTTCGGTATATCGGGAAAGTGTCAGTGTGTAGGTTTGGTGGAGAGATCATGAGACATCGTACATATTCACATGATAAGTATACAAATAAGTTGATAACTTATACGTGTACTGGATCATATTACAATTGAATGATAATACTAGTAGTATGGATATATTACTGACCTTATCATGAAAATTCAATTGTATCCATTCTCATTACTGACCCGCTTGTGGCTTCTAATCGTAGAATGCCTCCTCGACGAGACCCAAATGCTGGGGGTTCGACAAGCGGTAATGATGATGAAATTAACAAGATTGCTCGAGCTATCGCTGTTCACATGAGGGATGTGATCCCGGGCATGGTCACTGATATTACCCAGAATCTTCGGGGAAGTACCGGTGATTCTGCACACAACTCAAATGCTACAAACGCTGGAACTGCTAACTTTACTTTCAAGCAGTTCAACGATGCTAAGCCTCCCAAGTACTCTGGTACTGAGGGAGCTACCGGCCTACTGCAGTGGCTGGAAAGCATCGAAGACATTCTCGACTTCACTGGATGTCCTGAAAATCTGAAGGTCAAGATGGCCTCAAGTGCTTTTCATAAGGGAGCGCTCACCTGGTGGAACTCTGAGAAGAACACCAGGGGACGTGAGGTCGCTCTAGCCTTACCATGGAATGGATTCAAGAACTTACTGGTGGAAAAGTTTTGTCCACGTCACGAGCTAAAGAAACTGGAAGTGGAGATGTGGAATCTGGTGCAAGATAGTGGCGAAAATGCCAAGTATACAACTCGTTTTCATGAGTTGTGCATTTTGGTACCACATCTGGTTACTCCTCTATCCCGCAGGATAGAGAAATACATTGAAGGGTTGCCTCTGGTTGTTAGAGGAACTGTCATGGGTAACAACCCCACTACCTTGGAAGCCGCGATTCAACTCGGTGCTACTCTGACCGAGGAGTATGTTAAATCGGGAGTGCTCACCCGAAAGGGTTTAAAGGGCACAGATTGAGGAAGGCAAGAAGCCTGAACAGCACCACCACAAGAAGAAGAAACAGAAGACAATCAAGAACTTTGCAGCGTTGACTGCGGCTGCACCTACTCATGCTACTCCCCTCACTGCTATGCCACAACCTGCTAATGTCAGAAAGCAGTACACTGGCTCATTTCCACTCTGCACCAAATGCCAGTACCATCATCTACCCACTATTCCATGCAGAAAGTGTCTCAAGTGTGGGCGTATGGGACACTTGGCGGCTACATGCCGATCTGCTCATCTTGCTGCTGCAACAACTGCTGCCACAACTTCTGCTGCTACAGGTGGAAGAGTTTGTTACAATTGTGGGGCAGAGGGACACTTCAGAAATCAGTGTCCGAAACTCAACAACAATACTGCTGTTGCTCGTGCTTTCGTTATTGGAACTGCTGAAGCACGTGAAGAGCCGGCAGTCATCACGGGTACATTTCTTATCAATGATCACTATGTTCCTATCATATTTGATACTGGTGCTGATAAAAGTTTTATCTCTGCTCATACTGCTTCTTTGCTTAATATGCAACTATCCACACTTACTGCTCCCTATACTGTAGAAGTAGCGAATGGTAAGACTATAGTTGTAGATTCCATCATTAATGCTTGTGAGCTAAGATTAAATGACCATCTTTTCCCTATCGATCTCATTCCTATGACTCTCGGAAGCTTCGAAGTTGTAGTAGGAATGGATTGGTTATCTAAGAATAATGCTGAAATCGTATGCTCGGATAAACTTATTCGAATTCCCCTACCGTCCGGCGAAACGATGATAGTCTACGGTGAGAAACCCTGCCGCGAATTGAAGATTGTATCGTGCATCAAGGCGAGGAAGTATCTGAAGAAGAAATATTATGCGTTCTTAGCTCACGTGGTGGAAAAGAAACCTGACAAGAAAGCAGTTGGAGACGTACCGATTATCAAAGACTATCCAGACGTATTTCCAGAAGACTTGCCTGGACTACCACCAGTCCGACAAGTGGAGTTTAGAATTGATCTCGTCCCTGGAGCAAACCCAGTGGCGAAGTCACCGTATCGGTTAGCACCGTCTGAGATGCAAGAACTGTCTAGTCAGCTTCAAGAACTTTTAGACAAAGGTTTCATAAGACCGAGTTTCTCTCCATGGGGAGCTCCGGTTCTATTTGTCAAGAAGAAAGACGGTTCATTTCGCATGTGCATAGATTATCGTGAGCTGAACAAGTTAACAATCAAGAACAGATATCCTCTACCTAGGATCGATGATCTATTTGATCAATTACAGGGAGCAACTTGCTTTTCTAAGATTGATTTACGATCCGGGTATCATCAGTTAAGAGTAAATGATGAGGATATACCAAAGACTGCGTTTAGGACTCGATATGGACACTATGAGTTTGTGGTTATGCCATTTGGGCTGACCAATGCACCCGCAGTGTTCATGGACTTGATGAATCGAGTCTGCAGGCCTTACTTGGATCAGTTTGTTATCGTCTTTATTGATGATATACTGATTTATTCCAAGTCAGAACGCGAACATGAGGATCATTTGAAGAAAGTCTTGGAACTACTAAGAAAGGAACAACTTTATGCTAAATTCTCAAAGTGTGAATTTTGGCTAAAGGAGGTTCACTTCTTGGGACATGTCATAAACAAAGATGGAATTCATGTAGATCCAGCCAAGATTGAGGCGATTAAGAACTGGACTACTCCATCTACTCCAACAGAGATTCGTTCATTTCTGGGTTTGGCAGGTTATTACAGAAGATTCATTGCAAACTTCTCTAAGATAGCCTTGCCACTTACCACATTAACTCAGAAAAGTCAAGCATTCATATGGGGACAGAAACAAGAAGATGCATTTCAACTTCTTAAACAGAAGTTATGCAATTCCCCTATCCTTAGTCTTCCAGAAGGCAGTGATGATTTCATTGTCTACTGTGATGCTTCAAACCTTGGTCTTGGTTGTGTACTTATGCAACGAGACAAGGTCATCGCTTATGCTTCAAGACAACTCAAGGTTCACGAGAAGAATTACACTACTCATGACCTTGAGTTAGGGGCTGTGGTCTTTGCATTGAAGATTTGGAGACACTACCTGTATGGTACTAAATGTGTCATCTATACAGACCACAAGAGCCTTCAACACATTCTCAATCAGAAAGAACTCAACATGAGACAACGACGTTGGGTTGAGCTTCTAACTGATTACGACTGCGAGATTCGTTACCATCCGGGTAAAGCCAATGTGGTGGCGGATGCTCTTAGTCGCAAGGAACCAGTCAAACCAATTCGTGTTAGAGCCATGGAGATCAACACACAGCCAAACTTGAAAGACTTGATTCGTATTGCACAACAACAAGTAGTAACAGATAATCAACTCAAAACGGACTTGGATTGTGGCATTGAGAAGAAACTAGAACCTCGATCAGATGGGTTGTTATATCTCAATGGCCGCATGTGGATTCCAAAGTCTGAAGAATTGCGCACACTCATCTGTGATGAGGCACATAAGTCGCGATACTCAGTTCATCCTGGAGCCGACAAGATGTATCAGGACTTGAGGACATCTTACTGGTGGCCGGGAATGAAGAAAGACATAGCACTGTACGTGGGAAAATGTCTTACTTGTTCAAAGGTCAAAGCAGAACATCAAAAGCCTTCGGGACTTCTGCAACAACCTGAAATTCCTCAATGGAAATGGGAGCAAATTTCCATGGATTTCATAACAAAGTTGCCGAGAACTCCGAGAGGTTTCGATTCGATTTGGGTGATCGTTGATCGACTCACCAAATCTGCTCATTTTCTCCCTATCCGAGAGGACTACAAGATGGAGAAGCTATCCACATTGTACATCAACGAAATCATTGCACGTCATGGTACTCCAACATCAATCATATCTGATCGTGATAGTCGCTTCACTTCTCGCTTTTGGCAATCATTGCAAAAGGCTTTGGGAACGCGTGTTAATCTTAGCACGGCGTATCATCCCCAAACCGACGGCCAAAGTGAGAGGACTATCCAAACACTTGAGGACATGCTCCGTTCTTGTGTCATTGACTTCGGTGGAAGTTGGGACACTCATCTCCCACTCATTGAGTTTTCATATAACAATAGCTATCATACGAGCATTCAATGTGCACCATTCGAAGCTCTATATGGTAGAAAGTGCCGATCACCGGTCTGTTGGACCGAGATTGGTGACTCACAGGTCGTAGGACCAGAACTCATTCAGGAAACATCAGACAAGATCACAATCATTCAGTCACGGCTTAAGGCCGCACGAGATCGGCAGAAGAGTTATGCTGATCGACGTCGGAAACCGCTTGAGTTTCAAGTCGGTGACCGAGTCTTACTCAAAGTTTCTCCCTGGAAAGGCGTTGTCCGATTCGGGAAGAAAGGGAAACTTGCACCAAGGTACGTTGGACCTTTTGAAATCCTGGAACGGATTGGTCCCGTAGCCTACAAACTCAAACTTCCAGTGGAGCTAAGCAATGTTCATGATACTTTTCATGTATCAAATCTTAAGAAATGCTTGGCGGATCATGATGTTCGGATTCCACTGGAAGACATACAGGTTCAGAACAACATGCAATTCATTGAACGTCCAGTTGAGATCATGGATCATGGGGTCAAGAAACTTAAACGCAGCCGTATCCCGATCGTGAAAGTGCGATGGGAGGGCAAACGCGGTGCTGAGTTCACCTGGGAACGTGAAGACCAGATGAAGCTTAAGTACCCTCATCTTTTTACAGTATCTTCGGCTAGTTAATTTCGGGACGAAATTCCCTTAACTAGGGGAGACTGTAACATTTGTGCATATAGTCATGTAGTTGTAAACAGTGTAGAACAGTGTCTATTCATGGTTCAGTTCATCAATGTGTTTCAGTATGTTCAAAATGTGTGCTTGTGTGTTACAGGATCTTAGTAATCAGAAAACAAGTATGTATTATCTATTTACAGTCGATCTCACTAAGCAAGAACAGTAACTTGTTATATCGAAACAGTGGTGGGCAGCGAGAGTGAGCCCTATACATATACTGCGTGTAACAGGTTAGTGTTAGTGCGTAGTGTTGAGACGAATAGTATAACAATTAATTAATTCAACCAAGATCGTAATCTGTAAGCGAGACTGAGTATAGTTATGGGTGACGATCCATAATAGTACGAATGTTGAACTTATAATTACGATTAAACATCTTTAAATATTTTAATACGATCGGAAAACGTACGCGATTGCGGGTATACACGTAAATTGTGAATGTTTAACGATCCGACAACACACGAAGAGTAAAAATAATTATATTAATTATTTTATATTTTTACAATTTTGAAACTCATCATTTTAATGAGTTTAATAACTATTTTTAGTTAAAACCGCGTAAAATACGCGTTACGTTCCGGAAACGCGAACCGAGCGACCGAAACGAACCCGAATTTCAACCGAACTATAAAAGACTTTAACAAGGCTTATTCTTGCATTCATTACACCACCAACCCATTCTCTCTCTAAATTTTCGTCCACTCCCTCTCTCTCTAGAAAAACCGAACTTTAAACGCGCGTAACTCGCTTATTTCTCAACGGATTTCGACGTTCTTGGTGTCCACGCGAAACTCTCAACATTATCTACTCGAAAGTACAAGATTTACACAGATTCATCCAGCCAATCTCGAGGTATTTGATCTTGAAGTCTCGGGAAAATAGGGTTTTTGGTGTGTGTTCATGAAATCCAACATATGGCCGATCTCTACATCACAAAACTTATTTTCGCACCTCCAACTACACTCCCTGATGATAGGACAGCTTAGATCGAAGCTTGGAGTGCAGGTGTTCGATGAGGTTGATGATGATGATAACAGGTTCGTCAGCCAAACCTTTGTTTGCAGCTGACCGAACCCTAATGGGATTCCACGAACTTACATGGTTCGTGTAACATGCTGCCGAACCCATAGGGGATCTCACGAGCCTGTGGTCGATCATCAAGCCTTCTACGAACCCTAATTGTCTTACACGAACCAGTAGAGTGAGCCGAACCATGTTCAGGTGACGAACCCTGCATGAAAAATCCTTTCACGAACCCATGCATGCCTACGAACCCTGCACATTGTACAAACCTGCTGCGAGCCTTAGGGAGATACCGAACCCTTCATCCGTTTATACTTCACGAACCATCATCAGGACCGAACTCTTGGACGAACCCTGATGTCAACGAACCCTCGGCCCTTCACTCTCCGAAGCCGAACCCTTGCATGGTTCGTGAATCATGATAGACGAACTATGGGATTGCATTAGCCGAACCTTAGCAGAAATGGGGGAGGGTTCGCTGCCAAAGTTGGCAGCCCATTAGACTTTCGGCCCAATTCCACCATACTCGGCCCAATCCCATTAGTAAGTGGCCCAATAATACCTTGGAAGATTATATGACCTACATAAACATGGGATGGCCCGACTCATATCCTTTAGGCCCAATTCAAGACCACTCGGTCATTTCGATTCTAAATTGTTTACTATTGTGTTTGGCGCGATACACGGTTTATGTACAAGTGTTGGGCCAACACCACCTCTAATGGGCTTCCTAGCACACCCAAATGGCCTTTGTTAACCTAAGAGGCCATAGAACTTTGATTTAGCCCACTATGATTTATTGGGCTTAAGGCCCATCATAGGCCATTACTCAAAGTAGATTGTAATTCGATCTTATTGAGTTTAAGTTTATAACTAAACTTAGCTTAATTTTAAGATGAATTCACAATCACAAGACTTGAAATCAATTGAACATCTTTTCACAACAAATGGTAATCAATGGCTATCAAATTCTTAAACAAATATCATTTTATGCATATGAATTATGCATCAAAGAACATTTCATAAGTTTCTTGGACCCATGATCAATCAAGAGATTCAAATCATAACATTCAAGTTTTCACAACAATCAAATCATGAGAACACAAGTCAATCAATGAATCAACGTCTATACAATTATAAATCCTATATCTTATGTATGATTACAATGCTATAGGAAACAATTAGAAGTCCTGTTTGCTACTTGCTATCTGTTTTAGTTCAGAGTCTACTGCAGACAGGTGAGAACTTTAGCCCCTCTTTTACTGTTTTATAACTGTTTTGGGGTGGAACACGTGATCAAAACCGCTATTTCAATCTTGTTTCATTGCACAGTGTATGTGCATTCATAAACATTACAGGTTTATCCTATGAATCCAAGTGATTCTTCAACTGTTTAAGGAAATTGTCAACTGTTTTAAAGGAATTATTTACTATTAAAACCTTATTACTAAAAAGGATTTTAAAATGTTTTCTTGAAAGGTTTATTAACAGTTTTACTCAAATGATCTTTTAAAGGATAAACATTTTTAAACAAATGATTTCATCAACCTTTCTTTTGCTATAAACCTTGTTGTTATACAAGGTCATCACATCATGATATTCAAAACAAGTGGTTCACAACATGGTATTCAAACACATTGGTTCAAAACATGGTATTCAAACTCATTGGTTCAAAACATGGTATTCAAACTCATTGGTTCAAAACATGGTATTTAAACTCATTGGTTCAAAACATGGTATTCAAGTCAAGTTGTTCACATCATGGTATTCAAATCAAGAGATTCATTTCATGTTACATAAACAAAGGATTCAACTCGTGGAGTTAAATCCAGGTTTTCAATAAGACATTAACACATCCGGTTAAAGTAAGATTCAGAAAACATGGTGTCATTTGTTGTAAACAAACTTATAAACCCATCAAGTATCATATTCATTAGCGTTAGTACTGGGTGATCACAACAAGGGAAAGCGGACACATACATTGGGGCAGGCCGATTGCTGCAGTTAGTTTTTAAATCTGTTTTATAAACTAACTGCAGATTTCGGTTACATATGGTTTATTCAAAACTGTTGACATATTATCTAACTCCAAACGTGGTTTGGGACTTGATATTAGATGTTGACTCATGTGCAAACAGTGATTGGACTGTTTACACTCATTTTCTTACTTGATGTTAGTTTGGGTTGCAACTCATCCGTGTGAATCTTATGATGCTTTAACTTACCTATGTCTTATATCATATACTCATGTTTACAAATGCTTAAACCTATTGTTCTCACCAACTACGTCTGTAGTTGACAGTTACTTTTCACGTGTTTCAGGTAATCAGGTTTAAGACATTCTCAGAGACAACTAAGGAGACCATACTAAGATAGAACAAGATGAAGAAACATGCTAGGATGGATTAGAAACACACACAAAATCCTAAATGTTTAATTGTCTTGTTTGGAGTCTTATTTTGTAAACTACATTTTGGGTCTGTAGTTGTCTTACTTTTGGTAGATAGATTGTCTGTAACTAATCAACTGTCTAAACATTATGAAATGTAGTAATCCATTGTGGTTGTTCTTATTCAATACTTGTGCATGATTCAACTGATCATACGTCACCGCGCCGTGGATTCCGCACGCGGCGCAGGGGTGTGACAAGCTAGGGGAGAGCTTTTCAGATTGGTGCGACCGAGGCAAGACATGATGCAAATATTGTTACTGGTACGTTTCTTCTTAATAATCTATACGCATCAGTTCTGTTTGATACAGGAGCATATAAGAGCTTTATCTCTCCTGAATTTGCATCATTAATTTCATTGCCTACGGTAGATCTAGAAACTCCTTATGTTATTGAACTTGCTAATGGCAAGTTGATCAAAACTAATAGTGTTATTCAAGGATGTTCCTTGAATCTGAATGATCATCTTTTCAATATTGATTTACTTCCTATTGAGCTTGGAAGCTTTGATGTTGTAGTCGGTATGGACTGGCTTTCTGATAACCAAGCGGAAGTTGTGTGTCAAAACAAGATGATCCGTATTCCATTACCTAACGGTAATACACTGATAGTTCAAGGAAAACGAGCAGGTAGAAAACTTGGTATTATATCTTGTATGCGAGCTCATAAATTCTTAAGGAAAGGCTGTTATGCTTTTCTGGCACACGTGATTGAGCACAATTCTTCACCCAAACAAATCACAGACATCCCAGTAGTCAAAGATTTTCCTGAAATATTTCCTGAGGATATCTCAGGATTACCCCTAGTGAGACAAGTTGAATTTCAGATTGACTTGATTCCAGGTGCAGCACCTGTTGCTAAAGCCCCGTATCGGCTTGCACCATCCGAAATGCAAGAACTGTCAGGTCAATTGCAAGAACTGTTAGACAAAGGTTTTATCAGGCCTAGTTTCTCACCCTGGGGAGCACCAATTCTTTTTGTGAAAAAGAAGGATGGTTCATTCAGAATGTGCATTGACTATCGGGAACTCAATAAACTGACAATCAAAAACCGTTATCCACTACCTCGTATCGATGATCTGTTTGATCAACTACAAGGTGCTTCTTACTTCTCAAAAATCGATTTAAGATCCGGATACCATCAGTTGCGTATTCATGATGATGACGTTCTAAAAACTGCTTTCCGAACCCGATACGGACATTACGAATTTCTAGTAATGCCATTTGGTTTAACAAATGCACCAGCAGTTTTCATGGATCTGATGAATCGAGTATGTAGACCTTATCTGGATAAATTTGTGATTGTGTTTATTGATGATATTCTCATTTATTCTCAAACCAACAAGAACATGCTCAACACTTGAAATTAATCCTAGAACTTTTGGCACGTGAAAAATTATATGCCAAGTTCTCCAAGTGTGAGTTCTGGTTACGAGAAGTTCAATTTCTTGGTCATATAGTAAATGCAAACGGTATTCAAGTGGATCCAAGTAAGATTCAAGCAGTGAAACAATGGGAGACACCACGAACCCTGACTGAAATACGTCAATTCTTGGGATTGGCAGGTTATTATCGTCGGTTTATTAAGAACTTTTCAAAGATAGCCTTGCCACTGACCACATTGACACAGAAAAATCAACCGTTTGTATGGGATTCTCAACAGGAGGAGGCGTTACAACTGTTGAAACACAAACTCTGCAACGCACCTATCTTGGCATTACCGGAAGGTACTGATAATTTCACAGTATACTGTGATGCTTCTCGTCAAGGTCTTGGGTGTGTTTTAATGCAGAAGGATAAGGTAATTGCTTACGCTTCTCGACAACTGAAAGTACACGAGAAGAACTATACCACACATAATCTAGAACTTGGTGCAGTGGTGTTTGCACTCAAAATTTGGAGACATTATCTATACGAAACTAAGTGTATTATATACACTGATCACAAAAGCCTCCAACACATTCTAGATCAGAAAATGTTGAACATGCGACAGAGGCGATGGGTTGAACTTTTAAATGACTATGACTGTGAAATTCGTTACCACCCAGGTAAAGCGAATGTCGTAGCCGATGCCTTAAGTCGCAAGGAACGAGTCAAACCTTTACGTGTGAAAGCGTCAGGTATGACTATTCAAACCAGTCTAATTCCGCAAATCAAAGACGCTCAGCAACAAGCTTTACAAGCAACGAACTATTCTGCTGAGGGATTGAGGGGATTAGACAAGAAACTTGATACAAAAAACGATGGACTGTTGTATCTCAAAAACCGAATGTGGATTCCTTGTTTCGGTAACTCTAGAACAATTATCTTGGATGAGGCGCACAAATCCATGTATTCTATTCATGCAGGTGCTGATAAAATGTATAAAGATCTTAAGGATTTTTACTGGTGGCCTGAATGAAGAAACAAATAGCTGAATACGTGGATCGATGTTTAACATGTCTCAAAGTTAAGGCTGAACATCAACGACCTTCTGGGTTATTACAACAACCTGAGATTCCTATGTGGAAATGGGATCAGATCTCTATGGATTTTATCACTAAATTACCCAGAACATCACGTAATCATGACTCTATATGGGTTATCGTTGATCGCCTTACGAAATCTGTGCATTTCTTTCCCATCCGAGAAGATTATTCTATGGATCAACTCGCTAAACTCTATGTTAATGAGATTGTATCTCGACACGGAGTACCGATCTCTATCATCTCTGACAGAGATAGTCGATTTATGTCACGATTTTGGCAAACTCTTCAGAAAGCTCTGGGCACACAAATCAATATGAGCACAGCTTATCATCCACAAACCGACGGGCAGACTGAACGAACGAATCAAACTCTTGAAGACATGCTCAGAAGCTGTGTGATTGATTTTGGAGGTAGCTGGGATATTCATCTTCCACTTGTTGAATTCTCATATAATAACAGCTACCATACTAGTATTCAATGCGCTCCATTCAAAGCACTTTATGGACGCAAGTGTAGATCACCTATCTGTTGGTCAGAGGTAGGTGAGAATCAAATCATAGGCCCAGAATTCATTCAGGAAACAACTGATAAGATCGCACTCATTCATGAACGAATCAAAGCTGCTCACGATCGTCAAAAGAGTTATGCTGATAATCGCCGTAGACCGCTCGAATTCCATGTAGGTGATCGGGTAATGTTGAAAGTGTCACCTTGGAAAGGCATTTTCAGATTCGGAAAGAGAGGTAAACTTTCACCAAGATTTGTAGGGCCATTCAAAATTCTTGAGCGAATTGGATCTGTGGCCTACAGACTTGAGTTACCTCCTGAACTTAGTAACATCCACGATGTTTTTCACGTATCCAATCTGAAGAAGTGTCTAACTGATGAATCATTGATCGTACCTCTCGAAGAGATTCATATTGATGAAAAACTTCAGTTCAGTGAAGAACCAGTAGAGGTAATGGATCAAGAAATGAAAGTGCTGAAACGTAGCCGCATACCAATCGTTAAAGTGCGATGGAACTCGCAACGTGGGCGCGAATATACTTGGGAACGTGAAGATCAAATGAAATCAAAGTACCCACATCTATTCTCATAATGATTGTCATAATGTAAGTTTTCCCTAAATTTCGGGACGAAATTTCTCTAACAGGAGGAGACTGTGACAGTTGCATACGAGGATTACGTCATAAATGGTGTGATCACATTTGATCGTTCTAGAAATCCGCGCTAATTTGTCTATTGAAATTACTACAGGTTGATAGTACACGAAAAATGATGAACGTGGGCGAAAACCGTGTGCAAAATGGAGTCCTAGATTGCCCGAAATCGATAAAAAAAGAAAAATTTCTAAGTATTGATCGAATGGGCTCGTCGCGGTACGCGGAAGTGTGCTTGAGGGTCCTCCGCGGTACGCGATGGACCAAAATATCTAAAAATTCCCGAAAAGCTTCGCGGTACGCGAAGCCCTTTTTGGCACCTCTTCGCGGTACGCGACGGGTGTGGCGGTGCAGTGATCTGATCTATTTCATCAGATTTCATGCAAGAAGATTATATTTCTTTTTCTTGCGTCTGTTCTACCTTCAAACGAAGAAACATACATAAACCACCATCCAAACTCAATTTCCAAGCCCTCTGAACGCAAGGATCGCACCAGGGATCATCTCTACAAGTTCTGATCGTTGTTTTAACCGTAGATATCCGTCAGATTAGGTAATGATCCGTTTAAACTTTCTGGTTTGATTTTGATTGATTAGATCTTGATTTTGAACGTAATGACATAGTTAGGATTGTTAATTATTGCCTAGATGATGGCTAGTATTGATTATAAACAAAGAACACGAAGTTTTAACGGTTAAATCCTTGTTTTGATCCGTTGTAATGCCCGGTTTGCATGAAACCATATCCATGATTATAATGGTTTAATCTATTTGATTATAACAATGTAGGTGATTAGTTTGATTAATCCTTGAAATGCAAGGTTAAATCCAAGTGTTTCAAACTAATCACAACCATTAACATACTCATTGGAACGATTATCTGATGTTTATGATAACAGTCAGATTAGTATGTTAAACCTGGTTATTACACCTATTTTGATGCTACATTGTGATATTTCATGATAATTGGGTAATCAATAACAAGGATTGATCATTCCTAAGCCATTAAATTATCTAGAAACTGTTACAGTATCATAATCAACAACATTAACTATTTGGTTAATCCGAGATTATTCTGATTAATCAAGAGGGTCATCAACCTTGTAATAGGAACTTAATGCAATGTAGGTTCCTACATTATCATACATTGTATGATATAATACTAAATTAATCAATTAAATACTTAATATCGGTTTGATGATTTACAAAGCAATGTCTTTGACATTGAATGTTCAGAAAGATCTAATCAGTAAACTAGAACATAAATAACTCATTAAATATAACTAAATGCAGAATCATCTCTTTGTTATCAGCTTTGAGATATTTTGCTACCTATATATCATCAGGTGAGTTTCGTACAACCCCTTTTCTTTTTAATATTTTATAAACATCGGGGTAACTCTGTGAACTGTTGTCTGAACATATGATATGCATCAATGATATCTGTGTGATTTCATGTGATTTTTGTGGGATTTCATGGGATTTTGCCTGTAGAACTGAACTCTATCATGGAACTAAAAGTCCTCATTCTTGAACTGTATCTAGTGAACCCATGTGTGGCCGAACAGAAAACATTGATAGTACTATTGGTTGACACCCCATTCGCTGGGAGGATTGCATCTCCCCTTGTGTGAATGTTTGTTATCTGTTTCCAGAACTTCTTAATGGTATGAAAGACATTAAGATAATGAGGCACTAAGATATGTACCGACGGGTAATATCTTGAGAACAGAACTAGACGTCCGAAAGGAACTAGATACGGGTCCCATGGTTATCCGGAACTGAACTTTTGAGAACATGCTTATTATATCATATTGTTTAAATTGAACTATCGAACTCACCAGCTTTGTGCTGACGTTTCAAACTCAAACCTTTTTGCAGGGAAACAGTAATAGCCGGTGAGGATGCACTTTTGGGATATTTGCACTTGAATAATTATAAGTTGTAAGTAAATAGACATAGCTGTAATGTAACTGTGATTGCGACATCCTTGTAATGTATTTACTTTAAGTTAATCTGTGTGCTTGTGATATCGGTTCAAGTAGGTCACCCCTCACCTCTGAGACATCACCACTATGCTTCCGCAACCAGTTCAGTGACATCATATAAGTAGGTGACGAGGGGTGGGGGTGTGACAGTTTTTGTTCCAGATATTTAACATCGATCTTGCTTGAAACCCTAAATTGTATTTTGAATTAACCTTGTCTTCTTTTTTGGGTACCGGATATTTAACATTGATCTTCTTCCTTTCTTTATTTGGTGGATTAAGGTTTGTATTTTGATGTATATATTATGTTGCCTACATTATATTGTTTTCCCTTTTCTTTTTTCTTTTTTTGATATTCACATCATTGATTCAGATGCGAACTCTAAAAATAGTCAGCAATTGATATTGTTCATGCCTTCTTTTATGCTTGTCTATTTCATCTGTAAATTTGTGGGCATTAATAATTTTGACTTCATCTACGTAATAATTAATAATTAGACCATATTCCACTTGCTTGAAACTATGTTATGGTTGTAATTTGGAACTGTTGTTCAGTTTTTCAACTTATAATGTTCTGTTAATCTGTTTATTGATGGAATCCAATTGTTTCTGAAACAAATTATTTTGATTTTTTTTGTCTTTTATTTTTCTATAATTTTAGGAACACTATACATTGTGAGATCTCATTAGAACATTCCTTGCTTACTAAGATTTTTAATATGTTTTTTTTATACAATTAGGTTGGCATATTGGGCCTAGATGCATTAGGGAAAATAACCATACTTTACAAGCTGCACATTGCACAATGGAGAAGTTTTATCAACAATCCTTACTTTTGGTACTTATTTTACATTTTGATTGTGTTTTTTATGTTATGTCATCTTCTCATATTAAAGAATGTGTTAAAATATGAGATTATTTCTTTTGAGACATGTTTTAAGGTACACTATAAAAATGTGATGTTATCTGTTTCAGATGTCGGTGGCCAAGAGAAGGTGTGACCCTTGTGGAGGCATTACTTTAATGACACAATCAACTTGGTAAGCATAGCCACAACTTTTGTTTTGTCTAGCATATTTGTTTTTCCCTTCATATAACAAGTACATCGTTTTAGAACATGAATTATTTTTTTGAAATGATTGTAGATTCTCAAATTGTGAGAGAAATTATTCATATATGTTGTTGGGACATGATCCTTTGATCTATAAATCATGTGCTGCATTGACATTATTATGTCCAGATTTATGATGTTGACTATTTGTACCGAGAGAGGATAATCAAAGTCAAAGCAGAGTTTCAAACATTTTTATTTTATTTTGTATGCTAAATAATTAATTTTGAGAAGTTTTTGTGGTTAAAGATTTTATTGTTACCTTCACTTTGTTTTCATTTGTTCTCAGGCTATTATCAATGAACCTTTCATGATTAACTGTGCCATATTTGTTGTGTGCAAACAAGCAGGACATGGCATGCTTACACTTGAATTTTGTGCAACAATTTGTTGTAACATCATGTCAAAAGGATAAGATCTTTATTCATTTTGTTTTCAATAGATATAGTCACATATTATAATGCGATTAGGGGAAGTTTGCATACATAATTGATGACATACTTTCCCTCAACACTTTTTATGGAAAGGTCTATCAAGTAGATATCATTCTTGGATGGAAAACAGAACTGCAATCTTGTTGTGAATTTGCATACCACTGTTATGCAAAATTTGAGATAACGTGCAATTAAACAAATGTTGTGCATTTGTGCAATTGTAGTTTTGCTATGTGCAGTAGTAGTTCTGTTAATGTACTTTTAAAAATTTATCAAAATAATCAATTTTACAAAAATTGATATAAATCAATTATAATGTTTGGAATTTACAAAAAACAAATCCCCAAATCATTATTATTATTTTTTTTTTTTGCAAAAATCACTTCAATATTTGTCCATGATTAGTGCTAAACGATTTGTTATTGGTTTGTGCTACATAGCTTGTTTGGAATTTACATGGTTCATGTGTGTCATTTTATAGGTGTGACGCATGGGGATTAGAATAAGGGAAACTTTCTTGCTTTCTAATATAAGTTAGAAGGCTTTGCTAAAAGCTACTACATTTGGATCGTTTTTTCAGGAAGGTATTTGTTTGATTTTTGTTGTTTTGTTTTAGGATCTTTAAGTGACTATTTGACCATTTAATCTTGCAATTTATGGGTTGGATGATGGTTAACTGAGTCCTTATTTGTGTTCAAAAAAAACTGAGTCCTTATTGCATGCTCTTTTGACACTTTTGATTTTATTTTATGGATCTTTAAGAAAAATTATGTCAATTGAACTGTTTATTACTGCAAATCTATGTATTACTTTAAAAGGAACGTAAATTAGTCTTTATTATTTATTGATCCCTTCACTATTTGATATTTTTCTTATTTAACCCGTATTATACACGGGTTTTTAACCTAGTTAAGTAATAATAGAATACTACGTCCATGTTTTAATGTTTCGCAATTAAAAATCTAGAAAGTCAAAAATATAAGAAAAAAACAAAAAAGAAAAACAAAGAAAGTAAAAAAGTATGATAGAAAAACAAGAGAGGAATTGTTTGAAAAATCTAGAAAGCCAAAAATAGGAGAGAAAAAAAATGCCCAAATATTCAAACCCAAGTGAACATTTGTTTTAGAAATTGTTTTAAATTATATTTAACATATAAAATTAAAAAGAAACCCTCAATCAATCACGGATTTTTCATTGTAGCACCTATTTTGAAAGGTATAGTATTAAATGGTATAATGTTATTTAGTGCGAGTCTCGAACAGTCAAACCATCAGCCTCATGATGATACAATATCTTATCGTATTTTAATAAACAAAAATATTTTTTGACACTTGTCACAATTTTAAGCTAATAGTGTCACTTGTCAGCTTCTTATCATCTAATTTAATTCACACTCTTATTAAATAAGTATATTAACTCTCATATTCAATAATTATAATATTAATGATATTATTAACCTTTTTAATAATAAAAAGTTTTATAATCAATTAAAAATAATATTTTATTATAAAAAACTTAAAAAAATTTTAAGATATGATTTTTTTTTAAAATCAACATTTTTTTAGAAATAAATAATGTTTAAATCTGTATTTATTAGAATTTTTTTTCTAAAAATCATGTATTCCGAAAAAAATAGACTATAATAACTAGATTTAAAAGAATAGTTTATTATAAACAAATGACATTTTGTAGTATTAAATTTTTAAAAATTAATTTCTTTCAAAAATAAAGTTTTTGATCGTTGTTTTATTACTTAAAGTACTTATTAATACATCTTTTAAACATTTTATGTTAAAATGTTATTGTATAATTTATAAATTTTTATTACTAAACTATTTAATATTTTATATTAAATTCATGTAACACACGGGGTATAGTCTAATTATGTACAGGGCCGTCTCAAGCGTTTTTGGGGCCCTAGGCGAAATTTGAATCGAGGCCCTGTTTCTCATACCTAATAGTCATGTTTAAAACCCTCATCCTTTATCCATTTTCTTTTTCAACTTTAGTTTCTAGTTTTAATTTCTTCTTTCTTTTTTAGCATCCAGAATCATATTTCTATTTCTATTTGACATAATGAATCAATCAAGCAAAACAACAAAACAATACCTGAGCGAAACCTAAATGACTAAATGAATCAATCAAGTAAAGACCTAAATTATTAATCAAATAATAAGTAAAACCTAAATGAATGATTGAATGAATAAGTGAAACACACTAAACCAATTGAGTCAATCAAATAAATACCTAAACAAATTGCATCATTTAAGGACAAATTAGATCAATTAAAACACAGCAAATAATTTGTATCAACTAAAAGTAAAACACAGTAAACAAATTGTATCAATTAAAGAACACACACTTGAGAACCTCATCAGTAGAAGCAGAGAACCTTTAGGAATCACAGCCATTAGAAACAAATACGAAAAGAAGTATAGAACATCATTAGTAATCACACGGCGACGGGGATTGCCGGCTTGACCCCTTGATGGAATGAAGTCGTTTGTAGCACTAACACACGGCGATGGTCAATGGGTTCGTGAACGACGGCGATGGTCAATGGGTTTGTGAATGACAGCGATGGGGATTGACAGGAATGACAGGCGGCTGGCGATGAGGTCACGGATGTTAATGGCTTCCATGGAGCTTCGATTCCAACAAGGTGAAATTGAAGAGACGAAGTTACGATTCGTTTTCGGTGAAGGGGGCGACGCCCTAATTTCTCTTGCGTGAAGAATGAAATGAAGTCAGAAAGAAGTCTGAAGCCACGAACGATGATGCCTGATGGATTTCCCCAATCTGGCAATCCCCCGCCCCTTTTTTTCTTCATTTCAAGGCCCATCAACCCATCGGAAGCCTCCAAAGAACCAAATCCAACATACATATAAGCCCAATTGGTTTTTTTTGGGGGCCCTAGGCGGATGCCTAGACTCGTCAGCCCATTGGGCCGGCCCTGATTATGTATACACCTAGATAGCATTAAGATACAAGCTCTTTGATTTGATTAGCATTACTCTCAGATTTAAAGCCTATATATGTTGCATCGAGACATGTCACCCTTTTAAAACATATGGTTATGCTGACTGGCTTGCAATAGTCCTCGCTCCATAATGACATAGGAGCCAAACTACTTACATCAAAACCTTAACTGGAATCTCTCGTTCATTATCATGAGCGAACACCCAAAGCATCACCTAGTGATAGCGGTGTTCATTTTCGGATATCCGGAAATTTCGGATACTGGTTTTCAATATCCGAATCCGAAATTTCGGATATCTGAAGTTTTGATATTCAAAAGTTCGGATCCGGATATCCGAAATCAAAAAAATGGAACAAAACAATGAATAAAAAATATATTTCAGATATCCGGATATCCGAAAAATATCCAGATATCCGAATATCCGAAAAAAACTATTTCGATAGGTATCCGAATCTGAACTTCCGGATATCCTAACTTCCGGATATCTGATTTTTTCGGATATTTTGGATTCGGATTTTAGGATATTTCGGATTCGGATATCGATTTTTTTGAACACCCCTACTTAGTGAGGATATGATCAAATAGAAAAATAATTTTGTCTAAAAACATTAAAAAACACATATTTTTATACTAGATTTTCATTTATTTTTTTATTGAATTTTTTTGTTGTGTAGTATTTTTTAACTGGATTTTTTTGTCTTTTTACTGTATTTTTGAAATTGTGTTTTTAATGTTTTTATGCAAATTTTTTTTAGAAGATTGTAGTTCTTCTCATTAAGTCAAGAAATACACCTTCTTATTAACCTTTTTTTTTTGAACGGCCAACTAATCAACTGCCGAATACTACGTACGCGGCCCATAATGGCTAAAGGATGCCCAAGCTGGCCACTAGTCCAGACGGACGAAGCCCCAAGCCTACCAGCCACCAATTCCTGGGAAAAACCCAACCCAAGCACCCGCCCAAAGACACGACGGTGGAAGGTCGGTAAAACCGGGTGAGATCAAAAATTGAACCCAAGACCTAGGTCTTCTATCACTTCTCCCATACCTCAATCTTACCACTAGAATAAGACATCATTGGTTCCTTCTTATTAACCCAATAACTTTTTTAAAGAATCAAAGGTTCAAACTTCAAAGACTTTATTTTCCACCAATCCTCTTGATTTAGAGTGTCATTGTTCAAAATATCTTTCCATTCTTTATGCTTCCATTACACAAGAAAGCATCTCATTCTCATAAAAATGTTAATTAGATATTAATTTATAGAGTATATTAAGGTTTTGGCCCATGTGATTTACGTGTTTGAACTACTTTAACCTAAAATATAATTTTCTATCAATACAGCTCATGTGGTTTAACCAACTAATGGTTTTGGCCACCAAACATAACTATTGCAACAGTTTTGACCCATGCACTTTTACTGTTTTTAAGACCATGGGGTACGCCCCTTGGTTCAAACACTCCACGTTGGCGCCACGTAGACACTCACTACAACCACCCACTCCACCACTTTGGTGAAAATGCTCCTTGGTTGGCCACAACCACCCACTCCCGTTGCTGTGGCCACGCCCACGCCCGCCCACGCCCTTTTTTCCCCATTCACGCCCCAACCAAGGGGCACACCGGAAGGTCTAACAGTTAAAATTGTTACTAATGGGGCTAAAACCATTATTATATAAAATATAGGGGCTGCATTGATATAATATTTCATTTTAGTTAAAATAGTTAAAACATTTAACTCATATGAGCCAAAATCTTAATTTACTCTTTTTATTAAATAATCAATTTTATCAACTACAGGTTATAACATTACAAAAAGTGAAAACTGGTAAATGTGGCACGCTGATTCTTATTTCTTAATATTAATGTCTACAAGGCTGCATCAATCGTGCAAAAAATGAACATTACAAGTCTCAAAATATTGTATATGACCACATCTGGAATATTGTTTTCAACTAATCTAATATCCATCAAAACTCCAAAACAATGTTATCTAATAACCCGTGATACTCCAAAATATGATCTACATGAATAAAATCATGACTAAAATGATCATCAAAGCTAACCTGGCGGCAAGAACTACGTTCGTGGTGGTGCTACCTAGAGACGAATCACGAACATTTGTATTCACGGTGGTAGGACCGGCGGTAGCAGAAGAAGCTGGTGGTGCCTGACCAGGCGTAGTTTTGTTAAAGAAAGGAGCATCGTCCCAACGACTACCAGAGGATGATGGTGCATCGGATGTGGCCGCAATTGGTGATGGAGAAGGAGCCTGAACACAAGACAGATTCGTCAACCATTATAGCCTTTTTTACAACAAATCTTTCCTTAGATACTTTAATTATTTATTAATTTTAAAACCAAAGACATTGTAACTAGCGGTCTATCGGTGATGGGATAACATGGTCGGGTTTGAATCTTAGGAGGTGTTTTAGCAAAGTATTGAATTTTTTTCGAAACAGGTGACTTGGTGGTGGTATTGATACAATGATAATCAAGTAATCTGTTAGTGATTCAAAAATTAGCGGTTCAAAAAAAATTATTATTTGCAACGTTACAATTTCAAACGGTCATGTGAGATCTAACGGCACTTTCCTGATACTTGAAAGCAATTTTAGTGTTTTGTTGAAAAGCATTTTAGCCAATTATAAATAAAAATATGAAGTAAAAATAGAATTTTGAATCTATAAAAATAAGAGACGCACATGGTTAACCAGCTTTTCGGTGCGTCGGCTACCGTGTCTATGTGCCACGTAAACCCTTTCGTTATCCTAAGTTAGCATGTGAAAAGTCAAAATAGTCAAACTAAATGTCGGAGAAAAGATTACCAACGCCGCGTGCATTATCCCAACGTTGTAGACTTGTGTGAAGTCGGGTCGAAATAACCCGAAATTCTTCTCATCCAGCGATGGGCCTTTCAAGTTTTCGTTGAACAAAGCAAAAATGTATGTCTCAAACTTCCGTCCCGGCATCAACGGCGTTCCATCACCGGAGTTAACTTTCTTCATCAACCCACCAATATAGGCTGCTGCATTTACCGGATTAGCGTGAACGTTCGCCGGATCACCGCCGGACGGCCATCCTGTCTCCGCCACTACGATTTCGACATCTGGGTAACCCAGCTTCTTCATCGACACGTAAACGGCGTCCAACAACTGATCAAACTGGTTTGTGTACCTTTTAAACCCATCAATAAAGTTAAACACGTCAGATTAAAAATAAAAAGGCACCTAAATTTAGATAATAAAAACAAGTGTAAGATATTTTTAGATGATTTACGTTAGTCCGGTGGCTTTATCGAACAATCCGGGATTGGGTTTAAAGAGGCAGAAATTAGCATTCGCCGGAGAATACCCAAAGTATGTATACGGGTTAACCATGAACCCGGATTTGGTTTCTTTCAAGAACTCAAGCATCGGAGCTAGATTACCCACATCCCACCCGGGTCGGAAAGAAGCATTACTGGGTGGATCCGACGACAGCAGGATTCCCAACGAGTGCGGGCTAGAAATCTTAATCTCGTCAAATCCTTCTTTAACTAACGCCGAATGAAGGACCTTCATCGCCGGGACGAGGTTGTCGACTAGGTTTTGAGGGCCCCAATGGAGGACCTCGGTGCCGACACATATATAGTGGATCTTGGTGGCAGGGTAGAAGGGTCTGATGTTGGTATCGATCCAACGGCGGGCGTTGCGTGGGTTGGTAAGGGAAGGGATGTCTCCGTTGGGGACGGTGACAGAGACGAGGATGCCGGAGTTGGCGAAAGCTTTGATGATGTCGGTGTTGACGTCGAAAATCCTGATACGGTCGATGATTGTGCGAGTTTTGAGGAAGTGAGCGACTTGAGACGGCAATGGAAGGTTGTCGCCGAGGGTGCCGTAGTTAACGCCGATGGAGTTTCCGGCGGGTACGGTGGTGATGATGAAGATGATGAGGAGTAAGGTGTTGAGAGAGGGGGGTTTGAAAGGGTTCATGATTTTTAGTGTTGTGGACTGTTTATCTAAAGCCTGAATTTAAGTTCCTGTAATATACTAGCTTAAAGGTTAGATCTCTGACTATCAAAATCTAACGGCTGGGTTTTTTTTTAAACTCTAAATAAAAAAAATATATATATATATATAATTATATATACGGATATACCTATAAGGGAAAGTGATCATATAATAACCCTTCTTAATTGAGGTAATCAATTAACCGTTGCAAAAAACGCTCAAATTGCAAAAAAAAATTCATGGTCTTTTTTATACAAAAATAGGGGGTCTTATTTTTTAAGCGTTCGCTAATTCACAAGCGTTTAAAAGTTAAACGAAATGTAAGTTTGTGTTACATTGCGACACTTAAATATATGTTTGCAGTGTAACGCAAACTTACATTTCGTTTAACTTTTAAACACTTGTGAATTAGCGAACGCTTGAAAAGGAGCCCCACCTATTTTTGTATAAAAAAGACCATGAATTTTTTTTATTTGAGCGTTTTTTGCCAGGGTTAATGGGTTACCTCAATTAAGGTGGGTTCTTATTTGCTCCTTACCCTACCTATAAACAGGGCTGACAAAATTGGTACCTGTTAAGACACGATTAGACCTGTTTAGCAAAAAAATTACTATTTGATTTTTTACTTTTTAAAAAATAATAAAAATTAAGAGGCTAGACTTCATCATTTTTCTTTTTTGTTACATAAAATATAGAACTGTCATGTTTAAATTACCAAACTAAGTGTTAAACAAGTCGTTTTCATGTTTATATTTGCATTATTCGCGTCGTCTGTAACATGTTAAAACTCGTTAAGACCCGTTTTACCAGCCTTACCTATAAATGTCATTAAAAAAAAGCTCTTTACGCTCTTAATGATAAATTTTCTGTTTTGTAGATAATGCAACTAAAATACGTAATTTCTTTAGGAATATATCATTCAATTAATTGTTGTCTAAAAAAAAGATATAGCAAAGGGACTTTGTCTCAAGAAAATTATATTTACTTAAATGTTTTTCTTTTGTTAAATATAAATAATTAAAACACTAAATTGCATATTCTGCTCTTCATGTTTAATGCATTCTCCATGTCATTTTTCTTCAATAATAACTAAAATCATTCTTAATATTTAAAATATTGTCTCATTTGCTT
Organism: Mikania micrantha; assembly: GCA_009363875.1. Taxonomy (NCBI): domain Eukaryota; kingdom Viridiplantae; phylum Streptophyta; class Magnoliopsida; order Asterales; family Asteraceae; genus Mikania; species Mikania micrantha. The sequence goes on from CM018680.1 coordinate 113,454,115, forward strand.
TTTCAACGTAACACTTTAGTTTTGAACGTTAGATCCAGTCACACATTGTCAATACGAGGGAAAATAGTTATTGTCCTAAGATTGATTCTTACTAAGATTTTTTTTTTAAGATCACTGATCCGATTGCTTACTGTCGTGATTTACATGTTTCTCCTGATTAGTCGGTATTGAAGAAACATAAGTCTTTATTATGGAGGTGAGTTCTTAATAGGTTTTTTTATATTCTCTTTTCGTGGTGATACCAAACCCATTCTTAAAACTCACGCTTTAAAAGCTAGCATCTATTCTTTTCTTTCAAAATTATTTTCATTATTTCCTAGATTTTGTAATAATTATTAAAATTATTAAAGCCTGATACTATCTGATTTAACTTCATCGGACGTAATTAAGGTTAATATATATTTTTTTGTTGGAGCACAGAATTGAATCGTTTACCTTAATTGGTGGTCGGTCTTGAAAAAATTTTGTATCAATTTAACATTATATATAAATTCATCTGTAATTCAAAAATTTCTTGTGGTTATGAAACTCCATTTACTTTGATGCAGCCTTTTAATTTTTTGATACAACCCTCTTAAGCCCTTTCTTCTTGATAAATGTAGCACAAAGGGTCTGATTTAATTTCGAGGCCCTTTTGTTGTGTAGTAGAAAATTTTGATTTTGATAATTACGTTTTAGATCTTGAATTTAGGCTCTTTTTTTTTTTTTTAATCTATCATAATCTTATATTGCATAACAATCAGTGTATATTAATTTTATCATAATTACCTCAATAACGTTTATATAAATTTCGAACCTAACAAACAAAGAAATTTTGTGCATTATTCACAAGCTTATAAAGCGCCTATACATTATGAAACACTTGTAACGTTTGTATCATTTTGAACGTAATTACTTAATTAACATTTATAAAAATTTCGGACAAAATGGGTTACAAGGCATGTTAATTAAACAACAAAATTTCAAGACGTTAGAAGTGTACCCTCCTTACAATAGGTTTTTGGTCTCGAAACATATTTCATTTCAAACAAATGTGGGTAGAGTCTTTTTATTAGATATAGATTAGTATATTAATATAATTATAACCTAAATTTTAAGATTTTTAAACGTTTATGTTTGAGTTTCTTGTAACTAGATTTTACAACCAAACAAGTGACAGCAGGCTGACAAGTGACAACCGTTGAGACCGGTTTTTTGTGTCTTTGTGAATTTTATCTTATCCAAGTTTTGATACTTGTGATCATATTTTGTTTTATTATATTCAATATGGGGTTACTGTCGTAACAAACGGGCAAACCCCTGTTTAAAAACTAATGATCAAGTCATTACGTCCTGGTAATTGCTATGATCATTGGGCAAACGGTAATCTGTTGGTGTAATACCATATTCCTCGTTTTTATTTTTATTTTTTTGGCTGTGGTTTCGGTACACAATATTATAAACGGTAATCTGTTGGTGTAATACCTTTAAAGCAATCAATACGAATATACGAAGGTTCCATTTCCATGTTAGTCGTTGAAGTATTTGAAAAGCTAGAAAAAGATTTAAGTTGACTTCTCCAATAAGCGTGAAGATTCTTTATCAACTTTTGTTGGTAAAAAAAATCCGTGTATATTAAAAACTACTTCATAGTGAGTGCTCCCATTGTATATTTAATTTTTGCTAATTTTGGTGTTGTTCTTTTTCCAGATGTGGGTAGGTGTTAGTATATATTGTCTTCATAATCTTTTCTTCAATTGTCTTTTTTATCTTAAAAACTTTATTTCGTTGTTAGAGAAAAATGTTTTAAGATATATATATAGACACACATGGACAAAGGATTATAAGGGCCGTGGGCCGACCTCTCCCCTCTTTTTTCACTTCATGCTGTTATTTTTTTATTTGAAAGTTCTTTTTTTTGTTTTAAGTATTAATTTTGTGTCACTCGCTTTAAAAAGATTAACATGTATTCAATAGAGGGCAAATAAATTTTTCTTATGAGGGTCAGAAATTTTTTGTTTGTACCGGTTCAAATCCATCAGGTCACCCAAAAAACAATAAACTTGAATAAAATAAAAAAAAATAACTAATAAAAGTTCGTTAGATTGTCATTTTATTGATTAAAATGATATGATAAAATTTGTTATCTTACAACAATATTCATAGAAAAATAATATTCAATACAAATTCAAGATTTAAAAAACGTGTTAGTTCATTTTTTTTAATTGTTTCATGTTACCAAAATATACAAATTATGCCCAAATCAACTAAGTTTGTCATCATCATAACAAGCTTCAACTTTTAAAATAATACTTAAATGAATAATTCAAATGAAAATTTAATTATCTAACAAATAAGTGACATGTAGATGGTTGGATACAATTCAACTATATTCGAAGACTACAGCTATATTTTAAGACTGGTCATTTCTATTATATTTTTACTTTATAAGTTCTATTTTGTATCTTTCTATATTAGAAACATTGGAGGCAAATTTTTGGAAATTTGTTGGCTTCCTCCAATACTGCTACAGCTGAGAGTTCTGCTATGATGGTGGTGCATATTTATATTCTCCACTTGGGAAATGGGCAAGCAAATCAACTGAGACTTGACTTTTCAGAGTAATGATTTCAGCAAGAGTAGCCGGACAGACTACTATAGTGAGTCTAGTGACTATTAGAGTAGAGTTAAGTCAAAAGGTATGGTATAGTAGCCTTTCCAAGCGAGCCTCTGGGATCTAATGTAAACCCCCATGATGTGGTAAAGGGAGGATATTAGGGGAAGCAGTGAGTGGAGATCCCCCTGTAACTACTGCAAACTTGTTTCATAGTTTTCAACTGACCGGCAAACCTAACACGGCTGACAGATAAGCCAACGTTAATAAAACTAGGAGTCTAATTTGGTAATTGGCGGTTCTTTTTCTAGTTCATTTTAGGACCGCAACTTCCTGCGCAGTCTGTAGCCGCTAGAGCCAATGGGGTAATACAACAACTATATTGATATAAAAATTTGTTTAAAGAAAAGAAAAAAAATCTAACAAATAAACATATTGGATTATAAGTGACTGAATATTAAATTAAATTGTTAACTGGTAATTGAATTTCATCACGATTTATACATATTGTGTTATTTAATTGGGTATTAGTTTTGGTTTTAAATTAAGCTTTAACATGTATGGTTGTTAAATTTCATGAGAGTCGGTCAAGATTAAATCATATATATATAACGAATAATTTTTTTTTTCATGAGTGTTAACCGGCTCCTTTTAAAACGTTCAAGCTGTGTAAGTTATATATTATTCGACTGGGGTTGTGGTGCACTTGCCGAAGTGCTGATGAAGAATATGCATGCGGCCAGAAAGCAAAGATGTGATTTGGAGGTAAAGAACAATTCTTCCTTGTTCACCCTCACTTTTAGGATTTATTTAATTATAAATTGTTTATATTTTGAATGTAAGCTGCAAAAAACCAGGACCACATGAATCAGTTAACAAGAACAATAAATTTTTTTTTATATAAACTTTAATGAATTCATATGATTTGTTTATTTTTTATATTTGACTTGTTTATCTATATTTTTATTTGAAGCAATGTTGTTAAACCCGGACCGGACCGGCCGGTCGGACCGGGATTCGGCACATGGAACGGTCCGGTTCTACGTTCAAACCCGTTTTGGTGATAACCGGCCGGTTGAACCGGTGGCCGGTGGTCGGACCGGAAAACCGGTGGTCGGGCCGGTATTCAAACCGGTTTTTTATTTTTTTTATATATATATTTATAAAATGTATATAAAATCATCCGGTTCTTAAATCCGGTTCGACCGGTCCGACCTCTGACCGGTAAGGAGACCGGTTCGACGTCCGGTCCGGTTATGAAAACATTGATTTGAATATGTAATTTTGCATTACTTGGTTAAAAATCTCTAACTGAAAATAAGGTTGAAATAATCATTCATTAAGTTAATTATAATCTATATCTATACTCTATAATAAAAGAGTAACAAATTTGCCACTTGTCACAATGTTACACCACTAATGTCGCATGTCACTTTCTTATACTACAATTGCCATTTGTCAACACCTCATAATTTCACTTAATTCTCTCTCCTATTAAATAATTATATTCTCTCTCTTATTAAATAAATAATTATAATACTAATAACTAACATATTATTTATATTGTTATTATAAAGCACACTTTAAAATTTTTTTATAAAATATGAAATTCTCTAAAATCAAAACTTTTAAAGTAAGAAATATTTTATTTTCAAAAAACAAAATTTATGTAAAAAACAAGTTATCTTAAAAAATAATTTTTTTTTAAAATATAATATATTTTAAAAGGATTTTTTAAACAATGAGATTTTTATCATCCAATGACGTTTTTTAATTTAATATTTTATATTAAATCCGTGTAATACACAGTCTATAACGTAGTGCAACATATACAAGTATTCTAAAAGCATAATATTTCATTTATTTCACCCGTGTAACACACGGGATTTAACCTAGTAAAATAGATTTAAAAGACAAATTTGTGATTGATTTTTTTAGCTTGAGAAATTATGTAATTGATAGTTTTAGGATAGAGAAATATGTAAATGCCCTATAAATAAGTTATACAAATTAATGGCTTCGACAAATTAAATTAAACAATCTATCTTATATAATAAATCAAGGTTTTTGTTTGCCAAATGTCATGCAATAGAGCATGTTTCATTTTTTTCCCCTCCTAAAACTTGGAGGATTAAATCATTTATTAACACTCCTTAATTAATAGTGATAATTAATAAATTTGACTATTATTACTTTAATTTATTTTCTTATATTTAATAAATTATGTATACTAACAAATAATTAAGTCATAAATATCTTACACTTTCAATGTAAAAATTTAATAATATTTTTAGAGTATATTGAAAAAAAAACAAATAACTAAACAAAGTAAAATAAAATAGATACATTATAAAACAAATTGTAAACTATACAAATAATGGTTTTATTAAAAATGAGAATATGAAAAACCTAAATTATTTCATGTATATTCATATATTTTTATATTTTAACTTACTATTTTCATTAAATAATATAAAACTTTTAAATCTTTTCATTTTTTAGGTAAGTTACAAAAATTAAGGACTTATTTATATATTTTACAAATTATGGTATAATTATAATTCATAAAAAGTTAATTATTTTTATGTATAGTAATATTATTAAATGTTAGTATCTAAATATTTTTACTTATTCAGGCAATTATATAATAAAATATGAAAATTAACTTTAATATTCATATATTTTTTGATAACAACTTATTTTAATATGTTATTATATGTTTATAACTCTTAATTTAAAAAATATATATAATTGGTAACATTTATTATCATTGTAGTCATTTAGTTTTTGTTTTTCAATGTGTATCTATTATTTAATTATTGATATACATTATTTAATCATGTATTGTGAATTATATATATGAAAAATAATTAATATATTATTAAGTAAATGAATTTAATATGCAATTAGTTATATAAACTTCTTTTCTTATCTAAACTTTTATTTAAGTCTCTTATTATCATTAACATCAAATTATGTTCATTAAAATATTCAATAATAATAATAATAATAATAGTAATTATTTTTCATGAATTATTTTTAAATATTTTAAAATATTTAGCTTGATAGGATGATTTGAATGTTAAAATTGAATATATATAATTATAAAAAAAATTCAAGTGTAATTCTTATTTTTTATAGAGATAACTTTAATTTTTATTAAAAAGTATATAACATTTTGTATATTAAACCCGTGTAACACACGGGATTTAACCTAGTACAATATTTAATTAACATCTCTCTTTTAAGTTATGGGCTTCTAGAGCTAGGGGAAAGATGATACAATACCTAAGGTAATATGACTTCTCGCTCAACGTCTAGGCCACATGAGAACTAAAAATAGTAAAAAAAAATTGTATAGAATTAATGAAGAGTGGTTAATGAGTTCAAAGGGAAGAATTAATTAAGTTTTTTTATCTTAATAATACTTAATTTTTTAACACTGTTTAATTATAACTTATAACTCTAAGATTTAAAATATTATCTTTTATTAAATATATTTAACCATATTAATAGTATCCATTTAATGAGTCGTTTTCAATCTAGAGATGTAAATTTCTTTAAACAAATCGTGTTTAGATTGATGTATTTAACAAAACTTATTTTCCTTGCCCACGTGAAACATGTTTTCTTTTTGTATTGTGTCTCGGGTTGTATATACGTAACCATGTTAAAATAATAATATTTAAAAACCCAGTAAATTACGGTTTTAGCCCATGTGGTTTTAGTGTTATAACTATTTCAACGCAAAATATAATATTTTTCAATGCATCCCGTGTGGTTTAAACAACTAATGATTTTGGTTTCCAACCATAGTTAAAGTTAGGGAACCAAGGGCTTCTAGCATAATGGTTACCCCCTTGACTTTTCTATGGGAGGTCTTGGGTTCGAATCCGGGCTGAGGCATATTTGCTGAAGCAAGGTCGGGGGTTTACCCAATTGTGGGGTTCCTCCTGGGGTGGGCTCGGGCATACGCCCCAGAGCGTCAAATCCGAGGGGATGGTTGAAATCCCGTCTTGGGTGTCTTTGTACCAAGCCGTTCAAAAAAAAAGTTAAAGTTAGGGGCCAAAACCATTAGATTAGTTAGGTTTAGAGACCAAAACCGTTTGTTTAAATCACAAAAGTTTCATTGATAAAAAATTATATTTTAGAATTAAATAGCTAAAACAACGTAAAACCGTAGTTTCCTCTAAAACAACACCCATATATCCTAAAATGATTAAGTTAAGTTATTGGTAGCTAGTTATAAGTTAGAGTTAGAACTAATTATGAAGGCAAAATTCCGAAAATACCCACAGGCGTATCTGACTTTCCTAAAATGACCAAATCTGGTCAAATGTCCACCTTCTATGCAGGCGTGGACGCCTGCTTAAAACCGCCTAAACGCCTCCATACGTGGCCAATATGAAGAAAACACGTATGCTATGAGGTCGACGACGCCCATTTAGTCCCACGCGCGCCCATATATTTTCAAAAATGGTCCCGGGCGCCGCCCGTGAGCACTGGAAATTTTTAAAAAAAAATTAAACCGGACGCCTATTACAAGCGGGTGGACGACTGTTCCTAGCGGGCGGACGACTGTTCTAAGCGGGCACCTGATTTGAGTTTAAAATGGTTAAAACCTTATGCAGGCGGACGCCTGTTCCAAGCGGGCGGACGCCTGTTCCAAGCGGGCGCCTGATTTGAGTTAATGGTTAAAACCTTATGCAGGCGGACGCCTGTTCTAAGTGGGCGGACGACTGTTCCAAGCGTGCGGACGCCTGTTCCAAGCGGGCGGACGCCTGCTCAGAACAGGCAGACGTCTGCTCTTGGTTCTGATGCCCGTAAAAAGACGTAAAATTCGCTATATAGGCGGACGTCTGTGACATGGTTGTCAGGGTAGGACCGACGCCCGGGACCATTTTTTAAAATATATGGGTGCGCGTGGGACTAAATGGGCGTTGGCGATCTCATAGCACACGTGTTTTCTTCCTATTAGCGACGTATGTAGATTGGAGGCGTTTAGGCATTATTAAGCAGGCGTCCACGCCTGCATAAAAGGTGGACAGTTGAGCAGATTTGGTCATTTTAGGGAAGTCAGAGACGCCCGTGGGTATTTTCGGAATTTTCCCAATTATTAATCTATTAAATAAGTCAACGTGATCTGTTAAAACTCAAATTGCCGAACGATAGAACCTATCAAACCGGAATTCAAATTATCCCCTCAGGTTTCATCGTCATCTTCTCGGCTAATTTTCAGACTTATAGTTGAGCTCATCATCTTTACCGATTTAATCAAGATCCATGACAGTCAAGGGTGGTTCTCGCCCCGCATGTGCCGCATGCCGCTTCCAACGTCGCCGGTGTTCCTCCGACTGCCCTCTCGCACCATACTTTCCGGCCAACGAGCCCCAAGTTTTCCAGAACGTTCACAGTCTTTACGGCGTCGGACACGTCATGAAGATACTAAATCAGTTAAAAGACGATGAACAAAAAGAAGAAGCAATGACATCCATTAAATACGAATCAAACATCCGTCAGATTTATAAAGCGCATGGTTGTTATGGAGTGTTATCTCAGTTACAACAAAAATTGATGGAATCGATAGATGAGCTTAAACGTGTTCTTGTTCTTCTAAACGCGTATAAAACTAACGCTAATAAAGGTGTTCAAAATTCCTTTAGTAGTGATCAGGTTGTTGGTGGATCGAGTGATTGGATTAATGAGATGATTACTGGAGGTGCTGATCTAGGGTTTAACTACAATGTAACATCGAGTTACGATCAGGTTGTTGGGTATGATCGTGATGATCAAAGGAAAACCACCATCGATTTGACACCAAATCAATTGCGGTTTGATGAGTTTCAACAGTTTTGCAGCGGTGAACAAGATCAAGAAAGCCAAGATTATACGGATATAATGTGTGGTAATTCGTTCGTGGATGATCAAGAATCTTTTAGGGTTTCCAAAGAAGTTCAAGATCTAAAGTAAATTTTCATTTCTTGGGAAGAAAAATCTTTAATTTATGATTGTTATCATATTATGATGATCTTTATACTATATATATGTATATATAATTGTATATATAATGTGTGTTTTAATGATTGCAGATTGGAATCACCGGATACAGCATATGTTACTGAACCTGTAGATGACAAATTGATTCAGGGTGTTCATGGCTTAACGACGGGGTTTTAGGGTTATATTCATCCATGCTAACATTGTCGATTAATGATTCTTTTTGAAAGGTTTTGTTCGAATACAAGTAGTACAAGATCCCTTGCTTAATTTGCACGTGCAACAATGGTGTATTTGTTGAAAGGATAACTCCGGTCATGTGTGATCGAGAACTCCTCGATCAGGTGAACAAAACTAAGTTAGAACACGGGTTATTAGTTAGTTATGAACTATTTTATTTCCGATGATTTCTATTAGTGGTTGTGTAACAGGCAAAACCCTTGTTTTACTGATTTTGATACATTATTTTGTTCATACAACGAGTAATTGGATGATTTGAGAATGAATGTGTGTATTATATATAATATATGTATAGGAATGTTGCAGCATGTATGATATAAAACATATTATATAGATGTGAGCTACTCATTTGCCTCGCTAATAGCTTAAATTGAGTAACCAATTTAAGATGGCAACAAAACCAAGAGCAAGTTAATATATAGTTACTTGTCGCACATTCGGTTCTCAACAAGTTGCATTAATAACAGATGCAAAAAACATAAGTCGAAAGAAGAGGGGAACCTTGGGTTGACAACAAATTTGAGCTAGGTTGATGCAACAAACACATGAAGAAAGAATGAAAGCAATCGTATTGTAAGGGGGTGACATTTGGGTAAGGGTTTCTAATCTTTTCTTGTATAAATCATCTCATCCCCACCTTTTTTATTTTTGCATGAATAAGAATGAGAAAGAAAGAGAAACGGGGAGATCGGTTAGAGAGAGAACCAACAACTCTCACCAAGGATTGGATCATTGAAGAGACTTGGTTAATTATAGCTTGGATCAAGAGCAAACACCTTCGATCAGTTCGATAATCATCATCACAATTCGTTCGTCCTAGGGTTTTGTAGGGAAGATTTTTGCGCTCCTTCTAAGTGTATGAGCTTAGATCTATAGGCTAAGAGTGATTATGGGTCGAACAAGAAGGTTTTGAACATAAAAAGTTTGAAACTAGGCTTCGAGATCAAAAGAACAAGGGCTGGGAATGGTTTTCGCTATTGGTCAAAACTTTGCCTAGACTTTTGACCATATAACATTATAACATCATTTTCAAGCTAGCAACTCAAATGCAGCACAGTGTTCCCAAGTTCAAGTACGCGATCCAAAGACCGACTGATTGAAAGTTATGATCATGAGGGAACTTTCGAGCATAATCAAACTTTTAATTTGACCTATGCAACTTTTGAGCATGATAAAACTTCTGGCCTACCTATCCAACCTTCGACCTAACCAACTTTCGAGCATGATAAACTTTCGAATTCAATTCAGGGGAACTTTTTAACTTAACTAACTTTCGATTACGCCTAAACCTTCAACCCTTTCACATTTTCGACCATATATATGCCTACTCGAAAGTTAATGACAGGCAAAACTTTCAATTATAATCAAAATTAACATGGTTCACATCCATACCTAATAGGGTGCTAGAGCTTTTGCAAAAAATATATATATATAGAACTTACCAATTCTTGAGATTTAATAACGGGTCACGTGAGTTCTAGATGTCCCTCTCTTTTACCATTTTGTGCTTATGTGTGTGGTTTAACTGATATTTTACGCAAACATTTTAAACATTGATTATACGTATGTACAAGGAATTTTTAACGCAATAACACCTAGTAGACAATGTTACAATAACAATTTTATGAAAAATATGTAATTGTGAAATAATGATGATATGATACAATACGTTCAACGACATGTGATAATGTGTTATGTGTAATGGCAACATTTGAGTCATGCATGATCTTAGCAGCATGATGTATTTGACATACCAAAATAAAAACACCTAGATTAGCAACTCAGGCATGACGGAATTTCTTAATTAGTTGGATTTTTGATGAGACAATATAAATAATCAAAGTAGCATGGTGTGCATCATAGACCTATGATTACCAGTTTAATATCATCATGAATGAAGTATATTGTCAGTTATATACAATAAATGGTAATATCTTAGAGGGAGAATATACAAGTTGCATTTTTTCCTCTTGGATAAAGTTTTATCCAACTTAGTTTTATCAGCAATGTTTGTTTATGAGTGTGGAGCCGGCCTTGTCACACATATTAAAGTTACGGAACTCGAGACATGAGACCATTCTATGAAAATATACGAAGTTCCAACTATTTACTTGACTTGTTTATGTATGATGATTATCACACGCTTGATATCAATGAGTGTACATTTTACTTGTGTAATTTAATGATTTAGCAAATTTAAGAAAATGTATATATATTAAAGTCAATCAAAAAAGCCTTGGTACTATACTACTATATGAAGACAATGCAACCTATACGCCTCAAATCAAAGAAGATCACAAAATATCAAGTCTAGAAATTATCATAAATGATTACATTTTCACATGTTGTAAGATATATGTATAATCAAAAAGGAGTATTATACATGTTATACACTTTTTGTTTAACTAGGTTTTTTTTTCATTAGGCTTTCTAAGCAAGATTTTAACGAGGAAACAAAATTAATCATGTGGTTTTAGTTAATTTAAATCCTAAAGAATCAGTTCAACATTATCCAGTATTATAATATTAATTGTATATAATATAAAATGTTGTGTGGAGCCTTCGCTGCAATCGCAGCATAAGGGAGTACCTCTAATGCCACTGAAAAATGCACCGCTGCAATTGTAACATAAGTGTAAGGCTGATGTTTTGATACTCAATCACTGCACTCTGACGCAACAATCTTGCCGTTGCATCAACCGTCATTTTTAAAAAACATATATATAATATAAAATGTCTAAAGATTTCCCATTGTATCAATATATAACGTACAATACATATCATCTTTTAATTATTCTTTATTCTTTAACAACTTCAATTTCTTTATTTATTGATCAGTGATATTGTGTGAGCTCATTTTAGATATCATGTGATGAAGATACAAACATAACTCGTTAATGCATCTTCATAATTTGATATATGGGATTAAGAAATGGTTATGATTGAAATGGTTAAATAAATTACGAAGGAATATAAAATTTGCAAATAAAGAAAAACTACAACTAAAGAATGCAGATTTAGAATCCAAAACAAACACCATCAAAAAAGCAACATAAATGCATAATCATAATTTTATATCCGTGGAATAACTTTAGCATCTATGAATCAAGAACATAACATTGCCCAAGCAACCTCTTATAACAACTCAACAAAAGATACAAATTCAAAAGTTAAAAAAAAAAAGTAACAAACCAAAACTTCAGATCCACATAACAAAACACTGTGGATCAGATCATCATCAAAGGATGAAAAACAAAATCCACAAAACCTATAAAATATAATAAATAAATAAATAAAAATCAAATCAAGTCACCATATGACAAGTGTAAATCAGAAAACAAGAATACCACCACATCAGGACTTCCGATGGCAAGAAAAAATCATCAGCCTTGATGGGTTTAAATTATTAGTAACCTTGTTTTAGCCGTGTAAAATTCTTTACATCTCTCTCTCTCAGGGTGTTTGTATCCTCCACCTATCAACCCTAACTCGACTCGCAGGCTTCTTTAAATGGTTCCTATCTGTTTCCACCTCAAATTGGATCAAAGATTTGAGCCGGTTCAGATGCCCATAACAGAGTTTGCGTTGAGAAACAAACGTGTCAGAAACAGGTTCTAAATCGGGGTTGATTTGTCTTTGATAAGGTGAGTGCCATTTGGATTGCAAATACTCGAGTGATCTCCATGGAGGAAGTGGCATGGAGTTTTGTTTAAGGGATGATTTAGCAGCTTCCACCATTACTTGAAGAAATTGTTTTAGTTTTGTTAATGATCCCACATAAACAACAGGAAGAGAGTTTAATATCCGGTTGTAGGAAGGAACCGCTCTAGCTATCTCAAAGTGACTTCTAAAGTCAATGTCAATGATTAAACGGTCACAATTTCCTGAATCATTATAGTTTATGATGTCAATGTATTCATGATCTCCTGCATTTTTATGCAGTAATTTTTATGTTAGCACCAGCACAAAAAGAAAGCACAGTATAATGCAATTGCACTTATTATAGGAGGTAAAATGGGTGGTCTAGGTAACATATCAAACATATCCATATCACTTAGGTTCACCCTCTATGGTTTAATTTGCCTAGAATTTAAGAATAGTATCCAATAAATGCAATTTTTTAAACTTGCAAATTTATTCTCGCAAAATAAAAGTTTGTAACCATTGTAATGCATCAAAACTCAAGCATTGCAACCTCTCCAAGATGTATAATTTAAAAAAATTTAGATTCTCTATAAAATTGATTTTGTAAACATATTGCAACCCATTTGACCAGTAAATTATTACAGCTTTTAGTTTTAGCCCATTTCAACCACATATAAGACATCGTTTCACCCCAAACACTTTCTAAATAATAATAATAATAATAATAATAATAATAATAATAATAATAATAATAATAATAATAATATAATAATAATAATAATAATAATAATAATCACCAAGTTTATCCATTTGAGACAATATTTCACAGTCTGGAACTTATAGTATTATGTATAAAAAAATTAGGTTAAAGATTACCTCCAGGAACTTTTCCTGTGCCCTGCCACCTTGATGTGCATACAGCAGCATCATAACCAGAGAGCCTCAGAAGTTTCACCAGAGAGAACCTTATGCAACTAGTATTGCATGAACCGCATCTCAAACATTCAAGGTCCATGGCACTAATTGATAAAATCAGAGAATTAACCACTGACAGCATGTCAATCCCATGGTTATCCAGCAAAACTTTGTAGTACTGCAAAAACAAAGATTAAAAATTAATTAAATCATCTGATTACCCAACACATGGATTATACAGACAACTTTTTTTCTTGTTTTAAAACATATACACCGCCACTATTTGGAATAATTAATGTTGTTTCCCCATAACTTCTATCTTTCATAGAGATGGCATGCTAGGTAAGGTGGGCAGGTTATGTCATGGGTCAGAACATTTTAATACAGTCCAAGTTGACTTAATCATACTAGTCAAAGTCACAGAAGGTGCTTGCCTAAGCACCCAAGCGCAGCCATACCACGTTGTGGCCATCAAGGAGCTCTGGTGAGATTCTGGCCAAAACCTGGAAAATCCAGTCAAATTCCAGCCTGTACAGGTCTGAAAAACAAAAACTGGCCAGTAACATCCAATAAACTGAATGAAACCAGCCTAAAACAGGCAAAACTTTTGGGTTTATGTAATATTGTGCTTCTTATGTATGTAGTTTTGGGCCGGGCCCGGTGTCTGTATTTTGTGTTGTGCAGTTGTTTGGCTTGTATGTCCCTTGGTTTTTTGGCAGCCTCTCCGGGTTTGTCGGTGAAGTGCTACACAGGGGGTATGCCCCCTGGTCCTCATGTAATACTTTTTGTAGATTGTTATGCATTTTTCCGGGCAAAAGCCCTTTATCCAAAAAGAAAAAAAAAAAGGCAAAACTAACCCTAAACACGCACAAAACATGTCTAAAGCCCCTAAAATAGTATGATTATACTTTGTGTTTCTCTTAAAAAAGCCATCGCTAGAGTGCACCTAAAGCCTTTGATTACTAAGGACCTAATACCCTTACTGTCCACAATTTTTTAACCATTTGCAAATAATCAGTGTTCCCCAGAACAATACAGCAAACTTCACTTCTTTACTTCATTACCCCCCAAAAGAGTTCCAAACGAAAATTTCCTTCGGCCACGTTTCTGTACACCATATAATGTATATATATGTGTCGGCCTTGATGGGTAAAAGTAAAATTGCACTAATTTTAACATTATTTTACTTAATTTTTTTGTAAAATTAACGTTAAAAGCGTTGGGTTGATCAGTTAATTAGGCATCATGAGTCAAGGGTCTCACTGGAAATAGCCTCTCTATTCCTACGGGGTAGAGCTATAGTTGTTTACGTCTTACCTTACTCAGACCCTATTATAGCTTTGCTAATGGTGGGGTATACCGAGTATGATGATGATGATTGATTCTTCAGATTCAAAATGGTATTTGTATGGCATAATTGTCACCAAATATACAAGCAAGAACTGAAAGACGAATGATAAATGCTAACAGTGATTTCTTCTTTAATAAATTCAACCCATTATCACAAGAAAAAACATGAGTGCATTTAATTGTGGAGTTGTGGTAAAAACAGAACTTTGGTGAGCTTTCAGTCACATGAAATTACACATATTTTTGCTGCAGGAATAATACTTTTCACCACTCAAAGATAAACTTTTGATTATTTAAATGCAGATAATCCCATCAGAATATGAACAGCCAACAAAGACAAAAAAAAACAACTGTGAAATGTCCTTTAGCCCATAAACACAGAATTTTCCGTTGTTGCTAAGCCTCATACCATATTTTGTGTTCTTTGTGTTGAAAAATTTAGTGAAAAATAGTGCATTCATTAAAGACCAACACTACTATTACAAGAAAACAAAACATGAGAAATTAATTGCTATCCTAACTCTTGAAATTTCGACAAACTTAACATAAATATATTATTGTTAGGCAGATATATAAATGGCAAGTTCTAATTGAACATCAGCAAATTACCATGTTCCACCTGCTTTCCAACATACATATATCCATGGCATATTCTAATTGATCAGAAAGGAAATTATCATTGAAACATGATAAATTCAAGAACCATCCAACAAAATTTGACATTTTTAATGATAAAAAGAAGATATTCTAAAACATTAAAGCAATAATTGATGCATTAAGAAATCGAATTCCTACCGAAATCTTGTCGGCGAGGTGAGCAAGTTCACAGAAACCAGAATCGCTGTCGCTGCTGCAGCGTGAATCGGCGCCACAACTGCTTTCGTTTTCCAAGAAATCGCTAACCATCGCTGCTAAATCATGTTCGCTGTCATGGCTAAACGACCCATCCAAAATCTGCCCACCACCACCACCGGAACCACCGCCTCCCATCATCAACCACGGGTCCCCAGTCGCCGGGCAGATTCTGCAATCCATGCTGCACCACCGGGAAACACCGAAATACCGTTTTCCGTGAAACTCAAAATCGATCACCAAAAAAACACCGTTTTTTGTTATAATTTAATGCCCAATTTCAAATTTCGATTATGAAAAAAAAAACATATATTTTTAACAATTCTTTTCTTGGAAGGATAGGATCAATACCCAAAAACCCTGAATTGAAGATATCTCATTAAATTACGTTCATTAAAAAAAAAAAAAAACAAACAAAGTAACGAACAAATTTCTTGAAAATAAGGGAAGAGGGTTTTCATCAATCAATCTTCCACTATTCTTGTTCCTGAATTTTTTTAATTTCTTTAATTGATTACGACTAAAATTCAAACAACGATCGAATGAAAATTTGAAAGAAATTAAAAAGATTTATATCGATCCAAAGATGTGAGAGGACCAAAATGGAGAGACTTTGGCAGAGGACGAAGATGAAAGAAACGGGGAAATGGATATAAAGACGATTTGGATGGGAAGTGAAATGACCAAAAAGGGCTTTCTCCGTTAAAATGGACCTAGTAAAGTGGACGATTTGAGGGTACTTTCGTCCATCCAAAATAGTTTTCAAATAGCCAAGAAATATAGTGGAACGAAATACTCTTTTTGAAAGTAACCTAAAAACAAATTACGAGCAAACAATGCATAACGTGAAATGATAATAGAGTGTTGACATTTTCTAAGATATCATTTATTTATAAGAATATATAAAATGTATCTATGTTAAAGAAAGTAGTTTTATTTGAAGTATAAGTTTTTCATAAATGATAAAAACTTTAAAACATGCAATAAAATAAAACAAATTGTGATAGTTTAGTTAGCGAATGAAGAGGGGTAAAACATACATTGTGTGATGGACTATAAGTCTATAACACAAGAAGGTGGCCCATTAATGATAGTGATCGATAGGATATACGTCGTTGCTTTGATAAATGATTCGTTAATCATGTGTTCTTTACATAATTGTAATATATTTCTCACATTAGATAACACGATACGTACATATAAAACATCAAAATCAAACCAAGGACCACATATAATGTCAAAATAAAATCCTTTTTCAAACAACTAGATTATTTAAAACATATACAAGTATTTAATTAAAGATATGATTAGTAAATACATTATAACAAAAAGTTAAAATAAAATATTGTAAATAAGTGAGAGGTTAGAATCTAGTGGTAAAAAAATTGAATATAAATCTTACCTAAAGTAAATTGACATTCATAAAAAAAAAACTCTAAATAATATGTAATATTTTACTATGTTATAACCGAAAGTTTTCATGTGACATGTGTCAGTTTTATATTTAGATAGTAATATTCTTTATATTTTTATTAAACATATTTAAGAAATATATGTTATGTCATATTTAAAATAAATAATTTTAAAATTTATTTATTTAATCTATGTAATTCACATATTATTAACGTAGTTAACTATAAGGGAAAATGCTCTAAATAATCTGTAATATTAACTATAACCATAACTATACAAATAAATAAATTATTATATTCTCCAATCAGATTAGAGATTTATAATAGAATATACATATGTGTATGTATATAACTAGGGGTTTACCCGCGTGTTGCCGCGGTAATCCCATATTATTACAAAAAACGGTATCTAATCAATTAAAATTATGTCAAAAATATATTAAGTCATACTAATCTATCAATATAGATATTGATATTATGCCTGACAAAATGGTTGGGTTGGGTAACGGGTCAAAATGGGTTCGGTTCAGAATAGGTGCGGGTCAGAATGAGTTTTAAGCAAAATCAGTTCGGGTTTAAATGGGTTGTTCTTAAAAACATCAATTTAATTTAACTTTAGATGTGTTGTAAGTAAACAAATAATCTATTTGGATAGTTTTTAGTGATTTTCTTTTTAAATATGTTATTAACCATTCTTAAATGTTTGAATCTATTGTATTTACATACTCTGAAGTTGTCTCAGCAAATATGCTTCGGTTCGGATTCTAACCCAAAACCTCTCATATAGAATTCAAGGTATCATTAGGCTAGAAGCCTTTGTTTAGTATATTAGTATTAAATAATAAATTATTTAATTATTACTAATATTATATAATAATTATTTTTTTATTAATTATTTTTATTACGCTGTAGGCGCCGTTTTTTCTGACCCCATGTTGTGTATTGTAACAATTATTAATATTTAATTAGTATTTATAATATATAATAATCATTATTTAATTATTATTAATATTTAATTATTATTACTATTCACTCGTAATGATGTCGTTTGTTAAATGTATGTATATATAATATAGTAACTAGAGATTTGAAAAAATATATTTTTTTGTCCCATTCGTGCGTTATTGTTTGAAACCTTAGCTGGAGCTTCTTCTTATCTTCAATATTTAACTCCATTTTTTGCTCTCTTTATTTTACTTTTAAAATAACATATATAGTGAGATCCTCTAAATGCCCCCACTTGGCAAGAAAACTATACTACAGGAACGAATTGAATCTGTCTTCCATATGTTGGCCCGACCCGACCATGGTTCAAAAGTGTTTTACCCCGTAAACGACCCAACATAAAATCAGGCCAGTCTTTGAATTAAAAATAACCTTACATATGTAGGTTGTTTATTGCATTAGTTATCGTGTTTTACTGTTTTTACATGAAAATAATTAGTTCTGAGAACATAATGGTAAAAAAACCACAACTGTTTGCGTTTTAATATGTAAACCACAATGATACAAATTAATATAATGCATGACAAATAATGAAAAAATAACAAGAAATGATCTAAAAGTGAAACATTATTACAAATACATATAAAGTAATAACCTAAAATGAGCGTGTGTTTTTAAATGATTAGTTCCAAAAACACAATGGTAAAATAAAACTATTGTGTACTTTCAATATAAAAACATAATGATTAGATAACAATAAATTTATCAAATAAATAAAAAATAACAAGAAGTGAGAAAACACAAAGCAAAATAATAAACACATATTAGATAATAACATAACACGTTAAACACGACACGTTAAACACGACGACCAAAATGTTTTTTTTACCAAAAGTTAAAATAGTAACACGTAAATTAAACGAAAAGAATGATTGTTTACATTAACTCTACTCATAAATAAACCCATTTTAAGAAAATAATAACCATTTTATGGTAATATCGATAGCCGGCATTGGTTAACAAAATCTTCATAATACTAATAATATATTACTACCCTTTTATCTTATCCATCGGAA
Organism: Mikania micrantha; assembly: GCA_009363875.1. NCBI lineage: Eukaryota > Viridiplantae > Streptophyta > Magnoliopsida > Asterales > Asteraceae > Mikania > Mikania micrantha. The sequence continues at coordinate 113,473,140 of CM018680.1, forward strand.
CAAAAATGACCCTTAATTCAAAATTTCGTCGATCAAGAAAATATATTGATAAATTAATAAAACTAAGACATATATGAAAAAGAGAGGAAATCTCGAACTTGCTTAATGATCCTTAAATGTATTTTTTTTTCTCAGTATATTATTTCTAAAATCAAAACTTTAAAAAAGGTCCATAAAACTAAAAATAACATGTCAAGTCACTAATATATTAAAAGTAAAATAAAATCGATGTAAAAAATTAAAAGATCAAATAATTAAATAGTCACAACACTAAAATTTATTAAAACTTTGATGTCTAAAATGTTATAACCTTAAACATGGATTTAAATATATTTTCTTTTTTAGTAAATAAAGCATATTTTTTCAAAAAGAAGCAAGCATTTTATCTATAATAAAGTTAGATGTCCAGATCAATTGTCTTCATATCATTTGGGAAACACATTATGTTTTTCTAAGCAAAGATTTTGCAACTTGTTCGTTCATGGTTGCTTTAAGTTCTAAATACATAAATGATAAACCCATCTAAAAGCATTGTTATAATTATCTTAATACTTAACATGTGGGACTAACCCACTTGAGCCACTTGATAGAGATATTATCTCTTAAAAATGAGGTATTAATATTTGAAAGTAGTATGTTAAAAAATAGTTATATAATGATACCGATATTTTCAGTCGGCATTGGTCTCGTCTTTACATTACAGTGTCAATAGGACCGTCAGTTGATTTAATCCACAATTATTATTATTTTTAAATTAGTGAAGGAAAGTTATTATATAATTATTGCTAACAATGATATCTTTAAACTTACTTTTAATAATAAATTAAATATAACAATTTAACTATACAATCATAACTTACAGCAAGAAAATGATGGAATATACAATACCATAAACGCCCCAAAATAATGTCTGCACACCCCTCAAACGCCCCGTAGTGGCCACTACGGGGCGTTTGTGTACGAATTGTACTAGCTCGGTCAAACGACACGTATCATGATTAGACCTAAACGCCCCGTAGTGCCCACTACGAGGCGTTTTCGTACAAGGTTCTGCAAAAGCTTCCGACATGTCAGTTGATTAGACCCAAACGCCACGAGGACCCTATGCATGTGTTCCCACAGCCGCAGCCACAGCCACAGCCGCAGCAGCAGCCACAGCAGCCGCCACCGCCGCCGCCGCCACATGGCGAGGGGGAGCCGCATCAGGATGTGCCACATCAGCATCCTGAGCGCATATACAGAGCGGTGCGGCTTCCCGCTCGTGTCGAGGCTATGATACAGGGGATAGCTGATTCGACGCAGCAGCTCATCCAGCAGCATGAGCACATGCAGCAGCAGCTCGAGCTCACGCAGCAGTTGTTGCAGATACAGCAGCAGCAGACGCAGATCCTACAGCAGCAGTCTGATCAGACGCGGCGACTGGATCGGTTGGAGGATCTGATCTCGTGGCATGTGCATGTCGAGCTTAGGCATGCAGAAGGTGAGGGTATTCAGCTTCCTGCAGTTCCTCGGCCACGAGATTATCCTCCTCCACCTCCACCTCCACCTTAGTATTTTCAGTCATATTTGTATTTGTTAAACAGACACTTGTATTCATGTTTATAGTTTGTATATATTTGGTTGTTTTGGTTGATGATGCGTGCATATATCTGGTTGTTTTAGTTAGTGATGCGTGTTTATTATTTAAATATGCTTTGTTGGTGATACGTGTTTATTATTATATGTTTTCTTGTTGATGCGTGTTTATTATTTAAATATGTTTTGGTTGGTGATGCATTATTTATCGTATTATTCTGTAACATCAGTATGCTTAAACAAAGAACGTCATTCATATATAAATTATTTAATATATTTAAATTTTAATTAAATCTAAAAAGTAAAAACATTTTTAGCTTTCAAAACTAAATGTTTTAAAAAACAATTAAAAAATAAACGAACTGAGAGACCGTAAAAAATAAAAAACAAGTTTTAAACAAAAAAATATTAGATTTTTACAAACAAAAAAACATGCGTTTAAAAAAATAACTAAACTTTTACGTACGAGAGATACGTCGTCGTAAAATAAAAATGCTACGAGAGATACGTCGCAAAATACGCAAAATATAAAAATAGTTTTTAACAAAAAAACTATATTTTTACACCTCAAAAATCATACCCAAACCCCCCAAATCACCCTCAAACGACCCAAGATGTTGCGCGTTTGTTTTTTTTAGACCTAAACGCCCCGTAGTGGTCACTACGGGTCGTATAGGTCCTGAAAAAGCTGACAAAAGAATTCTGTCGTTTAAGGTTGTCAGTCTGTGGCTCAAACGCCCCGTAGTGGCCACTACGGGGCGTATGGGTGGCGGCGGGGTGTTGAATTAAAATCCTGGGGTGTGTAGATAACCCTTCCCATTAATAATTTAGTTTATAAGATAATATAATATATTAATAATAGTAATAGTTGTTGTGAAGTTGACGTTATGATTAACAAAACTTTAGATGTATTAACTTAAGAGAAAATATACTACTAATGGTAAATGTCCAAAGGAAACAAGGTGGTGACTTGATTATTGGAAATTATGATGGAATCTTATCATTTTGTTTGTAACAAAGTGCCTGGTCTTGTATACGTAGATATATCTAAATATTTATGTTTATATATACTATTAGCAAGTATATTTTTATAATCATACAAAATGCACTTTTTAACAATAAAATGCCCATGAATCCCTCATAGTGCAGCATTCAAGATTGTCAAGTCCACCTTATCTATTGAAATAAAGCAGTGTTGTTGAAAATTTAATATTTTTTTGATGAAAAAACAGCTAATAATTTACATTAAAACTTATTTTCATTTTCTGAGTATCAATTGATTTAGGTTATGGACATGTGGACCCGAGCAAGAATTGGTTACCCATCTCAATTGGATAAATGATGCATGCATGTAATAATGTAACATTATACTCGTGACCTAAACTCGGTTACCTCTGCCGACTCAATAATTGTGACACCATACTTTTTCTTGATAACTTAAATTGATGTTAGTTTTCTAACTATTTTTAACACGTGTGCCCCAGTTAATTTGTAGAGCGCGTATGTCAGATTTTTTAAATTATATCTCCAACAAATATGATTAAAAAATTGGTCCAAACCATGGTTTTGAGCATATAAACCAGGACTATATATTTCCACACATGGGCTGCGAGTTGACCTCTTTAAACATAAGCTTCCCCCACATGCTATTAACCTGAAACAGGTCATTACAATATGACATTGCAGAGTTTTAAATTAAGAAAAGAACATGAATATGTTAATGCCAATAAATTAATTAATTAATATTATTACCAATCATAATATTATTATTAGTATTATAAAAAACTTACCTTTCACACCTAAGGTCCTTCCCAACCCAGAAGAAAAGGGGAAAAAAAAAGTTTTATAGAACATCAAGCCTCATTAGGATCTATCAAAGTACAACACAATCATTGATTTCATAAAGTGCTAAACATACCAGAATGGCACAAATTATTGAAGACTTATATGAACACAGCCACACAGGTAATGTTATTTTAGACCCCACTACCACTTTATAAAAATGCAATCACAAAAGAAAGGGCAAATGGCATGTTTATTATCAATCAACCTGATAAAATACAAGAGCAAACCCTTCAAATTTTGCCCTGTTCGTGACACCTTTTATTTGTTTGTTATAAAACTTTTAAAATAAGGAAAAAACGACAATGCGAAATGTTTTAATTTCTAGAAACCACCATGTGAGCTAAATTTGGGGAAACTCTATAGCCTCTAATAATAGCTTTGGAACATGTAAAAATGCTAGCAACCGAATTTTAGGCAACAAAAAGGTGCATTTAAAAACTTAAGATACCACTGATCACATTAAATATTTGCAATGAATGATCCTGTAACGAACAATCTTTATAATTTATAGTATTGTGCTTAGGTTAGCAAGAAAAACTCAACAAGTCACGCATTAAAAAGATCCCCATAAAATTTTACTAGAAATTCACAAGACAAAGCACATATTATGCCCAACTGCATAATAAACATTACACTTCCAAAATTAAAAATATTAGCAGACGACTTTATACGTACAAAATAAGAGAGTCAATCAAAGACTGGGATAACATAATTTGACTGAAGGAACACAAAGGGGTACACTTTCTCTTCTGGTGAATGGAAAATAACTTTCAGGAATTACATCTGATGGATATGCAGGTGATTTCAGAAGATTGAGGCCTTTTAACGTCTCAATTCACGCTGAAAAAAAAGGGAATAATACTTGAATACTTTGCACATGCATAAATATTGTGGGTGTATAGATATATGATTATCATATTATGTTAAAAAGCTTACCCTAGGTCCCCGATCAGCGGTTTGGGGCCGTCTATATTCCTGTCTCTCTGATTCTTGAATAATATCCGGAGCAGTAAGTTCATAAAATGTTTCTAGACTTCCAGTAACAAATGGGCGTATTACATTTACTTCCATTGCAGATAAATTTAGCTGCAAATATCAATGTTAGATATAAGCGCAAAAAAAAATGATAACTTGTATAAAATAATAAATGAGTCTACATAAACATCCCTGGAGACCTCAAGTCAATATCTGCTTAGTTTGTATCAAAGATGAAACTTTCAGCCCAATTACTTTTGTATGTTAAATATAGTGTGTTTTAATTTTTCATAGTTCAAGAAGCTTAATAAGAAACAGGTCAACCAAGTCAAAGGTCATCCAAACTGTATGTTTAATGCATAAAGTTTCATCAATCATGTTATTCAGCAGAATAGATTGTTACTGAAGAAATAAATATTTTATAATCATTATTGACAACCTAAATATTTAAATAAACCAAAGGACATGTGATGTGGCTTAGTGCCTTAGTGATGCCAATGTGTGTAGGAAAGGTGTCACTCCCGAAGTGCTTGAGGTTCAAGTCCCATGGTGGACAAAGAGGTAGATTTTGAAGTAGGATTAGAGGGTGTGTAAATTAACCGTTCTAAAAAATATATTTAAATAAAAATAAATAATACATATACACACACCGTTTGTGTATACCCAGCCCATCATGTTCCAAAAAATATTAACAAGTAACAGAAACGGGCATTTCGAAAAAAATATTGACATAGGTTGGTGAAAATTATTAGTTATTTCTTTAGAAATTTGAGCCATGTAGTGATCAGTTATCAGCTTAATGGCAACTTTATCAATTAAAACTTTCTATTTCAACTAAAATAAGTTGGGTTTTGTAATTTTTGGGTCCCCTAAAAAAATGGTCAATTGTCTTCCTTTTTGGAGAAATTATTAAGCATGGACACGAAAACAAGCTATGGATATTCTTTCAATGTTCTTCAGATATTTTTTTGAGATAAAAATGGTACAAATTAAAAAACATTTATCGAATTATCATTGCAGCTACTTGGTAGAAATTTATGCTTTATCATTTATCAACATTAACAATCATATAATTTATGCTATTTAAGTCAACATTTTGAATGCATAACATTGACAAAACTAGTATACCTTCATTGCATAGGTTCGTGATGAAAGCTTCTCCAAGCCGGTGCCAATTTTGTGAAACCTTACATCTTTGATGTCTTCAATAAGAGACCTTACCTACCAAATATTGAAAAAATAAAATTTTAACCTACTACTTAATTCTACATCACAAAATTGTTGATTTGGTAACAGACTCAAGAACAATTAAACGAACCAGTTGATTTGTAAACACTCAAAACAATTATTGGAACTCTCTTCTCCAATTTATTCCTTGAAAAAACTCTTGATTACAAACCATGAAAACAAGTCCTATTTATAATCATCTAGCTTTTATCCATAACAAACTAGACAAGCAAAAAACAAGGAATAGATATCCTCGGATTATCTCAACTCCATCTGAGAATATCCAGACACCCATAATTATCCTATTTAATACGCTAATCCTTCAGCTATTAAATATAAAGTAAATTACACCATTAGTCCCTTGACTATTATCAAGATTGGTCTAACAATAAAGGGACTTCATAAAGAATATTTTCCCACAAGAATCTTTAGACTAACCATATAAACTTCGGAAATGTCATCACGCGCACTGCATCAATGACGAATTTTCACTTGTTAGATAGCTTTTTCAATAGCAAACATCTAAAGAATAACAAGATAAACATGTAAAAACCACTCACTGGTCAAAAAGAAGCCTTGAGATCTCAACATAATGAAATGGCAATGCTTCAAAAGAACTTGACGAATCGCGCTCTGCCTCCAAAACCTTGGTCAGATTTTCTAGTGAAGAAAGAAAAAATTCAGAGTGAAACTGGTCACTAGATAGAAATGTAAGTAAAATTTTATGTCCTAACTTAATGTTAAGTGGATACGTATACTGGCATACTGCTCAGCTGGATATGTCATTGTCACTGGATTATGTGAAAACAAAATACAACGTTTAATATCATATTATTTTGATTCATTTATTTTTGTAAAATCTAATTTTAATTTGTATATTGTAACCGAAAAACCAACTAATATCTGCTTAACATTAAGACGCTAGTACGCTACTACCACTTTTCCGTCTGTAGTGTTAATTTTTCGGCCGAAATGCTATTTTTAGTTAAAAATAGGGGTTTCGCCCCCCCTCGTTTCAAAAAATTAACATGTATTCTGGGTTACAAAAATTTTGGCCCCCCCACCCCTCAAGTCGACCAAGCCCCGCTACTGTGAGCTGAGGCGGTTTATATGGGCTGATGCTTAATACTTCTAAACATTCCAAGTCTTTTTTTGTGTTTTATATACTTTGTCCTTTTTATGTTTATTGAATGATGTTGATCTTAGTTATAAAAGTTCTTTAATTGATGTTTAGTATTTTTTTTGAGATATATTATAAAAATATTTATTTATTTACTACCGCCTTGGACTCACGCCTCGTGAGGCAGAGTGAAAACGCCTCGAGACACTATTCCATTCTTTTAAACCTTGATTGTATATGTTATATCTGAAACATTATTATGAATATGTTTGTTCATTTTTCTTGAAATTTGATTTTACAATTCATCACAGGCTGCCAGTAAGAGTAACCAAGAATGACACACACAAATATATTAAACAATATAATATGGTTGGTGTGCGTGTGTTTTTAAAGTTCATATAGTAAAAATCTACCGACAGACATCCAATCTGGAGCACGAATACTGCATTTCCCTCTCTTTTTCAAAGCCACAGCCAACCACATTGGAACCTGAGTAGGTATTTGTGGCTGGAAGGGGCCAAAATCACCCTGCCAATCATATTAAAAGAAACATAACATGAAACTAGTGTTAACAATAGACCAAAATATTATGAAATATAGATATAGTTTGTAAGTTCATAAAAGATGCAATTAACTGAAGTCATAAAGTATAAGAGTAAACGAAAAAAGGAAAAGAATATTACACAAATTAAACTGAGAGGCTTCATTTTTAAGTTTGGAACTATCTCTATCATTTCATCTTCTGCTAAAAACTCCAACTGAATGATCCAATCCATAATTCATAGGTCAATCAAAACAGTATACTTTACAAATCAAATACATTTATAATAAATTAAATCACCTCTGCGGCTGAAAATACAGCACCATGGGTGTCAGATTGGCTAGACATGTTTCCCAATCAAACTTCCTTCAACACATATAGAGTTGTTAGTGGTGTTGATCCAGCACTCCAGCAAGTAAGTAGAATTCAAGTAGATCAATCTGGTGACGATTACATGACTAGGAAAATTGTGTGGAAAACAGGATTGTGTTCGAGTTTTAACTCTGTTAGCACTAAAAATAAGGTGGCATGAAATGGGTATTTGTATTATTAATTGAAAACTGTTGTTTGGCAGTTCGGTTTATTCATTAAATTAGTGAATCTTTTCACAGATACAGTTTGATACTTTGATTTGTCTATCTTTAGGCAGATGAGTAGAAGACTCCACTCTATGTTCCAGATTTAATAACAAGAACGCTTGGCTGTAAAAAGCTCGAGGCTCTCCGAGGTATTTAGGCCTCAAATGCCGAGGTGTGGGACAAAAGGCAAGAGCCTCACACACGCAAGGCTTTGCTTTATAGGATTGGTATAAGAGGTAGAACAGGACACGATAAAACACTAACATGAATAGCAATGGCAAGAACATGACACGATAAGTCAATAACTAATCATGTCATTTTCCCCAAACACAAACACAAATCTGTTTAGAAAAAGGTTACACGATAAGACTTGTTTAGTAATAAGATAAGAAACACATATTTGGTGAAAAAAATTACCAAAAAACTTTAAAATGTGTAATGAACAAACAGTTCAAAATAAAATATATATACACAAAGTGACCTCCACAACCTACTTGCTTAGTTGCTTTTCATACTACAGTGAGTTGCAGATATATGCCATAACAGTAACAGTTCAAAATATATATATAAAAAAAAAAAAAAAAAACTTGCATCTTCCGCACCATTAAATCTTAAAAGCATAAATAGATCTTTGGTCTATTTACATACTTCATTCATGGAACTAATAAAACTTGCAGGAAGCTTTAAGCAAAGATAATAGAGAATGATCAAACAAAACTTGTGAATATTAAGGGTTGAACAAACCTGAATGCTCGATCGAACTCCAAATCTGAAGTTCAACTGGTTGATGACCAGCGAGGTTTGACTGTGAGCTGGTGGCTGGTGCGACAAGGTTTGACGGCGAGGTTCGAGGGTATGCTGGTGTAGTGGTGTGGCGAGATTCGAGGGTACGCTGGTGTAGAGAGATTCAAGGATACGGCAAAATTCGAGGGTATGCTGATAAATGTTGCCACCCTCTGTTCAAATTGTACTCGCAGTCAAAACCTAAGATATACACCCTTTTTGAGGTCTGATCTACATAAATCTTGTTAAATAAATTGAATCTTTGACAGAAATTGAACTATCAAATATGAGAACAAAGTAGAAATCAGTAAATAATTAGGGCTTAATGACTAGAAGATAAGAATTAGGGCTTACCAAGCTATTATCGGCTGCAACAATTAGAGAAAACGTCAAGAGGATTCAAGCAAATGGGGGATTGGCGGGAAGCGAGAGCAGAATGACCGAGGATTTGACAGATTCGCATTTCAATTTTTGAAGAGTACCCTGCCGGCCTGCCCCGAACTAACATACGCGCCTGAGCACAAGAGAAGAAACCCAAGACTATGAATAAAATTAACCAAATCAACCATCATAACTAGGACGGTAAACGAACCAACTGTTCAACGTACAGTTCGTGAATCGTTCGGCAAAAAATTTGTTTATGCCCGTTTATTTAATAAAGAATGGACACGAACAAGAAATTTTGTTCGTTTAGTTAAATGAAGAAACATGAACAATTCATTTGTGTTCGTAAACGTTCGATAAAATGTTCGTTTATGTTCGGATAAATTCATTAATTATATTTATTCACTAAATGTGTTGTATACTTTAAAATTTCTTTCTAGTTTAATATAATAATATTGAAGTTACTTTTAGTTTATTTACTATAATATTTTAATTTATATATTTATAAAGGATTATCTTCGATACTTGATTAGTTCTTACTTTTTTTAGAAAAAAAAATCTCTTCTTGTTTAATATTTCTACATAAATTTTAATACTATTGTTTCACATGCATTAATATTAACTTTTTTTTATTGAGTTTTAACAAGAAGCATATTTACATGACCCAACAGAAACAATAAATGAAAAAATAACATTGAAAAATAAATTAAAAGAGTGAAACGACTTCGTAAAAAATAAACCATTAAAATAAAACAAAACAAGGCATACTTGTTCGAATGGCAGATGAGATATTCAATTACTATCCACTCGTCATCTTTGAATTCACAAATGTAAAGATCTTAGAAATGACAATAATTCTCAAAGAGGTATATCAATACGAATAATCTACCTACTCTAATAAAAGAGTATTTTTAGAATACACGTGTCACCTCCTAATTAAACCTGAAAACTATTTTTCCCGTCTCTCTCTCCTAAAAATATTAATAAAATTATATAAGTAAATATTAATAATTATAAATCTTCTTATTATAAAAATTCATAATTCACTAAAATTAATTAAATATAATAAAATTTTAATTATATCTTATATGAATGTATAATATTATAATTATTAAATACTTATTATTATTTGTTATATATAATTTTTAAATATTTATATTTCTTATTTAATCAACAGTTAATATAACATATAAATCATTTTATAAACATTGTTTATAACATATTATCGTTGTTCAACCCATGTAATACATGGGTTTTTAGGCTAGTTTATACGAATATATAAAATATCAACTAACAGGTAAGTAGTGCACGTAACAAAATCCCTAACAACTAGCTGCATACAAGATGGATTATGGAATAATATGATTTGCTCTAAACTTACACATGTGTAACGCAAACAAAATGAAGCACTGAATAAATATTTCTCTAGATAAATCAAGTCTCAAATGCCCTAGCTAGTAGGTTAATTTAACACACATTTGCTAACGTGTGCATGCGTTCTTCATTTCTCAATTCTCATTTAACACACATTTGCTAACATGTAAATTCTTCGTGCGGTTGTGATGGTTACAGGGGATAAGTGGCAGTCTCCAACGGTCATCATGCTTACAAGGTGGTTTTCGATGGTTAATGCGGTTTACAATGGTTACGGTGGTATCAAATTGTTACAAGAGTTACGTGGTGGTTTATGAGAGTTACAAAGGTTTCTAAGGATTACAGGTTATAATAATTACACAAGTTTTCAACGGTTATGTGATGGTTTTCCGATGTTATTTGCATGCTACTGAATTCATTTGCTTTGTGTTTTTTTTTATCAAAGATAAAATTTTTTTTACCTTACGAGATATATTTTAATTAATAAAATCAATATTGTTTTTTTATACACAATTTAATAAAATGATGAGACTATAATATTAAAATACTTAGTAACCGAACGTATATAAAACAAGTCTATATTTAAATATGATAAAAATAAAATAAGCCTATCGTAACTAATCTTCTATGTCAAAGAAACATATTGTTTTACTTGGAAATATCATTGGATGCTTATATTTGTCACCTACTAGTACCAAAGTCAAGCATGCCAACTATTTCAACATACATCCTCTTCGATAAAAATGACGTTTTGACTTTACATTAATCTTTTGACTTTAGCGCTAGATACAAAACTATAGCTATAAGCGGCAAGTAGCTGTCTAACTGATGTAGTTTACTTAACTGGGTGCTTTTTTTTTCACAGTCATCACACACCATATACATATACTCTATACGTCTCATATAAGCCTAAAACAGACATCAAAGCATTCAATCAAATTCAATTATTTGTCTTCACAATTTCATCTTGTTGAAGGGCAATCATGATCGGTCCTGATAATTTAAGTGCCCAAGACAAGAAGAAAAATATGTCCCTATGCTCAAACGAATTATTAATTATACTAACTCTTGTTTCAAAACGACGATTAACATTATAATAATAAACATAGCAAAATCATAGCGCTTATGATTTATGACACACTGAAATAGTCAACCCATTATTTGTGAAGCTCGCCTAACATTCTTGTTAGCAAATACTTTGATCACTTATTCACAGCTTATAGCCTCTAAGATTTTCATTCTTGACGGTTATCATTGTCAATCCGCTAAATTTTTCTTGGAACATTATGTCATAGGCATATGTTACTCAAGTAAATGGTTATGCATTTTGATTATTGAAATAATAGGACTCGATCGATGGGTTCAGTTTTTGTTAGCTTTATCATTAGACTTATTTTAACTTAGGGGCTGTTTGGTAGCATTTGAATGGGTCTGAATCTGAACCATTCAGATTCAGACCGTTTGTTTAGCACGTCTGAATGAAAAAAAATGTCTGAATGAGGCTCTGAATAGAAATTAACGCCGCCTCCCCCACTCCCCTTCCCGTCACCTCCCACCCTCCCCTATTCCACCGTCGTATTCCTCCTATCCCACCGCAGTTCACGATCGCAGCAGGGGCCGACGACTTCGATTGAGAACAAGATCGACCTCGATTGAGACCAAGATCGACTTCGACTGAGACCAAGATCGACTTCAACAACCAAAATCAATGGCGATTGTCCCAGATGGTTCGATGTGCCAGATGGTTCGATGCTCGACGACTGATGTTCGACGACCGATGCTCGATTGACGGAGGGTGCGATGGCGATGGAGGGTTCGATGGTTTGATGCTCGACGACCGATGCTCAACCGACGGTGGGTGCGAGGGCGACGGAGGCGCGTCGGGAGGACCGGATGAGGAGGTTGACATCGGGGGATGTTTTTTTTTTAGGGTTTTTTCAAATAAAGGTATTTTCATTCAGATGCTCAAACAAACACCACCTCTTAATGGTTCAGATCATCTTAACCATTCAGACATCTTAACCATTCAGTACTTAACCATTCAGACTCAACCAAACGGCCCCTTAATGAGTATAGAAAAATTATATAAAATATAAAACAAATTAAAAAATTAGACCCCACAAAAAAGTGGACCCAAGGCTGTTGCCCGGTGCGGTTTACCTTGCTTTGGGCGGCACTAAGTGCAATAAATATAGATTGGGTTTAATTCAATAAATTATTAACACTTTTTTTTTAAGTATTAACATCATCAACATATTCATCAAATCTATTTGTTTTGTTTCAACAATTAAAACTAACTATGATAAATTCATCACGACCACCTTCATTGACATCCTCAATCCCAATATAATATCTACATAAATAAAAAACTTTGTTTATTTTCATATTATACTCTAACCAATTGTCATATCAATCAAACCAAGCAAGTACGAAATGTTGTTCTTTGTTTCCTATTGTTTTGTTTTATTGGGAAGTCATGACCATGCGGAATGCAACACCCTTTTAACCAATGTTTTCTTATTAATTCAACTTTGATTTTGGTGATAATCTAAAATTTGATTTATATTAACTAAATTTAGAGAAATATTATTCAAATTAACAAATTTAAGCATACAAGAGTATAGACAAATCAAAGATTATTAGTAAATGCCTAAATGGATTGACTTGAAGATGCTTTTTTTTTCTTTTCAAATATTTTTCCATTGAATAATGATATTTTTTTTAGCATGTGTAGACTAAAAATCAACATAAGCAAACAATTAACATAAACAAATAAAAATGATAAATAACCTAACAATTTAATAAAACAAACAAAAAATTAGCTTGAGCAAACAAATAACTAAAATTCATGTAAAATAAATAATATTAAGTCGTGAGGGTTTGAAGAAGGTGTTTTTGCTGACTAAAAATATAAGAAAGCCGTAGTTACTTTTAGCAGTGCAACAAGAATTAGGATTAAATTTAATTTCACATGTTAATTTTGAAATTAGGTTATGTTGCAATTCTTTTACAAAATGGGCCCCTAAAATCAATTTAAATGTGCTATAACAAGATCCAAAATTTATTAAAAATTAATTTTTTTATTGATAGCTTATAAATTTTATGAGGTGACTTCCCCCTAATAGCATAACAAATTAACAATGCATCTGTCTGTTCAATAGCAAGTGGTATATTTTTATGTTTTGGTTTTATAATATTTTATCGTATTCTATGATTTAAGTTACTTTCTACTTGTGTCATACACTTGTCTATAATATTGGTAATAACCAATGGCTGTTTTGTTTCTTTTCTTTTAACGACAATTTAGATCACTGACGAGTCATAAATCCACCCAGTCATATCCACACCCAATATGAGGAAACCTACCATAGGTGAGAGAAAACCCCTTATCCCAGCATGAAACCCCTATTTTGTCCATGACATGACTTGAACACGTGACCTCCCCAATATTGAAGTCACAGAGTACCTCCTCTTAACCGTTTGTGTTAAGGATCATTGGTATATCACTATAAAATAGCAAGTGATATATTTTGTATATCACAAAGTATCTCCCCTCAACCGCTTGTGCTAAGCAAACCCACCAATGGCTGTTTTGTATATCACTATAAAATAGCAAGTGATATATTTTTAAATTTCGTCATTGTATTTAAATGTTTAAATGACTTTTTGTTTGTGTTATACACGTATGTGTGATAATGGTAATAACGAGTAAAGTGTTTTGCATGCCACTTTTAATAGCAACCGATAGATTTTTAAATTTTAGTCTGCTCACATGCCATTCTTATTATTGTTTTTTGAACCGTTAAATCAAACACCACTCGACAAACAGACAACTTGACCTCACTATCCAGGCAGTGACGGATTCAGGAATTTTTGTCAGTAGGTTCACTATTTTCAAACGCTTCAACAAGATAGAACTAAACATATAAATTTCCGAGTCGGTTTGATGATTCAGGTCTTGTAATGTTCATCAGGTAAGAAGTTAAGACCAGTGTGATATATTAAGTCAATAATTAAAAAACAAGACTTAATTAAGACTGAACAGAAAGTTCATCTTCCCCTGCACAACGTGCTAATTTGAGTACACAACCATAGCAAACCAAAAGCCTGCATTAATCATGTATAGTAAAGCCTAAGACCATGCGTTAGTGGGCGTGATAGTGCTGATGAGGACAGCTCTAACGACCTAACACCCCCCCCCCCCCCTCCATTAAAGGGGATAAAACCTCATTGATTTCTTCATTACAATAGGTTAAGGTGTTAAAATCCATTAACATGAGTGAATAAATAATGTTTGTTGCTGTCATAAATCAAAGTTTAACCATACTATTGCAATCTATTCCCTGTTCTTAACCAACTAACAGGTCCGATCAATCTTAGTCTTAAAGCTTCATGATAAGTTAACCGGTGTCCATCAACGACTCCGAAATGATCAATACTAATTTCACAAAAATACCTAAACAAATCAATACTAATTTCACAAAAATAGCTAGATCAAATGATCATCACTAATTTTACAAAATAAGTAAATACCTAGTCATATAAAGTCATAAAAGGGCAGAAGATGATTACCAGGTGCCAAAATCAGCTGAAGCAGGGGCGATTTCCGAAGGTGCAGCCGTGCAGGCCGCCGGGCGCAAGGTGGAGCCGTGCAGGGTCGCAGCCGAGCAGGGGCAGGACGCTAGGCAGCTGCCAGTGTGGTCGTCGCCGGCCGGAGAAGCAGGGAATCGGGAGGCGGGGGAGGTATTGTCTGGGCGACAAGCGTCATTCAAAAAACTTAAAACCCTAAGTCCCTCCCGTTTAATTTTAAACATCTTAAAAATAACGGGGAAAAAAGAAAAGAGGCATACGAGTCCCTCCCTTACCACAAAATTACCTGTAAAAGCATACTCAAGGTTTACCACTAAATATTAATAGGTTCACCATATTCTATAACCCTTTCGAGAGAAAGAAAATCTCTGCTAACGATTCGAAGCGGTGGGTTCCGGTGAACCTGTCAAGATGTACATAGATTCGCCCATGTATTCAGGAGGAAATTTACACGGGTAAAACTCATTACTTATCTAGAAGCAATTGCTCTCAGATAGAATAGAACACAAGACATGTCATCTATAAGCCACTGTATTTCAATGTTTAAATCATTGTTATTTAATTTAAATATAAATTATTTTCTTTATTTGATCCTTTTACATTGATCATACTAGTGGGTTCCCTCGCGCATTGCGGTGGGAATTCCGCAACGACTCCGAATCTAACGCAACCATGGTCTCGTATATCAAAATTCAGATTTAAAAACACGCCACAACGATCGTTACTCTTATATAAAATCCTAAAGTGTCGTCATAAATGTGTCCGGTGAATAACAAAAAGGAAAAACAGAAAAAGTTGTTTAATGTTGTGGGTATTCCGTCGTGATTTCATTTATTAAAACACAAATATATGTGTTGTCATCCTTGTAAATGTGACTGGTCAGCCGATGTGAGTATATTCGATAATGATAGCATACTTCTAGAGAATATGAATACAAACATAAGAACACATTGTCGAATCATAAAACCAAACCATAAAATTTTCTTACATTTTCTAATTACTATTATAATTTTAGTATTATTATCTAACTATTACGGGGTATTTAATTATTAATATTATTTAATTATTAGTATTATTTAAATATTATAAGTTTATGAATAGCGCCCAAAAATTTTGTGACCGTTTGAATTAAGAATTTATGTAAATGTTCGTGAGGCAATTGCGATCAAATTAATATAATTATGACTATCATCCGATAATATAAGGATGTGCTAAAAGCATGTGAACAACAAAAATATTTAAGTAAAGTGAGAGGTGGATTTAAAAATAAAAGTTTAAACTTGAGTGGTTGAAGTGAAAGGTACAATTAATTCAAGTGTGAGATTTTAGAGTGTATTTCTTTTGAGGCGATTGAATCTTATTTTTTGAAGCAATCTTATTCCCGTATCATTTTTCGAGGCGGTTAATAATTTTTTTGAGGCGGTGAATAATTTTTTTGAAGCGGTTCCGTAAATTTTTTTAAGTGATTTGTAAACTTTTTAGAAACGGTTTATACTATTCTCTGTTTTTTGAAGCGGCTTTCAGTATTATATTATTATTAGCGTTCACACAGACACTCTAAAATATATATATAGTAATATTATACTACTTTCCATGTTCAACACAATGGTTTCATCGTTTCTTAAAACTAGTTTTATACCCGTTCGATGGACGGGTACAATGGTATTATCATATAAATTTAATAAGATTCATTCTAAAAAAATAATAATTGTTTAATGAATTAAGATACAAATCATAAGATAAACAATTCAGTTAAAAAACATCAAAGAAAAATCAAATAAGTAATGTAAGTTGAAGGCAAAATCATAAAATATGTTGCAATCACATAAGAAAATATTAACAAATTAAAGAAACCAAATTACTAAATAGTATATCACAACATAGTCAATCATTCAATTTTTTGGTTTTTTAATAGTTCTCTTTGTCCTCAATTTATAAGGTGAGACATGTTCTTCAACTTTCGCCTTGCCAACAGATGATGATGAAGGAGTAGCCGTGCCAGCATCAATATTCCCAGATGCACCTTGGGACGAAACATCATGCTGGTCATTTGTAATTGTCAACTATATTTCAAAGAAAAATGATAACATATGGTTTTAAAATTACAAACATTTTGTAACATGTTAAATGGTTAATAATTACCTCCGATAATGGTGTAATACGAGGACCCCACATAGATTCATCTGACATAGCCCATTCATCATCGGTAATCGGTGGATAATCATCAATTGTATCATCTACATCCCCGTCACTAACATAATTACTTGGAAGAGCTTGACTTGTGCATGTCGTTTACATTGGCTTGTCTTTATTTAGAAATTTGACATCATCATCAATGTACTTTGTCAATCTTAATCTTAAGAATAACTCTTTGAGCAAGCAAAGTATCAAAAAAAAAAGTCATGAATCCAGTATGGATCATCATCACCCTTTACAAAACATGAGAAATTGTTATGATAAATAATAATCCCATAATTATACAAATGCACTAATTGACAAACACTAAAAAAGACAACTAAGCTTTTATAAAAATAATACATAAACGTGTGTGGGTAGGTGTGTCTCTTTTAGGATTTGTCGTATGTATGCATACATGTATGTCCATAAGTGGAAACTAACCTCAGAGAAACTCCTCGTAAGCAACTCATCTACAGTAATCCCTAGAAGAGAAAACGCAACTTCATCAAACAGAACACAGCTCAATTCTTCACCTTTGTCGACAACACGAATTACCAACTTGTACCTGTATTAATTGCATAATAAATACGACATATAAAAACTATGATATTATGAAGTAAATATGTACGCTTGACTGGGATTAACAACTATTGCGTCACAACTTGCACAAAAGTAGCGGTCACTGTTCAACGTCGTCTTCTTACGACATCTACTGCACTTGACATGCTTCCAATCGTTAACTAAATCAACATCGACGATAGTTGCATCGATAATGTACATTGTTCCCTGCCATAAATTATAATTTAAACATTAACAAAATGACATCCACCTAAGCATACTCATACGTAATTAACGTACATTACCTCAATAACACCTTCTTGTAAGTAGCTAAACAACTCAGCTACTTTAGTTACACGCAAATCTTCACTCTGGTGTTCATGTGATTTGAAAACGACGGGCGGGGCTTTGCTATATATGAGATTAGTAAAATCAATATTAAATAATTAGTATAGGCAATCTAATTTAGCAAGATATACATATACTAACGAACGTACATGCTTTTATAGGTCTCGATGGTAGGAATTGCGAGATTAAAATAGAGTTGCGAGGAAACAGTGCTCGTCAAGCAAGGTTCACCTATCAAAGTAGGTAATCAATGCAATTAATTGCAAAATTAAAAAATTATTAACACATGTATTTTTTTTAAATAGACATACCTTTAAAAAGCTGAACCTTGCATGATGTCAAAATTACAACAACATTACCATCACCATAAGCTTGTACGTCAGCATTAGTATGCTGGCGTGCTAGCTTGCCCCATAGAGAAACACTAACTTCCAATCCACTTCACATATTTATATAATGTCATAACAATATATGCATAAAATATAAAGTACTAGTAAATAACCATAAAATGATTTATAAGCCATACATTTCATTAGATATTACCATGTTTCGCACCTCTCGATTGCATGATTGGCCTAATCGTGACTTATCCACAATAGCACCCCAAATACGAAGAATACCAATTGCATCTGCATGCATTTGTTAGTTATATAGGCAATGTAAATGATGGATTTGTGAAAAAACACACACACACCCTGTCAGATACGTATCTTCATACACGTGAGCACGCAAACAATTGAATGGCGCAAAGTCAAAAACATATCGTGGAAACAATGACGCGTCCATCGATGAAGCAACAATTGTTTTCTCGTGTGAAAACAACACATACGTGTCACGACGCAATGGTCGATACAACGTGTCGTAGGGAAGAACATCAAACCTATGAATCATGTACACTTTTCCTTCTTCATAGGCGTTGTTGAAAAAATGAATTAAGTTACCTGGAACCTTTGCATGAATTGCAGAACCCTAACAGGAAATATATGTACAATGTTAAATGCTTATAACATTAATAAAATGGATAAAAAATATAGTTGATTTATTCTTACACGATCATCTGAGAGAATTATGTCAGCAGAGATAACACGATTTGTGTTTGGATTGTAGGATGTCCATGTGCGTGACACCATGGCATTTACTTGCCATTTGTCGGTAATTTTCGGGCACAAATCTGATATGTGAAGGCAATGCATAATTGGTAACTACAACCAATCATTTTCATATATTTTTACAATAAACCATACATTAAAAACTAAAATGAAATGTAACAAAAGTCATTGTTTGTTACATAATTAAATAATTAATAACTTATACACGTTAACACGATACACTCTATACAAGTACAATGTTTTATGTAGACATTTATCAATTGTTAAAAGACATAAATACATAATCCAATAAACATTAAAACTACAATTATCAATAATAAACTTCAAATAAAAAACACAAAAAAACATGGATTGCATGTATCATAAAAAAATATAAGTTCTTCAAATAGAATAATTTATATCTAGCAATGGTAGATTATAAAAATTTCTCTATATACGACATTCTTTGTTTGATTGTTGTCACACTTGCCACAATTGTCGATATAAAACCGTAGTCCAGCACGTGAAGTGACACGAGACGCAACGACATACCGTTTACCATGAGTAAATACTGGCTCCTTCAGGTACGCACACACATGATTGAATGTTTGACCCTGACTTTTGTTGATAGTCATAGCAAAGCAAATCTTAATAGGAAATTGTCTTCTTTTAAATTGAAAAGGCCAGCTTGTTGTTCTTGGAGTCATATCAATTCGTCTAATTAAGGTTTTACACCCGGTGTGAGTACCTGTAGTTATTACCGCTTCAATAACTCGGCGACTGATTTGACTAACAACCAATCGAGTCCCATTGCATAGCGCACGTTGCAAGTTAATATTACGTAGCAACATGATTGGGGTTCCTATCTTTAAATGTAACACATGATTCGGAATCCCAGGATATCGTAAGGTGTTCAGAAATTCGCAGGAATACATCGTTCACATTTCCTCTAAATTTTTTGTACTCGAGCATATATCATCAGCACTTAACAACTCATGCATATCTCCAGGCATGTTATAAAGAACACGTAGGTTAATACTATCAACATCATCATTTGTCGGGCAGAGAATGCATCGATCCTTTAGAAAGTCAATGTCATTGAATTTGTTGCCAAAATCAGGGAACGTATAAGATATAACTGACGCAATTGGATCCTCATCAACATGAATTAAAAGATCATCCGGTATTTTTATCCATGTCGCTTCATCTTCCCCTGCCAATGTAGTTGCAAGTAGGCGGCTAGAACCCATGTCTAAAATCCATTTGTTGAATTCTTGCATTTACATACGATCAGATACACCTACAATAGGATCATGCAACCTCATATTGGTCGTCAATGAATAGACTTTACATGTGTTCCATATGGTTGATGACCTATTGACAACAGAAGAAACAATACCACCTCTTGACCCTTCTTTAGGAATGACTGGAAGAATCTGTCGAAAGTCGCCTCCAAGAACTACTACCTTTCCTCCAAAAACACGATGCTCAGCATTATCTATACTACCACGACATATGTCTCTGAATGTTCGATCTACAGCTTCAAAGGCATAACGATGTTGTAAAGGTGCTTCATCCCAAATAGTTCAGATTCGTTTATCAACTCTGCAAGGTCTGAACCAACATCAATCGAGCATCACGAGTCTTTATCAGGGTCTATAGGAATCCGAAATCTTGAATGCGCTGTTCGACCGCCGGGTAATAATAGATAAGCAATTCCAGATGAGGCGACAGACAAAATAATTTTTCCGCGAGACCGAATGCAAGCAATTAGTGTTCTCCATAGATATGTTTTTCCAGTACCTCCACTTCCAAAAACAAAATAAAGATCTCCATTGTTGGAATCAACGGAACTCATTATTGCATCAAATACTTCCCTCTGACCATGGTTCAAACCAGTGTGTAGCTCAATGAAGCATGCTCTTTCTTCTTGAACATTATATACATGCTCAGCTGCAATCAACCTATTTAATATGTGACTAATCAGTTGTTGATCGATTTGAGGTAGACTTGGAAAATCAGACAATGATCTGTTGTTGTTGCCCAATATTTTTTCTAACTCAATCAATGTGTAGTTTAACAATTCAGCATCAGTGAAAACTATATCTTCATTTTGTAGCAATCTCCGTTGATTGTAGGCAACATCTTCTGATAGATACGGAGAACAGTCTTGAAATAACTTTGAATAATCACTAATTGTGCAAAATAACAATATTGTCACAAACAAATCATGAAGTTGGTTCCCTAGCTGCCACTGAGAAGCGTCACATATAGATTCAACCCATTCCATATCATCCCCTAATAGGTTTAGTGCTTTGCAAGCCGACATATAAGTTGGATGTTCTACACCATCAACTGTACGAATGTCCTTGAAACTCAATGGTCAACGCACAACATTAAGTAACATGCGTAAGTAATACTTCTCACCCATTGATGGGTTCACATAATACATTCGACCTATGCTGAACCCATTTTTCCGAGGCCTCAAAGCCTTATTATGCGCATGACATGTAAATATAGTAGGAAAATCTGAATGCGTTAACGTTCAACCTTCAAGATAAAGCTGGTTGGTTGTGAACCACTCAGTATGCTTTTGGGTACGTTACAATTATATGTATTTGTTACATAATTTATGTCTATGTATTTTCTATGTTAAAATATTAACATAAACCAAACATTTAATTATAAAACGAATTCATAATTTGTTTACAATATATTTGTTTTATTAAATATTTGGTATGTTTATTTCTATAAAATTTTGTTATCCGGTGGTGTTGGGGGACAAGGGCTATTTATGTAAAGCATGAAAGCTAAGTGTTTGATTTGAAAGTTATTGCATAAGGTGGGGGTATATTGTGAAAATACCGGTTGTGGAATACCGTGCAACGTACTTTTCTAGACAACTTTACTTTTACTTTTAGTTTTTCATTGAAGCAATTTGCTTACAGTATTTTCAAATTTCAGACGTATCATCAATCTCCATCTCTCTTCTTTCTTGTCTTCTTCGCAATCAAATTAGGGTTTTGTATGCCACAAGATCGTGAGCTGACTTAGTAACTGCAACTACGAAGGTATGTTCCATTGGTATCATATCGTAGGTGAAGCGTACGTAAAGTAAACATCTACAATTACAACATCAATTAAAAGTGACGTACCTTTTATGAGCAGACTGCAATTTGAGAGTAATTTTTTCAACCTTTAAGCACCTTTAGCATAAAACTTTCTATTCAACTTTTTCAGATAAACAGAAATCTGGATTGAATAAAAAGCATTATGCAGTAAAGATCTTAAGTTTACACATTAGAAACGGTAAAATAAAATACCTTTTGTAAAAACATAAAACATGCAACGAAGTTTTGAATCCTCAGATGGAAACCTAGTTAACTTGAATGAAGAAACAATTGGTAAACAGTAAATCATATATTAGCATACTAACTGACTTCCTGATTTGAAGTGTAAAGCATTGACAAATTCCGATACAGTTAAAAAAAAGGTCATCAGTATATTAAATTTGTTTTATTGCTTACTGGATAATTGTAAAATATTATACGTATATATCTTAAAATATGATAAAGTCAATTGACACGATTACACATGGAGTTATCACCGTTAAACTTTTTTCCTGCTTTTTAGGATCCATATAGGCTTAAAATATGATGCAAATTGTCAAAAATTAAAATTTAAAACAAAATTAATATAATACTATTATCTAATGATATATTTTATCTAAGATAAAAATAAAATTTATTCAATCTCTTAAAATTTCAAATTTAATATAAAAAAGTATAATTGGAAAAATAGGTTTAAACCGCTTGTACAATACATATTTTCTTTAGGCAAATATATATATTTTTTTCATATTCATCGTAACATACTGATATTGAAATTAAAGTCATTCTTTGTTTGATAAAGAATCACACATAGAAATAAATTGATATTTTACGCTAAACAAAGTTTGCAATTTTGTGCTATTGTTTTATTAAATTGGTAGATATATTAGTATTTAAAGAATTAATGTAATTAATATGTTATTTGGGTGTTTGACAAATCTAAAGACGTAACAAAAGAAGTAACAAAATAAATACATTACAGATTGTTATTCTTTTATTAGTTGTTTGGTATGTAAACTTTAGCATCCTTTTGTATTTTATTAAATGTGATGTTAATAGAAAATCTATCTTGTTAATTACAAAATTTAGGTTGGAGCTTTGTTTGATATCTCATTTATTGGAATTGGAAATACATGGGAGCAAATTATTTGAAATACCCTAACTTGGGTGCCCTCTATGTGAGACAATCTTTTTACCCTTACTTTTTATATTTTTGTCACACAAAACTTATTTTATTAGGCATATTATTGGTTGGGTTAGGTGGACCAGCATTGGTTTTATACGATGGGAGAGACATCCCCAGTTTGATTGGATGCATTATACGTGTTGCATATCACTGATTGTAATATTTATTTAATTTGTAGTCTTTCTCTTTTGGTTAGAATAATAACTTAGGAAACTAAGGACACATTAAGTAATTTATAAGACAAACTTATATTTAGTAATAAAAGTGATACATAAGAATAATATAAAATCCAAAAAAAAAAAACAACAGAAAATAATTAAGCTAATGCTTTTTAAAATTTATGACAAATCAGTCCAAATGCATCTTATAATTATGACAATCCGACATTTCGGATTAACCCCGTTAACCAGAAGTTAACAGAAATAATATGAAATCGAACAAAAACAAATTACAAAGGTTAGAATATAACAAAACAAGCCTTGGAATATTAAAACTACAAGGATTAAAGTTACAAACTAATTACAATGTCAATTTTGACTTTAAAAGTCAAAATTCGACCATATGATCAAATTGATGTTGAATTTCACAATTAAACCGGGTAATAACCGAATTAAATCACTACTAATTATTCCATTGATGATTAATAACAACAATTATACGTTACTAGAACATAAATCGTTGAATTAACTCGGTTAATCACCCATTAAGTCAAAACCGTTACTAACAACTAAGGAACTCATATGATTCGATCATAATCCACGAAATTGAACCTTTACATACCATAATCGGCATCTTTAGAAGCTCCTACATATACCAATTTTATTCCAGAAGCCACGGACGAAATAATTGATTCGAAGGTCGGCCGAATCTCAACCTAATAAGCGATCTACTTCAATTTGTTATCAAAACAAGTAAGTGTTCACTTCTAAACCACCTAAAAGTTCCGACTAAACATAACCCCATGGTAATTCGAAGTTATAATATCGAATTATACAAGTTCAAACAATTAGGGTTTGTGGTTAAGTCGTTTTGGGGATTTCGATATAAACGATGTTAAAAATGAAATTAAATGTTACTACTAGTTTCAGAATAGCCCGATTAAGAAGAAACCTATGTTAATTTTATATCATTTTAACGAGTTGAATGAGAACAAGTTTTAGGGTTCTTCGGTTTGAACGATTTGGGGATTATGGTTCAAACAGTTTTCAAAATCAAATCAAATTACATCATCATCTTCGAAAAACCTTCTCAAATGAAAATCCAGGGTTCATCACTTAAATCAATTTGGGGGTTTTGATTCAAACGCGTTTAAAAATTTGATTAGATCACACAGAAGGGTTCGGAACCTCTTGTCTAATGAATATCCTTTATCAATTTCTAAAAATGAAAACGAATTGAGTGATTTCATATTCTAGGGCTTATTAGTTAAAAAGATTTGGGGTTTCCTAAACAATTGGGATTAAAAATTCGATTAAATTACACAGAGGGGTTCGTTTGGATCTTAGGATGAAAAACCCCATGGATTCGAGGCCTCATATATTCGAATTCGGTTCAATGGATTCAAGAAATGGGGTTGTTCGAACCGGACCTAATTCGGGATTGATTTGGGGTGTTTATTCGAATCAGTGGGCGAATTAAAATCAACTATAGATGCGACTAGATCTATAGAACAGAAGCCCTAAGAGTTTGGGTTTGAATTCGGTTGAATTGGGGTTCAATTAGAACCCATCGGGTTCGATTAGGGATTAACAAAGGGAACCAGATTCCTCAATGGTTAAAACAAATTGACATAGGATTCTGTTGCAAATGTTTAATAGAGAAGGCTGGTTGGATGGGTGTGCATGGAGTTGGGGGTTGTGGGTTCGAACCCAGCCTCCACTGTTTTTGTTGAAATCTAAACCATTTTAATGATTTACTCATAAGTTTCTCGTTTTAACTCCGTTTTAACTCGTTCGAATTGCGTTGGAACCAGATTTGAATTACGAACATAATAACACAATAAAATTTATATTTTTGATCAAAAATCACGGTCGCGTATATTTACGTGCATACAAACATAATCGTGTATGTTTATATGATTTAAACAAATGCACATAAATTCATGTACACTTTCGTATGTACATTTCGAACAATCTAACATACGTGTGTTGACACGTATGTGATCACAAACACAAAACGACATCCCGAATAACACTAAGTTATTGTTAAAACACAGGTTCTTCGTAGAGGATTTTCTACGCGAATTAACGTGTGTTGATCATTCTGTTCACTATCAAAGGTGCGTACACGGCCCCTTTTCTTACTTTAACTGTTTTGGGGGAGAAAACATGTGCAACAAACATTTTAGATACATATCACTTGCATGAGTTAGCTGTTTACATTAAGTGCGAACATAGCATTACAAGTCCTTACATATCGAACCGTTTAGTTTGCCGTAGTGCAAAGCGTGGTAGTTGGAAATAGATCTATTAGGTGTGACAAACCTCACTTGGTAGATTGTAGGTCTACGCAAGTGTTTGACTAGCCAATTCACATTACTATTTGTAGGATCAGATGTTCTCATTTGATCAATATTAGGTTATAGCAGCGGAATTCAACGATGAATTAGCTCAAAATTAGCAAGAACAAAGTTAATCTAATAAAACAGTAAAGCACAAGTTGTTATAGAAAGAGAATTCTGCAAAAGGAATAATCTCATTCAATTCGCACTAACTTCGTTACAGATACAATATGTCAACTGCCCTTATATAGAAACAGTGACGTCTGATGATGTCACATGATGTTGACACCTAACAGACAAAATATAACAACTGAAATAACCAAAACTACTGAGGATGTTTACAACTACTGAAGACAACCTCTTACAACTACTGAAGAACTAAAACTACTGAAATTAAACTTCAACATCTGATGAGTAAAATACTCATCAGACTTTTACAAATATTGAAAGAAAACTACTGAAGACAAAAATTAACATCACAACATCTGAAGACTAACACTTCAGCTGTTGTGAATAACTTCAGATCTTGTAACTCTTCAAAGTGAATATCAGCTGTTGTGTTCTTCTTCAGTTGTTGTGTGTATTGTGAGACTTAGAGGTTTTTCTGATCAGGCTCATTGGTTCTTTCAGTCCAACAAACTCCCCCTGAACCAATGCAGCCAAAAACCTCTAATTATTGACTGTCTCACTTATTTGGTATCCCAGGCTGAAAGATCTGTCTTTTTCTTTGAGATCAGCTTCAAAATGACCAATTTAAGTGCAGGCCTGGTAATCAACAGCTTCTGAAAATCTGACTGTCAAAGTATGAGAGGGAACTCCATTGGGGAAATGGACTATGAGCATTTACCCCTCTCATTGAAGCTATTGATCATAGATAAGTCTGAAGGACTCCCTGACATAGGCTTCCAGCAAAATCACCTTTTCTTCAGGAGTCAGCCTTTCTGGTTCACCTTCAAAAAATGACTCAGGTCCATAGTACTCTGATAAGTACCTGGCCGTTGTCCCATCATGTAGCTCCACCCTTGTTATCTCTCTGTACACAAACTCATCTGGATGCTTCCCTTCCAGAAATAATGGTAATTCATTCTGTTTTACCCCTTCCAGTTTTCTGTATACCAACCCTTTCTTGATCATCTTATTCTCTAGTGTAAGCCCCAAAACTCCCACACGTATGACACGTGCTTTAAAACGACATCAAAGTTTAGGTCCCAGATTTTTCAAACCGGCAAATGTAATTAACACCATAAACACCCCTTTTACATACGACTTTACAAAATAATTGATGTTAATTAAACATTCAATAACAAAAATTACATTTGAGTTATCACCAAAAACCTTTGTTTAACACCAACAAAGAATAAACCCAAAACGTGTTTGATCCGAATCCTTGCAAGGCAATCCGATCACGACCGTTGTTAACCCTTCCGATCACCTGAAAACATGTTAATTAAGTCACCATTAGTTCATTAGAACTAAGTAAGATCACCATGCCCGCCCCCACGAGCTTACATGACCCAAAAAGTCAATTTTGGTCAAATTCTACACTGGGCGTATGGTTTGGGCGTATTTGAGGCGTATCACAGAAAATTTGTGTGGTGGGCGTATCCATAGGCGTATCCCCCGGCGTATGATACTCCAGCACCACCTGAACGACCAATTTTTCTGTTTTTCGCCATCTCGACCCATTCCACTCAAATACGACCATTCCAATACCCCCATAAACATTATATAACACCATATAATCATAATAAACACCTTAATTCACCAAAGTATAACCATCATGGTCATAATATCAAACGATTTACTAACGGGTCGTTTGCACCCAAAACTCCTTTGAAATCTTATTCCACAAGATTTCTCAAGTTAAGTAAACCACACCACTTGTGTTTTACTAACTTGATTACACCCAACAAGGACATTCACACACCATGTGAATAATCCAATGTCATGATCACACCACTTGTGATTCAAAACACCAAATTAAGTCAATTTCAACTATAAGTTCACACACCTTGTGAACTATTTTCATTCAATCACCACACACACAAATAAACACTAAGTCAATCATGGACTAGCATTAAAGCACCATACCAACGACAATCAAGCAACATATATCACCTATTGCTTATTATTGTATATCAACAAACACCAATATCATCAATTCATCATAAAGTCAATCTTCTACAACATATTCATTTATGCATAACACCATTACACATAATAAATAGAAGATTTAGGTGACTTACCTTGTTCCAACGCGCTATCCTCTAAACAACTTCCTTCTCGGGTCGTTTGGTGCCACTTACACCTTCACTATCAATTCCTATTATCACAACTAATAGGTTTAATATAAAGTTTGACTACAATTAGTCAAATGCACCCACACCTCCCAATTATCACCATTCCTATTTAGTTTTACACCAATTGACCCATTAGGTCATAAAGATTTCATCTTTTATGATTATAGCACCTAATTAACCACACCCATCCCTTTAAACACTTTGTTAGATAAAAATCAAGTTGTTGACTTTTCATCAAACAACTTGTGTGCAGGGATTTCACCAACACATTTCAATTGTTTCTAAAACTCCAACAATCTCCCATGTTTATTTATAATCACACAAAATTCAACAATCACCAAGGTAACACAAATTTCATATGTTGTATGTCATAAATTTATCATCTAATCACCCATTTAGACCTCTTAGTTCATCTTCACCATGAACAACCCCAAAACTCCATTTTTACCAAATACATCATCATGCAAGAAATGAACAAAATGTTGTTCCTAGATGATATTCATGATGATTAGAAACATATGACACCATCAAAACTTCCAAATTTTGATTTCACCCATCAAACCCACACCCCCATATGAAACCCACGAAAATCCCATCAAAACCCACCAAAATTTCTTACCTATGTGTAGTAGAATGCAAGGAGAGCTCAAATCTTCAGTTGCATTCAAGATCAAACCATGAATCATGCACCAATTTGATAGATTTCCAGGATTTTGAGGTTTCCCCTTGTCTTCTCCCCTCTCTTTCACGCTTCCAGCCACACACACACATAAAGAATGTGTAATTTTGACCAAGTCAACATCTTTAACCCTCCATTTTACAACTTTCAGCTATTGGCAACTTTGGTCCCTCTTTTACTAGTTAACTCTAATCTAGTTATGACTAACTAAATTAAGTTAGTAAACACCCACCATAATTTCAAGAAATCAAATATTTATAAAACACCCACCAAATAGAATATAAAAATATAATTTTTACACCAATTATATTCGTTTTACAATATTTTATCAAAATGGGTCGTTACATCTAGAAACTTGGGGGCTTTTAAACCAGAGTTATAAACACTTTTAAAATCTCCTATGATTTCCCAAGGATCAAGCACAGATCCCAACATAATATCAGCACTTATTACCTTTTTAATTCTTCTTGCATAAGCAGCTGGAGCATCTCTCCTGTGGATTCTGTCTATCACCCTTGGATCAGGCCACATCCTGATTTGTTCTTTCCTATACTGATATGTAAACCTTAGAGCATACAACCTTTGTGCTTCTTTCTTCATTGCTATGATGGTTGATGTCTGAGGGTACTCCTTATCAACTAACCTCAGAATATTTTCATCATGTTTCTTCTGGCTCTCTTCTTCTTCAAGCTTAATCTTTACATCTAGTCTCTGAGATTCTGGTGTTACCTTAAG
This sequence comes from Mikania micrantha, assembly GCA_009363875.1. Lineage (NCBI taxonomy): Eukaryota > Viridiplantae > Streptophyta > Magnoliopsida > Asterales > Asteraceae > Mikania > Mikania micrantha. Next base: position 113,502,814 of record CM018680.1, read on the forward strand.
ATGTTGACCAAAGACCAACCCCTTTTCTGGTACATAAGTAGCTGGCAACTTGACTATTCTTTTCTGAGCCACTTGCTCTGAATCAGTTTTTGAAGACTCAGGCTTGCGAACTTTTGTTTTCATCACAGTAGAAATGGGAAGCCTGTCTTCTTCATCAGTCTCTTCGTCTTCTTGAATCCTCAAAAATCTCCTTTTCTTGGGAGGTGCATCATCATCAATAAGTTGAGCTGATTTGGTAGAAGGATCAACTTGTTGCTTTTGAACATCAGTTACATCAGGTTCTTTCTCCTTCTCAACCCCAACCATATGATCTTGACCTTCCTTTGCTTGATCTTCCTCTGTTTCAACCTCTTGATTTGCAAATTCCATTTCAGATACAAAGGTTGTAACCTCTTCTTCAGTCTCTTTCTCAACCTCCACCTCAACCTCTTTCTCGGTCTCCTCCTCAACATTAATAGAAACATCAACAGACTTTGTGTAACACCCAAACTTTACACACGATTACACGTGTCCCATTTTTAGGTCCCAAATTAAACTTTATTGTAGAATTATGTTCGGAAGCATGAAATTGACATTTCATAAGTTAAACACACTTAATTTCAGTCATTTACATTTATGATTAATAAAAACTAGTGTGTTTAAGTTTAATACCACCATAGACTTTACGTAACGTTTGGTTCTGCTTCACAACATGCCCGATCTGATCGCCTGATGCATATCTATCTTTGACCTGTAACATCACATATAAGGTCACAATTAGTTCATATGAACTAAGTAAGTAACCCCTCCCAGAGTTCCCAAAACTCATTTTAAAACACATCCACATATATATCATATGGATGCTTATCATGTTTAGATGATAATCTATCATGTTCAAATATCAACGTGCACCCAACACACATGGTGCATTCATTTCCCTTAATAGGACATTTTCACAATATGAGTATACTATCTAATTCAACTCTACCACCAGCACCTCTGGCTAAATTTAAAATAACAAATATACAAATATATATATATTTATTTGCTCAACCAATTACCCACATACCTGTGGTTTCAACAATTTAGTTTCCGGATTAACCGGTTATCCACACATTTGTGGTATCATACATATATTTTTAAGTCTTAAGATGTTCACCCACCGGTCCTTCCATCTAAGACAACTGCTAGCACCTCTAGCTATCCACCATTGTGGAGTCAAAATATTGAGTCTAAGATGTTCACCCACCGGTACTTCCATCTAGACAATTGCCAGCACCTCTGGCTATCCACCATTGTGGAGTCAAATATTAAGTCTAAGATGTTCACCCACCGGTACTTCCATCTAGATAATTGCTAGCACCTCTAGCTATCCACCATTGTGGAGTCAAATATTAAGTCTAAGATGTTCACCCACGGGTACTTCCATCTAGACAATTGCTAGCACCTCTAGCTATCCACCATTGTGGAGTCAAATATTAAGTTTAAGATGTTCACCCACCGGTACTTCCATCTAGACAATTGCCAGCACCTCTGGCTATCCACCATTGTGTAGTCAAATATTAAGTCTAAGATGTTCACCCACCGGTACTTCCATCTAGACAATTGCCAGCACCTCTGGCTATCCACCAATGTGGAGTCATAATTATTTCAATCAAATTACTATGATGTTCACCCACCGGTACTTCCATCATAGAATTCTCACACTTTCATTCATCAAAGTATTGGACTTATAATAGGTTGTTGAACTTTTATTATTCAACTTTCCCCTATCACCAATGCCATATTTATCATACAATTCGTTCAATAACAAATTCACAGTTGTGGGATTACTTACTCAAACACCGGCTCATCCGGCTATTCTTATGCAATCTATGTTGCATAATCAATTCAATCGTGACATAAACACATTGGAACTTAACATATATTCATTAGAGTCTATTAACTCAATTAGTTCCAATTTAGTTATGCACATTCATTCAAATAAATCAATTAATCATTCTTTAATGATTAGGTACTCAACCATTTATCAATTCATACTATGATGCTTTCACTCAAATTCTTTCATCATAGATGTACTACCACATATATAGATTGACTAAATAAGTCAAACTGCTCAATCAATAAATATACATCACAATCAAGTAGACTCTTTCTACTACTTATATGTAATGTTACAGTAAGTTGGGTAACTTACCTGGTTCAAGCAGTTGTTCACTTCCTACAACCTCTTTTCCACTTCTGTGAATTGTCACTTGACTTTCACCACCAACACCTAGTTGTAATTCACATATATACAACTATATTCAATACATATAACACATACAATCAAGTTCAACTCACTTGACTGGTTTGACTTTCTCAAAGTCAACTCGTCACATAATTGACTCTATCTTACTATATTTAGTAAGTTCTAGTCAATTAATCATAATTAATCATATTCCATGCCTCCATTAGGCATTTCATCCATAATTGATGTTCATTATATTAGTTATGATCTCAATTACTTCTTTTAATCAAAATTCATTTATGATCATAACTGTTAATAATTTTTAACATCAATTCATCAAAATCATCATATAACCCATGGATCATAATCCATACATATTTCAAAACCATCATTTACCCATCCTACTAGTTATCACACCATGATATGGGTTTCATAACAACCGGACATTATCCCGGCTTCAAAACGAAGATTTAACCATCAAAATATCAAGTTCTTCGTTTCTAACAATCCCTAGTTATCAACTAGGCAATAATCAGTACCCATAATCATAGTAATACATTCAAAACTGAATTTAATCCACACAATATTAAACTAGTAGGAGAGATCGAATAGTTACCCAATCGAACGGATGTTCAATCGCAAAACAACGATCAGATGTTGTAGAATCGAACCCTAGCTCGATCTGAATGTTTGGATGGCTTTAGAACTTCATTTTGATAATCAAAATTCGATCAGATCGTCCCTGGATGTGTTAAAGTCGAGAGAAAGAGTTTTTGAAAACTCTTTTGCAAGTTTTCTGATTAAAACTTGATTCACCAAACCGCCTCACCCGTCGCTTACCGCGACGTGGGGCAAAAGAACTCTTCGCGTACCGCGAAGAAATCCGGAGTCTTTAGATATTTTGGGTGCTTCGCGTACCGAGAAGGAGCCTCAGAAACATCTTCGCGTACCGCGAAGAGTCTCTTTGTAATTTTCTTCTTTTCGCGATTCCGGACAATCCGTAACTCCGTTTCGCGCACGGTTTTCGCCCACGTTCACCATTTTTCACATACTATCAACCTATAATAATTACAATCATCAAATCAACATGGATTTCTAGAACGATCACATGTGCTCTTGCCATTGATGACGTAATTCACACATATTTTCAAATTAAACAATTACAATCGTTCAATTAACGATTATTTCAAGTACATTCATTTATTAAAAACAGGTTGTTACTAATCTCCCCTCCTTACAAAGGTTTCGTCCTCGAAACCGTTTATATCTTAAAAGAAAAGATAAAATTTCCTTCCTGTCATCTTCTGAGTCCCACGTGGCATCAGATTCCCTTCGCTTGAACCTTTACCTGGTTCAAGAACTTGTTTCTCAACTGTTAGACATTTCGGTCTAATATAACTACCGGCCTTTCCACATAGTTCAAGTTTCCATCAATTTCCAAGTCTTCTAGTGGTTCATAAGCCGATTCATCCACCAAACATTTTCTCAGATATGACACATGAAAAGGTCATATATGTCATTCAATTTCTCCGGTAGCTCAAGACGATAAACAACTTTGACAATTCGAGCTATAATCTTAAATGGTCTGATAAAACGTGGACTTAACTTTTCTTGCTTTTTAAAGCATACAACACCTTTCCAAGTAGAGAGCTTTACTAATACAAAACCTCCCACCTGGAACCCAATAGTCCCCCTGTGTTTATCAGCATAGGAATTCTGACGTTCTTGTACCGCTTTCAAATGAACGAGAATCTAATCGATTCGTTCATTCGTTACTTTAACTACCTTTTATTTACCAGTTCTCATTACCCAGTTTCTCCACAACACACAGGAGTACCACATTTCCTCCCATACAACATTTCATGTGGAGGCATTCCAATACTGGAATGATAACTGTTATTGTATGAGAATTTAGCCAAAGGTAGATAATTATCCCAACTACCCTCAAAATCTATTATACACGTTCGTAACATATCCTCCAACGTTTGAATGGTCTTTTCACTTTGACCATCAATCTGAGGATGATACGCCGTGCCTATCAACAATCCTAATTCTCCCTGGAAATTTTTCCAGAAATGAGAAGTAAATCAAGTGTCTCGATCGAAATTAATCGTCACTGGCACACCATGCCTAGACACCACTTCTCTAACATATATTTCAATCATAATTGAACATTTACCCTTAGATAAACATGATCATTATACATGATTTTACATAATCAATTTACAATTGATTATTTGTTTTGACTTTCTTCATCCAAACCAAATCATACACTCAAGTGTATTTCTACATATAATAAATATCCTATTTCTTTACAAATAGGTATAACTCTGACTTTTTTTTTAAAGTCAAACCTCATGTATAATGTATTTAAGACACCACCACAACCGAATGACTTATCAGTCGCGTTATTCGTCTGCCTATATAGACATTCTCATCTATCATTCATGTACAACCCTTATCACTTAACACAGCACCTATGTGCACACAAAACTCCAATTGTGCATCATATTTCCCAAAAGTCAACTTAAACAATTTGACTCTTGAAATTTGATGTCTACACTCTTGTAGATCATATTTTGTTCACACATCTTGTGAAATCTATTACATTGGATTTGCAAGTCTTATGTTCACACACCTTGTGAATCAAAGCCTGCACATTACCAATTTAATGTCTACACATTTGTAGATCACCAAATCCACAGTGTGATGATTGTTTACACTCTTGTAAATCAACTCAAACATTATCATTAGTTGAATGTTCACATACCCTGTAAATCATTCAACTACAATAACAACACTAACCCTACCCATTTACCTCAACTTCAATTAAAACAACAATTCACATATATGCTACATGCACATACAATTGTAGTGTGGACTCACCCAATCTTACAACTTCAAAACAATCAAATGGGTAATTTACACACCATTTGAACACATTCACAACACTTGTGATTCATTATCACAAGTTTAAACTCAATGGTAACATGTGACTTACTATCATGTACATGTACATGGTTTACCCCCAATACCACAAAATGTGGACTTACATGACAAACACTAACGCATTTCATTATGGACTTACATGACAAAAATTAATGCCACACACCAGTGGTCTTACATTCGTTTCACACGAATGTGAAACGTCACCCATTATCTGTGTCATTTATTTTAAACATATAACGACACGTTCATTAGTTATGCCATTTATCATTACATTAATCAATTTCAACAATTCGAATACCACCCCATGTGGTTTCATATTCATATACTTCCACACAATGTGGATTATCATCAATTTATAGTGTCAACTATAAATTATTATTTAATAACACCTTTCAACTTATGCATTTAGCACATAACATTCATCCAATACTACAAAACATATATCAAGTAGTTCAATACCACCACCATGTGGTTTTATATTTTCAACATTTCATGACACACATGGTCAATTTACCATTCAATTTATTACAATTACTACAAGTCAATTGCAAGTAGTAACAACCAATATAATTACATAACACATAAGCACTAATATGTCTTATGGTTGCATATTAATGAGTAGGTAACTCACCTATTCACATTAATTATAACTTTGACTTTTTAAAAGTTAACATCGTTCAACACATACTCACATATTGACCAATCCACACGCATGTGGGTTTTTCCCCAATGCCTCACTAAAGAGGAATTACATGACAACTCAATGTCATTCCAAGATGGTTTTACACATCTAACACAAGGCCACTCACAAGTAGTCTTACAAACAATTCAACGCCACTCACAAGTGGTCTTATATGATAAATCCAATGCCATTCACCAATGGTCTTACATGTTAAACCCAATGCCACCCACCAGTGGTCTTACATGTTAAATCAAATGCCACCCACCAGTGGTCTTACATGTTATACATACAAAATTCCATATGTCATGGTCTTAAATTTGCTTTAACACTATTATGAATAGTTTTCAATTCAATGTGTCAATTACTATCAACATATAACGACACTATCACTAGTTATGAAATCATATCATAACATTCACCATACGTATACACATTGTATACTTACAATCTATATATCCCGCATATAGATTATATGCACATTATATAAATTATTAACATGTTTAAATCATTACATCTCAACTTAAACATGTATGAACACATAAACACAATTATGTGTCTTTTTCCCTATCCTGCCTTAAGCGGTCAAATTATACATTTTTAATTCATGTATACACACCAAAACATTTTCCATGTTCAAATGGATTAATTTTCCCAACACATCAAGTGTTATTGCCTACACTCATGTAGGTCTTTACACATTAATCTTCCAATTCATTTCTCCTGAATTGGTAACACTATTACGTACAAGTAATAGATACATTAACCTCATAACACTTACCTAATCTCAATAGCCTAAGTATAAAATGATCCCCATAAGTGCTTGTTCATATCATGTTTGCACTAGTAAGTTGGCCAGACGTACTAGTTCACTCATTATATTCCCAATTCCTTACTTCCTTCATTTCATACTCAAGACATTGATTTCGGTTTCAAACAATCACTCAAATCACATTTAACATGTAATGATTCACATTACATTTAACAATTATAATACAGGAAATAGATATGCTAACCTCATACACTCGGCATCATGATCGGGTCTTCGAATCAAACGTTATGTTTTCATATCAAGAGCACAAAAGTTTGAGATCAAGTGTTCATGACGCACTTGATTCACTCAAACCATTGCTCAGATACCAACTCTGTAACACCCAAACTTTACACACGATTACACGTGTCCCATTTTTAGATCCCAAATTAAACTTTATTGTAAAATTATGTTCGGAAGCATGAAATTGACATTTCATAAGTTAAACACACTTAATTTCAATCATTTACATTTATGATTAATAAAAACTAGAGTGTTTAAGTTTAATACCACCATAGACTTTACGTAACGTTTGGTTCTGCTTCACAACATGCCCGATCTGATCGCCTGATGCATATCTATCTTTGACCTGTAACATCACATATAAGGTCACAATTAGTTCATATGAACTAAGTAAGTAACCCCTCCCAGAGTTCCCAAAACTCATTTTAAAACACATCCACATATATATCATATGGATGCTTATCATGTTTAGATGATAATCTATCATGTTCAAATATCAACGTGCACCCAACACACATGGTGCATTCATTTCCCTTAATAGGACATTTTCACAATATGAGTATACTATCTAATTCAACTCTACCACCAGCACCTCTGGCTAAATTTAAAATAACAAATATACAAATATATATATATTTATTTGCTCAACCAATTACCCACATACCTGTGGTTTCAACAATTTAGTTTCCGGATTAACCGGTTATCCACACATTTGTGGTATCATACATATATTTTTAAGTCTTAAGATGTTCACCCACCGGTCCTTCCATCTAAGACAACTGCTAGCACCTCTAGCTATCCACCATTGTGGAGTCAAAATATTGAGTCTAAGATGTTCACCCACCGTTACTTCCATCTAGACAATTGCCAGCACCTCTGGCTATCCACCATTGTGGAGTCAAATATTAAGTCTAAGATGTTCACCCACCGGTACTTCTATCTAGATAATTGCTAGCACCTCTAGCTATCCACCATTGTGGAGTCAAATATTAAGTCTAAGATGTTCACCCACGGGTACTTCCATCTAGACAATTGCTAGCACCTCTAGCTATCCACCATTGTGGAGTCAAATATTAAGTCTAAGATGTTCACCCACCGGCACTTCCATCTAGACAATTGCCAGCACCTCTGGCTATCCACCATTGTGTAGTCAAATATTAAGTCTAAGATGTTCACCCACCGGTACTTCCATCTAGACAATTGCCAGCACCTCTGGCTATCCACCAATGTGGAGTCATAATTATTTCAATCAAATTACTATGATGTTCACCCACCGGTACTTCCATCATAGAATTCTCACACTTTCATTCATCAAAGTATTGGACTTATAATAGGTTGTTGAACTTTTATTATTCAACTTTCCCCTATCACCAATGCCATATTTATCATACAATTCGTTCAATAACAAATTCACAGTTGTGGGATTACTTACTCAAACAGCGGCTCATCCGGCTATTCTTATGCAATCTATGTTGCATAATCAATTCAATCGTGACATAAACACATTGGAACTTAACATATATTCATTAGAGTCTATTAACTCAATTAGTTCCAATTTAGTTATGCACATTCATTCAAATAAATCAATTAATCATTCTTTAATGATTAGGTACTCAACCATTTATCAATTCATACTATGATGCTTTCACTCAAATTCTTTCATCATAGATGTACTACCACATATATAGATTGACTAAATAAGTCAAACTGCTCAATCAATAAATATACATCACAATCAAGTAGACTCTTTCTACTACTTATATGTAATGTTACAGTAAGTTGGGTAACTTACCTGGTTCAAGCAGTTGTTCACTTCCTACAACCTCTTTTCCACTTCTGTGAATTGTCACTTGACTTTCACCACCAACACCTAGTTGTAATTCACATATATACAACTATATTCAATACATATAACACATACAATCAAGTTCAACTCACTTGACTGGTTTGACTTTCTCAAAGTCAACTCGTCACATAATTGACTCTATCTTACTATATTTAGTAAGTTCTAGTCAATTAATCATAATTAATCATATTCCATGCCTCCATTAGGCATTTCATCCATAATTGATGTTCATTATATTAGTTATGATCTCAATTACTTCTTTTAATCAAAATTCATTTATGATCATAACTGTTAATAATTTTTAACATCAATTCATCAAAATCATCATATAACCCATGGATCATAATCCATACATATTTCAAAACCATCATTTACCCATCCTACTAGTTATCACACCATGATATGGGTTTCATAACAACCGGACATTATCCCGGCTTCAAAACGAAGATTTAACCATCAAAATATCAAGTTCTTCGTTTCTAACAATCCCTAGTTATCAACTAGGCAATAATCAGTACCCATAATCATAGTAATACATTCAAAACTGAATTTAATCCACACAATATTAAACTAGTAGGAGAGATCGAATAGTTACCCAATCGAACGGATGTTCAATCGCAAAACAACGATCAGATGTTGTAGAATCGAACCCTAGCTCGATCTGAATGTTTGGATGGCTTCAGAACTTCATTTTGATAATCAAAATTCGATCAGATCGTCCCTGGGTGTGTTAAAGTCGAGAGAAAGAGTTTTTGAAAACTCTTTTGCAAGTTTTCTGATTAAAACTTGATTCACCAAACCGCCTCACCCGTCGCGTACCGCGACGTGGGGCAAAAGAACTCTTCGCGTACCGCGAAGAAATCCGGAGTCTTTAGATATTTTGGGTGCTTCGCGTACCGCGAAGGAGCCTCAGAAACATCTTCGCGTACCGCGAAGAGTCTCTTTGTAATTTTCTTCTTTTCGCGATTCCGGACAATCCGTAACTCCGTTTCGCGCACGGTTTTCGCCCACGTTCACCATTTTTCACATACTATCAACCTATAATAATTACAATCATCAAATCAACATGGATTTCTAGAACGATCACATGTGCTCTTGCCATTGATGACGTAATTCACACATATTTTCAAATTAAACAATTACAATCGTTCAATTAACGATTATTTCAAGTACATTCATTTATTAAAAACAGGTTGTTACACTTTTTCTTCTTCTGTCTCTTGTAAGTGACTTGTATGACTGGAGACTTTTCAGAAGCACCTTCTTCTTCTTCTTCATTTCTTGACCTTTTGTGTGCAGCACCTGAATCTTTTACTGACTCCCCCTTTTTTGCTGCAGGGGAAGAAGTAGATTGAAGTGTGGAAAGTTTGGCAGCTACTGCATCATTAATCATGTTCTGGATTTGAGTTTGGGAGGGATGGCTCTCATCAAGGGCTTGGGTTATGATATTCTTGAGCAAGGGAGTGATGAGAGGTAGGACTGTGATAAAGGCAGCAACTAATGCCTCTGGGGGCTTGAACCCAAGGGATTAGTGCCTGAATCAGAGGCTGGTGGTTTATTTTGTTGTGGAATAGATGTGGAAGTGTTTGGGGGACCTTCAAGATTTGAAGGTGCCATATGTGGGGTAATAAGGATAGATGGACTTTTGTCCTTGGACATCTTGGTGAGAAGCTCATTGAGCCTGCAGACCTCAGCCTCAAGAAGTTTGTTCTGGTGTAGAACATCAGATAGGGTCCTTTGGTCATCATTAGCCTTGGCTAAATCATCTGACCTCCTGATAGTATCAGGATGTACCTGAGTTGAGTGTGGCTCAACATTTTCAGGTGCCCCTTTGTCTTGGTACTGGGGACTTCCAACCTCAGGGATAAACCCTTCATCAGTTGTTGCCTCTGGCAGGGTCTTAGAGATGTTACTACTATCAATCACTCCAAATGATGGAGGTGATGAAGTAGCAGCCCTGTCAGATGTCAGAATCTCTTTGTCCACACTAGGAGATCTGATATGGTAGTCAAAATCCTGTGGGTTATCAGAAACACTTTGATCCTCCCCCTCAATGTTGGAGTTAATCCCAGTGGTAATAGGTGTCTGGGTAGGGATATGAGTGTTTAACTGATCCAGGATTTGGTCAATCACAAATGTTGGGCTTTGTTGGGTGGTTTCAGTAGTAATAGGTTGTGAAGCAGAATGCACCCGGGGAGATTGGTGCTGTTCAATAGAAACCTTTTCAAATGAAAGAGGCTCTAGATGTGTGTCTACCCCTTCAATGGTTGCACCAAGTTCCTGTTGAGAGGAATCTTGGGCGGTTTCAGCTGGTAGAGTCTGATGTACCACTGGCTGACTACTTCCAGTGGCCATATCATGCCTTGGTGAGGCATGGGCAGACTCAGGGGACTCATTTCCCTGAGCAGCCTTTTTGGGCTTTTTGGTATGTGACTTGGTGGGGACTTTGGATTTGGATTTGGAAGTTGAGACTGTGGGTTCCCTATGCTTGGGTTTTAGCTTTCGGGCAGCCTCTTTGAGTGTGAGGTTAGTGTTGTGTCGGGAATATACCTCTAGCAGAACTGCTGGAGCAGAGATCCCCTGACCAACAAGGCCTTCTTGTTTTAATTGTTTTTCAATGATGGCCATTATAAAACGTGGGTAAAGAAGCCATCTTGTGGAAACAGGTTTAGCCGCATGTTCAGTTAATTCTGAAAATAAGATTTGTGAAAAATTAAGTTTTTGGGATTCCAGAATTGAGTAAAGTACCTGTTGCCACTTTGATGACATCTGGTCCCAAGAAGATGATTTTGGAGCCAGGCAGATGTTGATCATGTGAAAAATAAGACGCTCAGGATCATTGAAGTTCTTCTTGTACAGAGTTGAGTCACTCAAGTCACCATGGTATTCGTGACTTGTGAAACAGAGGTCAGTTAGGTTCTTTGGGAATTGAGTGACTAGGTTAGCATCATATAGTTGAAGAACATCCCGCAGTTCGGCTGGACTGATATGCACATTGTGTCCATTTACTGTTGAGCGAAGGGAGATGACACCAGTGCCGACATTGATCAGCTCAACATCCATCCAGAATTGATGAATAGATTCAACATAAATTGTTGGATTGATAAGAAACGCGGTTTGAAATTGAGATGCATTCATAAGATCAACAGCTTCATCAAATTTGGACCAGAAAGATGATTTGGTGAGGTATGCAACGGAGTTATGACGAGGTTTAAGGTTCATTGTCGCCATGGAAGCAGAGACTTGAGAGGGAAGATAGGTTTTTGAAAAAGATTAAAAGTTCTGATGAAGTGGTAATGAAACAACTGAAGAGGGTTTGGGATAAATAGAGTATTGGAAGTTGTTCTTCAAATGTTATAAAGAGAAAACAGCAGTGGTTGAAACATCTGAAGAATAAATTTACTCATCAGGTGTTGTCGACATTGGGTGTTCATCAGCTGTTTTCATCAGTTACTCATTAGACTTTATGAAACATCAGATTTTCTCATCAGATTTTGTGAAAAATTTGTCATCAGAACTTGTGAACAAAAGTTGTTCATCAGACTTTGTGAAATATTTTTGACCTTCAATACTTTGTCAACCAAAACCCATCAGTACTTTTAACTGATAATATTGGTAAAGGTCAGATGTTTCCTTGAATCAGTACTTCTAATACTTATCAGTATTTACTGAAAATATCAGGAGTTGCAAGGTGATACAAAAATTTGAGTTTTGATAAAGGGGAATATTTTTGTATTTTTGAAAATTTTATCTGGTGGATGGAATTTTATTAGTGTGAAAACCAATTTATTCAAGTTGTAGCATACCAAGCCTTAGAACTAAATTTTGAAAAGTTGAAGTGTCTAAAGGCTTAGTAAAGATATCTGCAAGTTCATCAGCACTAGGAACAAACTTTGGATCAATTAGACCTTTTTCAAAACAATCCCTTATAAAGTGATGTCTGATTTCAATGTGTTTGGTCCTAGAGTGCTGAACTGGATTCTTGACAATACAAAGAGCTGAAGCACTATCCATTAACAATGGTGTCTTAGACTCTTTGATGTCATAATCCAAAAGTTGAGTCTGAAGCCAGAGAATTTGTGAAGTACAGCTTGCAGCAGCAATGTACTCGGCTTCAGCTGTTGAAGTGGCCACAGATGTTTGTTTCTTACTCTGCCAAGAAACCAAACAGTTTCCTAGAAACTGACAACCACCAGAGTTGATTTTCTGGTAAGTTTGAATCCTGCATAGTCACTATCAGAGAAAGCAACAAGCTTGCAGGAATGCCCAGTGGAATACCAAATTCCCAGTGATTGAGTGCCCTGCAAGTATCTTGGGGTAAAGGAACCAGCTCCCAGACTTGTTGTTTCTTGAACTGCAACAGCTCCAATTGCATAGCCTCCACCCAACCATTGTATCTGAGTGCTGTGTGATAGTTCTTTGGCTCTTGCTGACTGACAAATAAGGCATAGAGACAAAAATTTGACAATTGACTTCTGGTTGAAACACCAGCAGAAATGTCACCCAGAACTTGAGATAATGGATGATCCTTCAGTTCTTGATATGGAATAAGATCAGTGCAAGTGTTTGCTGGAGGTCCAGTGGCTGCAGAAGTTGATGAAGATCCAGGGAACAGTTCAGCAGGAATTTCAAATGATGTAGAAGATTCCAGAATTTCATCAGCATTTGTATTAGGAGGAACCACTGGAGCAGGTGGAGCATCAGTTTTAGCAGACCTTGGCAGAGAATCACTAAACCTGAACAGGTGAGTACTAACATCATCATCATCATCAGTACTACCTTGTGAGTTTCCCATAGCAGCTGTTGATGCATTATTTGCTAGAATAACAGACTCAGCTGAAGGTTGATATGGAACATATTGCAATATATCCAAATCAAACATCTCTACAGGGTTTTGTGGGATGGGATCTATTGGTGATTCATTGAATTTTACATGGAGAGTTTCTTCAACAATCTTGGTTCTGCAATTAAACACTCTGTAAGCTTTGCAAGTTGAAGAATATCCCACAAAATATCCTGCATCCACTTTGGAGTCAAACTTTTTAAGTGGATCTTTGGTATTGAGGATATAGCAAGGACAACCAAAAGCTCTGAAGAAGGAAATCAAAGGGGTCAAAGTATGAAGCACTTCATAAGGTGTTTTCAACCATCTTTGATTTACCAAAACTCTGTTTTGCACATAACAAGCAGTATTGACAGCTTCTGCCCAGAAAGTCAATGGCAAGCCGGAATCAGCAAGCATTGTTCTGGCAGCTTCAATTAAAGTTCTATTTTTTCTTTCAACTACTCCATTCTGTTCAGGAGTTCTAGGGATGCTGTACTGCCTCTTGATTCCCTTTGACAGATAAAACTCATCCAGAATATGATTTCTGAACTCTGTTCCATTGTCACTCCTTACACACTTGACAGGAAGAGAATATTGTTCTCAACATACAACACAAAGTTTATAATAGACTTAGCAACCTCTTCTTTTGAATGCAAGAAGAAAGTCCAGACAAACTTGGAGTAATCATCAACAATTACTAAGCAATACTTCTTCTTTGCCATACTCATGACCTTCACTGGCCCAAACAAATCCATATGCAACATTTGCAAACAACCAGTGGATTTGGGATCACCAATTGGAGGAAAAGAAACTTTGTGTTGCTTCCCTTTCAAGCAAGCAGTGCAATTCTCATCACAACTAAAATCCTTCATTGGAAGACCTCTAACCAACCCATGTTTCACTAGTTGATTCATGTTTTTGAGATTCACATGACCTAATCTTCTATGCCACAGATTTGATTCCTTGAAAGAAGCCTTAGAGAATAAACAAGGATGACCTTTAACAGAGATTTTCTTTGACAAATCAAAGGCATAAACCTTTCCCGCTCTGTTAGCCTTAAGGAGAGTATACTCATTCAAAACTTTGTCAATCAGAGGCAACACTTCAGAAGACAGTATTCTGCAGTCTTGCTTGGTGAAAAGAGAAATGTGACCCTTATCACACATCTGACTAACACTCAGGAGATTATACTTGAGATTCTCTACATGATTCACATCATCAAACCTTATCTCACCATTTGTCACATAACCTTTTCCTATAATGTAACCCTTAGCATCATTTCCAAATGAAACAAATCCCTTCCTTCCTGTAAAATAATCATTAAGAAGAGATCTGCTCCCAGTCATATGCTTGGATCCTCCACTGTCAACATACCAGATGCTATTTTGGCATGCTGAAGGACCCTGCATACATCAACACACTCAGGTAGACTTTGGGACCCAAACCAGTTTGGTTTCGGGTCTGTTAACACATGAAGAAACAGAATTAACATTTGCAGTTGAAGCAACACTTGAATCATTCTTATCAGAAGAGTTAGCCTTGACTTTTGATTTTGTTTTCTTCTTCTGAAATGAAGCAACAGATGCCTCTGCTAGATTAACTCTTCCTAGCAGTTGTTGCATCATTAAAATCAGTTGATTATGGTTGTGAGTCAAGATTTTGATTTCATTAGACACAATAGGACCTGACTTTTGATTTTTATGTTTTATCACCTTAGTTTCTTTAATTAATGAAGAATCTTTCAAGTGTTGTTTCTTTGAATCTGGAACAACCCCTTTACCTTTCTTGGATTTATTTGATTCATTTCCTTGTGAGGTTTTTCCAGATGTTGAAACTACTGATGATTCTGGTACAAACTTGGAACTAAATTCATTTTTCATCTTGATTATATTCTTGTTTTTGTGCTTAATTTTATTGAATTTAGATCCTCTTCTGTACCAGCATTCATCAGAAGAATGATTAAACAACCTACAAATTTCACAAGGCACCCTCTTGTGCTTCTCCTTGTGAGTATCTACAAGTACTGAAGACTTAGATGCTGAACTTTTGTTCTTCAGAACATTTGGGGCTTCAGTATTTGTAGACATTTTGACAACAACTGATGTGTTGACAACCTCTGAAGAGTTATTCTTCAGCACTTGTCTATCAACACAATTTTCATCAGCAGTTGTAACATTACCAGCTTTTTCTATAACTGCTGATGAGATACTCTGGCTTATCAGAAGCCGTGCATCTTTCTCTCCAGTGCCATGCCCATCTGACTCAATCAGTTTTAAATTTAATTCATTTGAAACTTTTTCATCAGGATTAATTTCAATTAAAACACTATCTTGACATGTGTCACCCGGAATGACATTTGTACATCCAATAGAGTAAGAATATGTCTCAATATCCACAGTTTCAGACTCAGATTTGCATGCACTTAACTCACTTTCAGAGGATTCTTCAGCATCAGACTTTTCTGAAGATTTGGTGGATTGGTATACACTGTCCCCTTCAGACTCACAGTCAAGATTTTTTGGTGTATAATCAGCTGGAGGGGCAGTGTGATTGTATCCAATACCAAACTTCACATTTGATGCTGTTTGTTTGTTTAATAACATCTCAAACCCCTTGCAAGACTCAACCCATTTTTCACACTCTACTTGGGTTGCTGCAAGTGTTTGTTTCAGATCATTGTGTTTTACAAGCATGACTTCCACCCTAGCCTTTTCATCAGACAATTGACACTTGAGTTTATAAATTTCAGACTCTTTTTCATTCAAAACTTTCTCAAATTCAGTTTTATTCTTAGTCACAGCCTTTTCTAAATCCAACTTCTCATTGATTAATTCAACATTTATTTCTCTAATGGAAGCAAATGCTGAAATACATGATTCTGAACACAACTTAGCTTTTGATTCAGATGATACCTGTGATGTTGAAGAAGTTGGACCTGAGGGATCAGTTGAATCTATAGCCATCAAAGCAAGATTTCCAAATGGATTGTCTCCACCATGTGGACCAGCTTCAGAGTACAGCTGCATATTGAAATTAGATAAGTCATCAGGTAAACTACTCCAATCAGCTACTCCAGGGGTGAAGAAGCTCTGATGTTGTTGTTGTTGAGGCTGTTGATTTGTTTGAGATTTGCTGGGGTCAGGAAGAGCAGGTGATTGAGAAGGTATTAGTGCTGGAGTGTGAGTGGATTGTGGCATATAGAAGCAAGGATATGGATAAGGCATAGGACTTTGTGGTACAAAATGAGCTGGATAAAATTGTTGTTGACCAGATCCAGAAGATTGTTGTCCTTTGTTTTGTGGGTTATTGCTAGGAAAGGTCACAAATGGTGCAGAGGAACTAGGTCCAGTGGATTTGCACTCTCTAGCAAAATGACCAAGCCTGTGACACTTGTGGCACCTCAACTTCCCTTTGTCAAAACCAACTTTGGTTTTGCCAGATAATCCGGGAAATTTTCTTCCAGTTCGTTTGTAGAATTTTTGAGATCTAATGTTGATTAATGCCATCTGACTTAATATATCCATCTCCTCCAGATCATCATCTGGAATTCCTTTCAAATCATCCATCACAAAACACAGATTATCACCATAATTTCCTGCATTACCATCAACTCCCACAAAAGCATGTTCAGTATTATTAGTAGAGAAATCAATATGTTCATCATAAGAACATTCAGACCCATTAAACTCTGACTCTTGACCTATCAAAGCAGTATTGCCAGGAACAAAATCATCAGTGAGTTTTCCAGATGAAGGCAGTTTTCTCTTCTGTTCTACCTCTCTCTCAAAAGTTAAGAGTTTCCCATAGAGTTGGGTGAGAGATAGATTCTCTAGATTTGCATTAGAGCGTAAGATAATAGTATAAGTGTCACATCTCTCAGGCAGTGATCTGAGAAATATGTTGTTCATCTGACTATTTGTATACTCCTGCTTAACCATTTTCAATTCAGAAATCAAACATGAAAACCGCTCAAATTGTTGGGTCAATGACTCACCCTTTCTATGAGAAAAAGTCTCATACTGTTGAGCAAGGATTTCTCTTGTATTTGCTAAAACCTCATCGGTTCCACCGAATTGTTCTTTCAGTGCAATCCAGAGATCATGAGCAGTATCATGATGCATCAAGCCTGAATAAATCTCATTCGGCAAAGCCATGGCCAGAATACCATGAGCTTTCGCATCAATTTCAAACAGTTTAATATCCTCATCCGAATACATATCCGAAGGTTTCGGAATCATGATTTTAGTTTCAGGATCAGTGATCATGGGTTTATACGGACCATGCACTACAGATTTCCAACATCCTGCACTGTTAATTGACAGGTGATGTAGCATTCTACGTTGCCAAATGTTGTACTCACTCCGAACCAGCATCGGAGGCTTGGTTGCGGAGCCTGTGTTGTGCGGATCATTGTTTGGAGTTGTCATGATCTCAGATTCAATCAATATCAACAAAATTCAAATGAATTAACACAAACTTCAACCAATTGATTCAAAACAAATTGATATTGAAAAACAAATCAACAGAAGTTATCAGAAAACTTCAAACTATAACAAGTTCTTACTAATTGGCTAATTCGATCAACCAGAGAACTGAATTGAGCAGTTTCAGAGATCAATTGTTTAATCGATCAATGATTAACCTGCTCTGATACCAATTGTAGGATCAGATGTTCTCATTTGATCAATATTAGGTTATAGCAGCGGAATTCAACGATGAATTAGCTCAAAATTAGCAAGAACAAAGTTAATCTAATAAAACAGTAAAGCACAAGTTGTTATAGAAAGAGAATTCTGCAAAAGGAATAATCTCATTCAATTCGCACTAACTTCGTTACAGATACAATATGTCAACTGCCCTTATATAGAAACAGTGACGTCTGATGATGTCACATGATGTTGACACCTAATAGACAAAAGATAACAACTGAAATAACCAAAACTACTGAGGATGTTTACAACTACTGAAGACAACCTCTTACAACTACTGAAGAACTAAAACTACTGAAATTAAACTTCAACATCTGATGAGTAAAATACTCATCAGACTTTTACAAATATTGAAAGAAAACTACTGAAGACAAAAATTAACATCACAACATCTGAAGACTAACACTTCAGCTGTTGTGAATAACTTCAGATCTTGTAACTCTTCAAAGTGAATCAGCTGTTGTGTTCTTCTTCAGTTGTTGTGTGTATTGTGAGACTTAAAGGTTTTTCTGATCAGGCTCATTGGTTCTTTTAGTCCAACACTATTGTTTGTGCTAGACAATAGTGGAAAGGCAACCAACATTTAAACAGTCAGCTTCGGTGTCGACCGCTTATGTAAATAGTACAAATGACTAGCTATCATGAGTATGCATGTGTGATTATGTTATCTGCAAACATTTTGATTTAAACAGTTGTTTCAAACATTTGTGATCAAACAAACCTGTGTATGCGCCAACCTTTGTGTTGACTTGATTTACATGTTTTCTCAAGACGTTAAGGTACAAGATCAAGCAAGCATGGACTAGGAGATCGAGTCGCATGCATATTTTACATTACTGTTGTTTTGGATTTAAACATTTGAAACTTTGCTTTGTAATTTACAGTTTTCAAACCGTTATGTTTGTTATTGTTTTAAAAACGCTTCCGCAACGTTAGAACTTTGATATTACAGTTTTAGACCAAAGTATGTTTGAAAATCATATAGAGGTCTTCGTTATGTCTAATGATCTAAGATCTTGGTTTGTCACGTCCCAAACGGTATGATTCCGTTAGTTGAAAATTGGGGGTGTGACAATAATTGCTGAATAAAACTGTAACAATTGCTCATTAAATCGTCATAACATCGTTCAATAACGAATAACACCTTTAATATTGTGAGCTTCAGGTAAGTCTGGTTGAAACACAATTCTGGTTAATTATGTAGACCTCAAGACATTAACTGTAATATATATAATAACAAATGAATAACATGAATTTTTGAATAAAAAATAGTATATGAATATTCATATAAATTACAGCTTACTTTCTTGTAAATGAACCAATTTAAGATTGTTTACGTAGATAATCATTTTTCTTTTGATAGCAATATATGTCCTTATAACATCCACATTTAGATTGTAATACAAAAACAATTGTATTATCTGACCATTGCATATAATTGGAGGATTAGAAGGTTAAAATATTACATAAGCATATGAATATAATTAAAACTACTATATAACAAATATAAATAATTGTTAAATAGAAATAAAAACTTACGTTGAATCCTGCAAAAAAATTTCAAAACTATACCGATATTTTACTCGTTCCCCCATGACAATTTTTCCAACAACATCTACAATGTAATTCCAAAAGACGGTTAAAAGATTGTGTGAACAATATTTAATATTACAGCAAAGTGAAGCAATTTATATGTGTACCAACAATAAGTCTCCGACGTGTCCTGTCATGTGTTATAGTTTGTATGGTAGGAATTAAGGGTACAATGAAAACCCTCTTGAAACCGCATTAGCCAGCTGTATAAGCTTTGTTTGTCCGGTAGGTACAATCTTATAATCACCGTATATTAAGTTTGTGTACTTTGGAAATTGATGGTATAAGAAACGATCAACCTTAAAATTAACCAAAGCAAAAACACCGTCCACCTTAACACTGCAATCATAGCCTTGTAGAAAGCTTTTAGGAAAAACCCCAGCTATTTTATCTCTCTTTTACAAAGAGCAAATGCAAGGACGTAAGTCAGTTGTATTATATTTTGGAGATTAAATAAGATTACCATAATTTGATACTCACTTTGTAATAAACAAATGTAACAAAGTCTTTATCATCATCAATATTGCAAAACATAGATTCAATTCGAACAACAACTAAAGTATACAAAACGTCGTACTTTATGAGTGATGAAAAATCTTCGACAATATACTTTCCTTCCATTTGTAGATTAAAGATGGACACCTTATGGCAAGTAGTGAATACCTATATGTAAACGACAGTCCATATTGTTGTAATCATAACATTAAGTGTGCAAAAAATAAACATACCTCAATTGTTGTAACCAAAGCTTTTTAGTTTTTCTTATTATCAAATCTGCTATATAAACTTGTTTATATAGAACTACACGTGTTGATGATATGATCATGTTCCATCATGTAGGTATAAACAAATCTATCTTCTGTTTATATTAAAATTTTTATTTAAAAAAAATAAGTAAACAATAGAATTAAAATTCAAATTTAATTATAGCAAACAATAATAACAAAAAATAAAAAGATTATTTATAAAAAATGTGTAGATTATCATGAAATATAATTTGTTATTATGCATAATTTTCAATGAAAATTAATTAATAGAAAAAATAATTCAACTTTATGTATAAAAGATTTACTATATATGTGTGATTCGTGAAATTTGGAATACATGGTAATCAATAAATTTTGATTTCAGATTATCTAATAGGCTATAATAGCGATATTAAATACAATATTTGATAAATTGTACGTACCTCAAATTAATTGTATAATATTGATGGATATATAAGATTACTATTCGGATTCAAAATCTGGTTTCACCTTTATCAAAGTTGGATAATTGTTATTAAAAATTTGATAGTAACTTGTTTTTAAAATAATAAATATTAGAATAACAATTAGTAACAAACAAATATAAGAATAATTTGTTTAAGGGCATATCATATAAAAGATCGAGTATAGTTAAAATAAAATTATTATAAAATACAAATATAACATTTATTCAACTTTAATATATACCAACTTTTTTTTATATTTTTGTTTGTTAATATAATCATATTAAAGAAAGTTTTTATACAGTATTGTTTAAGTCCATATAAATTTTAAGTTTTAATGTAATGGCCATATGCAATTTCATAAACTGTTATATATTTTATTATTTAAATATAATCGTGTTATAATAATTAAGTTTTTAAAAAATATATACACATATTTAGTTATTACAAGATAAGTGAATGCTTTGAAGATGTAATTAACAATAATACATAACTGTTATTACTTGCAATATTGTGTGTCCTTTGGAAGGGAAAGAGCTTCCTCCTTGTTTTTGCAGTCATAGCATTATAAAAATCTAACTTATATTCTTATAACGAAACCACACATAACATTATAAAAAAACTAAAACAAAATTCACATACTTTAAAACATAAAACCCAATAATAGAAATTACGGTAGAACAACCTTTTAATAGTAAACGTAAAGTCTAAAGACATGCTTAACTACATCAACAGCATAACACACAACTTTTAGAGATAATAGCTAATAAGAAACTTCAAATCTAAGAGTATTTAACGCGGCGAATGACTTTGTTCCGGCTAAAAACAAACACACGTGGGATCTGTGTCTTTTTCATTATGGATTCAAAGGAATCAGCAGTATCATGTCCCTCTTCATCAGATTCATCATTCCACCCGGTAACATTCATATAATCATTGAGTGACTTTTCAGAATCAACATCATAATCTTGATCGTGGTTAGATGCATTGTCTTGTAATCCCACTGCATTCGGTTGAACATTAGTTAAGTTGTCCACGTCAATGACATTTTCCCAATCCCATGCGTCTAATGCTCTTTTCCTCCTAAGCATTTTCTCAAAGATTCGATCCTGAAAGTTGGTAAACATTAGGTAACGGTCACTTTATAATATGAAATTGAAAGAATTCTACCTCCTCACTAAACTGACGATGAATGTGTGATTTGTATGGGCTAAAGCATTGACCAACATCTATTATTTCCACGCTATTGCTTTTTTCCTGAAAATGTAATAGAAATAATGGGAAATTATATATTAACAGTAAACCTCAGTACATATAAACTTATAAACATATAAATTTAACAAATTAAGATTACCTTGTCAACCGCATTTGGAGAACTTAATGTTTTAACATTTGGTGAAGTGGATTTTTCCATCTACAAAATTATATCTAATATAAATTATACATAACTAATATATTCAAACTACTAGGTGATTATACCTTGGAATCCATTGTTACTTTTGAGCTGTTCTTCATACTGCAATAAATGAAATACAAGGTTAATGATTTAAATTGCAATAACCATGTATACGTGTATAAATGTAAGGTATATAGCATAAAATATTTGTACCTTCAATGCCTTAGTGTTTCTTTTTGTTCGGACAAAAGTTAAAATTCCGAGTCTGTGGTAAATGCTGCATTTATAGCTTTACTTGCATGTAATTGCTTGGACACGTTTATAAAAATTTTAAATTTACCGCCTCAGTTAATTTAATTTCAAATAATTCCTTAAATTTCCCAGTTCCCACCTAGAATGCCAGTTTCATTAACCTGTAAACTGTTACAACTGGAGTATCAAAACCGCATATAGAATATAATGCGTTTAAAAATTATATTAATTTAATTTTTATTATGTACATTACATCAATTTAATTTTTATAACGTATTTACCGCCTCAGTTAATTTAATTTCAAATAACTCTTTAAATTTCCCAGTTCCCACCTAGAATGCCAGTTTCATTAACCTATAAACTGTTACAGCTGGAGTATCAAAAACCGCATATTGAATATAATGAGTCTAAAAATTATATTAATTTGATTTTTATTATGTACATTATATCAATTTAATTTTTATTATGTACATTACATCAGTGTCTTTCTTTCAATTTTTTTATACACAATTAATGTTATCAAAACGTTTTGTATTAATTTCAGTTAATGGTTACATTTATTTTTAGTTATAAATTTTGTGATCAATTTAAAAAACAATTTAATTTTTTAATATGTTAATTAATTTGTGACATGTGGACTTAAACTATAACACCTATGCTGTAATTGGGACAGGTGGTGTTCACATGAAATGTTAACCTTATTTTATTTAAATTTTACCACCGCATAAAACGTGTTAGCAATTTCCCAGCAAAAGTCTTTTTATTTTCAATATTTACTGTAAGTGGGATAGGTGTTGGTATGTTGTAATATTTAGATGTCATTTAAATTTAAATGTCAGAACCGCTTTAAAGTTACATTAAATTCCCTCCAAACTTCAAATTTAATTACATTTTCTTTTTAAGCTTAATTATTTTCTAAATAATATATTATTTTAAGGTTATTGGCGGTAAAGTTGGAGGGAATCAACATTTGGCGGCAGATTTCTAGAAGGTATGACCACTATATAAATTAACAATCTAAATTGTTTTTCAAATGGCATTTGCGCTATTAAAACACATCATATCCTTATGTATTCAGCTACAGCAAGCAAACAACCGCAAAGGCGTCTGCTCAACAGGTATTCCTAGTACATAATGGTTAACATTTTATTTTACCTTTTATCAAATAAGTTTTTCATTTCAGTGAAATTTTTTGTTCCATTTTGAATCATTTCAGATGAGATGAAAACTTTTACAGAAGTGTTAAAGTTGAGGAATATTTATTATTTTTTTTCTATTGTTGTTTTCATGGTGTTAATATTGGTTTGTATAAAGGCCTTTATAATTGTGTTTTGTTTGGTTGATAGCAATTTTGTTGCAATCAGATAATGATTTAACCGGATAAAGTGGGCGGGTATTTTAAAATGATTTTAAAGGGCTGATGTAGAATTGCAGGTCATTACACGTGTCAGTAGAAGCATAATTTTGATGCTTAGTGGGACATGTGTTCTTTCAATATATAAGGGCATTTAATGGGCGGGTATTTTAAAATGATTTTAAAGTGCTGATGTAGAATTACAGGTCATTACACGTGTCAGTAGAAGCATAATTTTGATGCTTAGTGGGACATGTGTTCTTTCAAGTATTTACTTAAATAGTTAAATGTACTAACCGGTAATTCCTTTCCAAATTCGAGGACAGGTGTCTGGAATTTTAAAACTGCCGTAAGAATATGAACTGTTTAAAACTGCCGATTAATTTGATTTTAAACGGCATCTCAGCCATTTTATAGGGTCAAGATTACTCCTCAGGGTGGTTGATTCCACCGATGTCTATATATTAATAATATGTGCATTACCCGTCAAGCTTTTCATGGTTTCCATGTTCAACACAGGCTATTATTTTTTACAAATTTATCTACATGTTCATTTTTCATATATCTTTATACATATTGATGTCATATTCACTTTTAATTGTTTCACATATTGAACACTGCCGGAAAAATACCAGCATGTTCATATTGTCCACAATTATATTACCCCGTAGGGCCCTTAATCATACGTATACAAATGAAGATCAAGCGTCAAAAAATGTATTAGTGACAGTGTTTTGTTATTTGGCAGTATAGTTGAAATTTTTAACGTTAGGAAATATCTATCAGCATGTTTAATATATGTATTCCAAGAATTTAAGGGGCTTTCTAAAGCCTTTGTGCCCCCTAAAAAAAGGCCCGGGACTGAGGTCGGGTTTGCCCCTCTACGCTGTCCATGAACAAACAAATTTACCAAGTATAATCTTACCTTTTAGTAGGGTCTGTAGTGAAGAATAGAGATAAACTTACTCTTATCCCAATTATGATGAAAATATGAAAGTATATATTTTTTGTTGAAATACTTTATATCAGGATAAATCTCATAATATTTTGTTTGTTTTCCATTATTATTTGAGATACCAGATGACTGTAACACTTTGTGAAGTTTATCAGTTTATGTGTTTTTAAGGTGCAATGATTAAAGTACTAGAAAATGACAGGATCATGGAGTACCTAACCTAATTATATAATATTATAAATAAATTTACGTGGTCAAGTTGTACAAATAAATAAATTAACAATGTAAAATAAAATGGATATATGGTTTGTTACGCTTCTTGGAGTTGTCAAAGGCATGTGTGATTTGTTGTTTACCAATACATGGTGTCAGCATATTATGTCATACCTTTTTAATGAAACAATTAAAATCTTTGGTGGAATAAAGAACACACAAAAATGTAACATGTAGTCTACTTATAATGGTATGTATATTTTATTGGTGTGAGAAAGGAAGTGCATTTTTGTAGGAAGTACTTATTAAAGTTATATAAATATAATTAGAATACATAATAAAATATAAACATATAAACTAAATTACTTTTATATGTTGACTATCGTTTAGATAAGGCTTTCATTTGTTTTAGAAGTAAATATTTAATTTTGCTTAGCTTGTATCATATATAAGGATAAGCGGCACATTTAATGAGGGGTTAAGATCGATTTTTTGGCAAACACATACAAACACAAGGTATTGGTGTTAGTACCTAACAGTTATATCTAGTGTATAAAGTTTGAAAATTATCCAACACAAAGTGCCTAGTTGGTAATTAAAGTTTTTTTTATTATCATTGTTCAATTTAGGGTACAATTAAATCTAACATAAACAATATGCTATCTAACTAAACTAACTTACCTATAATTATCTTGCCAAAGTAACTAAATTTTTAACTGTCAAAACGTGCTTTCTCCTAGACCTTGCTCCCTAACTGCACCAGACTAGTTGTGACATACCTTGTCACGTCATGCATTTTAGGTCATGTTCCATATGTCTCACATTGCACCACACAGATCACAACTCAACATCAATCACACAACCAACACTAGATAATCCAAGCGTGCCCATCAATAATTTGCACATTTATTGGTGTGAGTTAATTTTTTTATTGTGTACCATTTTATGATAACAATCTACTGTAATGAAAGAATATATGAGAATGACACATGTTACTCTGTAGTGTTTTTTCAACTTTGTTTTCTTTTACTTTTCTCTCGCAAAAAATAAGAGTACATGTGTTATTATATATTCTTCTCTCATTTTCTCACTTCTTTCTCTTGTCAACTATGTTTTACTCTATTTGGATGTTGCTTAACCTCATTTTCCTTTAAATATTTAAAATAAAAAATATAGTTAAGTTAAAAACATTATCTAATATAACAAATTAATATTTTAATAAAATATGTGCCACTTTATGCTGTGTTTTTAACTTTATTTTAATATCACTCTCTCGTGTTAAACACATGTTATTACCTTACAAAATTTTTATTTTCTCACTTTTCTATCATATTAAATAATATTGATAATAATAGAATATACTTTAAATACATAAAGAAATTTAATTATAAATAATTATTATATTTTACCAACGATTACCTTCAAATAGTGGAAATGTTATCAACCAATGGTGATTGGATGAAAATATAAATAAGTGAACGGGTATCAGTCGAGTGTTTTTGTCTTTGCTAGATATATAAGGGTTCAAAAGTTAATATTTATTAAAATAATATGCATAGCAGTATTAATTATGCATCATATTTAAACTGTTTAGACTTCGTGAGCTTAACAAAATTTAGGCAAACATTTTTATAAATTAAAGTATAACCTATCGATAATAATTCATATTAATAATTCGACAAATAATAATCTTAATTTTCACTTTTGTTGCTAAGATTAACTCAGTAGAATACGCATGATTAATTTCCGTTTAATTTTCTTTATTTCACTTGTGTGAGTTATCATTTTGAGAGATATAGATGGCAAACTGGAATGATTATATTGAACAAATTTAGAAAAAAAAACATTTGATAATTGAATCTACAGTTGATGAGTTATTGAGTTGTAATCAAGTGAAAAAGTCAACAAAACTTCGTTGCAATATGTTTAATCATGCGACTATATATACTCTTCTACAGTTTTCAACTTTATAATAATAAAAAAAACAAATTTGTGACAAAAGTATAACTTATTATAAAAAGAATTTTAAGACTACGAGAAAATAATCATTATCTAGTATGTTATCAAAATTATGGCTTTTTATTCTGATGTTTACATATTTTGAACAATTTTACACAACATAGGACTAATGAACAAAATCAAACATATAAATTGTATTTGGTCGATTTGGAAATTGATGTAACAATTTCAACAACCAAACAAGTATTTTGATTTTTGACCAGATTCATATAATATTTCTTCCACTTATTTTACACAGAAAGTGAATGACTGTATAATTCAACTAATTTGATATGTTTTGATAACCAAATTCTTCATCGTTTCAGTAAATAATTAAGAAGATAAGGATGTCTTGTGTCCATGTGAGTGACCCGGCTCAATGGATCTTCAAAGGGTTTCAAGCAGGTTGTTGACGTTGATCCTTTGTCTTCTTCCTGGTTTTATGATTAATTAAAAATTATGTCACTAATTTAATCCGATTATTGAACTCTTCGATAGAGAGTCCTTCATTTCCCACCATTATTTTAGTCTTAAACAATCAATTCCCCTTCTAAATTGAAAATTTATAGGCTTGTTTAATTCAAGATTAGATATGTTTATTTAAGATATCAAGTTGCAATGATGAATTAATGGAGAAGAAGTCAACCCTTCTGCCATTGGCTTTATTCAAGAAGGGGTCTCGTGAAGCCAACCGTATACAGAGACTTTCGATGCATGTTCACACCCACCAACTGTTTGATATAAATCCACTATGAGTTCTTCTCACAGTCTCATTGCTGATTCCTAAACAACACCTATTTTATATCACTGTCTGCCATTTTAGAGCCAAAAGGGTGAGCCTCCAGCCTGTAATTTGAATCAAAAGAAAAAAGATTGAAATGGGTTCTTGTTTCAGTGTTCATTTGACAATAGAAAATTCTCGTAATGATGGTGAGTACTGAGAATATCACAATCACAATTACAATTACAATTACAATCACATCAGCTGTTGTGTTTTCCAGACACACAAAGTTGTTTTTTTCTTTAGAGTCAATGATTGTTCTTTTTAATGTGTTTGATAGTTAAGGTTACATCTGCAACAGTACCACCTAGCCCACGAAGCGAAGATGAGATCTTGCAATCAGCTAATTTAAAATCGTTTACTTTCAATGTACTTAGAACAGCCACCAGGAACTTCCGTCCCGATAGTGTGTTAGGTGAAGGCGGTTTTGGTTTAGTTTTTAAAGGTTGGATAGATGAGCAATCACTAACCGCTGCTAGACCTGGCACCGGCACTGTCATTGCTGTAAAAAGATTAAACCAAGAAGGTCTTCAAGGTCACCAAGAATGGTTGGTAAGTGCCAATCAATGTATTTTAGTTGTAAAATTAGTTTTTTGTGTAAACTAATTTCTTGTAATAATAATGTTTCAGACGGAAATTAATTATTTGGGGCAGCTATCTCATCCAAATTTGGTAAAATTAATAGGTTACTGCCTAGAGGATGACCACAGGCTCCTTGTTTATGAATTCATGTCTCGTGGCAGCTTGGAAAACCATCTTTTTAGAAGTGAGCTTTCTTTCACTCGTAAATTTTAGTTTTACCCCATTAAAATTCAATCCAAATTACCTGCTTAAAATATGTCACTGATGCCTTTACAATTTGAATTAGGGAGTTCTTACTTTCAACCTCTTTGTTGGAACCTACGTTTAAAGGTTGCTCTAGGTGCTGCTAAGGGACTCGCATATCTTCATAGCCCGGCAGCAAAAGTGATATATCGTGATTTCAAGTGTTCAAATATCTTGATTGATTCTGTATGTCTCAAATTTGTAGTATAACTCATTTTGTTCTATGTTTTGCATATTTACATAATATTTTACTAGTTTTTTTTTTTTTTTCTTTTTTTTTAGAACTACAATGCAAAACTTTCTGATTTTGGATTGGCTAAAGACGGACCAGTGGATGGGAAAAGCCATGTATCCACAAGGGTCATGGGTACTTATGGATATGCAGCTCCTGAGTACATGGCAACAGGTAAACTATTTGACAAACAAAAATTATTTTTGTAGTAATAGTCTTCGTATTCATACTAGCACATTGTGTATTTAAAATTTGAAAAAATAAGCAACATGGTTTGTGGGTCAGCCCAGTCTATTTCCACCCACCCATAAAAGTTGCCCATTTTTATGTGAACCCGACCCACTTAAGAATCCAAATAACCTGATTTGTCACCTCTTATTATGGGCATGAAACTTAAACAGCTTTAGCTTAAAAATTACTTGAAATTAATATTCTTGTTTCTTCATGAAGGTCACTTAACTGAACGAAGCGACATCTACAGTTTTGGGGTGGTTCTTCTTGAAATTTTGACAGGAAAACGATGCATTGACAAAAATCGTCCATCTAATGAACAGGTGCTGGTTGACTTTGCAAGGCCTTATTTGTCCAGCAAAAGAAGGATTCTTCACATAATGGACCCGCGGATTATTGGTCAATACTCTTCTGATGCAGCCATCAGAGTTGCAAATCTTGCAGTTAGGTGTCTTGCAAGAGAACCAAAGTACAGACCGACTGCTAATGAACTTGTCAAAGAGTTGGAGCAACTTCAAGAACTTCAGAAAGGGTCGGATATTTGTAGGAAAGAAACGGGTCGGAAACATAATGGCAACAAAAAAGTTGGTTGCCCCACACTAGTGGGTTCTAGAGGTGGTAGTATTTGAAAGAGATAACGTAGAGTCCTTGTACATTCATGAAAGTGTAATTTCAAAAGATGTATTGCACAAAGAAGAAGATGGTTTAAAGAAATTGGAAATTGCATAAAATCATTTTTGTCTGATTTCTGCTTTAGGTAATGAACTAGTTTTACGACTTTCATCGGTTCTGATTTATAACATTTTGGTATCTCATGAATAATCTGATATATTATCTTCGACAACATAACACTTTGGTATATTGTAACGTATATAAACAAGTAATAATAATTATAATGATATTAGTATAATAATGGTAGCAGTTGTAATCAAAAAACATGATATCGCCAGACATTTATGTTTTAAAATAAAAATGCATAGAACATTCATTTGAACTTTCACCAAAGTTTAATAATATTGCTGTCAATATATTGAGCATATATTGTTAGTTAAAACATATTAGTTTGTTCAACTATCCTGATTCTATTATGATTCTGAAGATATATGCTTAATGGCTAAGAGTATAAACGCAAGTTTAATTATATCATTAGTAGAAAACATATAATGAATCGATATCAAGATGATAAGACCAAGTGTAGTAAAGTTTGGGGTGATGGGTGTGAGCCCAACCATCACGAGGGTGGGCACAAACATTGGACAAATTCATGAACCTTCTTTTACTTTATGTACCATTCATGTTAACGCATGTATATTTTCTCTTTAGGCCATTCGAATGCTAGTGATGAGAGATGTGATGGCGGTCACATTAGACGCTTACGCCTTCGAACACCACTCCCTCCCTTGTGAGTGTTAGAGTAACGCCTTTGCCCTTTGGCATGATGATTATCACACATCATGATAAATTGTTTGGTTTCTTTTGTTTTGTTGTTTTACTAAATTTTGATATCCAATTATTTTATGTGGCATCATTCTTTTGTTATTTTCTAACAATCACTTACCATTACACACTTTTTATCTTATATTTACTAACTTACATAATACATTATACGTAACGCTTGTGTGACAACAATTTTTTTTTTTCATTTTCATTCTAAGTATTAAACATGTTCTCACACCAACTAACCTTTTTACCTTTTCTAGTGAGTGTAACTACACTTACTACATACATATTACTACTTTTTGTCTCACACTTTATATCACTACATATTTGATATTATTATTTTTTAATTAAACTAGGTAGAGCGACCCGCGCGTTGCCGCGGGTTTACTTTTGTTTCAAGTTGATGTATGACTCTCAGATTGCGAATAACCGATGGCATCCCTTAATATAAATTACATCATAGTTTCTTATTAAATATAGCAATGCATGTGGCACCTAGATTAACATGCATATGTCTAATGGATAATCAAATGACATGTTTTTTGTGCTCGAACAAAAACAAAAGCCATAGGCCTTCACATATGAATATGGAAGGGTATGCACAAAACATAGTAACTATAGTGAACACAAAGGTAATATATATAAAAGCCACACCTAAACATAAAATAACAGATAAACAAAGCATAATAAAAATTGAATAACCAAAGACATAGGAATAAAAAAGAATCCAATCGAGTAATGAACCTAAATGATGCAGAGAGTCCTTTGCCTCTGGTTTTACTTTGTCCCTTCTTTCCGAGAGCTGAGGGCTTTTATTACTCAGTGGAATTACTTGAAATCAAAATCTGATATTCAGGTTGAGAATCCTCCATCAGCTTAGCCCAACCCTAGTAGCGCCCAGCAACCAAGATCCCATCAACTGCACCACACAGAGCCTATCAAAAGTCTTTACACTGTAACACATCCAAGGAACTCCTTTGATCAGATTTAAAGCCACAGATATCCGCATAGCTCCTAGCAACTGTGAGCAGCCATGCAGCCACCATCAGTTTGCCCACAGTCATGTGTTATACTCACCATTATCACCAGCCCCCTAGTGTGCCATAACACCATTTGAAGGAGATGCACAACATCCAATCCTCTTGACATTCCACCTGTTGGTACCTTGTGTATGCAAATAAATCCAATTCATAGCATAGTTCCAAGAGTTCCAACCAATAACATCCAAGGTAGCCTGATGTTAATACCTGGACCAGCTAACATGCAGCTCATCATCATACACATGGCTGCAATACTACTTAATTTGTTATGCCATTGAATTTAAGCAATTATAATGTTTGAAACAGAATGTTTTTTTTACGTTTATCATATTTTTATAATGAACCTCTAAATCATTAAA
This sequence comes from Mikania micrantha, assembly GCA_009363875.1. Lineage (NCBI taxonomy): Eukaryota > Viridiplantae > Streptophyta > Magnoliopsida > Asterales > Asteraceae > Mikania > Mikania micrantha. Next base: position 113,534,964 of record CM018680.1, read on the forward strand.
AGATAATAATCATTTATTATGGTTCATGAAGTTTACATTCAAACTTGTGAACTCTTCATGAATGGCTAAATCCGGTCTACTCTTCTTGCCTGTAAGATCACATTAAATCTCAATCAGATTTTAACCAAACACTTGACAACATGAACAAACATAAAACTAAACGACTGAACAACCAAAGTTAGAAACATATACACACTTCATAGATATGATAGGTGAACTAAGTAAACACCAATTCAACCCTAACCAAATGCCAAAAATTCAAGTCTTAAAAAAAAATCCAAAAAGTCACTAATACAACCAGGTGTATGGAAAAAGAAAAAAAGTAAAAAACTTTCTTATGACATGTTCCTCATATATTTCTAAATATTTTAATTCGATTTTCCTAAGTAAGTATTGTTACATAAAAATACTTAAAAACGCACATCAACACATAATAAAATAAAATTATTGCAAAACTAAAAGAAGAGTGAATAAGAATTGAGGTATATTTTTTCATTGTTAAATGTGACTAAACATTCAACTACTTAGCAAGACTTATTTTGTGCCAATTTGAACACCTATGTAATAGCATCACAAAAGTTGTCCAAGAGTTTACCTCAAATCTAATCTTCTTCACATCGCTCGCTAAGAAGTACACATGAATTGTGCAAGTCTAATTAAAGGACTAAGAAACAACATTGATGTAAGTAACAAAGCAAAGTGCTAGAAAGCCAAAATCTTAAGTATGTGAATGTTAAAAAAAGATTATATATTGCATATAAAGTTTGAATATACAAATGCATGTGCAATTCATGTGTATGTTGTAATTACATACGCATCATACATCACAAATATCACACTAATTAATCAAATATGTTTTTGTTTTTTACAGTTTACTCATAATAAATATGCTTTATTAGTTAATAAATGTGAATGTCACAAACATCAGACTAAAGGTAGAAACTTAAAAGAGGATCTTACAGCAACTCAAGCGTACATTTGTTGATCTAATTCATCAGATAAACCCATGCTTTCTTTAGTTATCCTACATATGGTTGACTCACATGCAATTTGCCTAGCTATACAAAATCGAAGCAGCAAAATAGCTTAGTCTAACATGTTATGAACAAAGAAACCACATGTGAGTAAAAATTAAGAGCATAACAAATGGAAATAAATATGGAGTCACTCTGTCGTAAGCAAAATATAGCTATTGCATTTGTTGTTCCCTTTTATAACTCAATCTAAACCTTATCAGGCTGTAATTAACCTGTAAAAGATAACTCAAATTCCTTGTTCTTTCTCACGGGTGAGTAAAATCTAAGAGAATAACCAAAGATAACCAAATTAAGCCTTATGCAAGTTGTAATGACCTGTATAAAAACTCAAATTCGTTGTTTCCTTTTAAAACACAATTCCACAGCGAAGAATACCATGGGTTAATAGCATTGCTTTTGCCATGATTTAAAACTCTAATCTTTCGTCCTCTTTCTCTCTCTTTTCGTCACTTCACGTAAGAGATGATGAAGGATCACTCCTTGTTTCATCACCAAAGGCTCTTTGCATTGCTTTTGCCATGACTTTTAAGGCAACGTCATCATCGGCCTCATCATCGCTGCTCAGGATGAGTGGGGTAGAATCAAACAGTGAGTCTTGTTCAGATTTAGGGTTTGATTTTAGGAGTGAGATTATTTTTCTTAAATTTTACCCATTAACGACGATCAGAAGATGAAAGGGTTGAGAGAAACCTAATCGACTACATCCACGACGTGTGCGAAGCAAGAGAGACAACAATCGGTCTACCCCACAACGTTGCAACGGCAGAGATGCATCATCGGATGCTCCGGCGCCGACGGATATCGCAGCAGAGAGAGGGGTGAAGCGTATTAGAGCTCTGAAACAATCGCATATGGACTTATACGTAAAGCATATTAAGAACTTGTGAAGTAAGCTGGTAAGAAAAGGAAGGTAAGAGCAGCACGTCTAAGTAACAAATGAAGGAGAACGTACCTGATTTTCACCTGAAGCTAAGAGCAGTCGCAAGAGCGGAGAAACCTAGAACTGATGGTGGTAAGATAAGCAAGGTAAGAGGAGCTGGTTGTACCGCACGCAAAAGCTGGTTGTACCGCACGCAGAAGGAGTTGTAGGAAATGAACTGTGGTTTGTACTCACACTAAAATTTTGGTTTTTAAGTTATATATAAATAAACATCATATTATACTTCTACTTAGTTTGTAACGGTGATTTTTTATTGAATTTCCGTTAGTTACCATAAATTCAATTTTCTATTACTTCTTTATGTTCTTTCTTTATTTTATTTAAACTTTTCTTTATTTCACTTTAGCCATAGTCTTTATTTTTCATAAATTTTTATGCATTTGAATTTAAGTAACTGGAAACTTTTATTTTTATTTTTATTATTGACTATTTATTTCAATTTTTCTTTTTTTTTATGTAATTTATTCGTTTTTCTTTCTCTGTTTTATTCAGTTTTATTTCTTTTATACAACCTTAGTTTCTATATAAGGAGCTTTGACTTCTCAACTCTCAAACTTCAAAATTTAATTCCTAAATTTGGTAAGATATCATTTTAACCTCTAAAGTTTATAGAATACAAATTTTCTCTATACTCAATATCAGACTTCTATGTTTATTTATAGACGTTTGCATTCCATTCTTAGACTTATAGAACATATATTTCATCTCCTTATTTTTTGGAGTTAAACGGTCATTCCTACACTTAATATTGAAACTTTTATCCCTCACTTATGAACTTTTATGTTGTATCGAAAAAAATGTTTAGAATATTACTTTAACCCCCCTTAGCTGTTTGAGTCTAGAGTCCATCCCTAAAATAAATGTCAAAAATTACAAGTTTTGTAAACTCTTAGGTTTATCCTTAAATTTTGTTTTGATTATTCAGTTTTGTAGAGTTTGAAGTTTATTTCTACACTCAATTTCAATTTTCAATGACAATTTGTAACCAACAATTTCAAAACATTTAAATTTCACTCTTACTTCTAATCATTCAACCTTCAAAATTTTTTAGTTTCACTAGTAAACTTATAGGATTTATCTTTTAACTTAATGTGACTTTTACCCCTCATGTTTTTATACTTTAAAGCTTATTACTACAAAGAATGACTAGACTTTTAAATTTCACTTATAAAATTTTACGTATTATTCCTAAACGTTGTTGAATATTTCTCTGACCCTCATTAGGTTTTTGAAATATATAGTTTATCCTTGTATTTACCATCCAAACTTATAGGTATTACTCTTAAACTTTTATTTTTAATCTCTGTACTTTGTAAAATGTTACTTTAATCCATACATATTGGTTTTTAGTGCTTATGGTTAATCTTTAGATTCAATTTGAAATCGACGACAACCAGTCACATATCACTTTCAATCCTCCAATTTTTAAAAAAACATGTTTCAATTATAAACTTTTAGGTTTTATCCCTGGTCAACATAAATTTTGATTTGTAAGCAATAACACTGTACGATAAAATGTAAAGTTAATAGTTACTGTAATTATATACATGTTCATATAAATAAATTACAAGGATTGGGATCAAATAATAACACACTCTTAAAGCAATAACCCAGATAACTTTGTCAAGATGAAGCCGAATCTTGAATTTTTCTTTAACATCATTGTAACACAATTAGAACACTATGTTCTTTTATGAGTTTGCGAAAATTCATCACCGTTTGAGAGTTTACATCGTTGTAAGTTTGGGCCTAAAACAGTTAAAGTGCTGTAAATCAAAAACTTTCAACGATGATATCTCCTAAACGGTGACGAATTTTCACAAACTCATAAAAGAACATAGTGTTCTAATTGTGTTACAATGATGTTAAAAAAAATAAAGCTTCGGCTTCATCCTGACAAAGTTATCAGAGTTATTACTTTAAAAGTGGGTTATTAGTTGAACACTTTTCTAAATTATAACATTGAACACACCGACCCGAACTGGTGGGGTTCTCTTTCCTTGTAACGAGACGCTAAACAAAGCTTAGGGCACGGCTAAACAGTCTGAAGGTTTAAAATTTCAATTGCGAACATCTGGATCTGTAAATCCCTCTGTCGATCTTTCCAGACATCTTTTCTTCGTTGTATATCAGGTGAGTTTCAAATCTTATCGTATTTGGAATTTGATGACAATCTTCTTACATATTGAACGAACATTTGATCTTTACGCACTTTCTGTTATTGATTCAAATAATATGGAACAAGAATCATATCCTTGATTTAGTTTTGTTACGATTTCATCACTCTTGGACTGTTGAAGTTTTGGACTGTGATCATACTAATTCTAACCCTCTCCATGATTACCCGTTAGGGTTTCATATTTTTCAAGGCAAAAGTGTGATTATAACGCCATATCGCTAATTTTTTCAATTTTTGACTCGTATTTTCGAAATCTGGGTTTGTATTTGGGTTTTATAATCTGAAAATTATTTATGGACTGTACATGTAACATGTTATATACAGTTTCGTTGCAGATATTGAAGCATGAGAAGGTACAGTCCACAATACCACAGTACTCCACGGAGAGGACATGGAAGTCGACCAAGAAGCCCTCCTCCCCGAAGGGGATATGGCCCTGAAAGAGTGAGGCCCAAGGATCAAAATCAGGGCAGCCTTTTAGTTCGTAACATTCCCCTAAATTGCAGGTAAACCCTATGCATTGATTCTATACGTTTTATTTATTAATGTTTTGTGAATATATTTAGACGGGACTTTTTGGATTATCTAATTGTGTTGTTTAAATTGGACTTTTAGGCCTGAAGAGCTTCGCGTCCCCTTTGAAAGGTTTGGAGTGGTCAGAGATGTGTATCTCCCAAAGGATTATTATACTGGGTGAGTATGTGCCAAACTACTGATTGCCAGACCTTTATTTGTTAAATGAATTGTGATATATCATAGGAATGATTGTAATCTGAACAGTTTTTAATTGTTAAAACTTAAGTATATATCTTACAAACGAAATGGTTATAGGGAAAGACTTTTGATTACAAGGAGAGTTATGTTTTGACCTGGTTTGTCAGTGGGTATGGTTGGTTTGAAGTTAAAACAAGCCTAATCCCCAGAATTGACGAAGACTTCTTCTGTTTAACATTGCTTAACGTTTTTTCCACCGAGAATAGTGTTCAATTGAAGAATGTTCGATTGTGAAGAGAAATTTTATAAAATCATTACAAGTTTGATATGTGGAAGAAGATTGATTCTTCACCAATTGACAAGAAGTTGAAGCAATTTTTTCTTTTGGACAATGTTGATTTCAAGTTCAATTATTTACAAGAAATTTGAAGATTTTTGAAGTCTCATTTGCATCTTTTGAAGTTGCCAATTTGCCATTCATACTTGATTATAGAGGAAAAGGTCAGCCATTTGGATCTTAGCTGTTTTCTTGCACATCTGTATCAGATTCATATAGAACCATTATGAAGCTGATACACATATAAATACACAGAAGGTATAATAAGAAAACACAAGTAAACTAGCGTTGTGTATTGGATGGCTGTTGGTAGTCAGAATTCTGTGTATACTTGTGTTTTTATGAGGGTTTTGTTCATATTTTGTGCAGGGAGCCTCGTGGATTTGCATTTGTGCAATATGTGGATCCTTATGATGCTGCAGAGGCGCAATATCATATGAATGGACGTATGTTTGCTGGTAGGGAAATTTCTGTTGTTCTTGCTTCAGAATCTAGAAAGAGGCCTGAGGAGATGCGCCGAAGAACTAGGGTTAGGTAATTAATACTTTTAGATTTCTTCTTAATGGTTATTTACTTATTTATATGATGCTTGTCTGATATTTTATTGTTTGAAAGTATTCAGGGGACCCTCAGGTCATGAAGGCCGGAGGTCTTTTCATGGTATGTATTGCATATCAGATTTTCATTTTTACGTGTTTCCTATTGTTTAGCAGGGCATTAGATTTAAGTCTGCTACTATAATTTACTTTAGTTTTCAATGGGGTTTCCATTTGACCCGTTTGCTTATGAATGCATTGATCATCATTATGTATAATCTCTAATGGATCAAGAAGGTAATATATGGATTATAACATCTATAAAGGGAACGTGTCAAATGGATCAAATGTTACCCAAAGTTCAATGAATAAATCTGTACAACTCTTTTATTAAAAAAAATTAAATTAATATTGCAATAAAATAACAGGCTAGTTTATAAAAAAGATCATATACATCCTTTTGAAATTCAAATTTCATATACATCTTTCTAATTTTTTTTGATGTTGCAACTTACATTTACCATTTGAAACATTAAGAATTACGTGCTTGTCCAATCGATTGTAGAATTTTGATCAGTTACTTGTTAACTATTTTTGTTTCACTAAATATACACCAGGAAACAACAATAATATTTCAGATTGTCTCAAAACGCTTGTCCCAATATTTTTAATACTGTTTGTTGTGTCTTTTTTAAAGGGATAGAGGTAAGGTTTGCCTACATGTCAGTATGCCACACTTCCAAACCCTACTACTAGCTTTGCTATGAGTAAAATTTACTAGATATGGTTGTTAGTAGTGTTTTAAAAGGTGAATATTATAATATTATAAACTTTTGAAGAAAGAATATACATACATAAATACACACACAAAGAGAGGGATGAATTCAAATGGAACCAACAAGTTGTAGAGAATAAAAAAGGACTGTTTATAGACACTAAATTAAAGGATAATAAAAGTAATTTCCTTCTAAAATAAAGAGAAGTTACTTTTATGTCCTTTAAACATGTGGCTATTAATGGTTCTTTTAGTTCTAAACCAATATTAGTTTTTAATTAAACATCCTCCTATGCACATACACGCACACACATCTTTTAGTTCAACTCTTAACCTATTTCTAGTCACCTAAATGAAATCATGAAAAAAGATGTATGATCCATATTGGCCCAGGTTAAAGTTGAACATTTAGAATGGAGTTAATTACACGGATGGTCCCTGTGGTATGCCCGGATTGCACTGATGGTCCCTAACTTCGAGAAATTACACCGGTGGCCGAATAGTTTGCAAAAACGTAACACGGATGGTACCTGGAGCAGATGGACGTTAGTTTATGCTGTTAACTGTGTTTGAAATGACTAAAATGCCCCTTAAAATTAAAAAAAAATAAATGTGTGTGTACGCACATATTACACACACTTGCATATAACTCCGGCTACCTAAACTCCTCCAGCAACCACACCTCCGTCAATCACCACCTTTGCCTGGACAAGCACCTCCCACAAGCAACTCACTTGCAACCTACCAGATCCGACAACAACCTCAACGTCCAGCAACATTTCCTCCTCATCAAAAGGTTTCATCGCCGGAATCCGGCAGTTCACAGACATCAAACGACACATCGGAGAAATCGTAACAACGGCAGATGAGGTATAGGTCTAGAGGAATCGACAGGAGTTGCAGAAGCTGAAATCGAATCGGTGATCGATTGAAATCGCGAGCAGGGTGTTGGTTAAGGCTTCAGTGAAGACGACACAACCATCGTTGAAATTGACGGATGGTTGTGGATCCGGCCATCTTGCCAAAGACGATGATGTCGGTCCATTAATTTCAACGTCATCACGTTGTTGCGTATGTGTGTCCGGCCATCCTGCCGGCGACTTGACCAGTGGAGACAGGTTGAGAAAGGGTGCGGGAGATCCAGAAGGGGTGGTGTAGATTGGTCTGGTGGAGACATGTCGAGATGGGGTGGTGGTCGACGGTAGATTGGATGGCACCGGTGTGGTGGTTGCCGGAGGAGTTTAGGTTGACGGAGGTGGTGGTTTGGTAGCAGGTAGATTGGATGGCACCGGTGTTGTGTGTTTTGGTGTGTGTAGGAATAAGGGAAAGAGAAGGGTAATTTGGGTATTTTTGAAATTTTAACAGCAAAAACCAACGTCCATCTGCTGCAGGGACCATCTGTGTTACGTTTTTGCAAACTATTCGGCCACCGGTGTAATTTCTCGAAGTTAGGGACCATCAGTGCAATCCGGGCATACCACAGGGACCATCCGTGTAATTAACTCTTTAGAATGGCGTAAATGAAAATGCTGCTAAGGATTGACAAAATTTTCCCGTATAACATTATGTAAAACTCTTGTATAAAAACATAATCATGAAAAAACAAAAAACGCACCAACTTTTTATAAATTTGTGGTTTGTAATTATTAACTTCTATTTTTATGTGGTAATCGACAGGCGGATCTCGGTCCCGTTCTCGCTCACCTCGCCATCTCTCTGCTTCCAGAAGACGCCACCATTCAAGGTAATTTCTAACTTTCAAATTAGCTCCTTTTAATAACGATATATCTCATCATAGCTGGTGTGTTTATTTATTGTAATCTCTCAGGTCCTACTCTCCTGCTCCTAAAAGAAGAAGAGACTATTCCCTGTCCCCTGCAAGAAAAGAGCCCCGATCACCTCCTGAACGTAAGATTGATCATGCTCGCAGGTCTTATTCCCCAGGTTATGATCATGATGCTGAACATAATGCGGATAGGTGTGTTTGAGCTAGTAAATATTTATGTAATGTTTACTTGCAATATGATTTATTGGAATGAGGGTGATGTAATTAATATGATGTAGGAGGTATCTACATGAATCTGATGGTGGTAGAAAACGGTACAGGTCACCGTCAAGGTCACCTTCGGGATCTAGGTCTAGATCTGCTGACATGTCGCCTCCGCAACGGGGTTAAATTCCTCCGAGCTCAAGTTGCTGCTTATTATGTGCATGGCTGCTGTTTGTACATGTATGTTTCTGATATTTGATTGCTTAAAACCAAAACTGGGTAACCTGGTTTGTGTATTTCTAGATTCCTTATGAGTGATGACTTCTATATTCCAAAACTGGGTAACCTGGTTCCTTGTTTATAATCTTGTTTGTTTGTTTGTTTATTATTTGCTTCTGTTTTTGTTTTTAAAGGAATCCATTGGTTCAAACCAGAGGTTAATCAAATCGTGGTTCATCAATAAATTTGCTTTCACAGGAGAAATTTTCAAAGTTCTTGGCCAACGTGAACGACTTGATTTACTTGCGGGCATGGTGTGCCCATCGTATTTTCTTTGTTTTATTTGAAACTAGGTTAAATCCCGTGTGTTACACGGGTTGAATAAATTACATGTTATATATTTTATAATAAAAAAGTATCGTCTATAAAAACATGTGTATTGCACTAATTGAATAAAATAAAATAAAATATAATTTGTTTAACACTTACGGTTGATAAGATGTATTATTAAAACTATGATAATTATAAATTTTGTTAAGTTAATTTTTATATTATATATATTTTCATTGTGTAGTAACATTTATATGGAATTGATAAGTATTAGCTTTATTAAAATATAAACTTTCTTTTAAATTTTTTTATCACAGTTAAATTAAATTGAATTACAATTAATATTAAAATATATGAAAAATTAATAATTGAAACTTAGATTTTTTTAAGAAAATTAATTAATATAATAATTGGTCAAATTTATTAATTATTACCATTAGTAAGGGATCATTAATAAATGAATTAATACTTTAAAGTTAAGGTGGGAAAATAGAATGAAACATGTCTAATAGAATGACAAGTGGCAAAGACAAACCTTTATTTATTATATAAGATAGATTATGTCTATGTCTGGTAAAATAGGCGGGCTAGGTAACGGATCAGAATGGATGGGGCTTAGGATGACTTTTAAGGAAAATCATTTTAGGTTTAATTGGATTGTTTTTAAAAAACATCAACTTAATTCAAGTTAAAATGAGTCGTAATGAAGCAAATAGTTTATTTGAGTAATTTTTAATGATTTTTTTCATCATATATATTATTGATCATTTTTAATTGTTTTAATCTATATATTCAAATAATTTTAAGTTTACTATATTGACTCGTATTATGTTAAGGTGTTATTCATCTCAAACCATCATATGTCATAAGTTTACTAAAAATACAACAATTCTTTACTTAAATCTACTCATTTATCTTACTATATAGGTTAAGATTGCCATTCCTATTTGAAATACATGGTCTACTCGTTTCCTCAAATTCATTGAGCTGTATACTATGTTTTACAATGTCTTCTAAATTTTTATGTCATCCTATGCTATCTTATATTTGATTACTAAAAAGAGTTTATTTTGGGAGTTCGAGGGTTTTAGCAAAGAGCAGTCTCATATATACGTATAACACACACACAAGAATTGGATCTCTTAAAACAGTTTATTTTGTGTAAAAATAGATAAAAAAAAAGGGTTCGATTTAATGATGTATTTTTTTAAATTAATGTGAAGAAGTTATAAATATTTAAAAAAGTTAAACAAACTTTAAAATATTTATTTACATACCAATTGAACTACGGTTATGTAAAAGTAATCTTTTCAGGTTTGTTAATTATCGCAAAATCCATGATTAATATCTAGAGCAAATGAGCAATCGATTGTCAAAAATATATGATTTTCTTTTTGTTATCAAAGGACTTGTAAACTTACCTATAAGAAAGGGGTTTCTTCTTAAAGGATATTCATATAATTTTAAAGTAGATTTTTAGGGTGTTAGCTTTTTTTAAGTTTCACCCGTCTTTCATTCTTTTTTTATTTCTAGATTTAAACAGTCGTATATTATTTTTTACTCTGGTTTAACTAACAAAGTATAATGTTTTAATAAATTTGAAGAAAACTTACAGCAAGAGCCGTTCTAGCTCAGTTGGTAGAGCGCGTGGCTTTTAACCACGTGGTCGTGGGTTCGAGTCCCACGGATGGCGGTGTTAATTTTTTAGTTTTACAACTCCAAGCCATATTCACATCTTCTATCAATTTTTGGTTTTACTCACAAATAAAGAAATTAATGAAACATTTTTAGATTAGGATTATACCAATTTATAGAAACAAATAGATCACAGACATCCTCATTTCAATTACCAGAAGTTTTTTAATATTAAAGCATGAACGCCCCCTTCTCCCTTGCGTTTGCAAATGTCATTCTATCCGGGCATGTATTGATAAGAGCAATATCCAATAATATTTCAGTCTGTTTTACGTTAATGCAAAAGTATAATTTTAAGTAAAGGCAAATTGGCTTTTAATAATCCAAACTTTGATCAATTAGCTACTTTCGGTCCCAACTATGAAAATCTCCAATAATGGTCCGAACTTTCGACATATTTACTTGTGGCGGACCGCCATAAAAAAAACCCTAACGGCATTAATTTTTTTCGAGTTCGAACGGATTTTTGAGAGCTTTTGTTCAGATGGAGAATACGAGTCGAATGACATAAAACTTACCTCGAAACATTGCGCCAAATTCCCCAATTTTGGTGTTTAAACTTTCAATTCATCAAAGAAATCATCAAATTGGGAGATTTGAAACAACGTTTCGAGGTAAGTTTTATGTTATTCGACTCGTATTCTCCATCTGAACAAAAGCCCTCAAAAATCCATCCGAAACTCGAAAAAAAATTAACGCCGTTATGGTTTTTTTGACGGCGGTCCGCCACAGGTAAATATGTCGAAAGTTCGGACCATTATTGGGGGTTTTTATAGTTCGGACCGACAGCGGCAAATTGATTAAAGTTTGAATTATGTAAATCCAATTTGCCTTAAAGTAGATGATAACAGCATTCAAATTCTGAATTTACATTTGATAGTGGTAATATCAGTTTTTAACACTGTATGTATTTTGCCTAGTAGAAAGAGAAACATTTCAAATTTTATATGAACCAAATGTAAAAGCTATTTTTTATATGAACCAAACCCTATATATATATATGTATATGTGTGCGTGTGTGTATGTGTATATAGAGAGAGAGGACGGTCTAGACAAAAAATATATAGAGGCTGACTTTTAAAATTTTTCACTTTTTGTTAAATTTATAACTTTTTTAAAAGACGCTATTTTTAAAATAAATTACATAACTGAACATTTTTATTTTTAATGTAAGTATATTATTGATAATTAAAAAATTAAATTATTTTTTTAACTTGTCGCGTTTCCAAACACATGTATTGTACTATATTATTAGTGTGATAATATGTCAAAATACAAAAAAAAAAAAAAATACAACACGAAAAATGCATCTCAAATACAATATAGAAAAATATAGCAGAGAGATCCATTATGTTAGTGCATCACTTCATTCTCCTTTTAGTCACAGTTTTTTTAGAAGATGCACTCATACATATATAATACTAGGTTAAAAACATGTGTATTACACATGTTAAATAAATCAATTTTAAAATTATTATTTTTAAATAAAATATCATATACTTTTCAAATATAGTTTTGTAATTTATAAAAATTTAAAGAATATAATCATATTATTTGTTAAATTAAATAAAATCAATAATATTTATTATAAGGAAGATGGGAAAATTAAAATTTAAAAAATGGCTGACAAATATTTATTAGGAGAGGGAGCATGAGAAAACACATTTTTAAATTGTCTATAAAACTAACATGTTTCTTAAAAATATTTATTTATTATATAGTTAGATTTGCAAATATTAAAATATCAAATAAGTGAAAAAATGTTTCAAATGGCCAAGTATCACGGGCGAAAAGGCATGTGTCATGGAGCATTCACCCAATCACCCGTGCCAAAAAGGTCACGGTGAGTTGGGATGAAGGTTTTAAAATTTTCATGGGTTTCATGTTGCTACCGCTTTTATATCACGATTCACATTTTATTACTATTGCTTATATTTAATCTAATAAAATTTACTTTTATAATCTTTTGTACACGCATTTTCAATTCAATTAATTTTGCCTACAAGGTTATTGTTTTGTTGTTAAAAAAAATAATTTTCCGTATCAAATTTGCATAAAAATGGGTATTAATTTGCCGAATCAATCTACATACTTTTGTAAACCACAGTTCCAAGATTATACAATTGATTTCGACATTTTTATAGAGTCAATGATGGACACTTTTTTTTTAATGACTTAGAGCGCAGCCACCTAAAACAAAATTTCAACCGTTCCCTCAGATTTGGCGCTCTAGGGTATACGCTCGAGCCCACCTACGAGGAACCCTACAACTGTGTAAACTTCCTACCTTGCCACAACGGTTTTGTTTTGGCCCGGATCCGGACCCAAGACCTCGTATAGGTTAAGTCAAGGGGGTAACTACGATTGCGAGGCTAGAAGCCTTTGATTCAATGATGGACACTTATTTAGAAGTTGCCTGACCTTTATTATAGACCCCTATACTCTCACCTCCAAATCACAACTCCTCCTCCTCATCATCATCATCTCTCTCTGTTTAAGAATGAAATTTGAAGAGCTCATCATGCAGGAGACTCAGGAGAATCAGAAAACAATGGCTCTTCAGAAAGAGGTGTTCTTTTTATCCTTTTCAAAGCTTCTTCCCTCAGTTTATTATGTTATAAAGAATTACATTTTCGATTTTCTTATAACAACAATTTTACTGGTTCTATATATAATCTTAAAATATACAAATGTATATAACTGATTTTAGTGTCATCAATATCATTTTTAACCAAACAGAAATAAGAATAAAATTGGCAGTGAAATTCTTGTTCTTGAAAGGTTGAGCAACTTGAAGAAGAATTAGAAGAGGAGTTGAAACTGAGTAAAGTCTTGCAGTATGCATTGGATGGTCCTTGTTGTTGTCCATGTTTATCTACTCAGCCTCACCTTCCCTTTAAGGTTAGTTAATATCCAATATCTTCATTCATCTGTCTTGTTTTTACGCCCTATTTGTGGTGCACACATATAATGTATATATGTGTTGGCCCTTAAGGGGCAAAAGTAAAATTGCACTAATTTTAACGTTATTTTACTTATTTTGTGAAAATAATCGTTAAAAGCGTTAAGGTGATTAACCTCAAACGATAACTTTGAGCCGGGGACTCCTTCGGAGCAGCCTCTCTATCCTAACTGTGATAGGGCCATAGGGGTAAGGTTTGTCTCTATCCTTCCCCCCAGACCCTACTCTAAGTGGGAGTTTTACTGGGTATGCTTGTTGTTGTATATTTCTTGCTTTTAGTCTGATTTCTCAATATATATCAATTTTTATTAAATTAGTTAGAATATTTATACTGAAAAAACATTTTTTACAGATAAAAGAACTGCTTACTGAACTGGCCACAGTGGAGGAAGAGATCATGTGGCTGGAGAGAAAGGTTCACAAATTGAACCTCAGCTTGTACATGGAGAAAAAACAGACCAAGGAATGGGAGTCACAGCAGCTAAAGAACTTGCAATATCCACGTCAGCAAAGATCAAGAATAAAAACACACAGAAGACAACAAAATCGATTAAAATTCATGAATAACAGTATTGAATTACAAGATTATGACACCAACAAAAGGCGATTTTCGTTCGGATCTTCAACCGATTTCAAACATGCTAGACTTGGGCTTACAGTATTGGAAACAGAAGACATTTCAAATTGTGCAGATAATCATACAAGAAATCCAAATAAGTTATCTCAAGATCTTATCAAGTGCTTGATAGCAATATTTCTAGATCTTAATCAGCCATTTCCAGACAGTGAAGAAGGATCAGATACTGTACAGAAGCAGATATCCTGCATGAATTCCAAAAGCTTTATCTCTAAAACAAGTTTTAGTTGTACTGCACCCACATTTTTCTTTAACAATAGCGGGTCAAATTTTGACCCGTATTCCATATTACTTGACTTTGATGGTGCAACTAGAGACATTGGTCCATACAAGACTTTCACTCAGATTACTCGAAATACACTCGACCATACACGTGTTTCTGAATGTTCCATAGAAGTTGGAAAACTCAGGTAGTTTGTTGATGGTTTTAAGAAAATGTTTCTGAGATTAATTATAAAATTCTTTAACTTACATGTTATTTTCTTTAGTGTTTTGATGCAGAAACTGTGCAGTGTGAAGTTGAACTTATTGACATATAAGCAAAAGTTAGCATTTTGGATCAACATATACAATGCCTGCATAATGCATGTACTGTGAGAAATCTTGAATTAGTATGATAAATCCCAAAACAAACATCATGCAGGTTCTTAGTTAATACTTCGTTGTAGGCGTTTTTACAACATGGATTGCCCTCAACACAAGAGAAACTTTTAATTTTCATGAACAAGGCAGTAATCAATGTGGGTGGCATTGTGGTTAATGCACTCGCCATTGAGCACTTCATTCTTAGGCATCCATCAAACTCCAATCATGTAAGCTGACACCATAAAAAAATTTCAAATTTTTATAACTTTTATGATATAAATCTGATATACTATTCTTAATCCTACAAGGGTCTAGCAGATGAGAGGGAAATACTACTACGACACGCGTATGGACTAGGATTCCCAGAACCCAATGTGACATTTGCTCTATGTAGAGGAACTTGGTCTTCACCAGCAGTAAGCTAGGATGCAAATGATCACTAGTTAATTATGTAATTAGCATGTTTTAAAACATGATTATGGTGGTTTTAATGTTATTTGCAGCTGAGGGTTTATACAGCTGATGACATAGTGAATGAATTAGCAAGAGCAAGATTAGAGTATCTAGATGCTGCAGTGGGGGTTATTAGCAAGAAAAAGATAATGGTACCCAAGCTTCTACAATGGCACATGAAGGATTTTGCAGATGACATGGAGTCACTTCTGGAATGGATTTATAGCCAGTTGCCACAATCAGGCTCGCTTAAAAGGTTAATAATGGAGTGCCTGATCAACGGCGAAATGAAATCCAATCCGGCTAAAATGATAGAAATTCAGCCATATGTCTATGAATTCAGATACTTGTTGCCTTCATGAAAACAAAATCTATCATCAATGATGAAAGTCATCTGTTTTTACGTGCTTAAGCATGTATTGTTCTTTGTACATGTATCAACATTAACTCACATTGATCACATTAATAAATAACAGCAATTAATAAATCAAACAAATCAGCTTCAAAAGCTAAGATTCCAAAGATATTATATTAATACCATAAGTGTATTCTCATTTGTGACAATGATGATAATTTGAAAGAACAAGCGAAAAAAAATATAATTATAATATATATATATATATATTTAAAATAATATTATATAATTATAATAAGAAACAGAAAGCTGCGGGCCTCATGACTCATGAATTGAGGCATGACTAAAGTTTATGGTTATAGCCACTTCAAACCTCCCAAAGACACTCTTTCTAAACTTACTCGTATATTGCTTGTTCTTTGAAAGCCTATTTTTAATCAAAATTACACCTAACACACAAATTCAATAATATAAAGCCTTTGTAATGAGTATTAGCTTAGTAAATGGTTTTAATTAATTATCCCATTTAATTAATACTCATGCGGCTAAACTCGAAAATTTTTGCCAACAAAGGTTTGTCCAAATTTCCAGTTGGTGGGCACGATGTCCCACGAGGTGGAAGTGCGACGATCACTGCCTGTGACCCTAAATGAAAGTGATTGACCTATAAGCACCGTATTTGATTGCCAGTTTTGACCCCAATTACGACTAAGGCTCATCCATCCAGTTCTTGAACCTTTCACCCATGCTTGAGTTATGTCCCCTGCTCCTGCAACGTTGGTGATCAGAACCAAGTTGAAGTAACGAAAGCCATTGATGGTGAATCGTATTCCGCCTTGTTTTCGACATGGCACCCTGTCAATGTCACCAACATGTTTTTATTTTTATTATTAATTTTTTCGATTTAGCAGTTGGCCAATTAAGGGTAGATGGTGATTGTGTAAATAAAAGGAGGAAACAATAAATTACAAAATTTAATTACAAACATGGTTTCGAAGGCAGGGTCGCCATGACCGCTTTTTTAGGTGGGAAAGTCAAGATTTTTGGAAATTTTGAGGGAAATTGGATACATAAACAGTCAAACAATAAATATATATCTACCTACTCTAATAAAAGAGTGTTTTTATGAGACACATGACATCTCTTAATTAAATGTAAAAAAGTTTTTTCTGCCTCTCTCTCTTCTAAATATATTAATAATTATAAATCATGTTATAAAAATTTATCAATTTACCAAAAATTAATAAAATATATTAAAATTTTAATTATATCTTATGTGTTTATATAATTTTAAAATTATTAAATATTTATAATTATTTGTTATTTATAATTTTTAAATATTCATATTTCTTATTTAACCAACAATTGATAAATGTAACATATAAATTTTTATATAAATCATTGTTTATAACATATTATATTTGTTCAACCCATGTAATACATGGGTTTATAGGCTAGTTTTAAATATATAGCTTAAAATGTATTATTATAGATTTAAGAGCAATTATATCTTCTTTACTTGTAAGATTAAATGCTTTTTTATGTTTTAATAAAATATATTATTTAATAAAGTTTAAAAAATATATGGTATTAGGTAATTTAAAAGGTCATCAACTATTTTGGTTTTAATAGATTTAATATATAAAGCTTATAATTATAATTTTATTATATTGATGAGATCTATATGATTTGCTATTATTTAACTCATACTTTCTATCTTTCATAAATTACGGATAAGGTCTAAAGCTTTAAACATTTATTATATGTGTTAGAAATGTAAATGGTTAATTTACAAAATGCATAGAGCAAGAGTTAAATACTAGAAATGGTTATCAATGATACTTAGCTCAAGCGGTTGAGAAGAGGTACCCTGTGGCTTCAATATTGGGGAGGTCATGGGTTCAAGTCCTGGCATGGACAAAATAGGGGTTCCATGCTAGGCTAAGGGGTTTTCTCTCACCTATGGTGGGTTTCCTCCTATGGGATATAGATATGATCGGGTGGGTCTATGACCGTCAGTGATCCAAATTGCCGTTCAAAAAAAAAAATACTAGAAATGGTTAATTTACAAAATGTAGAGAGCAATAGTTAAATACTAAGAAATCATATGGACCCTCTTCATAATTTACACTTATAATTAAGAAACAAAAATCGTGTAATATACTCTTAATGCGGTTATGGCAATTTAAAATCGTAAAACTTCATTTACTTGCTAAAACTAAAATATACGAAGAAAAAGAAGGCTAACCGGCGGTAAGAAACGGGAACTATGCCGGCGCGATATTCGGCGATTTTAAGAAACATAGGCATGGCGAGATCAAAATGGGTTCGTGGCGGGTTGCACCACCCACCGTTATCACTTGGCTGAGCGAAATTTGGCGGACAGAAATTGGTTGCCGTGATCAAAATCGACGGGCTACCGGGATGGCACCATTGCGGGTCATTCACGCATTTTAACTCGAAACAGGCACCACAGCTCAGCCCATTGTTGAACAGAGCAGTGCTTAGCGCCGCCGTGTTGACGCCGTAGCCTTGGCTGTACAAATTCCCGTACCCGCATGCTCCGCCTGGAATTAACATAATGAAATCAACGTCCAATAAATCAAACTTGAAAAATAACAATTATGAACAATTTGCAGCATATATGTTAAAATGGACAAAGGTGACCCACCCATGGTACCGGAGGCATCGTTGCCGCCGTAGAACGTGGCGTGAGCACTCTCCCACTGCCCACCGGTGTAAACTCCAGGTATACGAGCGTTGACGGCCGTCAAGATCGCAAGTACAAGTACTACGTAACTCACGCCCCTGGCCTCCATTTTCATACACACACGAAGAGAGTTGAGAAGGTGGAGTTGAAAGTGTGAAAATGGCGTAATACGAACCGCTACTTATTGGGGCCAACGAGGAGAGAGAAAAATGTGGGATATAGAATATATATATATTTTTTACAACGACACCTAAGACGGGATTTCAACCGTACACTCGGATTTGACGCAGGCGTATGCCCGAGCCCACCTCAGGAGGAACCCAACAACTGGGTAAACCCCCTGACCTTGCTTCAGCAAATATGCCTCAGCCCACAATTAAAT
Organism: Mikania micrantha; assembly: GCA_009363875.1. Classification (NCBI taxonomy): domain Eukaryota; kingdom Viridiplantae; phylum Streptophyta; class Magnoliopsida; order Asterales; family Asteraceae; genus Mikania; species Mikania micrantha. The sequence continues at coordinate 113,553,800 of CM018680.1, forward strand.
TTACTTTGGGTATAAATTACCAATGTTGTAATCCCACAATTAAACTAACGACTAATAACTTGGTAAGTGTGTTAGTGTATACTGTGGCGGAAGACTAATCTATTTTTCAAAAGTAATTTTGGGTAACCGAACGTTTTCAGTAAAATTAGTAAATATGTGAATTTGGGGTTCAAATATAACCCAATGAACTTTTCAAAAAATTGACCCAAAATCGAATTATTGGTAATATATAAATAACTATGTTAGAAACAGATGTATTACATGGATTGAATCATTTAAAAAATGCAATTGATAATTCACTTATATAGTTCTTATAAACATTCACATATTGTTTTTGCTAAGGGACTTTTGTGACCCGAATCTTATGACAATACATGAATAATAGAGTTTATACATTCAAGATTTATGGGTTAAATCCAAATCAAGTGTTAGACAAGTAAAAAACAATGAAACAATAAGTTATTGTAAATACTAGTATAATGTGTAAAACATTAAATTCATAAAGCTTGAAACGTCTACCTACCAGGATTGATTCGTAGACACCTTTATTCTCCAAGCTAAAATAAATTCAAATAGCTCTAAATAAAGAAAATGATTTGCATATATACCGCAATTTTATGAAAATGGAGCTGTTTTTTAAATAAATATGTTTCTTTATTCATTTATTGAAAAAATTACATGATAAAAACAACTAAAATTTCATAATATAATCAAAGATTACCATAGTGGTTGCCAATTACTTCTAACGAAAATCGTCATTTGACCTATCAGAATTGTGTTCGTCTGGGATATGAAAGTTGCATTTAAAAGACTCAATTTGAGGATTGTGATATAAGCCCAAACGTATGAAAAATCCTCTTGATTATACTTGTTTTTAAACGTGTTCCCAGTTCATATATCCAAACATTTTCCAGTTCGACAACCAAAGGGTTTTATGGTTCAACAATCAAAGGGTTTTCTGGTTTGTCTATGAGACTCTGCTCTGGAACTTAAAAAATGTTAAGTCGGTTTGTTATCTTTGTGTTGTAGTGAAAGTTAAAAATGCTATGAATTTATAGTCGTTTTAAATATATATATATAGGAGCTAGATCAAATACAAAGGGTTATTAACGTGAGAAGGGTAGGAAGTAATCTGGGCCATTGATCAAATAAATGAATGGTTAAGATTTAGTGCTCCCCATATTTTTGTTAAAAACTAGCGTGAATTACAACTGAAAGGGCAAAAAAAGAATTGCCTACATTTGTTGACTTTTTTTTTGAGGAATCAAGTTTCACCATTTTTTTTTAAAATCGAATAACTTTTAAACGCTTAATCATTTTTTAAAAAAAATTACATCATAAAATAGAGAATTTATTATCTTTAATTTGAGTATAATATTGTTATAGTTTTTTTCAATTTTTTTTACATGGTACGTGATTTTAATACTTGGTACGTGATTATTGGTACGTAATTATGCAGTTGTTCCTTTGATATGAAAGGTAAATAACGGTCTGTAATTTTCATATGACGTGGTACGTGATTATATGGTACGTAATTACGCAGTTGGTCATTGATTATGTGTGTTAAATTACAGTCCGGATTTTATGAATCACGGTCTGTAATTTTGTATGGACGATAATACCCTTTACTCTTATGACACATGTCAAATCCCTATGGTTTCTTACGCTTTTCACGTTAAATTCCTTTGTATTATAACCGTCCTCTCTCTATGTATAAAATGAAGGTTTTATCTTTAATTTGATATCTTTTAGATTGTGCAGGCTTTCTCAAGTTTGTATGATATGGTTGTTTTGTTCATTTGAAAGATAGACTATATATATTTGTAGATTATCTATCTCACTTCAAGAAACTAAGAAGGCTATTTAAAAAGAAGGGACAATTACATTTTCCCTTGTTAAACCCTTTATTACATATTTACTCAATCATAAAACTAAATTACATATTTTCCATTTCTAAACCAAATATATTATATATTTATCCATTTCATCAAATTTTTTTTATATATTTACTATTTTACCTTTAATGAACTAACTAAAAACAATTCTCATATTTTTCCTTACTAAAGGACAATTTTGGAACATGGTGATATTGTAATTTTAGTTTAACATTAGGGATATATGTAATTTGAATGTTTAATAAGAGGATATATGATAATATCTCTAAAAAGAATGTTTATTGAGCCTTAAAGCACAAACCTTTGAAATAGGTTTTATTTGCCTTTAGTTATAAAAATTGGTAAAAATGAAAATTCTAGCAAAAGTTGTTGAAGAAGAAATTTTTAAGACTTGAAGAATTAACAGGTTCATTCTCAAAAAATACAACTAAATTTAAAAATTGGGTTGCTAAAAATAAAATCTATTTATCATTGATGACACCTTAATTGTAGCCACCAACGGTGGGGGAATTTTTCAAGGAGTAATTATTCTCACACCTTTCTTCTTTATTTTAATACCCGCTCATGTTATATGTTTCGTGTAAACTTATACGATGCATGGTACTCTTTCTACCACTGTGTTAATATAGAGATATTTTCAAAATAAATATTTTATCAATATAGAACACTCATATCGACAAAATGATTTGAACTATTTATTGGAGGTTATTTCCCCCTTTTTAGCAAATGATGGTCTATCAGCATTTGCCTAGAATTGTATCAGGAGGAGCCATTGCCCTTTCCTCTAGTCTTTCTACCCATTCCGTCTGTTTTCTGGGTTTGGAAAAGTGTGGATTTTAAAGAACGGGAATCTTATGATATGTTGGGAATTTCTTATGATAATCATCCACATTTGAAACGTATCTTAATGCCTGAAAGTTGGATATGATGGACGTAAGTATTATATTGCTCCCAATTTTTATGAAATACAAGATGCTCATTGAATGATAAAAATCTTCTTTTCTGTTAAGCTTATTTATTTTTTTTAAAAAAAATTATTCGCTACAAAAGGATTTTTTTTAGTGAACGTGTCACAGCTTCCTCCTATTTTTTTTAAAGATGAAGAAAGAAATTTTATTTGCTGTTTTATTTTCCAATTATTTCTTCAATTAAGAAAACGAGAGAGAACTAAAATAATAGACTAATCATTCTAGGTATTATCTCTCTTAGCCCATTCGGAAGGATCTCATCTCATAATCTCATAATTATCCATGATTGTTCCACTAATTTAACAATAACTGGTTTTATATACGTATCAAATATGCCTAAACATATACAAACATAAATAGGGCTGTCCAAAAAGCTCGATGCTCGAATTCGGCTCGTAGCTCGTTCGGAAAAAAAGCTCGGATAAAGCTCGGCTCGAATAAAGCTCGTTTGTAACCGAGGCAGCTCGTTTTATAACCGAGCCTAGTTCGAGCCAGGGCTGGCTCGGCTCGTTTGTACAACATACTAGACTAAAATATAAAACTCTATAGTTACTTTCACTAATAAATATATACTTTGGTGTTATTTTGTAATTATGTTAAAAAATAAAAATAATAAAAGAAAAAAGGACGGAAATACAAAATGAATCTCAATCTCACGTGCTCTACTAATTCTTAATTCCTAGATCATATTATTAATTACTAGTTTCACATATTCACGCATCTTCTCTTATGTAAAACCGAGCTAAAAACGAACCGAGGCGAGTTGAGGTGAATGCAATTCAAATATTAAAATTCTTATGTAAAAACCGAGCCAAAAAATAGCCGAGCCGAGCCAGCTCGGTTAAAAACAAGTCGAGTCCAAGGCAAGATTTCAGGCTCAGTTTACAATCCGAACCGAGCCGAGTCTGAGCTGACCCTGGCTCGGCTCGGCTCGGCTTGTGAACACCTATAAACATAAACATGTCGTGAGAATAACAATTTATTTTTTAATTCTGATTGACTACATAAATCTTGTAAAAGAAGCACGCATTGTGCTTACCGTACTTTGTCTAAATTACCCCTCCACTTGAGTAAACCAGTTTGAAAATGTCGGGGGCAACCATGGAAATTCACGGTTAACGTCAAATTGAATTAATATCAATCGTTGGGATTTGGGACAGAAAGAATGTATGCAAATGTGAAAAAGGACCACAAGTTTGCTGCTTTGCTTGAAAATGAAGTTGTGCTTCTAAACACCATCGTTCGTTATATATGATATTGTTAACCAGCTTTTACTTTTTGCTAAATATACACGAATAAATAACGAATGTACACTTAAAACACTTTGTTCATCACACGACATAAGTTCTTAACCTTTGAAAGACACATACATATGTAAATACATACATTGATACATATAGGAAATTTATAAATTGAAAACTACGTTAAAAACACCCATACTTTTAAGTTGTTACTTGAGTTTAATAAATGTTAAAGATTGAAAATTGCCACGAATTAATTTATAATGTTTCTGGTATTTATTGTTCAAACAAATTCTTTACTGGTAGTGCTACTTTTTTTTTTTTGAACGGCTTGGTACAACGACACTCAAGACGGGATTTCAACTGTTCCCTCGGATTTGATGTTCTGGGGCGTATGCCCGAGCTCACCCCAGGAGGAACCCCACAACTGGACAAACCCCCTGACCTTGCTTCAGCAAATATGCCTCAGCTCGGATTCGAACCCAAGACCTCCCATAGGGAAGTCAAGGGGGTAACCATTAGGCTAGAAGCCCTTGGTTTACTGGTAGTGCTACTTGAAAGTTTATTGGAAGCTGAAACTTTAGTTATCAAAATTTTAGATTTTGATTTTCGTTGTTCTTAAATATTGGTGCTTTAGTGATTTAAGATTATCTCAAATTTGGTTTTTAAACTTACTGAAATTAACTACCAAAAACTCATAAGAAACAAGGTAATCTCTCTCTCTCTCTCTCTCTCTCTCCCCTCCCCCTCTAATGAAATTGTGTATTTTCTAATGACAATATTATTTTATCATGTGACTTAGCTCTAACATGATAATTAAAAATTTTAACATCTAGTTTTTATAAATCTAAATACAAAAAAAAGTTAATCCCATATATGTAGAAACATAGATTTGTAATTGATGATTAATGAATACATGAGACGAGACAAAGAGAATTTACATGGAGTAAAATGACATAAAGATGATTATGGAGATGGATAGCCAACAAATTCGCCTTTTCATACACATATTAGGTTTATGATATATAGGACATATCGATGCTTGACTTAGCTCTCGCTTTGTGCAGAGTCTGAGGAGAGACTAGATTGCTTTACGATCTGTTGTAAGCAGTCTTACCCTAAATTTGTGAAAGAGACTCTTTTCACAACCTCTCAAGATCAGAAAGTAGCACTTATTAAAATCGTATTGGAATACATATATATAATTAATATATATTGCACGTCTATTATTCAATCCTGCTTTACCAAAGCCTTCATCTTTGTTTCTCAATGATCGCCCATATAAATTGATGGTTATACGTTGTGTTATCTTCTCATAGCGACTACATAAGAACCGTAAAAATAAGAAACATGCTTGTTTGTTTGAGATCCATTTAGCTTTATTTTCCAAGGACCTATTGTTGAAGTAATGAGTCCCGGTACTTCCTCCGATCTTGCCTTCTGGTATTATCCTTGTGATCCTGCGACAACAGAAATCGTTAGTCTTACCGTAGAAGGAGGCCTCCTGCGATTGGACTCCGGCATGAGAATAAGTCTTTGATTGGAGAGTGAAATTAAGGAGCAGTAGTGTTGGTATGAGAGTGAGAAACGAGATACCTTAATGAGCTCTCCAAGAGTTCTCTTTATACTACTTGGTTACCTGAGGTTCTGATCTGTATAGGAATTGGCACTTTCCTTTCTTGGGGGTCAAGCCCCCTGCTTTCTGGACGTCTCCCTCGTGTACCCTCTTTCCTTCTACTTTTCTACAACAAGTTGACTTATGTCACTTCTTGTTGCTCTGATGCCTTGAAGCTTATTCTCTGCTCTTTAAATAAAAGGTGTGACCCCTGTAAATGTCTTCTCACATTTACTTTTATTGGTATATGGTGAGTTGACTCTGATTGTGACAGCTCCGCTGTCTAGCCGTTTTCAGGTGGCGACGCTTTGTCGATTTGAGAGGGGGGCGGAAATTGCCAACCCAGAATACATGTTAATTTTTTGAATTGAGGGGGGGCGAAATCTTTATTTTTAACTAAAAATCGCATTTCGGCCTAAAAATTAACACTACAGACGGAAAAACAGAGGGGTGCCCCCAGTCTCAACAAAGATGCGCCCTTGGTTTTGCCATTATGTCTGGCTGCCTGTGCGGTATTGCCGTTCGGCTATCTTTCCATGTCTTGTGATATTTACCCACGTCATCACCTATATATTCCCAGGCCATTGAAATTCGTCTTGATCGAATAATAATTAACCTATATCAATTAATATATAAAAATCTATATATTATTGGTTTTCATCCGAACCTCCTATTTTAACAAATATACCCAAATAATTAATAATATTTTAATGAGATCCGTTTAGACCTTCATGTAATTGGAAGAAGACTTTTTGTACGAAACGTACAAAATATGACACGTGTATGTGGAGGGTAACACCCCACATATATGAAGTTATGAACACTCAATAACCTTTAAAAAAAGGACAAGCTAAAAAAACCGTTTTCATATCCATTCGGTTTTTAAACCGCTTAAAAATCGGTTTTTATATGCCGGTTAATGAACCAATCGAAAGTAACAATTACGCCGGGATTTAGTTTTTAAATAAGCAAAACCCGTTATAAACCAGTTTTTTAACCGGTTAGCCGGTCTAGTGGAAACAAAAAAATCGATTAATTGGCGGTTAACTGGTTTGGTTACCAGATCAGTTCGCGTTTTAAAGTTAAAAACCGGTTGTTAAGTAAAAACGGTTTAATCAAATTCGTTTTCAAAACCACTGGTAGGTTTTTTAACTCAAAATCGGTTTTCAACGGTTAAACGGTTTGTGCACCTCTGTCTGAAACAATAATATGACCATCAAGCAGGGATACACACTACTGGAGCAAATCCAAGTTCTACATTGAGGTAGTAATGGACAAAATAATAACACGATCTTAAATATTCAACTTAACTCAGATATAATTTTGTCACTCCACAATGAAGTTTTAAAAAAATTATAGCAAGAACTTTTCAAAAATTACAGTGAAAAAATTAGCACCACCACCAATACCAAGGAAATTGGATGATTTTTCATCTCCTAGCCTTCAAGATTCAAGAATCCGTCTAACTCTAGACTTCTTTCTCAAATCACTAATCTTTAAGTTAGGGGTGTTCTTAATTGCATTCCATTCGTAAGCAGCTTTCTTCCTTGGCTAACAACCTTCATTTGTTCCATTACATCATCAATATCCAAGAATGAATATTTTGAATGGCAGAGTATCTTTGCATGTTAGCCATGTATTGGGAACCGAGCGATGTAGTCAAAGTCGATTCCTTAATCTTCATGAGACGGTACACCCCAGAAATAAGGCATTTGATTATACACATGACTAACAATCCATACATGAATAATAATCCATATATTTTCTTTTAGATCCATTATGTTCCTATTGTAGATCTTTCAATAATTCGTGTAGATGGTGTGTGGTGATGAGAAATGGGGATGACGACAAAGGGTGGTGATGATAAGTTTAGGGTTTGTGTTAGAAACAAGTAAATTTCAAAGATTTAATTTATAAAAAGTAATTTTCTAAATTAATAGATATAAATTTTAATAAAATACCCTTTAGAAAAATAATATACTTAGAAACCATGTTATTGGAATGAATGAATAATCAGGTGACAAGGAACTTGAAAATACTCCACAAATTTTACATTTAAATGAAATAAAAAATTTCAAAATAAAATCCATTGTGGTTTTTATTAAATATGTTTCCGGATTAACTTTTTATTATAATTATAGCTTTAGTCCAAAGGAACCATGCATTAAATATAGATTTAGATATACGGCATGATTTACAGAAGTAGTAAGAGACACGACTGAAAGTACTTGAGATTTTTTTTTAAATATTAATTTTACTTCTTTTTTTTTCAAATATTTTCATATATATATATATATATATATATATATATATATATATATATATATATGTTTTTACAAGATTTCTTTAGGAAAATCATTCTTGAGAAAATAAAGGAATGTATTATCATAAAAAAAAAAAGAAATCATAATAAAATACACAAACTTGCTTTTCGACAGGTAAATTAGACTAAACTCTAAAAACGGTTCAAACGATTTCTACGCACCTTACTTAATTGTAATAACTAATTTTATTATTGTAATTTTTGTTACTTTAAGTTCAAAATTGTTATTCAAATTTAGTTAATATGTAACATGTTATGAACTTGAGACTAAAATTGCTCAAATTCATAATAACATATTAATAAAAATTAAAAACTTACTATAGAAATCAAATAAACCAAATTAAACAAGAACGAATCTAACACAAGGCGTACTTGCTGCTGTTTGTAAACCTTGTTGATAAATTTCTAGCTAGGATGCCATTTTTTATAAATTTAGTAGTCATCCATCACGTTTTATAACTTATCATTACCAAAGGCATTACATTCGAGCGGTATTTTAGTGGTGAGATAAAACTTAGAACCAAATGGTTCTAGCCTCCTAGGTTCGAATCACAGGGGTTTTCTCAAATTATTGAGTTTATTACAGAAATGATGACTTGGTGTTGGATATGATCAAGTTTTACTGCTGGTAGCACGATGATACTCTAGTGATTCGTCAGAGATTTAGTTGTTGAAAAAAAAACTGAACATATAAAGATCATATCAATATGTTTAGGGTACATCATTCAAGAAAATACTGTAAAATAATTAATGATTATGAAAAAGGAATAACTTGAACCAATTGATGTTCCATATATAGAACTTGTAAGAGACTACTCTTTTTTCATATCTTGCATTTGAAGATTAATTTAGACTTTGTACCACACTACCGCAACCCAGTTTCGCACCATATACAGATACTAAACTCTCAACACTTTCTTTAATTTTTTTTTTATAATGATAAATAATGATTATAAAATAAATTCGTTATATTGGTTTATAATTTCTAAAGTATACACAGTATCATATATGCAATAAGCTAGGAAATTACCTCATATTATACAACAATATTATAAAACGTAGATTTTCAAAGTTTACTTAATTGTATATATAACACTGATTAGGAATCTCTTTGGACTGTAACTAAAACGGTAAATCATGACACATGAAACATATAATGACATTAATTAATGAGACATAACATTAACAGGATTGTGACTTCATGGCTTCCCGTTAAAAGAGAGTTAACACAACCAATATATGTTTTTCTAGTGGAGTTTCGGTTGAGTTGACCAAACTACCAAGCTCCATTCTTCTAGACTTGTTCATCATCTTTTTTATATGATATAATTTTTTAAATAAAATTACAATATAAAATCATATATTGTATTTATCTTTGATATAATTATAATGTTGATATACAAAAATATTTTTTAAGTCATACTAGTTTAAACTTTAAAATAGTTCATTATCAACTTGTTGTCTCCTGCCGTAGTATTTCACAAATCATTTATCTTAATTAATTAGTTTGGTAAAAAAATAACTATTTTAGTTCCATTAAATTTTTTTGCATTATCCTAGAATCTTTTTTTCTTTTAATATTAGTTAACATGATCACATTTTGGAGGGACCATACCTGCCCTCTTGGCTGCTCTGTCCCATAGAGATTGAAAGCAACACCTACCCAAACTAACTCACCAACTACCTTATATATGATAATTATGTCAAAAGGGCATCACTCTCCCTTTTTGTTTCAAGACAAAACGTAACAAGTTTGCCAAATAAACAGTTTAAAAAAAAAATATTTTTGTTCACCATAGATTTTTACAAATAATATATGTCTTTCATATTCATTCTATATTTTCTTAATTCAATCATATGTCAATGATTACAATGATGGTATACAGTACTTTAATTAAGTTACAAGATTAATTAATAAAATACTAATGTTTCTTCAAAAGAAAAAGATTAACAATTATTTTGTTTAAGTAATTAAGAGGTCCATTAAATAATTTGTAGCTACCAATGAGAATTGCCTCAATGG